>CM061559.1:251751314-252371990 GCA_030864225.1 Capsicum baccatum var. pendulum | reverse complement strand
TCTTGGAATTGAGTTTGCAAGATCAAGTAAAGGAATAAATATACATCAAATAAAGTATGCATTGAAGCTTATCTCAGAAGTAGGACTATCAGGTGCAAAACCTGTTATCACACCTATTGATGTCAACACTAAATTAACAACAAAATAATATGATAAAAACAACAATTACAATCCAAGGAAAGATCCACCAACTGATCAAAATGCTTACCAAACGCTGATAAGAAAACTATTATATCTAACAGTGACCAGACCTAACCTTCAGAGTTCAAACATTAAGTCAATATCTCCAAGCACCAAAATGTTCTCATATGGAAGCAGCACTGTGTCACGCCCCAAATCCCATTGGAGCGGACTGGCACCCGTAGCCGAGGAGGCCCGGGAGAACCCGTTCATAACCTATACTTTCACTTTTACATTACTTATGAAAATTAGAAATTTGGGCAGCACTTCGTTGTAAATAGAAGAAAACAGTACCTGTATCAGCCCAACAGACACGCATAAATATATATATGAACAGTAATTGGCCGTCAGAGCCATCACGTCTATCAACCAAACACTCCTATGGCTGTACAATATGTCTACAAACGCCTCTACATAGATACACAACTGAGTTGGGGTCTGGACAAACTCCCGCCCACAAAAGACTTTTATGCAAATACCAAAAGTACATATAGAGACGACTTGGGATGCCCCGAAGCAACTGGAGCTCACCACTAACAACAGAATGTCCTGGCTCTTACTGCGGAGGTGTACGACCTGAAATACCTGTTCCTGCAGGCATGAATGCAGGTCCCCCGTGAGGGACGTCAGTACGGAAATATGTACTGAGTATGTAAGGCAGTGAGTATCAAGATGAGATACAAAAGATCAACAGAACCCAGATACCAGTGAATAAACAGTATGAGTAGACCACACTTAAAAGAACTGATGGGATACCTGCACATTACTTTCATATCATTACTTCCCGTAATCCTTATCAATACATAACATATGTCATACAATGGCCAACTGATCAGTGGTACTAATACAATACATCAGGGACCACCCCTGGAATAGCATATATACATAATCTTTATAATACAATGGCCAACTGATCAGTGGTACTAATACAATACTTCATATTATCAATTTAAAATACAGACATTCCATTTCTTAATTCAATTAATCTTTGAGATTGGTTACTTTGTGGTCATACTTTATGGTCCTTGAAACCATGATACCTCAATAGGAAAAATATGTAAATAGGTAATCAGTATCATGAAGATGAAGTAGAGAATCATGGATACCTCATTAAACCATTTCGGAGTCAACAATAGTATATGGACATTTTTTGACTAGCCGGACATCTTAAAAGTGAAAACAAGTTCAATTGGTAGTGTCGAAGATCATATGATGTTATTATGTGTCATGTGTCGTAGGACAATGTTGGAAGCTTACTTGAGAGTGCCATGGGTCATTATTCATGCCAAAGATTAGATAGAGTATGTCTTACATACCTTGATATAACCACTTCAATACAAGTGACTTCCCGTACTCTTCGAACACTTATCTACAATAAGTCATTTGTGGCAAACTAGTATTAGCAACCAAACCTTACCATTTAGGTATTAACTTCACCAAATAATGTCTAGGAAGTAATCCTTTAGCTCATCAATAAGAGTACTACATACATCCTCTTATACTCTTATTACATTCACATATCATGCATTTTCATGAAATATCTCTCAACATCACTCTTAGCCTTATTTCCGTTCTTAATCACCATCCAATACCAACATGATCACTAGGCATACAACCACTAATATAATGATATATCACCACAATTCATCCTCCATAATCCAATACAGCAACTTCCATAATTTACTACTAACAATTTATACACAACAATTCATAACTATGTTTCTAGTTACCTTCCAACATCAAGACAATACTCATAATCCTTTATCAATACTTATTCATGGATAAGAATCAAGAATAAACAATATTCATACCTTAACAATGAACTCTTGTATTTAGGATCCTCCTTACATAACCATGGGGTGCTTCTTGAAGCTTCCGAGATGGTGAACACAACTACGGAACCAATTTGAATTTTCTACGGTTGAATCACAAAATATTTGAGGTTGAAATTGGATAGGGTTTTCACCTTTCCTAAAATTTGGATAAAATCTGATAAAATTGAGGCTAAGTGCAGGTTTTTAAGACCAATTTTCGTCCAAATAGAAAATGACCATTGTACCCTAAAAATTGAAATAAATCCCGAATCTGTCCCCAGTGGACAGTTTTGACAGTCTGAAGTAAATCGAGTATAACTCCTTACTCAGATGTTAGATTTGGATGAAACCAATTGCATTAGAAAGGAGACTTAAAGATCTTTCTTTTGATATATGGTAGATCGCCCAGTTCATTATATTGAGGAAGTTATGATCGTTCAAAGTTGACCCAAAAACTGGCAGGCCTCAGTATTTTCCTGCTAATTTACTGTTCACAAAAATCTGTTTTGAGAGGCTGAAGTAAAACGATTATAACTCCTTACTACGACGTTGGATTTGGATGAAACCAATTTCATCGGAAAGAAGACTCTCGGAGCTTTTCGTCTATATATAGCAGCTCACACAGTTCTTTTTGTACAAGGAGTTATGATCGTCTCAAGTTGGAGTGCCTAGCTGCAGAAATTTTCCTGCAGAATTACTGTTCACAGGCTTCCCGGCCACCGTTTTAAAATTTCGAATGTGCTCGCTTATATGAAATACTACTCTGTTTTGGGCAAACTTTATATCGTTGGAAAGATTATTCCAATACCTACACATACAACTATTGACGGGATACTTCTGAATACCATAAACTTAATTTAACCCATACGCAAGTCTTTAGGACTCCATATAATCGCGATAAGTGTACGAAAAAATTTATGGGGTGTTACATTATCCCCCCCTTAAGAACATTCGTCCTCGAATGTTAGCATAGTTACTCAATTAAGACATGTCCAAGCTTACAATTAACATATTCATCATCATAACATCCTTGCATAAAAACAAACACTTGTTATTGTTCTTCTTCCGTCTCATGAACTTCCTCCTCATCGTTGAATAAGTAAGGGTACTTAATATTCATCGCTTCCTCGGCTTCCCATGTGATCTCCTCAACTTGTTGATTCCTCCAAAGTACTTTTACCGATGCTATCTCTTTATTCCTTATCTTTTTAATTTGGCAATCAAGAATAGCAATAGGCATTTCTTCAAAAGTGAGATCTTTTGTAATTTGTACATCTTCCATAGTAGTGATGTGCGATGGATCTCCGATGTACTTGCGAAGCATCGAAACATGAAATACGAGATGAACTGCTGAGAGCTCTTGAGGTAGCTCTAACTTATAAGCAACTTGTCCAAATCTTTGAATGATCTTATACGGACCTATGTATCGTGGACTTAACTTTCCTTTCTTGCCAAACCTCATCACTCCTTTCATTGGTGATACTTTCAAGAATACCCAATCGCCGATAGAAAACTCAAGTCCTCTTCTTCTAACATCCACATAAGAGTTGTGTCTGCTTTGAGCTGTTGCAAGCCGTTGTTGGATCACTTTAACCTTCTCCATTGCTTGATAAACAAGATCCGGTCAAAATAAGACAACATCACCTACTTCAAACCATCCTATTGGCGATCTACACTTTCTTCCATACAATGCTTCATATGGTGCCATTTTGATACTTGAATGATAGCTATTATTGTAGGCAAACTCAATAAGAGGTAGGTGATCATCCCAGTTGCCTTTGAAATCTAATACACATGCTCGTAGCATATCTTCAAGTGTCTGGATGGTATGTTCCGCTTGTCCGTCCGTTTGAGGATGAAAAGCCGTACTTAGATTTACTTGTGTCCCCAAACTCCTTTGAAAAGACTTCCAGAAATTCGCGGTAAATTGGGCTCCTCGATCGGATATAATGGAAATTGGAACTCCATGTAGCCGAACGATCTCCTTAATATACAACTTGGCATACTCTTCCGCCGTATAAGTTGTCTTAATTGGTAAGAAGTGTGCAGATTTGGTAAGCCTATCAATGATCACCCATATGGAATCAAACTTCCGATATGTACGAGGCAAACCCATGATGAAATCCATATTTATCTTGTCCCACTTCCAGACTGGAAGATCTATACATTGCATGTAACCACCGGGTTTCTGGTGTTCTACTTTGACTCTTTGACAATTCGGACATTCAGCTACAAATTCGGCAATATTCTTCTTCATGTCATTCCACCAATATATTGCTTTCAAATATTGATACATCTTAGTCGACCCTGGATGGATGTAATACCTTGAACAGTGTGCTTTTGTCATAATTCTCTTTCTTAGCTCAACTACATCAGGTACACATAAACGATTCTGACACTGAAGCACTCCTTCTCGCGTAAGCTCAAATGCCTTTGTCGTGCCACTCTGCACATCCTCCTTAAGCTGCAATAAAATTGGATCTGCATACTGCTTCTCTTTCACTTCAGCTATCAATGAAGATTCCGCTGCATTACGTACAATAACCTCTTCATCTGGAGTTTCGAGAAGTCGAACTCCCAAATTAGCTAGTTGGTGAAGATCCTTAATCATCCCCTGCTTTTCTATAGATGCCATTTTAGACTTACGACTCAGTGCATCCGCTACCACATTCGCTTTCCCTGGATGATACAAGATATCAACATCATAATCTTTCAACAATTCAAGCCATCTCCGCTGCCTCAAGTTTAGATCTTTCTGACTGAAGATATATTGCAGGCTCTTATGATCGGTATATATGTCAACATGAACCCCATATAAGTAGAGGGACATGGTTTTTCTCAGGTGACGAAGCCATGGAGATTTTATCCTCCATTAAACTAGCAAACACAACAATAAATTCTTCCTCTACCATCTTGGGGTTAGTAAGTTTTTCACCTGATTCTGTATAAATTGAAACAATTGCATTATGAGTGACTCTAAGCTTCCATTGGGCATGGAAGTATTTGGTATTTGAGTCACCACATTCAATCCATGTGGCTCTAGCTTTTTGTCTCATCACCTGCAGTCCACTTTTCAATGTCCTCCACTAGTCATTTCTCTTGATTCATAAGTATTTGACAAGTGAGGTTTCCTTGTAGCCGGAACTGTACAAATTCAAGTTTTTCTTGCTAACTGGATTTTTTTGCATATAGGAGGCCATATAAGAATTTATATCTTTGAGAGAATCCCTAACCAGTTTTAGTTTTCTCCACATTAATAGCAGCACCACCTGGTTCCAAGCCTGCTGAATAGTATCATGAAATGTAGGATGTGCCATCACATTAGTGAAAAATCCAAATGGCTTAGGATGAAATTTTGCATACTGGCACACTCTAATTAAAATAAAATAGGTGTGTGTTCAGATTTAGAAACTCATCTTCGACATGTCCAATCTGAATCCAATCATAATTTCCTAATGCCCAATCAATCTTGCCATAGACCCTGTTGGACCCCTCCTGCTTGTTGCACCAAGTGAATTGCCAGCCTTTTGATCTCAAAGGTGTAAATTGTAGAACGTCAATCAGATTTTGAAAGCCTTGAGTTTCAGCAGCAGTGGCTAGAGTTCCCATCCGATCCTCTGAATATAAGACATCGTTGAAATCACCACACAATACCCATGGATTAGAAGGCATCAGTGTGTGTTGTAGTAATTCAGACCATAACTCCTCCCTTTTACTAATCTCCTCCATAGCACAGATGACTGTGAGATACGTGGAACTTTGGGATCCGATGTTCTCAACTAAGCAATGGATAAACTGGTCAGACACTTTTAGAACATTGATTTTCACAGAGGTTTTCCAGATAAGCCAGATTCGCCCATTCAGGGGAATAATTGCAAGCCATATTACATCTATTTGCTACCCTCTTCAACACTTGTTTCATATTAGGTTCCTTTACTTTAGTTTCGACACAACCTAGAACATCAATCTTATTCTTTACAAGCAAACGTTTCAACTCTTTTTGCTTGTGGGCCTGGTTCAGTCCCCTTATATTCCAGGTGGAGAAAATCATGGAGGATTGTACCAATGTGGTGAAGAACCGCTAGCTTCACCTCTTTGTCCCATTCTACCAGTGTCTTTCACTACTTGCTTCCTACAGCGTTTGGTAGGTTGGTCCTGTCCAACTGTGTTGTATATGCAGTCTGTTGCTTGTGTTCATTCCCCCCTCCACAGCTTTAGGCACCTGAGGTATCACCCCCACCTCCAGGGATATATTGCCCTGAACGCACTGCACATCTACTGGATTGGGATCAAGGCGTGGAGATCCAAACTTGCTTGGTCTTCCTCCTCCTGTTGCATTTCCTTCGATTTTTGGTTACTCCCCGTTTTCCCTGCTGCACAGGCTCAGCTTCAGCATCTTTGTTGCACCAGCACTCATGGTCCTCATGCCCACACATAACACAATTATTGCAGAATTTGGGTACGAAATCATAAGTAACAGGTTGGTCCCAAGGCCCTGTTGGTGTTTCAACCGTAATCATCTCAGGAAGTGGCTGGGAGATGTCCACCTCTATAACAGTTCGTGCATAAGAAATTTGCTCCGACTTCTCGGTAAATTTGTCAGTGTATAGTGGTTTACCCACTGCACTAGCCATCTTGCTTAAGACTTCAGTTGACCAGTAACCTACGGGCAACCCAGGGAATTTCACCCATATGGGGATAGTGCTCAACACTTGCTAATCAAACGTAAAGTCCAGCTCCCACTCCTTTAGGATCAATGGCTTGTTATTGAAATATTAAGGTCCTGACCGAAGTACCTGATCTCGATCTCCGAAGTTGAACATATAATATCCCTCATCATGCATCAAAATCAGGGGTTTTGCCACAAAGTTCCATAGTGTGCGCTGATGTCTGTAGATTAGTTTTACGACGTCGAGCCACCGTTCCGTTGGCCACAATTGCAATCCTGCTATTGTGCGCCGAGAGAATTTAGTGCCCTATCCTTAACGTGCGCACAAATAGCTTTATCTTTATTTTATTATTCGAAAATGTAAGTTTCGAATACCACCTGAGTTGTAGATAAACAATGAAACATCCGTCTTTGAAGGATAAAATTCAAGGGACACCAAAAATTGGAGAAGCTTGGTTTACCAGGCCCTTGGAGCATGCTTGAGACCATAGAATGATTTATGGAGTTTGCAGACATAATGAGGAAATTGTGGATGAGCGAACCCCGGAGGTGGAGCCATGAACACATCTTCAACGAGATCGCCATGTAAAAAGGCAGTTTGAACACCTAACTGATGTAGGGACCATTTTTGTGAGACTGCCAATGGGAGAATAATGTGAATTGTCGCTGGTTTTACAACTGGGCTGAATATTTCAGAAAAATCATAGCCTTCAACCTGGTGAAAACCTTTTTGCAACAAGATGAGTTTTGTACCTTTCAATAGACCCATTAGAATTTCACTTATTCTTTCTCCTTGTAACCGGCATCGTCACTATAATAAATAAAAAAGAAACAATTGGATTAAGTGATTGATTATGACTTTATCTCTAATATGGGATCTATTGCACGATCTAAGAAATGAAGAGTGGAAACAATCCCTAAATGTCCAATAGCCTCCTGTTTATAGATGTGGTGCACAACACACCGATAAACGAGATTCTACGTAGACACAGCTTTGTAGACTCACTAGGACGAACCTCTCTGATACCACTTCTGTCACGCCCCAAATCCCATTGGAGCGGACTGGCACCCGTAGCCGAGGAGGCCCGGGAGGACCCGTTCATAACCTATACTTTCACTTTTACATTACTTATGAAAATTAGAAATTTGGGCAGCACTTCGTTGTAAATAGAAGAAAACAGTACCTGTATCAGCCCAGCAGACACGCATAAATATATATATGAACAGTAATTGGCCGTCAGAGCCATCACGTCTATCAACCAAACACTCCTATGGCTGTACAATATGTCTACAAAAGCCTCTACATAGATACACAACTGAGTTGGGGTCTGGACAAACTCCCGCCCACAAAAGACTTTTATGCAAATACCTAAAGTACATATAGAGACGACTTGGGATGCCCCGAAGCAACTGGAGCTCACCACTAACAACAGAATGTCCTGGCTCTTACTGCGGAGGTGTACGACCTGAAATACCTGTTCCTGTAGGCATGAATGCAGGTCCCCCATGAGGGACGTCAGTACGGAAATATGTACTGAGTATGTAAGGCAGTGATTATCAAGATGAGATACAAAAGATCAACAGAACCCAGATACCAGTGAATAAACAGTATGAGTAGACCACACTTAAAAGAACTGATGGGATACCTGCACATTACTTTCATATCATTACTTCCCGTAATCCTTATCAATACATAACATATGTCATACAATGGCCAACTGATCAGTGGTATTAATACAATACATCAGGGACCACCACTGGAATAGCATATATACATAATCTTTATAATACAATGGCCAACTGATCAGTGGTACTAATACAATACTTCATATTATCAATTTAAAATACAAACATTCCATTTCTTAATTCAATTAATCTTTGAGATTGGTTACTTTGTGGTCACACTTTATGGTCCTTGAAACCATGATACCTCAATAGGAAAAATATGTAAATAGGTAATCAGTATCATGAAGATGAAGTAGAGAATCATGGATACCTCATTAAACCATTTCGGAGTCAACAATAGTATATGGACATTTTTTGACTAGCCGGACATCTTAAAAGTGAAAACAAGTTCAATTGGTAGTGTCGAAGATCATATGATGTTATTATGTGTCATGTGTCATAGGACAATGTTGGAAGCTTACTTGAGAGTGCCATGGGTCATTATTCATGCCAAAGATTAGATAGAGTATGTCTTACATACCTTGATATAACCACTTCAATACAAGTAACTTCCCGTACTCTTCGAACACTTATCTACAATAAGTCATTTGTGGCAAACTAGTATTAGCAACCAAACCTTACCATTTAGGTATTAACTTCACCAAATAATGTCTAGGAAGTAATCCTTTAGCTCATCAATAAGAGTACTACATACATCCTCTTATACTCTTATTACATTCACATATCATGCATTTTCATGAAATATCTCTCAACATCACTCTTAGCCTTATTTCCGTTCTTAATCACCATCCAATACCAACATGATCACTAGGCATACAACCACTAATATAATGATATATCACCACAATTCATCCTCCAATATCCAATACAGCAACTTCCATAATTTACTACTAACAATTTATACACAACAATTCATAACTATGTTTCTAGTTACCTTCCAACATCAAGACAATACTCATAATCCTTTATCAATACTTATTCATGGATAAGAATCAAGAATAAACAATATTCATACCTTAACAATGAACTCTTGTATTTAGGATCCTCCTTACATAACCATGGGGTGCTTCTTGAAGCTTCCGAGATGGTGAACACAACTACGGAACCAATTTGAATTTTCTACGGTTGAATCACAAAATATTTGAGGTTGAAATTGGATAGGGTTTTCACCTTTCCTAAAATTTGGATAAAATCTGATAAAATTGAGGCTAAGTGCAGGTTTTTAAGACCAATTTTCGTCCAAATAGAAAATGACCATTGTACCCTAAAAATTGAAATAAATCCCGAATCTGTCCCCAGTGGACAGTTTTGATAGTCTGAAGTAAATCGAGTATAACTCCTTACTCAGATGTTAGATTTGGATGAAACCAATTGCATTAGAAAGGAGACTCAAAGATCTTTCTTTTGATATATGGTGGATCGCCCAGTTCATTATATTGAGGAAGTTATGATCGTTCAAAGTTGACCCAAAAACTGGCAGGCCTCAGTATTTTCCTGCTAATTTACTGTTCACAAAAATCTGTTTTGAGAGGCTGAAGTAAAACGATTATAACTCCTTACTACGACGTTGGATTTGGATGAAACCAATTTCATCGGAAAGAAGACTCTCGGAGCTTTTCGTTTATATATAGCAGCTCACACAGTTCTTTTTGTACAAGGAGTTATGATCGTCTCAAGTTGGAGTGCCTAGCTGCAGAAATTTTCCTGCAGAATTACTGTTCACAGGCTTCCCGGCCACCGTTTTGAAATTTCGAATGTGCTCGCTTATATGAAATACTACTCTGTTTTGGGCAAACTTTATATCGTTGGAAAGATTATTCCAATACCTACACATACAACTATTGACGGGATACTTCTGAATACCATAAACTTAATTTAACCCATACGCAAGTCTTTAGGACTCCATATAATCGCGATAAGTGTACGAAAAAATTTATGGGGTGTTACACACTGAGAATTGTTAAAGTATATAACGCAGCAGCCTGGTCAAGGCATTCTACTTTCAAGCAAATACAAGAATGAAGTAACTGCATTTTGTGATACAGATTGGGCAGCATGCTCTAATAATAGAAGATAAGTTACAGGATTCCTTATAAAATATGGAGAATCTTTTGTGTCTTGTAAGTCAAAGAAACATACAGTAGTCTCAAGAAGTTTTGCAGAAGCAGAATATAGAAGCTTAGCCACTACTATTACTTAACTAACATGGTTACTGGGAATATTGAAGGAAATAAGAGCTGAAGTAGTACAACATGTAAGGGTGTCCAGTTACAGCAAGTCTGCAGTATAGATTATTGCAAATCCAGTTTATCATGAGAGTACAAAGCATATAGAGATCGACTGTCAGTTCATTAGAGAAAAGATTCAAAAAGGACTTGTTACTACTCAATACATCTGTACCAAAGAACAACGTGCAAACATTTTTACCAAAGGACTTTCAAAGGTTCAACATGAACTAGGTGTCCTTGACATATTCCACCCCACCTAGTTTGAGGGGGAGTGTAAAAGTACAAAGAAGATGGACCTCTATGTAATTAACAAACCTTAGGTAGTTAAATCTATTATTAGGAGTTAGTTATTTATTGATTAAGGTAGTTAACTATTAGCTAATAAGCTCACTAACTAACTGATTACTACTGCTATATATATATCACTACATACTCACTTTGTAAAGTTAAGTTCATTGATTCATCATTCAATAATAAGAAATCACCAAGTCTCTCATCTCTTCCATCTCAAATTTCTCTGTTTCTTCTTTCTTCATTTTCTGCAATTATTCATTGCCTTGTTATGACAGACACTTTGATCATATTACATCACTATTAAATATTTTTTTAAGTGGTGTGTCAAGTCAATAAGGGTCAACTAAAATGAAGCAGAGAAGAGACAACAGTAATTAGTTGCCTCCGTTAGTTGATTACATGAGAATCAATAGTTAGAATAATTAGTGATATTGACAAGAAATACCCTTCAAGATCATCTTTTTTACTATTTTTTCGCCTAATTATTTAACTATCTATAAAAAAATAATTAGACATTTAATTAATTACCTAAATATAGGGCCATATTCCATACATTTTAGGTGTTAAAGTCCTTTTTCCTATGGATAACATAATAGTTTCACAAAAAAAAAATCAATATTGTGTTCTATTTAAGGTTCTTTGATCTTTCTTTATTTAGTATTCATTATCATTATACGTTAAGGAAGTCAAATATTGTATTATGGTCGATTTAGGATTCTTTATTTTTTTCTCTACTATAATCGGTTTAGGATTCCTTATTTAGATATTCATTATACATTAAGGAGGCCAACAATCAGTAAAACACCAAATAATTTATTCTTCTTAAGAATATTAGAAATCATTAGCTTCGCGAGAAGAACATAATGTGTGTATCTTTATAACGTAGTAAAAAAATTTAAATTTTTCAAAATTGCCACAAATAAAACTTTGAATCACTTGAAAATAAAGTATTACGAACTCACTTTGGAGCGATGAAGCTGGAGGCAGAGAATGTGTACCTTACCTTTATTTATGAAATTTGCGTTCTTAAATTGCACTTTATAAAAGTTTTCCTTTAAGTTAAACCAAATACTATTGAAAATATCTTGGAGAATAAAGAGAAGTGAACTGACAAGCTTGGAAAAAGGAGATGTCCTACACTTCAAAAAATAAATTGATTTTCATAACTTTTCATGATAGAATTAAAGATGAATCATAATTATTTTCACTTATCTTGACTGGAAATGATGAAGGTTTCTTCAAGAATAACTGTTTTTGGTTAAGGGGTTGGAGAGAAATTTGATTTTCTAAGTTAAATAATAGTGAAATGAGTTTATCTTATTCTATAAATGACCTTTCATGGCTACCTCTCTCTCTTTAATTTAGATCAGATATTTTTTTAAGGTCAAATGGTCCAAGTAGACGATGCACCTGTTTGCTCTATTAAATCGGTCAAAAGGTTCATTTACCTTAAGTAGGTGATACAACTATTTTCTCTCTTAATTTGGTCAAATAGTCTGAGTAGTTGATGCACCTACTTATCACTTACTAGCTTAATTAAGTTAAACAAGCACCATTTTTCATATCGCAATCCTTTTACTTAAACATAACACTTACCTCTAATCTTTAAGCTCAAAAATCACCTTACTCTTCAAGTTTATAATACCTTCATCGATGTTAACTTAATCATATGCATGCTGAAATATATGGAGTGTTACAACTATAATGTATGGTGTTTCCATCATAGATAATGTCACCATCCCCCAAAAAAGAAACTTTAACTTTTAATTTCGGAACCATGTTTTATGATTGAAATGAGAAAAAATAAAGAAATGATCAACACGGTGAAAGTCTCATGTTTAAAGCTTATTATTTGGAGGAGTTTGGGAGCCAAAAATAAACGGAATAAAAATTCATGACACAATTATTTTATCCATTTTTATGAGATGTCAAATCAATATCAAAACAATACATTAAAGAAGTCATAGTTTCTAAAAAAAAAAAAAAACATGGTAAAAGTTTAATTGACAAAATGAAAGGTTTTATCACGCATTTACAACACAAAATTGTAATTCGTAATATTTTCTTAATTTAACATTTTTTTTGTGATTTTTATGTAAGATGAAATAAAACTTTCGAATTTCAACTCTTACAACAAAACGAAAGTAAAACTTTCGAATTACAATTCTTACATTTTACTTTTTTGTTAATTTATTTTTTTAAAACAAAATGGAAGTAATACTTTTGAGTAACAAAACATCATTTAAACTTCCGTTTAATGATTTTTTTATTTTATTTTTTGTTAATTGTTCAACATTAACATCTCCACTAACAAAAAAAAAGACAAAATGGAAGACAAACTTCGGTGAAGCCTATTTTGGTCACCCATTAAAATGGTGGCTCATTTTAGTTATTGAGTCTCACTTTGATCTGGCGTTAAATTTAAAGTGCTTTTCTTTATTTAAAAAAGAATGATCTATTTTGACTTGACATGAAATTTGAAAAATAAATAATACTTTTAAATCTTGTGGCTTTACATTAAAGTTGTGTTAAATGTACAAAAATATCTTTAAATCTTGTTGTCTTAAAACATACATGTGAAAAATTAAAATTAAATTATTACCGAAAAAAAGGATCATTCTTCTTAAAACGACTAAAAATAAAAGTATTTCATTCTTTTTGAAAAGGAGAGATTAATAAAATAGTAGGAATAGAGGAATGAAAAGAGGAAATATAGATAAATTGTGGGGACTAAAATGAGAAAAAGGGTAAATAACTCGTTCTCTTATATTGTTCGAGGAATTGTGAGCAGCGACAAAATCGGTAAACTCTTCTCTCTTTTTCCTTTGTTGATCAAATAATTACGACTGGTATTGACAACTTTGCTGAAAAAAGTTGCAAACTTTGCTCTCAGAAAGGTCTTAATTTTTTTTATTTTTTTTTTAATTATTGACAAGGGTGAAAAGTTGTGAACTTTTCTCCGAGAAAGGTCTTAATTTTTCTTAATCATTGGCGGGGGTGAAAAGTTGTGAACTTTCCTTGGCTTTGTTCTTGTTCTTGCTTAGCTTAGAATAGTGTAGATGTTTTCTTCACAACTTGGGAAATAGCGTTGTGCAAATTTCGGGTCAAATCAATAACACAGTAGTTGGATGGTGGTTTTTCATGTTATGGTATGGTATGATTACTAGGAGAATTATGTTTGTTTTGATTGTTTCTTAAAATGTTTGGTATGATATAATTTAATTTCATGGTTTGAAAATCATGAAAATCCTCACTTTATTGTAACCACCAATTTGGTGGCTCTTGGTTTCCTTATTCCTTTTTTTCAATTATGACCTAATTTAATATTATATAATATTATTTTATCCTTGATCCTATATTATTTAATTCCACCTCCTACTTCGACTCCCTACTCCACCAGCCTCCCAGCCCAACCTCCACCCCAAAAATAATTTATTTTAGAATATTTTAAAATTTATTCTTATCCCACCCCCTACCCTGATCCTACTACCCCTAACCCATTTTTAAAAAAATTATTTTTAAAAATAAATTTAAAACTTTTTCTTATCCAACCTCCCCACCCCTCCCCCTCTTCCTACCAACACCAATTTCTTATTTTTTAAAATTTATTTTCTAAAAAAGTTTCAAAAAAAAATTCTTACTCCACTCTCACTCCTTATCAGGCCCTCCCCCACAATTTTTTTAATATACTTTTAAAAAAAAAATTAGAATTTTTTTCTTACCCGCCCCGTACCCCGACCTCACCTCCTCCCCACTCCACTATCCCTACCATCAAAATATTTTTTTTAAAAAATTATTATTTTTCTTACTCCACCCCCTTATCCTATTCATTCTCATTATTTTGTGTTAAATATATACAAATATTTTTAGAAAATATTTTTTTTATTTGTGAAACAAACACAAAAAAAATAAGTAAGAATTTATTTTTCTAAATTTTTTGGGGGGATTTCATACTGAACGCACCCGTAGCATACACAAATTATGCATTCAAATTTTGTACTTGCCGTAGATGGTCACGTCTCAGAACACCAAAAGAAAATGAAATTTGTTACTATAAAAA
Organism: Capsicum baccatum var. pendulum; assembly: GCA_030864225.1. NCBI lineage: Eukaryota > Viridiplantae > Streptophyta > Magnoliopsida > Solanales > Solanaceae > Capsicum > Capsicum baccatum. The sequence goes on along the minus strand of CM061559.1, from coordinate 252,357,059 downwards.
ATGAATCTGATTACATTAAGTTTGATCTACTCTTTTATTTATTTTGTTAGAGTACAGGAATTATAAAAACTTTATATATTTACATGGCATAATTTGTGACAACTTATCAAGAAGAAAAATATTTTATTAATAATTATTGATACATTTATAACAATTAAGGGCATTTTAGTAAATTTATCAGTTATGATAAAATACCATACCGTCAAATAAAAAACAAAACTATTATTAAACAATAGTAAACGATACAATCCATCCAAATATTGTTTGTACTATACCATACCATATCATATAGTGTCGTATATTATAAAATCAGGGTGAATTAATTAAAGGTGACAAAAGAGAGTTGAAATGTAAAAGGAGTGACCTAAGTCTTAAATATTAGGTGTAGGTGACAAGTTTATAATTAGAGTTTAACAAGAATTGACTTTCTTTTAAATAAGTCCTCAAGTTTTAGTTTTTACACTTCAACCCAAATTTTAATTAAAATTCTAATTCCTAAAAGTGGAGAAATAATTTTTTTTTTCTCTTTTCTCTCCCAACGATTTCTCCTTATGTTTTCTTCTTCTGTTTCTGTTTTTGTTTTGTTGCTTTGTTCTTAGTGTTGTTGTTGCTGCTATTGTTTTGAATTTCTTCTGTGAAAAAGCTTGAGAGTAAAAAAATTCTCAATTTTGAACTAAATTTTATTTGCGTAGCATTGAAAATTACTTAAAAAATAATTTTCGATCATTTAATTAAATAAAGTATGTCGCCTGATGTGTAGTATTCATCTGAGTTGAAGTTTTATATTGTTGATTTTGTCATTGTAATATATGTTTCAGCAACTACAATAGGTGGTGAAACAGATGCAACAATTACTGAAAAATATGCAGCAGTTGCTGAATAATTTATTCAACAAATGCTTCATCAATCGCAACAACTACTAAAAATATATAAAAGGGTTGAGATTTTAGAGAGAAAAATATCTCCTTCATTTGTTGAGTTAGGCAAGATTGGAAGAAGACCATTAAAAAGAAGAAAAAGAGTCATAGAATTATTTTCAACCAAGAAAATAAATGTTTCATATATATGCAAAAGGTTAGAGACAAAAGAACTACATGCTTCGAGCGAAATGCTCCATGAAAACACATTTGATCTTATTATTTTTGTTATTTGTGAACACATCTTATTGTTGTTGTTATCATTTGTGACCAAGTTTTATCTTATTATTGTTCTTGTTATTCAGTTTTCAAAACAAAATGCATGTTATACTATTTAGAAGATTCAAAAGATTACAACAATTGCTATGAAATGGTCAGCAACTAATATACTTGCTGTAATATAATTCAGCAATTGCTATAAAACGTTCAACAACTAACATACTTATTGTAACATAATTAAGTAACTGTTATGAAATGTTCAACAACTAACGTACTTGTTGTAGCAAATTTCAGCAATTGTTGTGAAATTCTAGCAACTAACTTATTATAGTAAATTCAATTAAGATCATAGTCAAATCTAAATTTTACTCATAAATTAGACTAATATCACCATTTTATCATTAAATATGATTGATTGAATCAATTAGCGGTCCTTTAACTATATTTTAATTGATTACATTTGCAATCGTTTAACTGATCGTCTAGTATATCTCAAATTACTATCTCATTATATTTGATAACAATAAATTTTAACTTTAAGCTTAAATTAGACTAATATCATCATATTTATCACTAAATATGATTGATTCAGTGAATTAGTAATCGTTTAACTCAATTTTAGTTGATTATATTTGCAACAATTGGTATGAAACATTCAATAACTAACGAATTTGTTGTGCATAATGCAATAATTGCTATCGATTGTTCAACAACTAACGTACTCGTTGTAACACATTTCAGCAATTGTTGTGAAATATTCAGTAACTAATGTACTTGTTGTAGTATATTTCAGCAATTGATATGAAATTTCTAGCAACTAACTTACTTGTTGTAGCAAATTCAATTAAGATCACAATCAAATCTAAATTACACTCTTAAAATAGACCAATATTACTCTATTTATCATTAAATATGATTGATCCAATCAATTGACAGTCATTTAAACTTAATTTTAGTTGATTATACTTGCAATCGTTTAATTGATTGTCTAGTATATTTCAAATTACTATCTCATTAAATTTGATAACTATAAAATATAAATTTTACTCTTAAATTAGACTAATATCACCCTATTTATCATTAAATATGATTGATCTAATCAATTGATCATCATGTAAATCAATTTTATTTGATTTTTTTTTGCAGTCGTTTAATTGATCGTCTAGTATATCTCAAATTACTATCTCATTGTATTTGATAATTATAAAACCTGAATTATGCTTTTAAATTAGACTACTATTACTCTATGAATCATTAAATATGATTGATTCAATTAATTAGAGGTCATTTAACTCAACTTTAGTTGATTACATATACAAGTGTTTAATTGATCTAGTATATCTCAAATTACTATCTCATTGTATTTGATAAGTATAAAATCTAAATTTAGGCTTAAATTAGACTAATATCACCCTATTTATCATGAAATATGATTTATTCAATCAATTAGTGGTCATTTAATTCAATTTTAGGTGATTACATTTGAAGCAATTTCTATGAAACATTCAACAACTAACATACTTGTTTTAGCATAATTCAGCAACTGCTATGAAACGTTCAACAACTAACGTATTTGTTGAAGCAAATTTTAGCAATTGTTATGAAATTCCTAACAACTAACTTACTTGTTGTATCAAATTCAATTAAGATCACGACCAAATCTAAATTTTACTCTTAAACTCGACTAATATCACTTTCTTTATCATTAAATATGATTGATCCATTCAATTAGCGGTTATTTAACTCAATTTTAGTTGATTATATCTGCAGTTGTTTAATTGATCATCTTGTATATTCCAAATTACTATCTCATTGTATTTGATAACTATACTAAATTTTACTCTTCAATTAGACTAATAGCACCCTATATATATCATCATATGATCGATTCAATCAATTAATCATCATTTAACTCAATTTTAGTTGATTACATGTGCAAACTTTTAATTAATCGTCTGGTATATCTCAAATTACTATATCTCAAATTACTATCTCATTGTATTTGATAACTATAAAATATAACTTTTAGGCTTAAATTAGACTAATATCACCCTATTTATCATTAAATATGATTGATTAAATCAATTAGCGATTATTTAACTCAATTTTAGTTGTAATTTCAATGAAATGTTCAACAACTAAGGTACTTGTTGTAACATAATACAACAATTGATATGAAAGGTTCAACAACTAACGTACTTGTTATAGCATATTACAACAATTATCATGAAATTCCTAGCAACTAACTTACTTGTTGTAGCAAATTCAATTAAGATAGTAATCAAATCTTAATTACACTCTTAAATTAGACTAATATCACTCTATTTATCATTAAATATGATTGATCCAATCAATTAGCGATCATTTAACTCAGTTTAAGTTGATCACATTTGTGATCGTTTAATTGATCGTCTAGCATATATTAAATTACCATTTCATTGCATTTGATAACTATAAAATATAAATTACATTCTAAAATTAGACTAATTACATACTTGTTGCAACATATTTCAATAGTTGTTGTGAATTTTTCAACAACAAACGTACTTGTTGTAGCATATTTTAGCAAGTGTTGTAAAACATTCAGCAACTAAGGTACTTACTGCAGCATATTTCAGCAATTACTATTAAATTTTTAGCAACTTACTTATTGTAGCATATTTCAACAACTACTATGAAATTTCTAGCAACTTACAAAAATTGTTGAAACAAACAACTAATTTATATCAATAACTGTTATTGCAAACAAACAACATTTATACTAATAAAATAACATTTATGAAGCTCCCACCACACTACAAACGTTCTTTAAACTCAAGAGAACCAATCTACATGTGAATCTCATCTTATCACTACTATAAAAGTTTAACAAAACATAACAAAAAGGTTCAACAAGTCTTAACAAATCAACTATAAAAAAAACTTAAAATAAATTATCTTTGAATCGACTAGGACCCCAATTTCTTCTCGATGGTAGGTTCAATCTGTCTCTTTGCCTTTTTTTGAATACTTGTCCATGCCATGAAAACCTCATAACGATCCACATATCATTAGGTGTAGAACTTATCCATGGATGCACAATCTACGTGTAAAAAATAATAATATTAAAATAATTCAAACAAGAACAATTTCAACCCCATAAGAATCATAACTGTATATAAATCCAAGTTAACAAAGCTCTTCTTTTCCAAGAAATGCATAAATGAATTCCTTCAATTCAAACATACCTATAAAAAATATAAATACAAAATAAATTTAGATTTATATATTTACTGTAAAAATTCAAGTGTAGCACAAAACGTCCTTTTCCACTTCTAAAAATATCAATTTTTTCTAAATTCTACTAAGTAGGTTAAATAAGTGAATGAAACTACATTATTGAAATTGTTTCATGATTAATGAGACTACAAATTCACTATTTTAAAAAGGAACAAACCCAAAAGAGAACATCACGAGTCTCAAAAATCTAAATTCATTTTTTCTAAATCAATAAATTCTTATAGATGGATGAAACCCTAATTGTGAAAGTAACGAAAATAACTTTACCTTGAAGAATCAAAATCCTAACTTAGAGCGGAGATGTTAGTGGCAATACAAGAAAACGACAACTTGAGGTCAGTTTAAATATGATGTTTGAGAGAAGCATGATAGATAGTCATTATTTTCTCTCTGTTTTAGAGAGAGAGAGAGAGAGAGAGAGAGAGAGAGAGAGAGAGAGAGAGAAAAGACTAATTTCAAAAAAAATTAGTAAAGTGACTCATGGCTTTTGATTGACTTTATTTTGTATTTTTGTAAAGTTTAAGAATTTTAAAAAGTATATTTTGCACCCCAATTTAACTTAATCACAAAATAAAAAGAAATTGACAAAAAGTTGGTCAAACTTGTCACCAATTTTAATTTGAAGACTTATTTGTCACCTACACTTAATTTTCTCATGAAATCATGACAAACCACCATCCAAACAAGCACTAACCCAAACCGATAATTCGATTATTGGGTTAATGGGTCAATTTTTTTTTTATTTTCAGGTTTATTATTTCTATTAACAGGTTAGTTGGATTTTTTATCGGACAACCCACCTAATAAACCAATAAGGGCCGTGTACCAATGGGCATTGGGCCCAACAAGACAAGCTGAACCTCCCATTAGAATAAGGGTAACTGGCATAAATCCCTTAATCTTTAAGTGATATTACATAAAATTTTGACCATTTTGTTAATTACATTTTATCCCGATTTTTTAAAAATTGATACATATGTTATATGGTGATACATATAAAAAGGTGATACATTTGAAACTAACAAGATATTTATTTAAGGAAATAATAGATTCTCTTTTATTCATTGTATTCTTTTATTTAAGGAAAGATATCTAATTTTTCTCTTTTTTTAGATTTAATTTAGGTGTTTTAATTATGTTTCTTTTTTTTTCATCTTTAATTATGAAAGATATGTTTTTTTTTAATCTTTTTTCTCTTTTTTCGTCTTTAATTTTACTCTGCTTTTCTTTAGATTTAATTTTAATTTTGTTTCAATTCTGCTTTTAGTCTTTTTTTAAAATACTAGTTTAGTATACGTGTGTTGCACGTGTATTTTAACTAAAGTCGGTAATCATTTTAAACGACGTTCAGAAAGAGAATTTTTTACTTGATTAATTGATTTCAAATTGCCACATATATTAGGAGTTTCAACATAATTCAAATAAGAAATTTTTTAATTATAATTAAAATTTCAGTTGATTTTAAATTATTAATTTTTTTAAAAAATAGCAATTTTAAACAACATTTAGAAAGAAAATATTTTACTTGATTAGTTGATTTCAAAATGCTACATATTACGAGTCTCAATATAATTCAAATAAGAAAATTTTTAATAATAATTAAAATTTTAGTTGATTTTAAATTACTAAATTGTTTTAAAAATTATAAATGACAATTTTAAACATCTTAACAACATAAATAGTACCACTATAAATGGAACAACCAATAATTGATAAAGTGAGAAGTAGAAAAAGAATAATAAGGGATAAGTGATACTATATTGTGTAACACAAAATTACTTCTTCGCTAAAAGAAAATTGTAATTTAAATAAGTTACTCATCAAAATTATGTTTGTTGCCAGGACTTCTAATCAAAGCAAGGTCATCTATTATCTTTTATAGTTCATGTATGCATTGGTAAGGAATAGAGATTTTTCACAAAAACAATACACATATTATACTAAATATAAATAGTATACATTATATTATTTATCCAGTACTATATTCTGGAGAGCTAGTGAGATGGGGGACATGGGAATGCTTGACCAACTTAGTGATGCATGCATAGGATGTTGAAATATTTTCTTTATACCTAAACCTTTTCTCCTAACTATTTTTTATCATTGCCATTTTAGAAGCAAATGCTATGCATTATCCTATGACCGCTATGGTTCCTAACTATATATCCCACCTGCTTCATCCCAATCTTGTCTAGCTATAAAACTCTCATCAGTATTAAGTTTTCAGGTGTTGGTATTAGATGAGCTAGGTTTTAATTAGATAATAATATTCATGAGGTCTTAGTCCACGAATGAAGGCTTACAATGAGATAGGTTTTAGTTAAAAAATAATATACGCTTTCACCCATACTACTATGCAACAAGCATTTGCCTTTGCAAGATTGGTTAAACAAGATTCTAATAATAAGATTTTTTTTATCAAAATATAAGTTAAGACGACAATTCACAATCAAAATAGAAGATATGAAGACTGATTATAAAGAACAAAGCTTAGCCATCTTTAATGATTAGTTCATACTTCTTAATAAAACTCAAAATAATAAATCTTACAAGATCATGCCAAATACCAAATCCTCCATCAGAATCTAACACAAAAATAAAATCAAATAAGTATAGATGCAAATTTATATGAACTATTGTATATTTTTTAGTCCATCAATCTTCTTCCTTTTCAGATTTGACTCTAGGACCTTTCACAATGACGATGAAGGATGTGTTGGTCTTCAAATAAACCTCAGTATTCTCAATACCAAGGAAATTATTGTTATAAAAAAAATCACCAAATAGACTATGATTTCCTACGTGAAAATTAAAGTCATTGGCATCAATTGAAGGAGATATGGTGGCAAATGGTCCATATAAATCCTTATTTGTAATAGATTTTATAGATTTCAGAGTTGTATAAGGACAGCTTGATGTTTCAAAGGAACCACTTGTGAAAGTAAGAAATTCTAATACATAATCAAACACAGAGAAATTTTGATAAATAATCAAACACAAACAAGAGTTTAGACAGTTATCAGAATTACCATGATATCGGGACATAAGTAAGGTATCATTCTCGTAAAATAGGAATTGAATTAAATAAATTGCCCATAGGCTGTAGAAACAAAAATACCAGCAAATTGGTCTCATCCCTTTTCATCCCAAAAGGCTCCTCAAAGCCTACCAACATTCATCTACCACCTGTACAGTACAACAAACCAGTATGATAATAGAGATATCAAAACAATACAATTAAATCGAACTTTAACCTCCCAAAAATCCTCAAAGCCTAACGACATTCATCTACCACCTATAAACTTTCATAAATAATACGATATAGAGATGTCAAAACAATACAATTAAACCTAACATTTACTTAAAAAAGTTTCTCAAAATCAACCGACATTTATCTACCACCTGTAAACTACATAAAAAATACGATAATAGAGATATTAAAATAATACAATTAAACCTAATATTTCCACAGGTGGGATGGGTGAGCGGTAGAGCATGCAAAGGCGCAAGTCGAGCAACGTATTTGAACTAAAATGTAAAAAGCGTGGAAAAGTATCAAAAAATTAAACCTAACCTTTACACTAACAAAATAATAAGATACCAGAGATATCACAAAATTAAACCTAACATTTACACTAACCTTAAAGTCAACCAACATTCATCTACCACTTGTAAACTACAATAAAACAATACGATAATAGAAATATCAAAATAATACAATTAAACCTAATCTTTCCATAAAAATTTCATCAACGTTGATCGATATTCATCTGTCACTTGTAAACTAAAATAAAACAATACAATAATAGAGTTATAAGAAAACTAAACCTAACTTTTACACTAACCTCAAAGCCGACTGGGATGCATCTACCACCTGTAAACTATAATAAAATAATAAAATAATAGAGATATCAAAATAATAAAATTAAAACTAATCTTTACACAAAAATTCACTCAAAATCGATTGACATTCATATACTACCTGTAAACTACAACAAAACAATACAATGATAAAGATATCAACACAAAAAACTAAACCTATTAAGTTACTTCGCAAAAACCATTAAATTCATAGTTGCAGTTAGTGCTCAAAGTTGCAGCATAGATTATATATATACCCACTGAATTATACAAACTCCCAAAAACTATTAATTCTGGGGTCTTTTTTTACTTTTATATCATGAAGTAATTTTGGTAAAAACAACAAATCCTAAAATTCTTTTACTTGCATCTTGTTTTATTTAGGAGAGAATCCTAATACAAAGCAAAGTTAGCCTAATTAGGATTTTTTTTTTCAAATTTAAGATTTTTTACGTCATACTTCTATTAGGAGAGAGTCCTAATACAAAAAAAAAAAAAATCACGCCTAATTTGATCTTTTTTTTTTGTCAATTTGAGGTTTTCTTTTATTAGAGTTAGGACTTCTTTATTTTAAATATTATAAATATAATGATATAATAATTGAAGAAAATAAGTAAAAGACAATTTTGTCTATTGCAAAAACTTTTAATGAAGTACAAAATATTCAAATAACTTTTCTAAGGGACTTCACACTTTTAATGTGTTAAAAACGTTTACACCCCCAAACTTTACTGTAAAAATAAAAAACCGCCCTCAACTTTGAACAATAATCATTCTTCCTCCTTTTCCCTATTTTATTTTTTTAAATACCTATTTTACCCTTATATTTATATCAACATTTGTATCTCTTTTTTTTTTTTTACAAAAAGGAAAAACTTTTTGTAAAAGAAAAAAATTTAATCTATATAACATATTTTCTATAAAAGTTAAAAATTATTTTTAAGATAAAAAAATAAAAGTGAGAAATATTAATTGAGTATATAATTTAATGACAAACTATAATGAAATAAATGAGAAAAATAGTAAAAATTAATTTTATTAAAAATCAAAACTTTAATATATATTTATACTTGAAAATAAGAGATAACTATAATATTATAAAAATATTTCAATGTAGGTATACAAATTCTCAATCCCACCTTTTAATATTAATATTAAATTCTTTTATAATTAATTACAAAATCTAAAGGTACTTTTTACATTCAAATTTTTTATATTATATGTATTAAGTATGTATGTTAGTATGCAATTATGTATATAGATGCATATTTTGATTTTCTCTTATTCTTTAATGTCTATATAGATAAACGAGTTTTGGTTGTTAATATGAATTGTTTTCTAAATATAATTTAAAATTCATCAACAATAATCATTTGATTTGTAACAAATATGCATCTACAACAACATCATATCTAGTGAAATTTTTTAAGTGAGGTCTGAGGAGGGTAGGAGTACACAAACCTTACCACTACCTAGGAGAGGTAGAGAGATTGTTTTCGAAAGACCCACGACTATTAATTATTTTTGTATACCTACATTGAAATATATTTATAAAATTATAATTACCTATTATTTTCACTTATAAATATATATTAGAGTTTTGATTTTTAATAAAATTATTTTTACTATTTTGCTCGTTTATAATATTATAGTTTGTCGCTAAATTATATACTCAATTAATATTTCTCACTTTTATTTTTTTTATCTTAAAAATAATTTTTAACTTTTATAGAAATTATGTTATATAGATTAAAAAATAAAAAAATATTCTTATATTTTTTTTTTAAAAGGATAGAAATGTTGATATAAATATAAGGGTAAAATAGGTATTTTAAAAAATCAAATAGGAAAAAGGAGGGAGAATGATTATTGTTCAAAGTTGAGGGAGGTGTTTGATTTTTACAGCAAAGTTCGGGGGTGTAAATGATTTTAACCCCACTTTTAATATATTTTAAATATAGAGTATAGATTATAGATTATAGATTATAGAAATAGATTGTAGATATAGATTATAAATTATAGATTATAGATAAAAGATAGATAGATATAGATTATAGATATAGGATTATAGAAAGAGATTAATTATCGGGGGTTGAATAGGACCAAACTATACCTACCATTTATATTAGAGAAGGATTTTTCCCTTTTTGCCATGTATAATATTTAATATAGGACTTTGCAAAATAACGACGTATGATTTTGTCATTTTTGCCATGTTTAATATTTAATATAATATTTGACTTTGCAAAATAACAATGTAATATAGGATTGTCCTGATTTAATTAGAGCAAGATTTTGCCATGTATAGGAGTTTGAAACGTGATTTTAAATAAATATTTAATATAGGACTTTGCAAAAAACTTTGTAATTTAGGGTATTTTTGGATCTCATAGTTACCTACCTGAAATAGAATAGGACTTTGTAATGTAAATAACTCTGTAATATAGGATTTTGCAATTAAATTAATATTTAATATTATAAAAGGGGAAAAGACGATTTTGTTTAAAGTGGAGACTTTTAATGAAGGGTAAAAAGGCAAACACCAATTATAAAGGCCTTCGCACTTTTAATTTAACTAGTTTAACTGCACTTGTCTCGCACGTGTAACGTTTGATTATTTAAAGTTAAATAATTTTATCTATTACGGAGATTTTTAATGAAGTATAAAAAGTTCAAATCACTTTCCAAAGATCCTTCACACTTTAATATAATAAAGTAAATATAAACATATATTCTAGTGTAAGCACTTATGTATTTTACCATAAGTTTAAAGTGATTGATGGATCATCACTTTTGCGTTTGTCATGCAGTGGAGAGACTCATCAATTTGAATCATATTTGTGGTACAATATTTTTTCCTATATTTAAAATATTTTCTCATTTTTAAAGTCAAATCTTTACCAAATCATTGATTACATTCTTATTACGTAAAATTTTTAAAAATTTGATACTTATTAAATTTTTCTTACCTAACGTGTTTATATTTATTTCTAAATTTTTCAAATCTTCTTATAATCAAATTTAGTTGATTTAGAATTCTTAAACTAATGAAAAAAGTATTAGTTGTCGTCAAACAAAAACTACAACAAAAGAATATGATAATTGAGATATTAGAACAATACGATTAAAACTAACATTCATATTAAAATTTCTCAAAATCCATCCGAACACTCATCCAGAAACAAACCTAAAATTGATAAAACAATTATAGGCCGCATCGAAATAGTAGCTATAAGAATATTTATTACACCAACTCACCAAAATATATATAAACATAAATTAAATAAAAATTTTCAAATATCATTAAAAAAGTTGATGATAAACATGAAATAATAGAACAATTTATAGAAGTGCATGGCTTGATCTTTTCTAAATTGGTTATATTTGTTCCATCTTTAAGTATAATTTAAATACCAAAAGAAAATGAAAAAAAAATCAAAGGTCAAGCACAATTAGGAGCATGTTAGATGGGGTTTTGAGCTGTAGGTGACAAAAGAGTTTTAAAATGAGGTGTGGGTGACAAAAGTCTTAATTATTGAGTGGAGGTGACAATTACTTTAATATGGATTAAGAAAGTTGTGGAAGTTTCAAAATAACCTACAAGTTTTTAAATTTACACTTTGATCCAAGAGTGTACCCATATAACTGAAAACAGAGGGAGAAAAAGGCATCTTTCTCTCTCTTCCATTGTTGTTTTCTCTCTTTTGGCGATTTTTGTTGTTCATTGTTGCTGTTGCTTTATTCATCATCTTCTTCTTCATTATCATCACCTTCTAATTCATTATTATCTTCATCTTCTTCTTGTTGACCATTTGTTGTTGTTGTTGTTGTTACTGTTGCTATTTGACCAATTTCTTAGGTCAAATTTAGTTTATAACATCACTTTTCACTTTGTCATTACTTTATAGAAGACCTTGGTAAGTCAAATTATGATTTTTAGTTGAATTTAACATCCGGGTAACTGCTATTGTGTTGTTTTGATAGAACTCGATCATGAATCCAACATAAGATCCATCTGTTTAAACAGATAAATAATCTGTTGCGACAGATGATATACCTGTTTAAATAGAAGACTGATGTGTTGGATTCATGTTTAAACAGATGGGTTATCTGATGCAATATATGACACATCTGTTGCAACAAATTAGTTTTCTGATACGACATGATAAATATATATTTCAACCAATTGTAACCTGCAACAGAACTTGAACACGATTCCAATAGAACTATTGTCTATTGCAACAGGGTAAATAACTGCTACAACATATTAATAACCTGTTGCAATATGTAAGTCATCTGTCGCAACAGGTTAATTATCTGTTGCAATATGTCACTCATCTGTTGGAACCAGCTTCAAAGGTGATTTAGTACTTTAATGTCAATCCCACCAGGCGCATTATCTATTGCAACAGATATTCAGGAGCATAACATGAATCCCAACAGGTAAGTAATTTATTTCCACTGATCACTTACCTATTGCAACAGATTACGTATATGTTGGGATTCATTTACGACACTATGAAATCACTATCAAATTTTTTAAAAAATAATTTTATTTAGGTACCAACGATGGAGGGATCTATCACAATAGGGGTGGATTGTCATAGTCAATGGATCGAGAAGAACAATCGATATGTATGGCGTTGGAAGGAGGGTAAAATGCTAGAGACGATAGCTATGACAGTCCAAAGTGATGTTTTGTATGATAATTTTGTGAACTTAAATATTAGCTTTTGTGAACTGAATTATCAACCGGAATACTCACCATCAGCTACATGCACAGCTTTTTTAAAAATTAGAGGGTGCTGCCTTTCAAGATAACCGATCAGGTTCGGGTTCATGCTTATCTAAGTGATTTAACCAGGCCGGTTTTAAGGGTGTACATAGTTGAAAATACGAGAGAGAATGAGAAGGACGAAGAAGAACAAGAAGACTTCTTTGATGACAGGTTGGGTGATCTAGACATGAATATTCCAGATGATGATCAAACACCTACGCCCGGTGATGCGACCAATACGATGTGCAGTTCTTATCAATTGACACAATCTGGAAATCTTCAAGACGACGGGATCGGCTTTTTTTATTGGAATGTCATTCAAGGACAAGAATGAAATATCTACCACTTTGTTTATTTCTTGCTTGAAAAAAAGATTTCAGAATACAGAAGGTGATTAATTTGAGCTGTGTCTTTTACTTTAAATGTGCTAATTCGAACTACAAGTGGTGGCTAAGAGCGGTGAAGTATGCAAGTTCTGACCGATTCGTCATTCATAAACATGAAAAGCATCACACATGTGGTTCAGAGCACATCTCCGAACAAAATCCTCATGCCACGGCAAAGGTCCTCGGTGAATATTTCAAGAGTAGTTTCCCCGATGGCAAAGGCCCTTCAACAAGGGTTATGGCCAATCAACTCCTTACGGATTTGGGTGTCCTGGTCAGTTATTGAAAGATATATACTTCCATGGGGATTGCCAAGGACCTGGTTAAAGGGATACTCGAGCATGGGTATGCAATCCTGGATGCCTACAGTTACATGATTAAGTCCATAAATAAAGAAAGTAAGACGACATTGCATCTGGATGAAAATAGAAGGTTCAAGTACTTTTTTGTATCCTATGGTGCTTGGATTCAAGGTTTTCGACATTTGAGAAAAGGCATATCCGTCGATGGTACCTTCTTGAGGAGCAGGTATAATGGAGTTCTGCTGGTGGCGGTGGCGCAGGATGCGGAGAATCACATCTTTCCTGTCGCTTTTTATGTAGCAAACAAGGAATGTGATGCCTCTTATGGATTTTTTTTGAAAAACTGCGAAGCTGCGTCAAAGATACCGAAGAGTTGTGTTTTGTATCGGATAGGCATCCAAGTATTCCAAAGATGGGTTCACTTTTTTTCATTTCAGCCTACTTTGGTTGTTGCATCAGGCATCTGGGAGAGAACATTCGAAACAACTATCACAACGAAAGGGTCGCCACCCTTTTTATAGAGCAGCTAAAGCATATAGTAAAGAGGAGTTTTTAGACCATTTCAATCAAATAGTGGATTTGAATCCCAAGGCAGCAAAATTTCCCGCACGTGTCGGGTTTGAGAGATGGAGTCGGGCATCCTGTCCCACAGATAGGTACATTCTTATGAATTTAATGTCTTGTTTGATTTACTAGTTTAGTATGATGTCGTACTAAGTGATTCATTCTTTCTTTTGTATAGGTACAATATTATGACATCAAACATAGCCGAATCGGTGAATTCATTGTTTGGCGATGAAAGAGAATTTCCCATCAAGGCTATGTTTGAAAAATTAAGCAAGAAGTATAGTGATTTTTTAACGAAAGGCGTGTACAGTTCAAGTGCCTAGAAAATAGAACCCGATTTGTTCTCGAAATCGAAAAAATAATATCAACGAATGTCAGTTTGGGGAATAGGTTATTATCTCATAAAATAGCAGATTACAAGTTTAGCATCACCGGATATGGTGATGCTGCCACGGTCGATCTTCAAACAAGATCATGTACGTACAGAGTTTTTGACTTGGACAAGATACCTTGTCCACATGCCATGGCAGCGCTTCGAGCTCAATACGGTCATAAATATGGACCTGAAATTTATGAGCACTCCTCTCAATATTATTCGGTGGAAAAATATGAAATGGCATATAGTGGGCATATTACTCTGGTGCCTCCCGAAGAATCTTGGATTGTTCCTGCAGAGCTTATGGGGAGATTAATACCTCCTCCATATATTGACCCACACACTATCAAACAGGGAAAAAAGCCATATAAGAGGAGGCGTGGAGTTGGAGAATCATTTTCATCAAGAAGAAACAAGTGCTCCATATGTAAGTGCGCTGGCCACAAAAGAACTACATGCCCGAATTGTAATCCACCATGATTGTAATTGAAGAAACTTGTGTTGTTGTTTGTTTGTTGTGGACTTTTATATATTTAATTCATTGTTGTGAACCTAATATCTTTTTTAATAAATTGTGCATCAATAAAAAAAGGCAAAACATGAACTAAATAATATAGCAGACCACAAATATTGTCAACAGGATCAAACTAGAATCTTTTCCTCCAACAGATGACAAATCTGTCAAAACAGATGGATAATTTGTTGACAAAAAACCAACAGATGACCAATCTATTCCAAAACATGTACCATTTATTGAAAGAACTCAAAAGCCAAAATCGCTGGTGCTACTGGATTCAACATTGCCCCTTGCCTCCAACCATCGACATGTTAACATGTATGTAAAAAAGAAATAGACCGAATGAAAAATGAATAAGAATAAAAAAGCCAAAGTCGACTAAAAGTAAATTTTTCATTAAACGAAAAATAACATACATCCAATATAGAAAAATTAAAATACACACGCTAAAAGAAAAAAAACACATTCTAATTATTATTATTATTATTATTATTATTATTATCATCATCATCATTAATGATAGTCGGCCAATCAACTCGCAGCAGCAGGGCCCTCATTAGCCTCTGCAGCTCTCTGAACATCGTCACTCTCATAGTGACCAACTCCCTCTGCAGGTCATTAACCTGCCTCTGAAGTTCCCTCACCGTGTCGCACAAAATAGCAATATCCCAAACAGGATCAACCATATCTAGAATGCGAATACATGAATTGACAAATGTAAAGAAAAGAGTCTAAATGGAATACAGTGAATACTACAAATTGGTAAATTCACACCAGAGAAGACAACTTACCTAAACGAGAAAGGAATATGCTTTTTTGAAGAGAAGTGGTTGAAGATGTCACACGAAAAGAAAAAATGCAATAAATAAATATAGTTTAGCAGAAAGAAGATTCAAGAATATTAAGGAGGGACCTATTTATAGGGGATTTAATCTGGATATGTGAGGACAAAAGGCACGTCTGTTTAGCTTCATTATATTAATTACATTCAAACTGGTGGCATTTTGTATTATGTGAAAAGTCGCGGCTTTTTTGTTTTTGATTAATTAATAATAATACTTCTCACCATTTCAAAACAGCGACAACCGGTATATTATTAAGCAGTTGCAACAAAAAGTTGGGATTAGAATCTGTTACAGCGGATGGTCTATAGTCTGTCAAAATTTATCATCTGTTACAATATATGGATTATCTGTTGCGATAGATGTCCATCTGTTGGTGGAGATTTTTTTATTCTTCCAAAAGCTGATTCACCAGTTGGAACAGATGGAGATATCAGTTCATCAGCTGTTTTGAATGTGTTAGATAAAATGTCATAACTCTTCACCTCTTTTTTAAGAGTCATGACATGCGTGGAGATGAATAAAATTTTTTTGGTCTGTAGCAACAGATGCAACAGATGTACCATCTGTTGTAACATATATGTTGCAATAAGTGGTCCAATGTTGGGGGAGACATTTTGATCTCTTCCAACAGTTGATTCATCAATTGCAACAAATGGATATTTCATTCATCGGCTGTTTTGAATGTGTTGAAATAAAAAGTCACAACTCTTCACACCTCTTTTTTAATAGTCATCACATGCGTGCAGATAAACAACACTGTCTGACAGGTCCTGATGAGGTAGCAAAAATAAGGTGCGTGCAATAGATCCACTTTCATGCATGGGAAGTTATGTACATATTATTGATCAGGCTACCAAGACAGGCACACATAAAGTGCAATGATTTTGTGAATGCAACTTTTTACAGGTTAGACACTGATCCTTCAAACAAGATCCTACATTGTACAGTTTAGTTTGATAGGTATGAACTAATAAGGCCGAAGGGTTCTAAGACGGTGGTGTCGATACCCCACTACAATTTAATGACGGTCTATGCTCATGTTTTTGTGTCAGTTTTTCAAGTTTTTGGCGGTAGTATTAATATCCAATAGCGATTGGACCAATTTTAAGGGCGTAATGAACTTCTTGAAAGGACTCCGAAGCCTCGTAATGCAGCATACAATGATGGAACCAATAGAAATTCCCCTATTCCAGATTTATATAGATGGGTTATTGGAGGAGACTTTTATGAAACAGAAGGCACTTAGGAGAATACCCATGCGGGAAGAGGGAGGTTGAGAAGGCCTTATATCATCTCAGTCCTTGTTTAAGAGGAAACATAGGGTAGGAAGGAAAAGTGTAGTTTTTATTGGATGCTGAAATTGACATGAAAAATGAAAAAACTGGATGAGCTGGGATGTCGATATGGCCTTCTCAGCTCATCCAGTTTTTTCATTTTTCATGTCAATTTCAGCATCTAATTTTGCTACACTTTTCCTTCATGCCCTGTGTTTCCTATTAAACAAGGACTGAGATGATATATGGACTTCACAACCTCCCTCTTCCCGCATGGGTATTCTCCCAAGTGCCTTCTGTTTTATAAAATTCTCCTCCAATAACCCATCTATATAAATCTGGATCAAGGGAATTTCTATTGGTTCCATAGTTATATGTTGCATTGCGAGGCTTCGGAGGCCTTTCTATAATCCCATTGCGCCACTAAAATTGGTCCAATTACTATTGGATATTTACACTACCGCAAAAAATTTGAACCCTTCCCCAAACTGGCACAAAAACTTTAACCCTTCCCCAAACTGACACAAAAATATGAGCATAAACCATCATTAAATTATAGTGCGGTATCGACACCACCGTCTTGTTCCCTTAGCCTTACTAGTTTGAACCTATCAAACTAAACTGTACAATGCCATATTTACTCTAGCCTTTAATGTTGGTCGGGCAAAAGTAGATCCAGTTTTACTTCCTTTTATCTGCAAACAAAAAAAATACATTTGATGTCAAATAAGATAAGGACAAAAAGAACATTACAAAAGGATAACACAAAATTGAGTGAATCAACAGGTGACTAATCCGAATTTCTGATGCAACAAATTACCCATTTGTTCAACTGATGAGGCATCCGTTGCAACAGATGGTGACATGTTTGAACAGATGGTTTATATGTTGAAATAAATCAAACCAGCCTTGCTACTTAGTTTGATATCTTCAAACAGTTGTTTCGTCTGTACAAAAGGGTAACACAAAATTGACTGAATCAACAGATGACCAATATGATACAATAGATTACCCATCTGTTCAACCGATGAGGCATTGTTGCAACAGATAGATGACATGTCACAACATATGGGTCATCTATTGGAATAAATCAAACTGACCTTGCTTACTGGTTTGATTTCTTCAAACAGCTGCTCCGTCTGTTCTAACAACTGATTCATCAGTTGCAATAGTTGAGGAAACTCTTGCAACACCACCAACAACAGCATCAACAATAAAGAAACAACACTATATGTTCCAACACCATCCACAACACAAACGTCACATGTTCCAACACGAACACCATCCCCAACAACAGCACCACCAAAGTACCAAAGAAAAGACATAAAAAAAACTATCCTAATAACAAGACTTTTTAAGTCCTCCCAACAGATGACTTTTTTCGTATATTTTAATAAAAACATAGGTTCATTCATTCAAGACTTTAAGTCACCTTTCCTTAAATTTTCTCAATAAATAGAAAACTGGTAATGGGTAAATCATTAATAGCAGCAAATGTAAATATCTAATTTAAATGACATACAAAAAAAAGATGAGATGGAAAGAGAAATAGTGAACCATACCTGCAATGTCAAAACACCAAAGGGATCAGAACATTAAGTTCAGTCGAGAAAAGATCTTGATTGGTTCGTAGGGGTTATACGTGCATGATTTGAGTAGGGGTTTTAAATTCATAAATAACATTTGAGGGGCACGAGGAGACGGGGACATTGAAAAAACCAGACAAGACTACCCATTCAGGAGATTTTTGAGTTATCCAAGTAGTCGAATTAATATTTTTTACCGCCTTAATATTTTTAATTTTTGTATCTCGGACAGAAAATACCTTAAATTGCTTTAAAAAAAGAGGAGCTTAAAATATTTAAGTGCAATAGATGACAGATGACAATTTCTGATAGGAAATTTCAAAAGCTCGGTTATCTGTCGCAATAGATGGCTTAATTTGTTTGATAATTTACAATTGATTTTTAATCTGTTGCAATAGATTACCTAATCTGTATGATTTTATCCAATAGAAATGACATCTGTTGTAACAGGTTTAATATTTGTTTATATATAATTTCAATTCTTTCAAATGTTAGACTAATACCTTAATCTAGGGCTGGGGTGGGTTCTCATATGGTCAGCTACAACTTTAATTGAGTCTTTGGGAAATTGCATAATGAGGCGGTATTGCGTTCTTCCCGACCAGAGACGCGATCGATCACTCTGAGCTGAACCATTTCTTACTACCTCAAATGTTAGACTAATACCTTAATCTAGGGCCGGGGTGGGTTCTCATAGGGTCAGATACAACTTCAATTGAGTCTTTGGGCAATTGCATGATGAGGCGGTATTGCGTTCCTCTCGACTAGAGACGTTGATCGATCACTCTAAGCTGAACCATTTCTTATTACCTTAAATATTATACTAATAGCTTAATCTAGGACCGGGGTGGGTTCTCATATGGTCAGATACAACTTCAATTGAGTCTTTGGGCAATTGCATAATAAGGCAGTATTGCGTTCCTCCCGACCAAAGACGCTGATAGATCACTCTGAGCTGAAACGTTTCTTACTAACTCAAATGTTAGACTAATACCTTAATCTAGGGCCGGGGTGGGTTCTTATAGGGTCATCTAAAACTTCAATTGAGTCTTTGGGCAATTGCATGATGAGGCGGTATTGCGTTCCTCCCGACCAGAGACACTGATCGATCACTCTAAGCCGAACTGATTCTTACTACCTCAAATATTAGACTAATACCTTAATCTAGGGCCGGGGGTGGGTTCTCATAGGGTCAACTATAACTTCAATTGAGTCTTTGGGCAATTGCATGATGAGGCGGTATTGCTTTCCTCCCGACCAGAGACGCCGATCGATCACTCTGAGCCGAACCGATTCTTACTACCTTAAATGTTAGACTAATACCTTAATTTAGGGCTAGGGGTGAGTAATCTAATTTCAATCGAGTTCATATGTTAGACTAATAGTACCCTTTCTACAATTGCACGATGAGACGATTAAAAATTACCATATCTTTTATAACTTTTGAAAATAATCAAGATCAAATTGGACCAAATTAACATTTTCAAAACTTGTCATTCTTTTTCAAAATACAAATCAACCTAGACAAAACGTCTCATATCTATTTCTCGCTCTATTCTCTTTCATTCTCACTCAATAACAGTACAGACAACTACTCAACCCTTCACAACAGATCATTTTTCTTATCATTTTCAAACACATAGGTCTTATTTTTGACTTCATTCTTGCTTGTACCTGTCGTTTTTCTTTGTCTTCGTAGGTAACAGGTAACAGATTAAGAGAAGAGTTCTATATTTGTTATTTTTTTAAAATATAATGGCTTTTAAGTTAATGATGAAAAATAAAACTTTTGGTGTATTATCTTTGAGAATGGGCTTACAATTTTGAGTTTTGATGGTAAAATCGTAGGAAGAACTCTATAAAACCTTACTTTCTGTTGCAGTGTTCCGTTGACTATCGGAGTGTTGTTGGATGGTGTTTGAGGTTTTGTTGTTGGTGGTGGTGTTGGTGGTGGCTGTCGGTAGTGTCGGTATTTGTGGTATTTATAGCATTGGGTGGTGGTGTTTGTGACTTTGTGGTGGCTGTTGGTGTGTTTGTATTGATGGTGTTTGTAATGTTATTTTAAATTTATGCATACATCAATTTGTAATTTTTGTTTTTCTGTTATTTGTAGGTAAAACATGTCTCCCCAAAGAAAAGAAAGTGAAAGCGGATCAACGTCTCACCACCCAAAAAAGGGCTACAGTACAGAGGGATCCGGAGGAGGATCTTACTGAACAATCTCAGACAAGGAAAAGTGAACCTGGGGAGTGTTATGGAAACAACATTAAGGGAGGTGGAGAAGGTTCTTTGGATGTTGATGAAGAAAATAAAAGTGAGAAAGAGAAAGGGGATGATCATCAATATGATGATAATGGATCACCAATGGGGCATGAATTAATATCGACATCCCAGCATGATCTTGTCAAAACTTTTAATATTGATAGGTTTCAAGTTGTGATGCCGATAATGAACCAGAAGCAGAACTAAAACTAACTGGTGATGTTGTACTTAAATAATAAATGGGGAATTTTAATAATTTTAGGAAAATTATGAAGAATGAAAATATAGACGGTCTTTTTAAGAAAAGATACTTTGGATGCTTTCTTGAGCTGCCTGAGGACCCCCCTCCCTATTTCTGTTTCCCTTCGACGATGGTATATGGTCTTCTCAAGCGCAGGATCAAGTACGTGGGGGGAGGGGGCAAAAAGAAGATGAATGAAAGCTGGATAAAATACTATGGCATGCCGGTTTACTTTGGCTTGCAAGAGTTTTCCATAGTGACAGGCTTGAGATGCCATCGCCCAAAAGAACCACCCCCACCTCTCAAAAGATTCAAGCCAAGAAAATGCAAGAAAAAATAGATGGGTTGTTTGACATTGCTCGAAGTGGCTACAAAGCATCGGATTTGTTGACAGATCTCGAGGATAAAACCATACCAGAGTAGTATAGGGATAAATTGTGCTTAGTTTGGTTTGCCCATTCAGTTTTATTGGCAAGATACGTTAACAAGGTCATAGAAGATGATTTGTTGGTGTGTGCTAAGTATTTTGATAAATTCAACAATTATCCCTGGGGATTTGACAACTTCTACTTGACTGTCCAATATTTTTGCTTGCATCCTGTTTACATTTTTTAGGCTTGGGCATTGGAAGTTATTCCTCCCCTCCGAAAGCAGGTTATGGATTACTCGGAGGAGGTTTCTCATCCAAGGATGTTTAGGTGGTTGGCTGTAAAGAGCAATATCAAAATTAAGGAGACTGATCTTTTTAACCCTCCGAATGATGCAATACATCTTCTTCAAAGTAAAGATATTGAACAGATGTGATATCTGATGCACCAGATGGGAAATTTATTGCGACAGATTACCCATCCTATGCCAACAGGTCCAACAGATAAATAATCTATTGAGATAGACGATTGATATATTGCATCAGATTACCCATCTGTTGCTTAGTTCTGTGAACCCGACTCCTAACATATTAACCATCTACTGCAAACTATAAAACAGATGGGTAATCTGATGCAACATATTGTTAATTTGTTGTAGAAGTTGAGTGTTAATATGTTAACCCAACTGTGAAAATTATTATATTATATGATTTAAATGTATCTGTCTTTTTTTTTCTAGGTTGTTCATCCATGGATCGTGCGTACTGAGGAGGAGTCATTGATGACTTCTTATACTACTCTAGGTCATGTTGATACTATAGCTGACCCAATGGTGGATTTAATAAGGAAGGAATTAGATGGTGCAACAACCATAAGAAGAACAGTTAGGCAAGGTCAGCCTAATGTTGAGTCTCTTCATGACCAACCTGCTAAGGCAGATCCGGGTACTTCTTCGGGTGGAGTTATTGGTGTTGGTGGTAGGCATACTGATGCTGCTACTACTCGTGATGATGAGTATGTTTATGCTTAAGAAAAAATAAATATGTTTGAAAACACCCCTTTTCACCCTTACACGGGTCCCTATCACCCCTCTTCACCCTCGTGTTCTCGTTGCGAATGCGAAGAGTGCAAGGACAGTTAGGATAAACTCTCTGAAAAAGCAAAGGCTATCTCTAAATTTGTCGAGGATTTCAAATCTAAGAGGGGTGTCATACCATCCAAGAAGTTGAGGGAGCGATACACTCCTACGTTGTTGGTTAGGAGGAAGAAAAGAACAATAACCGACGTACTCTCCTATCGAAAATCAAAAATAATTGTAGCTCCTCCATCAGGGGCCATTGAAGAAGGTGGACATATACTCTGAACTTGGCGCCAAAGAGAAGAGGGATCCGCGAAAGGCCAAGAATTCCAAGACAGGCGCACCAGATTATCCAAGGCCTCCCTTTCCCCCCCCAAGACTTCCAAACAATGACAGATATGTATGCGCATTACGAGGATAAGGCAAGTTTTCTTTTCCTAACCCAACCTTCTAATCTAATCTACCCCATGAGGAAGTCGTTGTGCAATAGATTTATCTGTTGCAACAGCTGGATATTCTGGTGCAACTGATAGTGGTTCTGTTGCAACTTCGTACCCATTTTTTTCATAAGTTGCATTGGATTATTGATTCAGAGAACCCTATGCAACAGATAGACCATCTTTACAATTATTAACCTATTTAAAAATTTTCTTGTTATATCACAACATGTTGACAAAATTCCCTGCCTCAAGAGGGAAAGGCAGTTAGCGTACGTGGAAGCTTATGATACGACTGATAGGATAATAGACCTCGACTTCTGCAAGAAGTTCAAGAATAAGTACGATCAACTCCATCGTGATGCCTGTGGTGCGGGACTTGATTTCTTAGTTTCTACGTTGGACTTGGATAAACAAGATATGATAAAATATGTTGGGGGGATAGGCCAAATCCACACAGAAAGAGCTGGACCGAGGCAAATTGGATTTTTGTAGTCATTAGCGTGAAGGGCATATATTATCGGGCTGTTGAGATACTACTCGAAGAGGGAAATATCAATGTTTATGACAGAAACTTACCTCTCGTCGACGAGCTCAAACTTTTTTCCTCGTGAAACCACTGATAGAGTTGTTGCCCATCTTGTTGAGGGAGATTAAACTGATGTATCATTTGCCAAAGGAAGTGTTGATGAAGAAATCATGGAATTTTATAGGTCGAAAAAACGGCATGATCCTTTCAAAAAATGATGGCGGTTGTGCTAGCGGCTCGCACGCCCTTGCACACATCGAATGTTTGTTGATCGGCACAGAAATGGCCAAGCCAATGATCTTTCTATGCGGCAATACTGTGGCAAACTTGCAAGAAGTCTGGGCTTATGGGGTACTAACTGGACGTTTGGAGCCTCTATATATCGAAGAGCCTGTGAAATAACAATTTTTTATTTCAAGTCACACATCACACTTCACTTTACTTTAAAATTTTAAATTAAATGTACGTGTAGTGGCAATAATTTTTTTCCTAATGAATGAAAGATGAGTTTTTTATAATGCAATAGATTGTCAATCTGTTATAAAATGTATTCTATCTGTTCTGGTTGATAGTTTATCTGTTGTAATAGGTTGGTCATCAGTTGCATTATGCCGATGCTATTTTTTGCTATCTAATCTAGTCTAATATGTTGCAACAACGGAAAAATCTGTTTGATAATTTCCAATAGATGACTTAAATTTTACATCATATGCCCAAATCTGTTAGATATTTTGCAGCAATTACACGCTTGAATATCCATGTGCTAGACAACACCAAACCAGTAGCAAATACACCACCATGAAAATTTTAGCAATTAGGCTTGAAAATCTATGTGCCCAACACCATCGAACCAATAGCATTAACGACAACAATGAAGTATCTTCTTTCTCGATTTTGTTTCTCTTCAGAAGCTGTGACTTTCTTCAACAAACCCCAGATTACACGATTTGCTTGTGAAGGGTGTCGTTCTTCATAACAATCAAAGTAATCGCATCCATCCAATTTCTATAAAACAAGAACACAATTACAAAATAATTACAAGTCAATAATTAATCAACTAATTAAATAAAAAAAATTTACCTATGAAATCTTACAAGTAAAAAACCTACGACCTGGATTTTGTTGAGTCCAGGAAGTCTTCAATAGAGCTTCATGACCGCATTTACAATATCGAACGTTATCATAAAAAATAGCGGAATATGCGCTCGACATTGTCAAGCTCGGTTAGAAAAAAATGAAAAAAAAGAAGAAGAAAAGAAAGAACAAATGCAAATACTGTGAAAGAATATTTGAATAGATAAAAAAAATGACTACGAAGAAGAAGATTTGGGAATTTATGGTTAAATTTTAGGAAGATGAATATATAAGACGTTGGGGAAAAAAAAACTTGACCGTTGGGGGAAAAATCAGACGCCAAGTCAGCAAAAGTGCCGACATGATACATATGTGCCTATTTTATTTTAGGTGTTTGAACTGAACAATGTCGATGGGTTCCACATATTTTATTTCAATTCACTTTGACTTTTTTACTTGTGGCCATTTACTTTTATATCCAATGAAAGTTGAATTTATCAAATGCAAAAGATTCTCCATACGTTGTAACAGATATTCTACATGTTTTGACATATAATTTATCTGTTGCAGTAGGTTAGTCATCTGTTGCATTATGTCAGTGTTTTTATGTAAGTCTGTCTCTCTGTTGCGGAAGTGGGAATACATGTTTAATAAATTCCAACAGATTACATACCTGTTGCAACATATGTCAATTCTGTTTGATATTATACAACAGATATTTCGTATGTTGTAACAGATACATTATCAGTTGCTATCCATTTCAATTAATAAGTTCAAATCTAAGGAAAAAATAAAATTCATAGATAAAATAAAATAAAATAAAATGAAGCCTTAAGAAATTAGCTAAAATAAAATCAACAAATAAATGAGATGTAAAAAAAATTGTTATCGTAACAGATCTCAACAAATACATCAACAATTTAAGTATTGATGCCAAGGAATGAATTCCTTCCTAAGGAGGGGTGAGGTTATTACTTTGACAGACAGACTCAAGCTATAAAGATCTACTCGATATGGACAAGTTGTTCTTCTTTCGGTTCTATGGAATTCGACTTTGCTATTGTTGCTTAGGTACGGTTTCTGCACTCTCAGTTCTCCGTCTTTCCTTAAAAAGAGTTGATTAGCATATTGTCAATGTTGTTTAGTAGTAGCTTCTACGTCCATCTGTAAAGCCAGAATGGTCAATGCTAGTCATAGAGATACAACAAAACGGAAAAGGATAACGCATTTGTTCAAGCAAATCAAACAGGTCTTCCTCCTATTTTAAATTGTCCCAAACAAATTATATTCTGTTGCAACAATGAATCACCTGTTGTGTCAAATGCCTACATGAGAAAGACTTGTATGATAATCTCCAACGGATGAACAATCTATTGCAATAAATAACTCATCTATTGCTGCAGATAGGTCATCTATTGGTACAAATAGAAGCGGTACGAAGAGCTGTTTGATTTGCTAAAATAGACGAGACATATGTCGCAACAAGTACTTTATCTGGTGTAACAAGTTATACAACTGTTGCAACAGAAATATAATCTGTTTGATAATTTTCAGCAGATGTGTCATCCGCAGAAATAAAAATATGTCCGTTTGCAGTTGGAAGACATATATATTCACCTTGTTCAGCTCATGTTGCTCTCCTTTGGACATTGTACATTGCTCAGTGCAACATACGGACATGGGACTTGTAATTTTGCTCTTTTGGATGCTTGATAATGCCTTGAAAATCACTTTCCTTCTCTTCTTAGCCATAATCTCTAATGGAGTGGATGAAAATAAAATCTTCTTTGATGGAATGACACCCCTAATAGATGTCAATTCATTTACAGATGAAGTAAATACATTAATAGCATTAATCAATACATCATGTTTCGCCCTACAGTCTTGACATTTGCATGCAGAACATTCATTGAGAGAGGCAAAATCTGTATAACCAATATGATCATACTCATAATGGTTTGTTTTAAATGCAGTAAGAGGAGCATCATTAGCACCAACAACAGCACCACTACCACCACCAACAGCTCCATCACCACTAAGACCATCAACAACAACAAGGTCACCCACCAACATTATTTTTCTTGTAATGGTTGTTGCTCCAAACAATTTCATTTTTATTCTGTCGATGACCTTAGGGTCTGATAAAGTTTGCCCAAACCGTAAAGTAAGAAAAAATGGCATTTTCAACTCTCGATTGGTCGGAACTAGCGATAGATGCACAATCTAACATAAATCATAACATATATTAGAATGATGATTAGATTATTAAAAAAAACATTAACTAAAATAAAATCTTAATTATAATTATACTTACTGCATCCTTCGGGGGATTGAAGAAATCAACAAATTTTGCATTTTTATCAGTTTTGGTCGACAACCATCTCAAGATTCTTGGACAGGAAACTTCTTCCTGGTAGTTCACTTGCTGTCTCAAATGAGGAATGGCTTCAAACGCCCAAGCCTATAAAATAACGCTAATAAATCAAAACCATTATTGAGTAAAAAAAATGAATGGTATCATAATAAAATAAAATGAAAGATTTACCATGAAAGCCCATGGAAAGCCATATAAGTTGATTATCTTTGGCGCCAACGGAGTCAAAAAATATTGGACAGTCATTTTGAAGATTTCATAACCCCAAGGATAGCCGCCAAATGACTCAAGATCCTTGGAGAGTTTTATTAAAGCAACACTTATATTGTTGTTAACGTCTCTCGCCCAAAGAATACTATGTACAAACCAAACCAAGCACAATAACTGCTTGTGCTTCTTTGAAAGTTCTTTACTTTTCAAGGCTTCTATCAAATTTTGTTTTTGAAGCTTCGACCAACAATGGACACCAGGTCATCATGATCGGACGACTTGCCTCCTTTGCTTTTTTTGGGTGTGCAGGGTGCTTTTTTTGTATTAGAATAGGCATAACTTGAGAATGAGGATAACATTTTAGTCCAGTAACTATGGCAAACTTCTTCCAACCAAAACAAATAGGCATGCCACAGTAATTTGTCCATACCTCATCCATCTTATCTTTGTTTTCATACATAAACCTACGCTTGAGAAGTTCATATACCATTTCATTTGGAAACGAGCATTGTTGTCCTCCAGCAAATCAAGATATTTCCCAAAGCAGTTGTCCCTAAAATAAGCATCTAATTTTTGTTCTCCAAGTATTTTTCTTAAGGCGTCGAAAGATTTTTCCATGGCTGACTTAACCACGAAATCACCCATTAAATTTATGAAACCATCGTACTACATTCTCACGGTATAACAATCAATGCTGAAGGTTTTGATCAACTCTTCGGCGGAAGGGCTATTAGTATTTGGATCATCTCTTTCGAAATATTCCTTCCCCCCTTTTCATCATACTCTGCTCCTGACTAAGATAACACTTGTAAAGCAAGCTCATAGAGTGGTGGATGTAGCCTAGCTGCTTCACTTGTTCCTTTACTTGGACTTGATTCGGCTTCTGTTCTTTTGGGATCCATATTATCTACAATTAAAGAAACATAAAGAATACATTAGAGTTGATTAATGCATAGTTATAAAGGGTAACTGTAAATCTAACAAGCATAACAGTAAAGTAACAGTTCCAACGTATCACTAATTTGTTGCACCAGGTAGTACATCTGTTGGGTATATAACAAACCTGTTGCAGCGGATGAGCAATTTGTTGCAACAATGCAAAACGTATCACTCATCTTTTAATACAGATGAATAGTTTGTGCAACAGATCACAATATTATTGCAATATGAGTGATCTATTGGAATAGTTAAATAACCTGTTACAACAGATGAGTAATCTGTTGCAACAATACAAAAAACATCACTTATCTGTTGAGAAAAATTAATGGTCTATACAGCAGATCAAACATCTATTACAACATTATCTGTTGCAACATATGAGTGATCTGTTGGAACAGTTAAATAACCTGCAGTAACGTCTAAGTAATCTATTACGACAATACAAAATATATCACTCATCGGTTGAGAAAGATAAATGGTGTATGCAAAAGGTCACACATCTGTTACAGCACATGAGCGATCTGTTGGAACAGTTATCAACAGTCAATATTGTTTAAATTTCTTCCAAATAGCATATGAATGATCAGTTGGAAAAATTATGTCTTGGACATGTCCTGTTGGAATAGTTGATAGGATTTTATCAACAGAAGGTTCATCTATTGCATCAGATCATTAATCCGATGGTTCTTCAGTTACATCAGATGGTTAATCAGTTGCATCAGGTTTTTTATATGATGCTTAATCTATTGCAACATATGGTTAATCTATTACATCAGATATATAAATTATTACATCATATGATAAATTTGTTGCATCATATGATTAATCTGTTGCTTCAGAATAATAATCTGATGATTCCTCTAGTGCATCAGATAGTTGATCTGTTGCATCGTCTAACAAATAGTTGCATCAGATGGATAATCTGTTGGATAAAATTAAAAATAGTAACACATTTTGTTCAACAGAAAAACAACAATTTTTACCAAGAACAAGAACAAAACAAATCAACCTAAATCATTGTTTTGTTTGTATATAAAACACAAACAACAAAAATCAAACTTCAAATAAACGCAACAAGCAACAAAAAATTATAATTCACTTCGAAAAGGGAAGAGAAGAAATACCAGAAATTAGGGTTTTATTAAGACCACATTTCAAATTAAAGTAAAAAATATTGAAATTGTTAACCAATACTATAAGAGAAGTGGGCTCAAGTTCCTCGTTTTCTTTAAAACTAAAAAGGCCATAATTTTTTACCTGCGAAAGAAGAAAATGAACGATGATGAATTCGAAGATGTTGTGGCCGGGAGCAAGGATGTCAACTCGAAGCCCAACTATTTATCATCAGATGTTGAAGACGCCGAGGATTGAAAGGAAAAATTTACAGAACTGTTGGTTGGGAGAGAGTTGAGAGAAGTTGTCAAGAGAGAGGAGAAAGAGTGGTTGATTTGGATTGAAGAGGGGTGTGGGTTGGGTTGATTTGTATTTTTGAAAAGATTAGAAAGTTTTAAAAATATTAATCAAGTCCACAATTAACTTAATTAAGTTTCCTAATGGTGTTTGACCCTTTAAGTTGGTCAATGTCACCAATCCTTCATTCAAAGACTTAAAAAAGTCACATTTTGTTCAATTTTCTCATGTTAGATTAAGCCTAATATTTTAATAGAATTTTTATATTTTCATATATTTTAGGCAAATTTTTGTTTTTTTTTCTTTATTTTTGAAAACATCACGTACTCAAAAACAAAAACAAAATATTTTCTTTTTTAAGTCAACCACCCTTTCTTGGGGAATAGTAATGCACCAAAAATAAAAACAAAACCAATTTGTTTAGGAAAATAATAAATAATAAAGAATTCTATCATAAATATATTTAATTAATTTTTAGCATTTAGATATTAGAAAAAAAAGTAAAAAGAAAATTTTGTCTAAAACAGAGACTTTTAATGAAGGGTAAAAAGTTCATCAATATTTCTAAGACCCTTCACACTTTTAATATATTATAGATATAGCTAGAGATTATTAGTTTTGTTTCCTACACTGACTACACCATTACCTTTCATTAATAACATATGAATCACCTATAACACCATATATATCACTCATTAATATCATATGAATCACACAATAATTGAAATAAATAGTTATATCTACCATATGAATCACCATAATATCATATATATGAATCACCCAATAATTGAAATAAATAATTGTAGCTACCATATGAAATCACCATAATACCATATATATGAATCACCCAATAATTAAAATAAATAATTATATTTATCATATGAATCATCATAATACCCTATATATCACCCAATAATTGAAACAAATAATTGTATCTTACCATATGAATCACCATAATACAATATGTATCACCCATTAATATCATATGTATCACCCGTTAAAATCATAAAAATATATTTATCTTATGAATCACCACAATACTCATATAATGATATCATATTTATCACTCATATAATTCACCATTAAAAAAATAAATATGTATGAATAACTAAATAAATTTATATATGTATCAATAGATTTTTTTTAAATGGAAGAGATTTAAGGAGAGAAAAAACAAGTTGCATGCATTAATGGAGGAGAAAATATCAGGAAGAAAGATGATTTAAGCATTAATGGAAGAGCAGAAAATCAGGAAGGAAGATTTAATTGTTAATAACTAGGGAGATATTTTAGGGAAGGAAATCTTGAATGAGTTAATGGTGGAGTAAAAATAAAATGTGAGATTTTTTTGATATGTATCAAAAGTAAAATTAAAAAATAGAAATATTACGTAATATAGTCTCTTAAATATGTGATTTGTGTAATTTATCCTCAGAATAAATAATGGATTATCCCATCGACCGGCCCAAACTTGGAGTGTTCATTTAATAGTTAATAGTACTGTACATTCAATATCCTCATTTTTTAAAGGAAAAATTACTTAAGCAAACAACTTAACTTTTCTATATTAGTTTAAATACCATACTACTAAATATATTACAAAAATCTCTTTTTAAGACCCAATACACAAGCTTTTTCTGATACATTCCAATCCACATCTTAACATAACACCCAAATATTATTCTGTCGCCTAAAATCACGGGATTGCTGCGAAGATTATGCCAAAATCCGATCTTGAAGCAACAATCGTTATTTTCCATTATCTTCCATTACAATTACTACATTAACTTAATTATTCTAAATTTATTCGTGGTTAGTTTGTTTATACTTGATAATATTGTTTATTAATTTTGAAATTGAATAAATCCCTTTTCAATTTTATGTTCTTCAAACATTATAACATTATTAATGGATTCCGCGCCCTCTTTTAGTTTGGGGCTTACTCAAATTCAGTCAACTTCTAATGAAATTGATGTGTCTGGGTTTATTCCTGGTGATTTTGATTATAAAGACGTTGGTTTTCGTGAAAATAGATTAAGCATCGGAACGATCCAAGAATCATAAAAAAGTTACGGGATGCTACTAGTGTTAAAGGGAAGAAGACTGCTGGTGTTAAAGGAAAGAAGATTGTTGTTGCTAGTTCAAAGGGGGGGAAATAATGATGTGAAAAGAGACCCATTACCAAAGGTATAATATTTATGTGTTTGATTGATGAATTTCTTCATAATTTGTTATTGTTAGTAACAAATGTTAGTATTACAAATTAGTATGATACATATCGAGGAAGATAATGTTTGTACATGTGTTATGATACATCACAAATTTGTGCATGTGATACATAAGTAAGAATTTATCAATATGTCTGATACATATGTTTATAGTTATATATCATAATCTATGATGTAACGACTCTCAATGCTAATTATTAATCTGATACATAACTTAAGTACATAACTATGATCAAATGTGTTCTGATACATCACTGTTTTGAACTATGTAAGAATTTTACAAGGTTGTCTGGTACAATTTGATACATAAGTAAGAATTTTATCAGTATGTTTGATACTTATGTTGGAAATTATGTATTATATTCTGATACATATGGTGTAGTTATGTATCATAATCTATGATGTAACAACTTTTAATGCTAGTTATTAATCTGATACATAACTTAGGTACATAACTGTAATCGAATGTTTTATGATACATCAATGTTTCGAACTAAGTAAGAAATTTTAACAGGATGTCTGGTACAAACTAATACATAAGTAAGAATTTTATCAGTATGTTTGATACTTATGTTGCAAGTTCTATATTATAATCTGATACATTACTTATGTATTATATGGTCAAATAAATGTGTCATGATACATCATATTTTTTAATCCAAGGGATGAAATACGTGATCAAAACTGGTCCACCCCATCCTTTGAGGTTTGGTATTTCGTTCAACTGTAACTTTGGGACCGATGTGGAATACTATGTGGGTAAAAAAATTCTAAATATATTTAAAGAGACATGCTTTGGTGTGTTTGTTTATATGCCTAAATCAAATTTTTAAGGTCAAATAACCAAATGTTTGTTGATGTTTAAGTGTAACAAGATAACCCAAATGAATTTCATGTTTATGTCAAGGGAACAGTTCTGAAATTTATGATATTTAAATTTGCTCTCATTAGTGGTCTGAATTGCACCTCAAATATTGAGGACTTTCAGTATCTGACTTCAGATGGCTCTGTTTTAATGACAAAGTATTTCCCAGTGATAAAAAATGGAATATCCAAAAAATATTTGTCCGGCAGTATAAGATGCAAAATTTTGACAATGACCAGGATGCATTGCATATAACCACATTATTTTTTATTCATACGTTTTTGTTGTCTAAAACTGATGATGCAACTGTTAGTTATATAGAATTCAATATGGTAGTGGATGGTCGATATGAACAATATCCGTGGGGGAAGATTTCTTTCAACAAGTTGATGAACTCGTTGAGACAGGACTTTTTCGTTGAAAAGCAACTTTATTGGTTAGGAGGAATGTCATATGTTCTCAACATCTGGATGTACGAATGTTGTTCTGAATTAGATAAAGATATTGCTGTCATATTAGTAATGGTATCCCGAGGATAAGTAACTGGTTTGTTGTTGGAACAAAGCCTAAATTCAAAAAGTTCATGAATTGAATGCTTAGCAAGGTAATTTCTATTTATTTTCTATCTCTTTTTGTATTTTTTTTGCACACATGAAATTTTCTTTTATGTTTTCAATATATATATTCTTGTCAATCTATGATTAAGCATGTAACTTGTTCATACTGTAGTATATATGATGATCAGACATCTTTCATATCAATTCATGCAACAAAATAAACTTTTTTCACTGTTTCATGATACATTACAGTACTCATATGATACATTCACATACTTAACAGTACAGTTTTTGGTATACTCATATGTTATGTAGAATAATAATATATTATTGCCCTTACATTAATATCATTGAATTTGATATTTTTTTTTGAATCTCAATTATAGTATGCGTATACCAAAATTAGTCCTACAGTTGATGAGCTAAAATGTCTTCAACTGACAAATAATGATGGAGTGGATCTGAAAGATTCTGTCAATTAGACTTTGTCATCCACATCTTGTAGACAATCGATAAAAGTTGATCAGAAAGGTAAAATGTCATCTGGTTCATTACTCTTAGATGATTTTGATGATTTTACTATCCCACCATCGCTCGGTCTGTTAAATAGGAAAAAAACCAAGTCTGATATAACTTTGGGATCGCCTTCAAAAAGAAGAAAGACAAACACTAAGCAAAAAGAATAGGTGATAGATCAAGAAAAGATTAAAGGTCACCCCTCTATTAAAGAAGTCAATGAAGCACCTTCTGGCACATCAAACATAATTACTGACCCAATCAATGAAGAAACTCCACATGAACCATCTTTAATGGATTTTGGCGAACAGACACCAACAGCAGAACAAAAACCACCAGTTGTGGAAAGCATGCGTGAGTCCACACAGAAAATTAATGTGTCTGAAGGGACATATCATGAGCAAGTTTTGATGAAAGTTGATATGAATGCAATTGAATCATTAGTCAAGACATATGTAAGTGCAACATGGATTTTTTTTTAAAAAAAATCGCTTTATTGACATAACTAATTTACTCTGTTAAACTTATGCAGGTCGACAAAAGATTTGATGACATTGAAGCAATAATGAAAAAACATCATGAAGAAAAGAAAAAACAACATGAAGAAATGATGTTAGTTGTGAAGGAGAAGCATGATGCTCCACAAAAAGTAACTTTTAATATAATCACATCATATTTTATTAAATTTTATATATTTTTGTCTTTTTAAAAAGTTATATATTTTTTAGGTTGTTATTGAAATCGATAGTACAAATAAAGATGTGGACAAGAATGAGCCACATGGTGATGATTTGGGAACTCCGAAAGAACATCCAAAGGATGTTCTAGAAATGGTAAAGTTGTAGGGATGTTAAAAAAAGTGTCGTTTACTACTTTTATAATTTGATGAATTTTTTGGTGGTTCAGAATGATAATGGAAATGATGTATATACTGGAGATCACAAGCGGGATGAAAACCCTTCAAATGAGTCTTCTCATAAATTCAATTTTGATGATACAACTTTTTGAAGACAGACTATTGAAGTTCAAAATGTACAGAAGGTACTGATAATGCAACAATTATATCGATTGTATGTTATTAATATGAAAAATCATTATATTCTTAACAGTGTTGTTATTTCATCATATATAAGTCTTACGTGTTCTTTAATATCTAATTAATTTTATGTTTCAGGAAAGTGAAACTGAGGTTAAGGATGTTGCGTTTCAGTATTCCATTGATAACACCATAGATGACTTTTCCTCACTGGTTAGTGCAATACAATCTGAGGAGCTTTTACAGAAAGAAAATCTCCCTGATCTCATTTTACCAACAAACAATATTGGAGTTCAAAATGAACTGCAGGTACGTAGAACATACAGTTGTGGATTATTTCATATGTGATCTCTTTCATCCAATTAATGTTAATATTATGCTATAACTGTTTGTAGTTGTATCTAACAATTTGCATTTACCAGGTGTCCTACACTGTGATATCGTCTGAAGCGTTTCAGGAAATGATAGATAATATCATACCTGGCATGTCCACACCAATCGTTGCAATAGCAGTAAACTCAGACGATTTTTCTAAAAAAACCAATCTTCCTAATCCGTCCTTACAAACGGCCAATGTTGAAGTTCCAAATGAAATGCGGGTACGGATATCACACAAAATTTGAAATATATATGTTATTACTTTGGAATATCTTTGTGTAAAATAAGAATAAACATGTAATATAATTTACCTGATACATTACATAAACCAATTTAATTTGTTATGAAATGTATCAGACCTTTATGTTATATAATTTACCTATAATAATTTCACTAAACTGTTAGAGTACTATATTATAATACGGCTAAACAGACATAATGTTAACGGTGTATTTACTCTATAGATGTCATATGGGTTATCATACACATTTAATTTATATCTAACAATTTTTGTTTTTCAGGAGTCCACCAATGTTATTTCAACTGATTCGTCTCAGGAATCGATAGATAACATTATGGCTGAAATTTCCACACCAGTTGTTGCCATGAAAATGAAGTCTGTTAGTCCGACTGAAATGAACGACAATGAATGTCAAATCCATGATACTCGGTTTCAACCAGATCTTCCAGAAGTAGAATTGGGTAAACAGGAAACCATTAAAACACGTGCTCCAAGAAACAGGAAGCGAACTACAATATTCAGGTCACCATTTACAACTGAATATGGTTCAAGTTGTAAAGGCAAAGAATCTGCAACAGTTGATTTTCTTCGAAAGCATCCGTTTGATGGTTGTCTTATTTCCGATGACATGCCTATAGGACTAATCGAAGAGTACTGTGATTGGATTGTTGAAGGATTATTAAAGTTCATGAAAAGAAGTAAGATATTTTTACTTTTTTTTCATTATTGTTTTATAATTTTAAAATCACAAAGAGTTTATAATTTCATTATATTCATGTAGGAAATTGAAAGACAACTACTACAAAGCTGATAAATCAGGAATTGGTTTTAGTTCGTTTGATTTTGTTGTTGCGCAACCAGATTCAAAGAACTGGTTCTACATAATGTCACAGCCCAACACCTGCTGAAATAATGAGGTATTACAAAAAAAAAATATGTTCTATATGTACAATAAACAGATTCTGATACATATATATACATTATTATGCATTTTGATACATAACTTACATAAAAAATACATGACTGTCATTCTTAAATTTTATATACCAAATTAATTTTTTTACTTGAGTAGACTTTATGGATATCAATAACTTATTTATTTTGTTATTTTAAGCAGCATGTAGATGTTATATTCTACTACCTTCGAAAGAAATCAAAGCAACAAAAGGATCAAGAATATTGATACATCACTGTTAATTGCTTGTTCAAAACATACATCGATGTGACATACAAATGTTACATTGAGGATGCCGCGGGTGATTCTCAACTCAAGATGATTACAAAAAAACGAGTTTTGTTGCAAGCAATGAAGGAGCACTGATAAACATCATCAAAGGGTTAAACATACCAGCTGCTTTGCCGTGGCACTTAGTCGATGAGGTATATGTTCCTGTAAATTGCGATGGAAATTTTCACTGGGTGCTAGCTGTGATATCTTTAAAGAAAAGATGTATCAAAGTGTATGACTCAATGTTATCATCGCAACCTAGAGAGCCATCACATGAGATCACAAGGTTGTCTGTGATGCTTCCAACATACATTAGTTACAGTGGATTACTGGAAAACACTGAAAGAACTATATGGTCGTCTCGAAGCTTATAAAGATAAGATGAGTAAAGTGGTCGGTGATTTGAATGACATCCCATTTGATGTTCAATACGTTGAAGATATTGCACAACAAGTCGGTGGAAGTTTGTAAGTATATCCTCACAGTTTTATATATCTTAAAATATTTCATCTCATTTTTTATTTTTTGAAAATTTTATAAAGTAACATAATTCAAGCTGGCAAATTATTATATGTTTACTGTCCATTTCCATAAGTTTTGATACAACAATAATTCTCAGAATATTAAGCATCTAACTAAATGATTCTTCATTCTTAGGGACTGTGGCGTATTTGTGGCAGCTTTTGCAGAATTTCTTAGCAATGAAATCCAGATTCCTTCATCAACTCTTGATGCATAATATATTCGAAAGAGATATGCAACACGCTTATCAAACTATGGAGTTAAAAAGGCTAAGAAGATTTATTCTAGTGACCATGACGATCCACCAAGAGTACGGCCATTTTATGTCCCTCCGACTGATGCATCTTATAATCTAGCCATAGAGTAAATGCTAGGTTGTGCCATAGCTAAGTTCTTAACATTGTTTTGTTGCTATCTTAAAGGCCTCGATTAATGTAATTTCACACTACTTTTAACAGTATTATTTGTGTGGCAGAAAATTTTCATCAATTAACATTTAATTTATGATATGTTAAATTTTCATCGACACATGAAAATCGATGAATTATATAAGTGCCAATTTTCAGAAAGTTTTGCTTGTAAAGACATGTATCATACATAATTTTTTTAAAAAAATATATGCAATGTATCATATCAATTCAAAGTAAATCAGATCAAGCTACGTTGCAATAATAAACAATGTTTATAATTACTTCTTGCAATGTATCATAATACAAGCTACGTTGTATCATGAATCCTAAACTATCATCAATTATGCGTAAACGTTTAAGTTTTTAGAGCAATTACATACAAGAGTTGTTTCGTGATAGAGTTGCTTTCTAATTCTAATAACTCTAAAAAATTGTATTTTAACAGATTACTTATGAAACATATTAAATAGTAAATGAAATTAAAATGTAAAGGCAAAAATAAGCCACTTAAAACAAACACTAATTCAAATTAAACATTGTTCAAACATTATGCAAACATAGCCAAATCAAAACCAAACTAACAGTGATGAACTAAACATAGATCGTTCAATGTATCAGGTAACCAACACATCAACTCTTCTTTGGAAATAAGTTGAAAGTACGTCTTTTGTGACCTTCTCGACCACATTTACCACAACAGTTTGTACTGGATGATAGTTTTTCACTTGCTTTCTTACACCTACTCTTTTTTGGTCTACTAGGTGATCTTTTGTATTTGGGTGGTATGACTTCTTCTTCTTCGACACATTTAGGCACATGCCAATCCTTCTTATCTGGCGTAGGTACTACTGGAACTTCATATGTCTTCACTAATGTCGCAGGCTTATAGTAATCAGAACACCACGGACGAAACTTCGTGAAATGTTTACTCTTCAACACTGTAATCGCGTGTGGACATGGAATTTCATCAATCTGAAATCTACAACAGTTGCATTGTTTAACATCCAAGTCCACAACATATATTCTTCCTGATTCATAAACTGAATAATGATACTCTGATGCAGCCTTGACCTGACAAAAAAAAATCACACACAAACAAAATATAACGTACAAGAATTTTTATTTAATAAATAAAATATAAAATGAGTAATTATTTATGCACACCGTCATTCTAGATGCTTTAACTCCATTAGCTGTGAGGATTTCGTCAAACCTTTTCCCTAAAGTTGTTTCTGTATGTGAAGCAATTTCTCTGTTTTTACAATTCCATGCTCCAAATAATTTTCTGAGTTCTTCCAAAAAATCTAAAATCGACAATTTACGCATCTCCACTAAACAACCATTTATACATTCTGCAATGTTAGATGTCATCATCCTGCCTCTATTTATAGGAGAATGAACTCTTGACCACTTCTCATATTCTGCATCATATAGATAATCTTTCACTTGATGATCAGTTTTATCAACCTTCGACATAATGTATTCAAAATCTTCCTTTCTGTACACTTTGGCCATCGAATAAAACAGGTCGCTAAGTTCGTCCTTGTTCCTTCTGAAATTTGTACAAACGTTCTTTCAAAGATGCCAAATCCATGCTAAGTGAGAAACATTTGAATAGACATTGTTGACACTTTTAATTATTGTCTCATTGGGATCTGATGCAACACACATGTTCTCACGCTCCCCAAAAGCATTCTTAAATTACTCGAAAAATCATATCCATGCGGAATCATTTTTCGAGTCAACAACACTATAAGCAATTGGTAATATGCAGCCTAAAAAAATATTTTAAAGCATGGCTTTTAATAATGTGTTGTTATTAAAAAGTTTATACACCTAAAAAATAATATGATAAAGTTTCATATAAACAGTTATGTATCAGAATATATAATGATGTATCATAAACTATATAGTTATGTATCATAATATATTATATATGTTCTGAAACTTATTGTAACAACTATTAAAGATGGAATAACATACAGTTTCAAATATACAGTTATGTATCAGAATCTATAATGATGTACCATAAATTATACAGTAATGTATCATAATATATTATATATAATGTGGAATATATCATAACAAGTATTAAAGATGGAATAACATGATTAGTCATACCTGCACCATCAAGAGAGCTAGCAGAAAGAAAAGTCCCTAGGTGTGGTCCACTCAAATGAGCACTGTCTACCACAACAACTGGCCTACAATGCTTGAAACCATGGATCATTGGCTGTAAAGCTATAAAAAATATTTGAATTCATTAACTACAACCTTATGCATCCTGATGTGTGATCCCGGAAACACAGAGTTTAGCATGTAGATGTAACTCGGCATTTGTCTATATCCATCAGCAGCTCCACCCCTAAGTATTTTTATAGCACGCTCCTTCGCACGCCAAGCTTTCATGAATTGATGTCAACACCACACACAACTTTCATTTCTTCAATAATATCTGCTGGAGTGTGTTTCCTCTTGTAGTTTATTAACTTTGGCTTTGTAAAATTACTAACAAAGTTAACTATATCCTGCAGCTGTTTTAACACCCTATCACTCATTGAACATGTATGTTCATCATTGAATTTTCAAATTTAAAAAAGATCAGAATGCAAAAAGCAAGATGCTTTCATGTACCAACTGCACTTTTCATTACGACATTCCAACCAATAGCTGCATATAAAAATAAATAATCACAATTTTTTTGTAAAATCTAAATATCAAAACAATAATGTATCAGATACTTTTAACTGTTAAGCTACTTTAAACAATTTTTATAGTTTTTATAACAACATTTTGTTATTTGTTTGCTTTAAACCAATTCATCTTCATATACAATATTGTTTATGAATAACATAATCAAAACATATTTTACAATGTATCCTAATACCTATACATAAACGCCAATCACACACAAAAAACCAAGAACAACATAGTTTATAATACCTTTTTTTATCAGATCTTGATGCTCAAAAATTAAAACTATGATCTAACGCATACTTTTCCATTACAGCTTTCAGAGTTTTCTTATCCTTATACAACTGCTTCACCTTAACTTCAGTGTTTTGGCAATTAGTGATGAATTTTGTTGTTTCAATTTTCGGTACATACAAAGAGTATTGATTATTCGCCTCAACAACAGTAAGTGCAACTGCATCTGATTCTGTTCCTTCGACGCACATTATTGCACCTGTTTAAGCATCAAATTCTACATCTTTATTCGATTTAGAGATTGTTGTAATGCACAATGGATACATTGCAAAATCTGTGCATATTTTTTTCAATTCAATGTAAACCTTAACACCATTGTCGTTTCTAATCACCATTGGAGCTGTATTTCCATCAACAATGTAACGAACATCTATATTTTTCTTTGCTTGATCTATCTCAAGTTCCGTTGCAATAACAAAAATCAGCCTGAAATACGAAACACTTTCGGTAACTACAATTCCATCACTCTTGTAATTTTCATAAATAATTTCATTTTGCCAGAAACCAGAATGTCTCAACAAAATCGAAATATTCATGACAAAAATTGTTTGAAAAAATCGACAATTTTTTTTTTTGAAGCACTGACATAAAAAAAAATTGAAAACGGCATTCCAATTTTAAAATGATTTGTTACGTAATTATGTATTAAGGGATTTGATTAACCAGCATTATGCTCAATTAATGGCATTTAAATATCAAAACGGAAAGTCCTATATTTAAGGGATTTGATTAATCAGCATCATGCTTAATTACCGTTCCTTTACTAATTAACCACATTTAATATGGTACTTATGTATCATACCACAATGTATCAGATAATCACGTAATGTATTATAAATGAGATTTTTAGTAATATTTTAAAATGTTT
This sequence comes from Capsicum baccatum var. pendulum, assembly GCA_030864225.1. Taxonomy (NCBI): domain Eukaryota; kingdom Viridiplantae; phylum Streptophyta; class Magnoliopsida; order Solanales; family Solanaceae; genus Capsicum; species Capsicum baccatum. Next base: position 252,315,394 of record CM061559.1, on the reverse strand, counting down.
GGAGAGAAGGTAATTATATAAGAAACTATTATTTTTTAAGTAGTTTATACTTTTTTTAATTAGGGTTCAATCAATACTATCAGAAGTCAGAACTGAAAGCTCGGTTGCCCGAAGGCAAAAGCGAAACCGAAACCGCTGTTGCTGTCTGTCAAGAAGAGGTAAGTTTTATTTCCAATTTCTCATAATTCTCCTTCTCTCTATTTGCTACCTTATTCTATCGCGTCTCACTTTAGAGGTCTCTTTGCCACTATTCTTGATCCAAAAATCCAATATCCCATTAACCCCCTCCCCCCCCCCCCCAAAAAAAAAAAAGAAAAAAAAATATATTTTGTTCTAGTTGAAAAAGTTGTTATTAGAATCTGTTTTATCTTTGTTCAGACCCAAGTTTATATATATATACCATGATCCCTCTTTATAAGAATAAGGGTGACATTCAGAGTTGCAATAACTATAGGGGATTGAGTTATTGAGTCACTCTATGAAGATTTGGGAGAGAGTGGTCGAGGTGAGGCTGAGACGGATAGTATCTATTTCGGAAAACCAGTTTGGATTTATGCCTGGCCGCTCGACGACGGAGGAAATTCACCTGCTACGGAGGCTGGTGGAACAGTATAGGGAAATGAAGAAGGACCTGCACATGGTGTTTATCGACCTGGAGAAGGCATACGACAAAGTCCCCAGGGAGGTGCTTTGGAGATGCTTGGAGGTGAGTGGAGTCCCGCTGGCATATACCAGAGCAATTAAGGACATGTATGATGGAGCGAAAACTCAAGTGAGGACGGCGGGAGGAGACTCAGAGCATTTCACTGTCTTGACAGGATTGCATCAGGGATCTACTCTTAGTCCCTTTTTGTTTGCTTTGGTGATGGATGTGTTGACGCGGCGTATTCAAGGGGAGGTGCCTTGGTGTATGCTTTTTGCAGATAATGTAGTTTTGATTGATGAGACGCGAGGGGGTGTGAATGACAAATTAGAGGTGTGGGGACAAACTCTTAAGTTTAAAGGGTTCAGGTTGAGCAGAAGCAAGACAGAGTATTTAGAATGCAAGTTTAATGACGTGAGGCTGGAGAATGAGGTGGTAGTGAAGTTGGAATCACAGGAGGTATGTAAGAGGGATAGTTTCAAGTATCTCGGGTCCGTGATTCAGGGTAACAGTGAGATTGACGAGGATGTCTCGCACCGTATTGGGGATGGATGGATGAAGTGGAAGCTCGCATCGGGGGTGTTGTGTGATAAGAAGGTGCCGCCCAAGCTTAAAGGCAAATTCTACAGGGTGGTAGTCCGTCCGGCCATGTTGTATGGAGTGGAGTGTTGGCTAATTAAGAACTCCCACATTCAAAAAATGAAGGTGGTAGAAATGCGGATGTTGCGTTGGATATGTGGGCTGACTAGAGGGGATAGAGTTCGGAATGAGACTATCAGGGAGAAGGTTGGTGTGACTCCAGTGGAGTATAAAATGCGGGAAGTCCGATTGAAATGGTTCGGACACGTGATGAGGAGGGGCATGGACGCCCCGGTTCATAGGTGTGAGAGGCTAGCTTTTGATGGTTTTAGGTGGGGTAGGGGTAGGCCAAAGAAGTATTGGGGTGAGATGATTAGGCGGGACATGGAGCAGTTACAGCTCACCGAGGACATGACCCTAGATAGGAAGATCTGGAGGACGCGAATTAGGGCAGAAGGCTACGGCCAGTTTGGGTCGCTAGTGTAGGGAATTACTTGGTGGGGGTATTATTCGTGTTATGATACCTTGTTCCATGTTTTATTACGAATCTGTTTGCTTTTCTCTGTTTTTATTACTTATGGGTGTCGTATTTATGTTATGACATCTTGTTCTATGCTTTACTATGTATTTGTGTAGTATCTCGTGTCCCGAGTCGAGCCGGGGGTCTATCGGAAATAGCCTTTCTACTTCTTTAGAGGTAGAGGTATGGACTGCGTACATCTTACCCCCCAAGACCCCATTATGTGGGAATACACTGGATTTGTTGTTGTTGTTATATATATATATATATATATATATATATATATATATATATGGGAGATATTTTGGGGAAGAAAATCTTGAATGAATCAATGGTGGAGTAAAAATAGGATGTGGGGTTTTATTGATATATATTAAGAGTAAATTTGAAAAATGAAATTTTAGGTAAATTTAAAAAAAAATAAGAGATATTAGATAATATAATCAATTAAGTATGGAATTTATGTAATTTATACATTAATATTTCAAAAAATTACATAAATAACATCAAAACTTTAAAATTTTTTAAAAATACCCCCCCCCCCCACCCCCCACTTTTGAAAAATGATATAAATCACAACTTTTCATATTTGGAACCATTTTTGAGATACAAATTAACCCTACATGTATCTAATGTACGATACAAGTTACAACATGTATCTAATGTGATTAACTTGTATCAAATATTGGGATTTTAAGATATTTTAAAAAAAGTCAAAATTTATTGTAATTAAGGATAAATATATATATATATATATGTTTGTGTGAAATTTCCTTAATATTTATCCAACGGGGATTGGGCCCAACAAGACAAGCTGAACCGCCCATTCGGATACCTGGGATTAGGGTTCCTTCAATACTTGGAATCACAAAGCAGAACTCAAAGCTCTGCTACCCAAAGGCCAAAGGCGAAAGAGAAATTGCTGCTGCTCTCTGTCAAGAAGAGGTAAGTTTTATTTTCAATTTCTCATAAATCTCATTCTCTCTGTTTGCATGCTTATTCATCGTGTCTGACTTTAGGGATATCTTTGCCACTATTCTTGACCCAAAAATCCATCATCCCATTAACCCCAAAAAAACGTGTATTTTGTTTTTGTTGAAAAAGTGGTTATTAGAATCTGTTTTTGCTTTTTTCAGATCCAAGTTTATCATCTTTGGTTTCTTTTTCTTGTTTTCTCGCTGACTGATGGGGTAAAGTTATCATCTTTAACACCCTTTTGACTTGCTTTTTATAGTTCATGACATAGAGTAGGTGGATCTTGAATTTTTGTACTAGTGGCTTCCTGCTAATTTGTGCAAGTGCGTGCAATTAACTTAGTATGAATACTGAAATATTGGTACTTTTGACTTTATAAATATAGTTTAAGTTGCACTCTGCATCTTTGAGCTGTAGTGTTTCTTATGTGGCACCTAGTAACATGGTGGTGTTATTTGAAATCTTAATGTTAATGTCTTGTACATTCTTCCATTTGTATGTCATTAAACTGCGCTGTAACTTGTAATTTTGTTGTTGCCTTGTTGTATCCCGTGCCTTGTGCTCGCTTATGTGCTCTTATTTATGAAGACACTACTTTTTGTTGGGATTGTTTGTGGTTTCAGATTTTGTACTAGTGGCTTCCTGCTAATTTGTGCAAGTGCATGCAATTATATGAATACTGAAAAATTGGTATTTAACTTTATAAATATAGTTTAAGTTGCACTCTGCATCTGTGAAGGTAAAGTTATGATCGTTAAGACCCTTTTGGCATGTTTTGACTTGCTTTTTATAGTTCATGACATAGAGTAGGTGGATCTTGAATTTTTGTACTAGTGGCTTCCTGCTAATTTGTGCAAGTGCGTGCAATTAACTCAGTATGAATACTGAAAAATTGGTACTTTTAACTTTATAAATATAGTTTAAGTTGCACTCTGCATCTGTTCCTGATGAGGTAAGGTTATGATCTTTAAGACCCCCCCCCCTTTTGGCATGTTTTGACGTGTTTTTTATAGTTCATGACATAGCGTAGGTGGATCTTGAATTTTTGTACTAGTGGCTTCCTGCTAATTTGTGTAGTGTGCGCAATTATATGAATACTGGAAAATTGGTATTTGACTTTATAAATATAGTTAAAGTTGCACTCTGCATCCTATTCCTGATGAGGTATAATTATGATCGTTAAGACCCTTTTGGCATGTTTTGTCTCGCTTTTTATAGTTCATGACATCGAGGTGGATCTTGAATTTTTGTACTAGTGGCTTCCTGCTAATTTGTGTAAGTGCGTGCAGTTAACTTAGCCCCACTATGTGGGAATATACTGGGTTTGTTGTTGTTGCGTGCAATTAATTTAGTATGAATACTGAAAAATTTGTATTTGACTTTATAAATACTGTTTTTTTAAGCTGCACTCTGCATCTGTTCCCGATGAGGTAAAGTTATGAATACTGTTTTAAGTTGCACTCTGCATCTGTTCCCGATGAGGTAAAGTTTGGCTTCCTGCTAATTTCTGTAAGTGCGTTCAATTATCTTAATCGGAATACTGAAAAATTTGTATTTGAGTTTATAAATGTAGCTTAAGTTGCACTCTGCATTTGTTCTTGATGAGGTAAAGTTATGATCTTTAAGAACCTTTTGGCATGTTTTGACTTGCTTTTTATAGTTCATAACATCGAGTTGGATCTTGAATTTTTGAATTTTTGTACTGTTAATTTGTGTAAGTGTGTGCAATTAACTTAGTATGAATACTGAAAAATTTGTATTTGACTTTATAAATATAGTTTTAAGTTGCACTCTGCATCCTATTCCTGATGAGGTAAAGTTATGATCTTTAAGACCCTTTTGGCATGTTTTGACTTGCTTTTTATAGTTCATGACAGTGAATAGGTGGATCTTGAATTTTTGTACTAGTGGCTTCCTGCTAATTTGTGCAAGTGCATAAGTAAAACAAATAACTTTCAAAACCGAGCCGACCGATATAGGGAAATACTTCCCCATTTCAATTTGCTTCTTTTCATTCTGCTGTTCTCAATTCTTTCAATAATAGTCAACTTGTTTTGCATCTCCGACATGCTGCTAAATTTGTCCTCTTTTTTGTATTTTCAACAGGACTACATCTACGATTATGGCTCCCCGGTTGGCTAACATGAGTGCGGGAGTGAGGAATGCACTTGGACTTGGACTTATTCGTGGTGGTGCAGCACCCACACAACAACAAGTGAGGTTAGTTTCTAAAAATATTGGTGCTCGTTTTGTAATTTTGTAATTTTGAAGTCCAAAACATTGGTCTGTGTTTTTCATTTTTGCTGCATTTCATCTTCATAGCTGCAGCAATGATGCAGCTGGACTGTTTGCAGTCTATATCATGCTTGTTGGACTGTGTTTTTCATTTTCACCTGCATTAGATATTCACAGCTGCAGCAATGATGCAGCTGGAGCCTTTGCAGTCATAGATGTTGCTGTTACTGTATTGGGCTATTGCCTACTGGCTATTACTGTTATTGGCTTATTGCCCAACTGTTTGTTGTTGTTAATTATGTTGTTGTTAAGTGTTAAGGACCTCTATGAAGGTGGGGTAAGGCTGCGCATACGCCAACCCTTTCAAGACTCCATTTGTGAAATTACATAGAGTATTTTTTTGTGTGTGTCAAACCACCAAAGGTGGGGTTTCTCAGGTTATCTAGGTGGAATAAGATTGGTTCCGAGTCCTCTTCTTTGTTAATTGGAGGGTGAATTATCTATCACTGTACAATTTCAATATAACAACCAGCTGTAGAAAAAAAGCATATTTTTCCACTGGGGTAAGGCTGCGCATACACCAACCTTTTCAAGACTCCATTTGTGAAATTACAGAGAGTATTTTTTTGTGTGTGTCAAGCCACCAAAATATAAAATATTTGGTCGACTCTTGAAATTATATTAGTGTCACTGAAATTGGAGTAGAAGAAAAGTATTATAAATCACAATAATTAAAAATTTAAATTATTTTTAAAATATAATTGACTATCAATGCCACAATAATTTAGACAAGAAAAGTAACGTATATTAATTTGAAAATTACATAAAAAATATTATAAATTACAATAGTTAACACTTTTAATTATCTAAATATGTATTAAAATAACATATGTTGAACTCATGCTAGATTCCGGATGAATCCTAGAAAACATATGGAATCCTTTTATTAAAAAATTTATTTAAATATATCAAGATTGAAAAGACAAATAAATATGTTAATGTTAGGTCCGTGCTGACACGGGTTATGCTTCTCTAGTTAAAAAATATGTAAATATGTTTTTTAAAATTCGAATCTTACTAAAATTATAATAAAGAGTCTCAATATGCTAAGTGTAATATAACTTGGAGTCTTAAAATATTTAATTCACTTCTATTTGAAGAAAAATTGTTCTAGATAGTAATTTTCCTGCTTAGTACATAATGATGCCGTTAAACTAGAATCCTTACTTTAAAAATAACTCTTTATCATATATTTTTCTTCTTTTTATATATTTTAAGACTATTTAATTAATTGACAAAACATTTTTTTTTCTTTTATCATATATTTTAGGGTTTTTTTATTTTAAATATGATAAATATAATGATATAATAATTTAAAAAAGGGTGAAAATCATTTTTACCCCAACTTTGATTAAAAAATCAAACTCCCCCCTCAACATTGAACAATAATCATATTCCCCCTTTATCCCATGCAATGTCCATTTTATCCTTGTAATTTTAATTCTATATTTATTTAATATATTTTTATATTATATGTAATGGATATTTTTTTAACATGGATATTTGTAGCATTTTATTTAAATTTATTAACTTTATAAGCAAATTAATACTTTTTATAAATTTATCACAAAATTCAATATTATTTTTTAAGATCGTTATTTTAGTATTATATGTATTAATTCCCTTAAGGCTATTTTCTCCAAACACCATCACTTAGCTCACAATAAACTAGTTCCTGACAGTCAAGATTTTGTGAGAAATATTTGCATTAACAGGAACCAAACTCATACAAGGAAGCAGCTATACATACTGCATGGCAATTGGCCATGACCCAAGAAGTTGATGCCTTACACTCTAATCATACTTGAGATCTAATTCCATTAACTCAAGGAAAGAAGGCAATTGATTGCAAATGGGGATATAAGATCAAACACAAGGCAGATGGAAGTGTTGAGATGGAAATGTTGAGAGACTGAAAGCTAAGCTTGTGGTCAAAGGATACACACAACAAGCAGGGATTAGTTACACTGAAACCTTTTCTCCCTTGACCACAGTTAGAGCCCTTCTCATAACAACAATTAAACAAGGATGGATCATGCACCAGCTAGATGCTAACAGTGCATTTCTCCATGGAGATTTGCATGAGGAAGTATATATGGAAGTTCCACCTGGAATTGCGGTCAGTAGTCCTAATTTGGTATGCAAGCTGAACAAGTCCCTATATGGATTGAAACAGGCTAGCAGGCAGTGGTATTCTAAACTCACTAAGACTATGTTCAAGGGGCTACAGTCATTCTATGTACGATTACTCACTATTCTACAGAAAGGAAGGCAATTCAACAGTCTATGTAGCTGTGAATGTTGATGATAGAGTCATTACTAGGACTGATACTGCTGAAATTAAAAGCTTGAAGGATTATCTGGACAACAAGTTCAAAATCAAGGACTTAAGTTTGATTCACTATTTCTTAAGCATGGAAGTCTTACATACAGATGCAGGTGTAATCATCTCTCAAAGAAAATTTGTTTTTGATATGTTGAACGAGTACGATTGTTTGCATTTTAGTCCTCTAGCCTCTCCTCTTGATCCCATGTGAAACTAAAAGCACATACGGGGCCTGCTTTTAGTGATAACACCTACTACAGAACATTAGTGGGAAAACTCAATTTTCTCACCAACATAAGGCTGGGCATTGCTTTTAGCATCAACACTTACGTCAATTCATGCAAGATCCAAGAGAACCCCACCTACAAGCTGCTTTCCACCTTCTTAGATACTAGAAATCTGATCCTAATTTGGGTCTATTTCTCTCCAAGGATCCAGACTTCACTCTTGAAGGCTACTGTGATTCAGATAAGGCCTCATGCCCAGATTCTAGGAAGTCTATTAGTGGTTTTCTAATACTACTGGGAGGTAGTCCAATAAGTTGGAAATCAAAAAAACAGGAGACTATTTCTTTATCATTTCCAGAAGCTGAATATAGGTCCAACAGAAAAAATGTTGGAGAATTGGTTTGGTTGAGCAGGCTACTTGATGAACTGGGAGTTCCATTCTCCAAGCCTATCTCAGAATTATGTGATAGTCGATCTGCTCTGTACAAGCTAGGAACCTGTGTCCCATGAAAAGACCAAACAAATTGAAATGGATTGTCACTATGTACGACATGTTCTACAGGAAGGACTTTTTCTACAGGAAGGACTCGTATCTTTGCATCACATTGCCACACAAGACCAATTGGTTGATATATTGACAAAAGCACTGACAGGAATCAAGCATTCTTCTATTCTTGACAAGTTGACAGTGTTGTCCACACCACCAACTTGAGGGGTATTGAGAATTGTATTATATTGAATAATAATATATTGTATAGTCGCTCACAGCTGTTATCCTAGCTGGCACAAGTTAGTTACAGAATTTGTTAGCTCGTTAGTGAGGAGGTTAAGCCTCTATTAGTCGAGTAGATATTTTCCAACTTCTGTATATGTATCTCCAGATGGAATACACAAAGGTTAAGCTTTGCATTCCACACACTTTGACAGTTATTTTCTCTCGTATCATTCTCTGAGACGTTAGCTTAAATATTAAATATCTCCATTGCTACATGAGCTTAAGCTTGAAGCTCACTGTTTGCTTAAATCTTGACACCACGAATCTCAATTATATATTTGAAAATTTAGTTATTTTTTAATCAGATTTAGGTTTCTGAGAATATAGTAGATACATGAAGGTAATTGAGAAAAGCATCGAGAAGAGATAAACCTGTACCTTCACTTTTATTTTTTAGGATTTTTTTGTAAAATGGCAGATGGTTTTCAATTTCAAGAAAAAGTATTAAGTTGATTTTCCTGTTTACTTTGTCATCTTAGTTTCAATTGCACAAGTATATATATGTACTAAAGACAAACACAATAAAAGAAGAACAACACAAGCAAAAATATCAACACGGTAAAAGAGAAACCGTCAAGATGAACATTTCCTTACTGGAGCTTCTGGAACTGGAATCAGAACAACCTTCACCTCTATAGGGCATTAATATCACCACCCCATCCTCTCGAAGTTTATTGACCTTATCGTTCAATTTCTCAACTTGAATCGTAACATGGCCAATACCGGATATGTCAAACAATTGATCAAGAGCATACGCTGTACCAATTGGAACTGCCAAGGCCTTCTTGTGCAAATCCCCTGTTTGCACGGAGTGCAGAATACGGGATCTTTTCAGCCACATACGCCACGCCGCCATGAGAATGAAATCGTAAAGTTTTAGGGGTTTAGTGTTTTAGGAAAGGAAAGTTTCCGGATTTTGAGTGTATATATCTTAATCTTAATAGTGGCAAAAAGACCAATTTTTATTCATTAAATAATATTGAAAAATAGTATTGTTTAACTAATTTTATATTTTTATGATTGTAAATCATCTCATAAAGTATAAAATAAATTTATAAAAAGACAAAAAAAATTATATACAGTGTTAAATAATGCTGATAAAAAGATTTTAAATTATTACTCCAACATCTATCTATAATTTATATTATTTATATCTATCAATAATCTATATCTATATCACGTGTACTACTTTTTAGCATAAGTAATACACGTGAAATCATCAGTTTCAGAGGAAAAACTTCCTATCTTTTTGGTGTTAGTTTTCTTTAATAAATTTAACTATGTCATATAATTCAAATAAAGAATGATTTATTATAAAGAGTTTAGTTAATTTAAAATTTTAAATATTAGAAAAGTAGTAAAAAGAAAATTTCGTCTATTACAAAAACAAAAAATTCAAATCACTCTTTACACTTTTAATATATATTATAGATATTGATATAGATTATCTTATATTAATTATATCATTATAAATATAAATTATAGATATAAATATAGATTATTGATAGATATAAATAATATAAATTATAGATAGATGTTGGAGTAAATATTTAAAATTTTTTTATCAGCATTATTTAACACTATTAATAATTTTTTTTGTTTTTTTGTAAATTTATTTTATACTTTATGAGATGATTTACAATCATAAAAATATAAAATTAGTTAAACAATACTATTTTTCAATATTATTTAATGAATAAAAATTGGTCTTTTTGCCACTATTAAGATTAAGATATATACACTCAAAATCCGGAAACTTTCCTTTCCTAAAACACTAATCCCCTAAAACTTTGCGATTTCATTCTCATGGCGGCGCGGCGTATGTGGCAGTCTGTGAAAAGATCCTGTATTCTGCACTCCGTGCAAACAGGGGATTTGCACAAGAAGGCCTTGGCAGTTCCAATTGATACAACGTATGCTCTTGATCAATTGTTTGACATATCCGGTATTGGCCATGTTACGATTCAAGTTGAGAAATTGAACGATAAGGTCAATAAACTTCGAGAGGATGGGGTGGTGATATTAATGCCCTATAGAGGTGAAGGTTGTTCTGATTCCAGTTCCAGAAGCTCCAGTAAGGAAATGTTCATCTTGACGGTTTCTCTTTTACCGTGTTGATATTTTTGCTTGTGTTGTTCTTCTTTTATTGTGTTTGTATTTAGTACATATATATACTTGTGCAATTGAAACTAAGATGACAAAGTAAACAGGAAAATCAACTTAACTTTTTCTTGAAATTGAAAACCATCTGCCATTTTACAAAAAAATCCTAAAAAATAAAAGTGAAGGTACAGGTTTATCTATTCTCGATGCTTTTCTCAATTACCTTCATGTATCTACTATATTCTCAGAAACCTAAATCTGATTAAAAAATAACTAAATTTTCAAATATATAATTGAGATTCGTGGTGTCAAGATTTAAGCAAACAGTGAGCTTCAAGCTTAAGCTCATATAGCAATGAAGATATCTAATATTTAAGCTAACGTCTCAGAGAATGATACGAGAGAAAATAACTGTCAAAGTGTGTGGAATGCAAAGCTTAACCTTTGTGTATTCCATCTGGAGATAAAGTTGGAAAATATCTACTCGACTAATAGAGGCTTAACCTCCTCACTAACTAGCTAACAAATTCTGTAACTAACTTGTGCCAGCTAGGATGACAGCTGTGAGCAACTATACAATATATTATTATTCAATATAATACAATTCTCAATACCCCTCAAGTTGGTGGTGTGGACAACACTGCCAACTTGTCAAGAATAGAAGAGTGCTTGATTCCTGTCAGTGCTTTTGTCAATATATCAACCAATTGGTCTTGTGTGGCAATGTGATGCAAAGATACGAGTCCTTCCTGTAGAACATGCCGTACATAGTGACAATCCATTTCAATTTGTTTGGTCTTTTCATGGGACACAGGTTCCTAGCTTGTACAGAGCAGATCGACTATCACATAATACTGAGATAGGCTTGGAGAATGGAACTCCCAGTTCATCAAGTAGCCTGCTCAACCAAACCAATTCTCCAACATTTTTTCTGTTGTACCTATATTCAGCTTCTGGAAATGATAAAGAAATAGTCTCCTGTTTTTTTGATTTCCAACTTATTGGACTACCTCCCAGTAGTATTAGAGCCCTTCTCATAACAACAATTAAACAAGGATGGATCATGCAGCAGCTAGATGCTAACAGTGCATTTCTCCATTTTGATTTGCATGAGGAAGTATATATGGAAGTTCCACCTGGAATTGCGGTCAGTAGTCCTAATTTGGTATGCAAGCTGAACAAGTCCCTATATGGATTGAAACAGGCTAGCAGGCAGTGGTATTCTAAACTCACTAAGACTATGTTCAAGGAGCTACAGTAATTCTATGTACGATTACTCACTATTCTACAGAAAGGAAGGCAATTCAACAGTCTATGTAGCTGTGGATGTTGATGATAGAGTCATTACTAGGACTGATATTGCTGAAATTAAAAGCTTGAAGGATTATCTGGACAACAAGTTCAAAATCAAGGACTTAAGTTTGATTCACTATTTCTTAAGCATGGAAGTCTTACATACAGATGCAGGTGTAATCATCTCTCAAAGAAAATTTGTTTTTGATATGTTGAACGAGTACGATTGTTTGCATCTTAGTCCTCTAGCCTCTCCTCTTGATCCCATGTGAAACTAAAAGCACATACGGGGCCTGCTTTTAGTGATAACACCTACTACAGAACATTAGTGGGAAAACTCAATTTTCTCACCAACACAAGGCTGGGCATTGCTTTTAGCATCAACACTTATGTCAATTCATGCAAGATCCAAGAGAACCTCACCTACAAGCTGCTTTCCACCTTCTTAGATACTAGAAATCTGATCCTAATTTGGGTCTATTTCTCTCCAAGGATCCAGACTTCACTCTTGAATGCTATTGTGATTCAGATAAGGCCTCATGCCCAGATTCTAGGAAGTTTATTAGTGGTTTTCTAATACTACTGGGAGGTAGTCCAATAAGTTGGAAATCAAAAAAACACGAGACTATTTCTTTATCATTTCCAAAAGTTGAATATAGGTCTCACAGAAAAAATGTTGGAGAATTGGTTTGGTTGAGCAGGCTACTTGATGAACTGGGAGTTCCATTCTCCAAGCCTATCTCAGTATTATGTGATAGTCGATCTGCTCTGTACAAGCTAGGAACCTGTGTCCCATGAAAAGACCAAACAAATTGAAATGGATTGTCACTATGTACGACATGTTCTACAGAAAGGACTCGTATCTTTGCATCATATTGCCACACAAGACCAATTGGTTGATATATTGACAAAAGCACTGACAGGAATCAAGCACTCTTCTATTCTTGACAAGTTGGCAGTGTTGTCCACACCACCAACTTGAGGGGTATTGAGAATTGTATTATATTGAATAATAATATATTGTATAGTTGCTCACAGCTGTCATCCTAGCTGGCACAAGTTAGTTACAGAATTTGTTAGCTCGTTAGTGAGGAGGTTAAGCCTCTATTAGTCGAGTAGATATTTTTCAACTTCTGTATATGTATCTCCAGATGGAATACACAAAGGTTAAGCTTTGCATTCCACACACTTTGACAGTTATTTTCTCTCGTATCATTCTCTGAGACGTTAGCTTAAATATTAAATATCTCCATTGCTACATGAGCTTAAGCTTGAAGCTCACTGTTTGCTTAAATCTTGACACCACGAATCTCAATTATATATTTGAAAATTTAGTTATTTTTTAATCAGATTTAGGTTTCTGAGAATATAGTAGATACATGAAGGTAATTGAGAAAAGCATCGAGAAGAGATAAACCTGTACCTTCACTTTTATTTTTTAGGATTTTTTTGTAAAATGGCAGATGGTTTTCAATTTCAAGAAAAAGTATTAAGTTGATTTTCCTGTTTACTTTGTCATCTTAGTTTCAATTGCACAAGTATATATATGTACTAAAGACAAACACAATAAAAGAAGAACAACACAAGCAAAAATATCAACACGGTAAAAGAGAAACCGTCAAGATGAACATTTCCTTACTGGAGCTTCCGAAACTAGACTCAGAACAACTTCACCTTTATAGGGCATTAATATCACCACCCCATCCTCTCGAAGTTTATTGACCTTATCGTTCAATTTCTCAACTTGAATCGTAACATGGCCAATACCGGATATGTCAAACAATTGATCAAGAGCATACGTTGTACCATTTGGAACTGCCAAGGCCTTCTTGTGCAAATCCCCTGTTTGCACGGAGTGCAGAATACGGGATCTTTTCACAGACTGCCACATACGCCACGCCGCCATGAGAATAAAATCGCAAAGTTTTAGGGGATTAGTGTTTTAGGAAAAGGAAAGTTTCCGGATTTTGAGTGTATATATCTTAATCTTAATAGTGGCAAAAAGACCAATTTTTATTCATTAAATAATATTGAAAAATAGTATTGTTTAACTAATTTTATATTTTTATGATTGTAAATCATTTCATAAAGTATAAAATAAATTTACAAAAAAACAAAAAAAATTATATACAGTGTTAAATAATGCTGATAAATTTTTTTTAAATTATTACTCCAACATCTATCTATAATTTATATTATTTATATCTATCAATAATCTATATTTATATCTATAATTTATATTTATAATGATATAATTAATATAAGATAATTTATATCAATATCTATAATATATATTTAAAGTGTAAAGAGTGATTTGAATTTTTTGTTTTTGTAATAGACGAAATTTTCTTTTTACTACTTTTCTAATATTTAAAATTTTAAATTAACTAAACTTTTTATAATAAATCATTCTTTATTTGAATTATATGACATAGTTAAATTTATTAAAGAAAACTAACACCAAAAAGATAGGAAGTTTTTCCTCTGAAACTGATGATTTCACGTGTATTACTTATGCTAAAAAGTAGCACACGTGATATAGATATAGATTATTGATAGATATAAATAATATAAATTATAGATAGATGTTGGAGTAATAATTTAAAATCTTTTTATCAGCATTATTTAACACTGTATATAATTTTTTTTGTCTTTTTATAAATTTATTTTATACTTTATGAGATGATTTACAATCATAAAAATATAAAATTAGTTAAACAATACTATTTTTCAATATTATTTAATGAATAAAAATTGGTCTTTTTGCCACTATTAAGATTAAGATATATACACTCAAAATTCGGAAACTTTCCTTTCCTAAAACACTAAACCCCTAAAACTTTACGATTTCATTCTCATGGCGGCGTGGCGTATGTGGCAGTCTGTGAAAAGATCCTGTATTCTGCACTCCGTGCAAACAGGGGATTTGCACAAGAAGGCCTTGGCAGTTCCAATTGATACAACGTATGCTCTTGATCAATTGTTTGACATATCCGGTATTGGCCATGTTACGATTCAAGTTGAGAAATTGAACGATAAGGTCAATAAACTTCGAGAGGATGGGGTGGTGATATTAATGCCCTATAGAGGTGAAGGTTGTTCTGATTCCAGTTCCAGAAGCTCCAGTAAGGAAATGTTCATCTTGACGGTTTCTCTTTTACCGTGTTGATATTTTTGCTTGTGTTGTTCTTCTTTTATTGTGTTTGTATTTAGTACATATATATACTTGTGCAATTGAAACTAAGATGACAAAGTAAACAGGAAAATCAACTTAACTTTTTCTTGAAATTGAAAACCATCTGCCATTTTACAAAAAAATCCTAAAAAATAAAAGTGAAGGTACAGGTTTATCTATTCTCGATGCTTTTCTCAATTACCTTCATGTATCTACTATATTCTCAGAAACCTAAATCTGATTAAAAAATAACTAAATTTTCAAATATATAATTGAGATTCGTGGTGTCAAGATTTAAGCAAACAGTGAGCTTCAAGCTTAAGCTCATGTAGCAATGAAGATATCTAATATTTAAACTAACGTCTCAGAGAATGATACGAGAGAAAATAACTGTCAAAGTGTGTGGAATGCAAAGCTTAACCTTTGTGTATTCCATCTGGAGATAAAGTTGGAAAATATCTACTCGACTAATAGAGGCTTAACCTCCTCACTAACTAGCTAACAAATTCTGTAACTAACTTGTGCCAGCTAGGATGACAGCTGTGAGCAACTATACAATATATTATTATTCAATATAATACAATTCTCAATACCCCTCAAGTTGGTGGTGTGGACAACACTGCCAACTTGTCAAGAATAGAAGAGTGCTTGATTCCTGTCAGTGCTTTTGTCAATATATCAACCAATTGGTCTTGTGTGGCAATGTGATGCAAAGATACGAGTCCTTCCTGTAGAACATGCCGTACATAGTGACAATCCATTTCAATTTGTTTGGTCTTTTCATGGGACACAGGTTCCTAGCTTGTACAGAGCAGATCGACTATCACATAATACTGAGATAGGCTTGGAGAATGGAACTCCCAGTTCATCAAGTAGCCTGCTCAACCAAACCAATTCTCCAACATTTTTTCTGTTGTACCTATATTCAGCTTCTGGAAATGATAAAGAAATAGTCTCCTGTTTTTTTGATTTCCAACTTATTGGACTACCTCCCAGTAGTATTAGAGCCCTTCTCATAACAACAATTAAACAAGGATGGATCATGCAGCAGCTAGATGCTAACAGTGCATTTCTCCATTTTGATTTGCATGAGGAAGTATATATGGAAGTTCCACCTGGAATTGCGGTCAGTAGTCCTAATTTGGTATGCAAGCTGAACAAGTCCCTATATGGATTGAAACAGGCTAGCAGGCAGTGGTATTCTAAACTCACTAAGACTATGTTCAAGGAGCTACAGTAATTCTATGTACGATTACTCACTATTCTACAGAAAGGAAGGCAATTCAACAGTCTATGTAGCTGTGGATGTTGATGATAGAGTCATTACTAGGACTGATATTGCTGAAATTAAAAGCTTGAAGGATTATCTGGACAACAAGTTCAAAATCAAGGACTTAAGTTTGATTCACTATTTCTTAAGCATGGAAGTCTTACATACAGATGCAGGTGTAATCATCTCTCAAAGAAAATTTGTTTTTGATATGTTGAACGAGTACGATTGTTTGCATCTTAGTCCTCTAGCCTCTCCTCTTGATCCCATGTGAAACTAAAAGCACATACGGGGCCTGCTTTTAGTGATAACACCTACTACAGAACATTAGTGGGAAAACTCAATTTTCTCACCAACACAAGGCTGGGCATTGCTTTTAGCATCAACACTTATGTCAATTCATGCAAGATCCAAGAGAACCTCACCTACAAGCTGCTTTCCACCTTCTTAGATACTAGAAATCTGATCCTAATTTGGGTCTATTTCTCTCCAAGGATCCAGACTTCACTCTTGAATGCTATTGTGATTCAGATAAGGCCTCATGCCCAGATTCTAGGAAGTTTATTAGTGGTTTTCTAATACTACTGGGAGGTAGTCCAATAAGTTGGAAATCAAAAAAACACGAGACTATTTCTTTATCATTTCCAAAAGTTGAATATAGGTCTCACAGAAAAAATGTTGGAGAATTGGTTTGGTTGAGCAGGCTACTTGATGAACTGGGAGTTCCATTCTCCAAGCCTATCTCAGTATTATGTGATAGTCGATCTGCTCTGTACAAGCTAGGAACCTGTGTCCCATGAAAAGACCAAACAAATTGAAATGGATTGTCACTATGTACGACATGTTCTACAGAAAGGACTCGTATCTTTGCATCATATTGCCACACAAGACCAATTGGTTGATATATTGACAAAAGCACTGACAGGAATCAAGCACTCTTCTATTCTTGACAAGTTGGCAGTGTTGTCCACACCACCAACTTGAGGGGTATTGAGAATTGTATTATATTGAATAATAATATATTGTATAGTTGCTCACAGCTGTCATCCTAGCTGGCACAAGTTAGTTACAGAATTTGTTAGCTCGTTAGTGAGGAGGTTAAGCCTCTATTAGTCGAGTAGATATTTTTCAACTTCTGTATATGTATCTCCAGATGGAATACACAAAGGTTAAGCTTTGCATTCCACACACTTTGACAGTTATTTTCTCTCGTATCATTCTCTGAGACGTTAGCTTAAATATTAAATATCTCCATTGCTACATGAGCTTAAGCTTGAAGCTCACTGTTTGCTTAAATCTTGACACCACGAATCTCAATTATATATTTGAAAATTTAGTTATTTTTTAATCAGATTTAGGTTTCTGAGAATATAGTAGATACATGAAGGTAATTGAGAAAAGCATCGAGAAGAGATAAACCTGTACCTTCACTTTTATTTTTTAGGATTTTTTTGTAAAATGGCAGATGGTTTTCAATTTCAAGAAAAAGTATTAAGTTGATTTTCCTGTTTACTTTGTCATCTTAGTTTCAATTGCACAAGTATATATATGTACTAAAGACAAACACAATAAAAGAAGAACAACACAAGCAAAAATATCAACACGGTAAAAGAGAAACCGTCAAGATGAACATTTCCTTACTGGAGCTTCCGAAACTAGACTCAGAACAACTTCACCTTTATAGGGCATTAATATCACCACCCCATCCTCTCGAAGTTTATTGACCTTATCGTTCAATTTCTCAACTTGAATCGTAACATGGCCAATACCGGATATGTCAAACAATTGATCAAGAGCATACGTTGTACCATTTGGAACTGCCAAGGCCTTCTTGTGCAAATCCCCTGTTTGCACGGAGTGCAGAATACGGGATCTTTTCACAGACTGCCACATACGCCACGCCGCCATGAGAATAAAATCGCAAAGTTTTAGGGGATTAGTGTTTTAGGAAAAGGAAAGTTTCCGGATTTTGAGTGTATATATCTTAATCTTAATAGTGGCAAAAAGACCAATTTTTATTCATTAAATAATATTGAAAAATAGTATTGTTTAACTAATTTTATATTTTTATGATTGTAAATCATTTCATAAAGTATAAAATAAATTTACAAAAAAACAAAAAAAATTATATACAGTGTTAAATAATGCTGATAAATTTTTTTAAAATTATTACTCCAACATCTATCTATAATTTATATTATTTATATCTATCAATAATCTATATTTATATCTATAATTTATATTTATAATGATATAATTAATATAAGATAATTTATATCAATATCTATAATATATATTTAAAGTGTAAAGAGTGATTTGAATTTTTTGTTTTTGTAATAGACGAAATTTTCTTTTTACTACTTTTCTAATATTTAAAATTTTAAATTAACTAAACTTTTTATAATAAATCATTCTTTATTTGAATTATATGACATAGTTAAATTTATTAAAGAAAACTAACACCAAAAAGATAGGAAGTTTTTCCTCTGAAACTGATGATTTCACGTGTATTACTTATGCTAAAAAGTAGCACACGTGATATAGATATAGATTATTGATAGATATAAATAATATAAATTATAGATAGATGTTGGAGTAATAATTTAAAATCTTTTTATCAGCATTATTTAACACTGTATATAATTTTTTTTGTCTTTTTATAAATTTATTTTATACTTTATGAGATGATTTACAATCATAAAAATATAAAATTAGTTAAACAATACTATTTTTCAATATTATTTAATGAATAAAAATTGGTCTTTTTGCCACTATTAAGA
The DNA here is from genome assembly GCA_030864225.1 of Capsicum baccatum var. pendulum. NCBI lineage: Eukaryota > Viridiplantae > Streptophyta > Magnoliopsida > Solanales > Solanaceae > Capsicum > Capsicum baccatum. The sequence continues at coordinate 252,296,433 of CM061559.1, read as the reverse complement.
TTAAGATATATACACTCAAAATTCGGAAACTTTCCTTTCCTAAAACACTAAACCCCTAAAACTTTACGATTTCATTCTCATGGCGGCGTGGCGTATGTGGCAGTCTGTGAAAAGATCCTGTATTCTGCACTCCGTGCAAACAGGGGATTTGCACAAGAAGGCCTTGGCAGTTCCAATTGATACAACGTATGCTCTTGATCAATTGTTTGACATATCCGGTATTGGCCATGTTACGATTCAAGTTGAGAAATTGAACGATAAGGTCAATAAACTTCGAGAGGATGGGGTGGTGATATTAATGCCCTATAGAGGTGAAGGTTGTTCTGATTCCAGTTCCAGAAGCTCCAGTAAGGAAATGTTCATCTTGACGGTTTCTCTTTTACCGTGTTGATATTTTTGCTTGTGTTGTTCTTCTTTTATTGTGTTTGTATTTAGTACATATATATACTTGTGCAATTGAAACTAAGATGACAAAGTAAACAGGAAAATCAACTTAACTTTTTCTTGAAATTGAAAACCATCTGCCATTTTACAAAAAAATCCTAAAAAATAAAAGTGAAGGTACAGGTTTATCTATTCTCGATGCTTTTCTCAATTACCTTCATGTATCTACTATATTCTCAGAAACCTAAATCTGATTAAAAAATAACTAAATTTTCAAATATATAATTGAGATTCGTGGTGTCAAGATTTAAGCAAACAGTGAGCTTCAAGCTTAAGCTCATGTAGCAATGAAGATATCTAATATTTAAACTAACGTCTCAGAGAATGATACGAGAGAAAATAACTGTCAAAGTGTGTGGAATGCAAAGCTTAACCTTTGTGTATTCCATCTGGAGATACATATACAGAAGTTGGAAAATATCTACTCGACTAATAGAGGCTTAACCTCCTCACTAACTAGCTAACAAATTCTGTAACTAACTTGTGCCAGCTAGGATGACAGCTGTGAGCAACTATACAATATATTATTATTCAATATAATACAATTCTCAATACCCCTCAAGTTGGTGGTGTGGACAACACTGCCAACTTGTCAAGAATAGAAGAGTGCTTGATTCCTGTCAGTGCTTTTGTCAATATATCAACCAATTGGTCTTGTGTGGCAATGTGATGCAAAGATACGAGTCCTTCCTGTAGAACATGCCGTACATAGTGACAATCCATTTCAATTTGTTTGGTCTTTTCATGGGACACAGGTTCCTAGCTTGTACAGAGCAGATCGACTATCACATAATACTGAGATAGGCTTGGAGAATGGAACTCCCAGTTCATCAAGTAGCCTGCTCAACCAAACCAATTCTCCAACATTTTTTCTGTTGTACCTATATTCAGCTTCTGGAAATGATAAAGAAATAGTCTCCTGTTTTTTTGATTTCCAACTTATTGGACTACCTCCCAGTAGTATTAGAAAACCACTAATAGACTTCCTAGAATCTGGGCATGAGGCCTTATCTGAATCACAATAGCCTTCAAGAGTGAAGTCTGGATCCTTGGAGAGAAATAGACCCAAATTAGGATCAGATTTCTAGTATCTAAGAAGGTGGAAAGCAGCTTGTAGGTGGGGTTCTCTTGGATCTTGCATGAATTGACGTAAGTGTTGATGCTAAAAGCAATGCCCAGCCTTATGTTGGTGAGAAAATTGAGTTTTCCCACTAATGTTCTGTAGTAGGTGTTATCACTAAAAGCAGGCCCCGTATGTGCTTTTAATTTCACATGGGATCAAGAGGAGAGGCTAGAGGACTAAAATGCAAACAATCGTACTCGTTCAACATATCAAAAACAAATTTTCTTTGAGAGATGATTACACCTGCATCTGTATGTAAGACTTCCATGCTTAAGAAATAGTGAATCAAACTTAAGTCCTTGATTTTGAACTTGTTGTCCAGATAATCCTTCAAGCTTTTAATTTCAGCAATATCAGTCCTAGTAATGACTCTATCATCAACATCCACAGCTACATAGACTGTTGAATTGCCTTCCTTTCTGTAGAATAGTGAGTAATCGTACATAGAATGACTGTAGCCCCTTGAACATAGTCTTAGTGAGTTTAGAATACCACTGCCTGCTAGCCTGTTTCAATCCATATAGGGACTTGTTCAGCTTGCATACCAAATTAGGACTACTGACCGCAATTCCAGGTGGAACTTCCATATATACTTCCTCATGCAAATCTCCATGGAGAAATGCACTGTTAGCATCTAGCTGGTGCATGATCCATCCTTGTTTAATTGTTGTTATGAGAAGGGCTCTAACTGTGGTCAAGGGAGGAAAGGTTTCAGTGTAACTAATCCCTGCTTGTTGTGTGTATCCTTTGACCACAAGCTTAGCTTTCAGTCTCTCAACATTTCCATCTCAACACTTCCATCTGCCTTGTGTTTGATCTTATATCCCCATTTGCAATCAATTGCCTTCTTTCCTTGAGTTAATGGAATTAGATCTCAAGTATGATTAGAGTGTAAGGCATCAACTTCTTGGATCAACAAAAACATCAACTTCAAAAGGGTATCCAACAAAAACATGTGGAGTGGTTCTTGGATCAAATTTTGATCTGTGTGGTAATGGAATAGTAGGGTAACAAAGGCATCCAAAACTTCTCATATGAGAATATAGAGGTTTCTTATTGTATAAAACTTCATAAGATGATTTATTCTTCAGTATAGTGGATAGTAGGGTAGCAAAGGCATCCAAAACTTCTCATATGAGAATATAGAGGTTTCTTATTGTATAAAACTTCATAAGAGGATTTATTCTTTAGTATAATGGATGGTAGTCTATTGATAATGTATGTTGCACATAACACATACTCACCCCAATAACTTAAGTGTAGTTTAGATTAAAATAAAAGGGCTCTTGCAGCCTCAAGTATTTATGTTTTCTTTCCACAACACCATTTTGTTATGTTGTATAGGGACACGTTCTCTGATGGAGTATGCTTTTGTTCAAAAGAAAATTTGTTGTTTCTGTTTTGGCAAATTCTAGACCATTGTCTGTCCTAAAGGTTTTAACAGTGGTGTGAAACTGATTTTCCACCATAGCAATGAATGCCTTGAGTATTTGTAATGCATTGCTCTTGGAGCTCAAGAGGTGAGTCCATGTGGATCTGCTGAAATCATCTACGATGGTAATAAAATACTTGAAGTGATCATATGTAGATGTATGGTAGGCCTCCATAGATCAACATGAACTAGTTCAAATATGTGTGTAGTCAGGGAAGTTCTTGGTTTAAAGGATAACCTTTCTTGCCTTGCCATAGGACATACAGAGCATAGAAAAGGCTGTTTTGGTGAAAAAATGACTGGTATGGTAGAAATGGTTCTCATTTTAATGAAAGGGACGTGTCCCAATCTATTATGCCACAAGATATCCATATCATTTCTAGTGCATCCATTATCATGTACAGCAGTAAGTGAAGAATTAATAGATGTAACAGGCAAACATTTATTAGCAGAAAGAGTAGTAATATTTGGACATCATGTTGTACTGGGTGTCTTCTTATTTAAAACTGGAACACATTGTTGTTTGACGGAAGAAATATTAGTGAAAATATGAGGAGAACAATTATCAACACAAGAGTTGCAGCTGCTACATGAAGTAGTGATGTGGGAAACGGTAGGATTCTGCGGACATTTGGGACAGAAAATATAGGCCTTCTTCTGCCCTTCTTCTTCATTGAAGGGCCCTGCATGAAACAAGAAGATTTGTTGAATCTGACAGTGCAATTTGAGTGAAGTCATATTGTGAACAGAAATCAAATTATAATTGAAGGTAGGCACATAAAAGACTTTCTTCAAATTGATTGTAGGACGCAATGTTGCGTTACCAACTTGTGTTACTTTGACTTTATAGCCATTAGGTAATACAATTAATAGGATTAGGGGGAGTGATAATGTTGTGCAACAAGGAGATGTTGAAAATCATGTGGTTCGAGGCACCTGAATCTAGTATCCATGAGTCAGATTTAGTTGTAAAACATTTACATGATAGCTTGCCAAAGTCAATGGAGGAAGTACAGTCTACTATACCTGCAAAATCAATAGTTCCAGTGGTGAAGTCAACTCAGCCATCATCATTGTGATCCTTCTGGAAAAGCTGTAGCATGTCTTGTACTCAAATTTTCAAAAGCTAGAACATTAGTTTATTGTCCAAATTCGTTTTAAACTTTACCTCAAAACTTTTATATTTTATAAAAGTACTCCACTGTTTATTAACTCAAATTAAAATTATTTAGTAGGGGTAGGGTAGAATGGGGACATAACTATCCTTAGTTTCTTGTAATTATTTACAAATTAAAATTATTCAGTAAGGGTAGAATGTGGACAGAACTATCCTTAGTTTCTTGTAATTTTTGTTTTCTTTAAGACAAACATGCATCATTTGTATTGTAATTTTTGTTATCTTTAAGACAAACATGTATCGCCTACGCCAGTGCACTCGTAACTTTGACAGGATAGTTGAAGATTTAAGATAGCAAACTCTATAGGGAATTATCTCGCAATAGTCAAGCGATTATTAAAAAAATTGTCAACAGGAGTGATGAATATAAAATATCGTAAATAACAAACTCTATAGTGAAATTATGACAATTGATTACATGTAAGTCAAAGATAATGCGTTGAATGCATTTATAAAATGCTTAACTATAGAGATTGTTGAGAAATCATCAAAGGGAATAGGACTATGAGGACAAATCAACAACAACAACAAACCAACCGAGTGTATTTCCACATAGTGGAGTCCGAGGTCTGAGGAGAGTAAGATGTATGCAGTTCATACCACTACTTCCAAAGAAGTAGCAAGGTTGTTTCCGATAGATCCCGACTCAAGACATGACAAGGATAAAGCGTTACTGCTCTTTATTGATTCCAAAGCTATATATATATACTGTTGGTCCATTCTCGCGTGATGAAGATAACGTTTGGTACTTAAGATAAAGCATTACTGATGGATAGGGCCGGTAGTTAATTTATGTTGGAGGAAGAAGTTAAAACACTGACATGTAAATATTCCATTGAAACAAACAGTTGCAGCATGCTAGACAATGGCCATTTTCATTTACATAGGTATTCACACAAAAACTACGAACAAATTGATGAGGCAGCCGATAAAAATGTCTGCAGCATAGTGGTTGTACACTACATAGCAAATGCAGAGATGACGACATTCATTGTCATTTACACCAAAACACAAACTTTGCTGCTGCGGTTGATTATAGGAGGTTGATATAGGCAACCAAAAATCTAATTGTACATGCGACACTATGTCATCGAGCTTGACCGCGTACAGATTTGGGTTTTCCGTACCTATGGCAAAAATTAGGTGGAACGACAATTAGAGAGTGATTGAATTTCACAACAAATGTGATGAGATATGGCTTAAAAAATAGTATTAAGTAGATATAATACTAGATGCTCAACACTTAATTTTGCTATGAATCTTAATAATCAACTTGTATATAAAGATCAATATAAACTATTAATAATCAACTTGTATATAAAGATCAATATAAACTAACTGTTGCATATATATAAATACATTTGAATATTTAACAATATCATCACGATGAACATATCATAAGATCTCAAATGTATGTTTTATAAAACTATAGAAATATCATACGATCTCAAATGTATGTTTTAAGATAGCATCATATTCATGTAGACATGCAACATAAATATCCACAATTGAACAAGAACATTAGTGTGAACAGAAAAGTTGCGCTAGAAAGAATCGTTGATTTAATCAAGTACACTTTAATCCAAACTATTTGGTTCCGGATATATGAGTCTTTTTTGAATCTATTCAAAAACGCATTCTATGTAGCCAAGCCCCATAGAACTCGGTATTCATAAACTTCACCATAATCAGATTATTCTAATCTAAGCTGGTTGAAAAACTACCATGATCCTCCTCCTTTATTCAGACTTTGGACCAACTATGATTTGCTAAGCTTACATGCGCAGAGTTTAACAAACCTTGGTTTCACCTAACACTAAAAATATACTTCCCTCTTCAAGTCAGACTCTGATTCTTACGACTTACAGATTACATTCTATATGCCTTATGCCAGCAAGATGACTGCCCCGCAAAAGAAATTCAATATAGACACCAAAGCTAAAACCAATATTCTTAAGGTTGGCATGCATCTACTTCCATATCGTAACACATTTCCTCTACAAAATGTAGCACTCCAGAGAATGAATCAAATCACAATAATAAGAGTAAACCTTGCTGTAGAGAAAACAACTTACTCTTCTTATAGGTTGTGACCTGAGATAATCTACACGAATCTGTTCACCACTGAATTTTTTTCCATTCATGTTCTTCGGTGCTTCTGATGCGTCTTCCAGATGGCATAACTGTTGTTAGACCAACTGCCTGACACTGTACAATAAACAATAACCACAGCAGAACAAGTTACAGACAAGGAACCTAACGTATACAAGAAGAATCATGCCAGGCAAATAAATCAGCACTTTGACTACTATTACAGTTATACTGTATTCAGTCATCAAGCGATAAAGAGTTAAGTTACCCATAGTGGTTAAGGAACTATAATTACGTACAGCACACAACAATGATTCAACCATCAGGCATAGTGTTATAAAAATTCCACATGCACACGAAACAGCATAGTACACATTTTAACATCAGTAAAGGCGAGAAAGGCATCAAGTACAAGGGAGCTTTCACAGAAATTTCCAAGTTAATTAAGCATTGACATAGTAGTTTGCAACTTTCACTAAGGGTCCCTTTCATTAATGAACATATCCCAAACCAATTCCATGCCACATACACTGGCCAAAATCACAATCCAAACAAACAAATGAACTCAAATTTATATGTATGAACATGGAAGTGGCATGCTTTCAGTACATCTGGACATTAGGAAATACACGAACAGTCACACCAAGTTAGTTTAACAAGAAAAAGATATAGCCTTCAGTGATAGATAAGCATATCATTATTTTGGAGAGAGAGAGAGAGAGAGAGAGCTCTAGTCACCGGAAGTGCATTAAATCCAAAAAGGTTGTAGTTTGCTGATTATTCCCAGGAATAAGAAGTTAGAATTTTTGGTGCGAGGATGTTCATTTTTCCTATCTTCTTAGCAAGTATCAGCTCTTGGTAATAGTTCATAACCTCCTTCATACCCCCTTTTAATAGTTCCAATCAGAATTTAAAAACTGAATCATCAAACACCCTCCACATCCAAACTTCATGCCCATTTTAAGTCCCATAAGTATATGTAGGGTGTCGCCGTACATGCATATATTTTCTTTTATCCCAAACATGTTGATAACTGAATAGAGTATCTTAACTTTGCTTCAGCTATGTCTATTATTATACGAAGGACTGGTTCTCTTCTATTTCGAAGCAAGGATGTCCAATTAGGTTATAAAACAGGGTCATTTCCGGAAAATATATCTCGCTTGTCCCTATCATTGTTGACGTAACGGAGCCAATGCCAGCTAATTTTGTAATTGTCTGATCCACCTTGACCTAATAAAGAAGCAATGCAACTACCAACGTGAATTAGTGGCTCTTCTTTCCCAAGATCTAATCCTGCTGAAACTGCTCCAATGCTTCCAATGATCTGTGAAAAGTGGAAAAGATTCAACATTGTTAAGCAGAAATCAGAGAGCAGGAACATTCTTGTATGTCCGCGACTGAATTATCAGCTTTGATACACTCGCCTTAACGAAGAGTGTAGTTGCTCCTAACATAATGGGAGTGTCTACACCATTGAGATAGGCATTGATTTCCGGAACTCCAGGTCTGGAAGCCGTAAGTGCAAAATAAACAGTGAGAAAGGCAGCTACCAATGTCAGAAGAAAGTTAGCACCCGCCAAAAATGCAAATCCCATAAGGTACCTACACAATTGTTTTAAGTCCTATTTGAAATGTTAAAATTTGACTCATTGAAGGTTCAAATCATCAAATAATTAAATGCCATCAACCTTTCATCGTCAATATAGTTCACAACAGCGCGAAGTTTGTAACCAGACATTTTCGATTGAGAGACTAATGAGGGTGGCCACACACCTCCGGTAAACGGTTATAAGTTTTTTCATATATTTGTTAAACTACGTGTAGTCAAACTATATCGCATAAATTATGACGGAGAGAGTCTTTTCATATTCAGGACAGCATATTTGAGACTTATAGAGCAATCTGCAGATGAAACTCATAATTAAAGTTAATGAGGGCGCACACATTAGCTTTGATTGAAAATAGGCTTGCATGATTTCACAAAAAATAGTCACACAAGATACAAGGATACTAAATTCATACCTTTATACAGTATAAAGTAGATGTTGAGGTACTTGACATTCTAATCGGGATGTGGAGAATAGCAACGCTCCACCTCAGGAAAAGCTTCGAGGAACTATCAATTCCATGATAATATCCCTTTTTACATTATGTTTATACCAAAGTCTTAAGGATTAAGAAAATATCAATTTAGCCCATTAATTGTCAACTAAAATAATATCTAAGGTACCAACTAATGACTTAACTCATCCGGCACACCTCAAGAATTGGTGCTATCTATACCAATTAAACAATCGTTCGTGGGCAAACTCAAGCCAAGAAGGGAAAATAAGGAATTACCTGAATCCTCAAAAAGATATGGATACTTGCTATGCATGTCTTCTTCGGTCTCCCAAGTGGCCACCTAAATAGGACGATTCTTCCACTGGACCTTCACAGACGCAATCTCCTTAGTCCTCAACTTACGGACAACTCTATCAAGAATAGCAACAGTTTCCTCTTCATAAGAGAGGTTTTCATCTAACAAAACTGAATCCCAACGAATTATGTAGTTACCATCACCATGAAACTTCTTTAGCATCGATACATGAAACATAGGGTGCACTCCCGACAAACTCGGAGGCAATGCCAATCTATAGGCCACCGGCCCCACGCACTGAAGAATCTCAAACGGTCCAATATATCTAGGACTGAGCTTACACAGCTTCCCAAAATGCATAACACCCTTCATAGGTGACACCTTGAGCAATACTTGTTCACCCTCCATAAAGTGCATATCTCTAACTTTCTGATCCGCACTCTCTTTTTGTCTGCTTTCAGCCGCTACAAGTTTCTCCTGTGAACCTGACATTCTCTAACGATTCCCTCAATAGATTAGTACCCTATGGTCTCACTTCAAATGCATCAAACCACCCAATGGGAGATCTACACCTCCTCCCATACAAAGCCTCAAACGGCGCCATATCGATACTCGAATGAGAACTGTTATTATATGCAAACTTGACCAAAGGTAGGAACTGGTCCCAGTGACCTCCAAAATTCATCACACACACACGGAGCATATCCTCCAACACCTGAATCGTCCGCTCGGACTGCCCATCGGTCTGAGGGTGAAAAGTTATAGTAAGGTCCAACCTTGTGCCCAACTCCTCATGCAGTTTCTTCCAAAAGGTAGAGGTAAATTGAGTACCCCTATTCGAGATAATAGAAACGGGGACCCCATGCAACCGAACAATCTTCTTAAGATATATCTTGGCCAACTTTTCCGTATTATAAATCACCCGAACTGGAATGAAATGTGCAGACTTCGTCAACCTATCCACAATAACCCATATAGAATCATACTTTCCCAGAGTCTTGGGAAGACCGACAACAAAATCCATAGCTATCCTCTCCCATTTCCATTCAGGAATGGGCATCCTCTGAAGAGCACCACCAGGCTTCTGATGCTCATATTTTATCTGCTGGCAACTCTGGCATTTAGCAACAAATTCAACTATGTCACGCTTCATCCGACCCCACCAGTAATGTTGCCTCAAATCACAGTACATCTTGGTTGCACCAGGATGTATAGAATACTCCGAGCAATAAGCCTCAGCTAGAATAGCAGGAATCAAGTCATCAACACGAGGTACGCAAACTCGCCCCTTAATCCGCAACACACCATTAATAGCTACCATGTTTCAACTAAGTAAGATTCATTAACTAATACATTAGAGTCCTAGCCGTACAAGTGCTATAGTCTCTTAATAGACAACTAGTTACCACATAGCTTAACAGTTAATTAAGCAGAACAATCGTAAGATTATATTTAAGCTAAAATCACACCAATTACCAACATAATACTCATGAATGTACCAAATCTGTACATGCCATCGCTAGTAGCCAATCAATAAAGTCGTAAACAATACACTGCATCTTGCTCCATCCCATATTGGAGAGATGTGTATACAAACATATATGTATTCGTAAACTGTAATCGTATCCTTTACACTAATAAACACTCCTCGAATATTCATTCATTATCATAACACAACTCTTGGCCTATTAATTTATCCTGAATAGTCACATCATAATCACGGCCTTAGACCCATATATATATCCGAAACTCATATCGATAATCATATTTATAAGCCGTAGCATATCTCTAATCATCTCACATATAGGACGTATCTCACATATTAGAGGAATAATATAGATATACATGTAATCATCTCTAGGATATCTTATATCAATAGGTCATACATCATGACTACGAGGAATATCACCTCTCTAGGCCAATTTGCATACCTAAGAGGAACATCGTCTCTATAGGTCCAATAATTATGACTAAAGGAAATAACAACCCTATAGGTCAATCATCAAGTCTAAGAGAAAGTAGCATCTCTATAGGACACATAATGTATCTAGGAGGAATATCATCTCTAAATGCCCAATATCACTTCCACAAGAAGTATCATAACCACAATTCAAAAGCCACATTCCGGGAACATCAATACAAGTTATCAAGTTACGAAGTAACCTTATTCTAAGGTTTACTAGCCTAATTTGTGTCTAACATCCGCAACTAAGTTCATAAGACTTAACAAAAGTTTAGGCCTAAGTGGGCCAGACAATCCCACTTCTACTCCTCAATTTCCATAATTAGGCACACTATGCCCCAAACTAGGCTAAGGTATCTAGTTCATCTTCTAGATGTCAAGTAAGTCATATTCAAGAATAAGATAACAGCTTCGACTAGAAACAAAGTACTCAAGTCAACTCTACCCAACTTACAGTTTCAAGACTACCACACTATCCCAATAAGGTTAAATATACAAATCATGCTTCAAATACTAAAACCACATCCCAAACAAATAGGTTTACATCATAACTACGCTACAATCTAAACTAGAGAGGAAAAACAATAGGATTCAAAGGAGTATAAACATTGCCCTTTTACGGATCCCACAGAATTAGAGCCTACGACACATTATCCTCTACAACATTGTTAATATCCATCTATCATCATACCTTAACCACTCAACAAGAAATATCCACCAAGTATCACTCAAGGAAAGATCAATTGTGTCATTTAATAATTCATTTATTCTCCCATTCAGGATTATCCTTAATTATTTTATGAATGTAACTAAGCCATTTGATTTTTGCATTGCCACTATCACGGAAATTACTATCTTCTAAAAGTGTTGTATATCAATCAACTCTGTGGGATATGCAAATGCACAATTCAGCCACAAGGTCAAGTCAACAATAATTTATCTTCTAAAGATTTTTCCTAATGCTTAAATCCACGGCTAAAACTTATACCCAAACTATCACTAACTCAATATTTTTCACACGTCAAATACTTCATTGTCAAGCCAAAACACCCAAATATCACTAATACCAATTTAAGATATATAGAGTCATTCTTATTTTTATCTAATAATATTTTTATTACGAGCTTTATTTAACTCTTAATCACCTCAAGAGTGGTCCCCATACCACTAGCACATAAGCAAGGCCAAACAAAATAAATCGATTATAAGTCATTGATAGTCTCATCACCAATATCACATTCCAGACAACTCATCGATCAAATTCTGTAGGTATCAACAAGCTCTTCTATTTTTTATCAATTTTATTTAAAACTCATTATTTTGCCAAGCATTAACAATTCGTTAAATAAGGAACTCAAAGATAATGTCACTTAACTAGTCCTCACAAGGAACCCATTATAGTTTCAATAACAGAACTGCACAAAAATTCTAAATACAATCTCAATGGCCAAACCACATATGGATCCCCAATAATATCAAATAATCGAATTACACAAGAGTCCATCCACAACATCATAAACAAGAACCTCTCATTACGAAAAATACATATCACCTTAGTCTTTTACTCATGTTACTTTTTCACCATACTTTCTCGACATCACATTCTCATATCATCCTCTTAATTCTCATACCATCAATCTCATCAGTATAATAGTACCAAAAATAAGTAAGCACCATATAATTTCTAGTTTCACAATAACAAGAAATCAAATAATTCCATCACCTTTATCAACAAAAACAACTTCGTCAAGTTTCATCACTTATCAAAAACAATTCACAACAATGATAAAAATCTAGCAACACAAGTTTAGTCAAATATCAAACACAAGCAATCAATAAGTTCACAACTTTCACAAGTCTTTACCTATTAACAATAACTTTTAGACCTTATTAACAGATATCAATTGAAATCTCCCATATTTTTATTCAAAATTATTAAGATACCAATTGGAATTGTCTAGATACCAATTGGATTCAATCTACTAGTCCAAGATTAGGACGGCACGATGGAAAGAAAGGAAAATGACTTCTACATGCCTCATAGCCTTACGAAGATTGAGTGTGGGGCCCTATGCACCAATCTACGAAACTCTACTTGACATTGCTCTTATTAACAGATACCAATTGGAATCATCAGATACCAATTGAATTAAATAGCTTGTAAGAAAGAAGAATTAGAATTTTCCTAGTGTCCTATAGCCTCTCGAAGAAAAGTACAGACGTCTCCGTACCGTTCCACAAGACTCTACTAGACATGTTCTTGTACGACGAGATCGACGAACCTAGGGCTCTGATACCAACTTTATCACGACCCAAATGGCCATGAGTGGCACCCACACTACCCTTCCCGGTGGGAGAACCATCTAAATCAAACCATTACCCAATCACTTAGTCAATATTAGAATGATATTTTCATAAAACCATCTTAACAATAATAATCTGGAGTTAATCATCAGTAACGTGGAAACCAACAATCTACTTACTAAAATTTCCAAGATCCGAAAGTCATCGTACAAGAACCACTAACAAAGATCATGTCTAAAGAGATATCAAAAATAAAGTAAATAAAGAATGTTTCGTTGCCCGAAAGATGGACAAGAATAAGCAAGATGACCCATGGCAGCCTAGAGATGGAATGCTCACCCTTGGATCAAAATCTACTATCAAACTCTAGAGGGATCAAGATTTGCTATCAAACTCTAGAGGTGAGATCATGTATGAGCCTCTAGAACAATTTCTGCACTCAACAAAAGAAGAGTACAGGGTAGTATCAGTACAAACCACTATGTACTGGTAGGTATCATAGGCCAACTCAATTTAATAACATGTACACAACATAAATCAAATAACAAGTATACAAGCATCATCACATAACAAATTCTCAATGAATCAACAATACAACAATAGTAGGTCAACAGTGCTCACAAACAAGCCACATAAATATTAAGAGTATCAACCAAACTGTAAACATCCATGGAATCAACACAAGTATGTACACATATGCTATGGGACTTATTTTTGCCCAAATAGTCATAACCTGCAGGGAACAGTCTATGTTCATGTACCGTACCGGCGTGGTACCCGATCCAACATAAATGTAAACGTACCGGCGTGGTACCCGATCCAACATAAATGTAAACGTACCGGTGTGGTACCCGATCCAACATAAATATAAACGTACCAGCGTGGCACCCGATCCAACATAAATATAAACGTAACCGCGTGACACCCAATCCAACATAAATATAAACATGCTGGCGTGGCACCCAATCCAATATAAATGTAAACGTACCGGCGTGGTACCCGATCCAATATAAATATAAACGTACCGACGCGGTACCCGATCCAACATGAATTTGAACAAGTATTATCAATATCAATTTACACAACCTCACAACATATAACACAATGTACCAAGTTTACAAGTACATTTAAAGTCATAAGACAATTCCATCAAGTCAATTTTCAATAAACATTTATACACGAATCAACAACCCAAACATCAATAATTTCAAGCATATCCGAATACCAATCCACAAGTATCCAATTTAGGAGCATACACATAATTAAGTCGAGTCTAAACTCCAATTAAACCATAATCTACCTCAATCAAAAACCCGAATCTCACTAGTCCACAAGCGCCTCGCCCTTCCTTGAAATTTTGGAACGTTCAAATCTGTTCAGGTATGTAATCCTACGCGAAAGAGTAGCAACAATACCACTTAATGACATAGAATTCCTTGGCATACTACTGTTCCAGCTTTGACCTAATGATTAATGCCATTATTAATTGATTATTAAGTAATCACTACCCACCTTAGTTTTCAAAACTACAGAATCACGTACTAGTGCAGTACTGAGGATAAAATTCAACTTATTCCTTATCATAATAGCTTAATAATGAGACCTTTATAATGTTAACACCAATGCCCAATCACTAGGCCATCATTACTGCCAATAATTTTTTTACTATTAACCATTTTTCTTTTTCTTTATTAAGGTTGGATTTAACCCATACTAATCAATTTGTTTAACTAAGAACTTTGTTAAGATACACCTAATTTAAGTATGAGAACTCGACAATAGTCCATGCAACGTCATTATCTTCCAATTCGTACTAAACCAATTGTACTAACTTACGCCAAATCACCATTGTTATGTCACTTACACACAACTAACAATCTTTAACTATTAACTAATTATATTAATTATAGCAGACTTGTCCCATAAGCGAGTTCAGTTTTTTAAAACCAACAAAGCATGCATGTGAAATTTGCGCCATTGTCTCCATTACTACTTATTCAAAGCTTATTCTCCAAATTACATATTACTAACATTAATAACGTCAACAATTTTTACAACTAACCTGTAGTGGAGACTCTCCGATGTAATGAAGAAGAAAAAGGGTAACTGCTCTTTCGGTGCCTCTTTCTGGTTTAACCTACTGATGTTATTATTGATATATATATATAAATATAAATATAATAAAACCCTCTCCACTAAAATTATGTTTATTCCAAAGTCTTAAGGATTAAGAAAATATCAATTTAGCCCATTAATTGTCAACTAAAATAATATCTAAGGTACCAACTAATGACTTAACTCATCCGGCACACCTCAAGAATTGGTACTATCTATCTCCATAAGTCATAAATCACGTATATAAACTATGGAAAGCGCTATAATAGGGAAGATGAGAAAATTTCACAAACGACCGAGCGGGTCGTTACATCCCAGCTTCTTCATCAGCATATCTGTCAAATTCGTTTATAAGATTCATCAACATGCATTTCAAGCAGTATACAAATCGTATGTCTTAACTGGAGTTGTCTGAAAACGAAAATGAAAAATCTTACGTATGACAGCAGCATCTACTATTTCTGGGCGAGACTGAAGAAGTTCTTCTAGTTCAGCAGGAGCAACCTGAAAATCAAGAATGAATAAGTAGGGATTTCAAACATAAGATGCCTAAAAACTTAAAAGGTTACAAGTGAAGCTAGGAATGGAAGCTGGTATCCTTTATATTTGATTAGCTCCTTCAGCCTGTCTACAACAAAAAAGTACCCCTGATGATCAATATAACAAAAATCACCAGTCCTCAACCACCCGCCAGGCATCAGAGTTTTTGAAGTCATCTTTGGATCACCAATGTAACCTACAAAACACATTACAACATTTTTAACAATGAACTACGCCTCGGTTTCAAACAAGCTGAAGTCAAGCTTCCTGTTAAACATCATTTAGTCTTGCAATTGAAGTTACCTTGCATAATGGTTGGACTTTTGATCCATAGCTCTCCTTTCTCAGCAGGAGGCAGACCAATCGCAGTCTCCAGATCTCCAATTTTTGCTAAAATTTTAGAAATACTTTTAGTTGTCCATGAGCTTGAAGAGTTAGATCTTCTAGGCGTCGTGTTTGCTATACTTGATACAGCAAATAATGGTAGTACCCACATTTTCCTTCTTGTTATGTCTGTAATTTCTCTCGAACCTTTCCAACCTTCATTTATAACATTAAACCAAATAGACATCTCATTGCTCCAAATGAAAAATTAGTGGAAGATAGTCCACTAAAATTGAAGAGTAAATAAAATTGAAAAAAGGATTAGGAATGCACAAATTTACTTTGATGAAGATAGTCCTAATTTACTCGAAAATAACATCAGAAATTCATACCAAATATATAGTTAAATCATTACAGGCATATTATCGAACACCTTATATTCAACTATGCATGTGTGGGTCCGATCGAATAATTGACATGAATATAATAAATCTAGCAATAAATTATGTGGAAGAGTAGGAAAATAAAAACTGAAACAAAAATGAAAACTCTTAAAGGAATCCAAAAGTGATGAGCATTCTCAGATCCGAGTAATAAAAATAGAGAAGGCAAGGATTTGAAAATTAATGTGTACTTTCGAGAACCTAAGATACACGTGGAAAGAACTCACCTATACACTTCAAGGAAAAAAATGGTGCAAATATGCTTGGTGACAAGAAGAATAAAGAACCGACTATTCTACCAGTGATCCCCAAACCACTCTTCCAGGACACCAGCATGGTGAACTCCGCTTGAATTTGTTGCAGAGAGCACACCATCTTTAAATGCACTACATATATTTTATAATTTGTTCGGTTAGAAATTAAGATTTCAATCAATGAAAAGTAGGTATAAAATAAAGAAAAAAAATAAAAACAAGAGAAATCATCACAGAAAACTTACAGATTGTGCTAGGATCTGTAATGCTTATTGAGGAGGGAAAATTAATGGGACTGTTTATTTATACAAAATTTTATTTATTCTAGAGAAGTATGTTGATGGTGGAAGAAAAAAGATTCCCTAATTAGTGGATATGAGACAGCTATGTTGGAAGCTAGATACATATATGGCCATATCTTCAGAGTTCTATGGAATGGCTAAAGAAAAAAGTGGATGATTCTAGAGGGAAGAAAGGTGATTTTTATTAGCGTGAAATTATGATTTTGCCCCTGGTCGTCCCTTGCTTCGTATTTCTATATTAGTAAAAAGGAAACATGACCATCTATTTCTAGGTGGCATCTCAGATTCCACATTTCTTGGAATAGTTTGATTTTTTGTACCTTCGTTTTTAATAACCATATGTATATACTGTAGTTCCATGAAATTGCTTGTTTTTTTTCCTTGAACTGCGAGACCACTAATCACTCGCCAAACTTGATCAGATTGACTGAATAATTTTCACGTATTGTTCACTGTAAACATCTTAACCAACTCTTAGAACTCAGTTGTAGTAGTAGTGAGGTGCAGTAGCAAATAAAATCTTAGAAGAATAATCACCTTTAATGTAGGAGCAGGTGGGTTGAATTTTTGCTTATTACTTGCTTCCCGGGAATCACGGATGATGGTAATGTTACAAAAAAGGGAGTTCCTTCTTCAGCAAAGGATGCCACAGCTAGCGTAGTAGAATTTTGGCCTGAAAATCTAAAGAGCGGCTTTTGCAACAGAAACCTGAACAATTTATCAGCGAAGCGAATTGGTTACAGACAGCAGCGAAGGGCCCTTGCTGAGAGAAAATGGTAAAAGATTGCACACTGAGTAGGAGTCTGCATAATTTCGTATAGCACTATGTATATGTGTACCTTGATAGCAACAGCTTCATATATTTAGTCGGCTGTCAGGGACAATATTTTTTCATCCTAAATTTCTGAGACTCGCTATAATGTACTGTTGTCGTCTATAATATCAAGCTCAAAGTGTGGACCTGTGATGAAAATAAAACACAACCACTAGAGACGGTCATTAATCTTTCTTACTTTAATACAAATAGAACTATTTATCCGGGCTGGTATAGGCAAGCAAGTAAAATTGCTCGAAATGATCAGAAAGTGATATTTTGCTTTCCATAGGATAAGTCTGGATCTGTAGCAGAATTACACACTAAGGGTCGTCTGGCTGGAAAACAAGTTATCCTGAAATTAATTATCCCACTCTCAAGGAGGGATAAAAAAACACTACAATCCCGAGATGAGTTACCCCATGCATTTTGTCCCAACCAAACATGAAATAAACTCATCTTTAAATTAATTGGGATTAGTTATCCCTTATCTCTCCTACCAAACAACACCTAACATTAGAAAGTTCTACGAAGACTTCTTCAGTAACTCTGAACTTTAAATAATTCTAGTTTTTGTGCTTGTGTATTGTTGAAGTTCCCATGTGTTTACATTTGATGGGTGGTTTTTCCTTCAATGAATGTTATCACCTTCCTTTTGATTAATCCTTAAATCCAGTTACCTGTTCACTATTGCAGGAACAGATGACTTTGAGTTGTTTTGTGAAGCTGCTAAATCTGTATTTTTACAGTTGCATTTGTCAAACTTCCACTTTAAATCTCCTCTTGCACTGACAGGGGAAAACAGAGAACTATAGGGGCATGCTTATGAATCTAGAAGTTGTCTCCTATTTAGCTAGAAGACAGGATAACTCACATAGTAAATGAATCAGAGAAAGAAAATTGTAGAAGCCACTTGTGTTTAATTTGACTGGGGTAAATAGCAGGAGAAGTCGGCAAAAAGATTCAAATAACCTAAAGATCCTATGACCCTTCGTTGTGGTACATGTCATGTAATGAACTAACCGTAGATGACAATGAAGCAATACTGGAGATAGATCCAGCTTTATCTTCAATAGTTGCTAGATTAAGCGATGAAGGTGATGCCAATGAGCTTCTTAAAGTGTAAGAGTGCAGAGCATTTGTCCTTTGTCCTTCGCCCGGAAAAGGTTGGATCAAATGACGTTAAATTTGTTTTTTGATACAAGTAGTAGTACCTAGACAGTCGAGGATCATGATGGAGCAGAAATTAGTGAGTATCAATTCATTAATGTAGTAGCCTGGTATCTTGTTGCCAATCTTAGAACTGTGTATATACAAGACAGAGAGAATTTTTAATTCAAGATGATAAATGCAGTGTGGAAACAAAAAGGAAAGAGCTGGAGAGTTGGAGGTAAATGTCATACCACCACAATACTCAATAACACCTATACGCCTAGCAAGAATGACAGGGTGCTTGTCCAGCTGCTGTAATAGTGTATCCCCCTTGTAGGCTGCTAGGAATGACTTCTTTCTGAACGATAAAATCAATGGAGAAGATATTGTAAGCAAGTATTCTTATAATAAGTAGAAGTGAGGCATGGTGTGTGAACTGCAAGTGTAGTTCCTGGGGAAAACATCGGGGATGTTGCAAAACTATACAGAGCTGTCACAAAGAAATATGCAGTAAATTTATTGAATTTCATGTCGTGAGCTTCCACGTAGCTCACCTATGATCCATACTATCGCCTCCTGAAATCGCTTAGTTTTATCGACTGTAAACGATATTGCACTGTAGTTACGTACCACCGGTAGCAAGTCTGTTGTTATGAGAAGTAAAAAATTAGCAGTTAGTTTGGAAAATTTGGATTGATTAATTGATGAGGAAAGGAGATGGAGATCTAAAGCTTGCTCACCAAATTCAACACCTGAAAGTTGACGTTCCACAATTGAGAAAGGAAGTGCATTCAATTTTGTTGGAGCAGGCAATGGTGTATCCTTTCCGTCTTCCTCACCGGTTGTGTATCTATGATCCACTCATTCATACGTGCTGACCCGTATTGAGTAGCCGCGAAGCTCCTTAACCTTGGCACCTGCCAATGCCATCACCGTATAATACAACAGAAACTTGTTCTTCCCATAGTCGAATAAAGTAGGGAACATTTTATCTATGTGCATGTAATTCATAGAGTTTAGTTAACGAACGAATACATAAACAATATTCCAAGGTGTTAGAATTTTCTATTTGATTTTGGTTTATTTATTAGTGTGGATGGGAGAAATAGTCGGCCTTTTATATGGCTTCTACTACCCTTTTTTATTTTGGAATTCTTCATAGTTGTAGTTTCATCACTAACAATAAATGCATAGTAATTTATAACTTTGTCTTAAGAAATAGTGAGTTTCTAAACATATTGAGTATCGACACCCTATGTTGAGGTATGGCTTACATGTTTTTTTTCCTGCCCCAAAAATAGTTTACCTTGCATGCACTATGACTAAAATAGAAGCTCTTTTCAGGTTGAGGATCTTTCGGCAATTGCAACGACGTCATCGGTAAACACAGGAGAAGTAGGATGAAAACAAACTGAAATAGATAGCGAGCAAGCAAATTTGCAGAATAAATCTACAATACCTTGTCCTCTAAAGCACACCGAAAAGCAACAAAATTTAAGTACAATCATTCAAGTTTGCGATAAATTTTCAGTGGGAAATAAGAGAAAATAAAGCACACCCACAAATTTGAAGCCATAAACTCACAAAGAAACAAAGTTCAGCTCTGAAACCATTAGACCTAAAAGTAGAGATATCGTCAAATAGAACACAGAACTATAAAATTGATAAAGCCTGTAAAAGTATGGATACAAAATTGAAGAGAAATGAAGTAGAAAACGTACCGTCCAGAAAATAAATACATCAAATTACCGTCAGAAGAAACTATGAATAACGAAATCTGAGGTAGATACAATATCAAACAGACGAAGAGAACTCCAAATTAAATAATGAATAGTAAAACAGAGCAATTATTACAGAGAACTCTCACACAGATGACCAAAATTTCAACCTTCAAAGAGGATATGCTTTACCAAAACCTTGAGATTTGAGATAGAGATGTGAAGATGAGCGGGGAAAACACAAAATTATTCTGGTGTGCATTTGCCACATTGAATTTTGGGATGAATATGTGAAAGACATGTAAGTTGTACTACAGATAAACACTGCAAAAAGTCCATAATAACCTCAATTTTCTAGTTGAAATGACCAAATTAACCCTTGGGCAGCAAGCTGGCAGGACAACCTCCGCCATCCTGCTTTAAGCCTCTTCTATACACTATATACTACTAGATGGTGGAGGGCCCGTGCTTTAAGCCTCTTCTATATACTACTAGATGGTGGTGGCCTGTGCTCGTTTTGCGTTAAAGCTACATATAGCTGAATTCCATACGTTAGCACACAAAGCATTTATTGAAACTTGCTTATCAAGTTCTTCCTGGAATAATTACTTGGCATATTTGGTGAAGATATTACATCGATGTATCATAAAACACTTCCTAGACAGCAAACAAGCTCGTAACTCAGCGATATCGAGGTCTAAACACTAAATCGATACCATTTTCGTTCAGAACACTAATTTCAGCTTCTGCTAGTTCAGTTTTGAATGCCTTACCATCCATTTGCTGCCTTCGCGGAAAGACTGGTCACTTTCTTCGTATCATTTGTTATTATGTTTTGATTGGTTATTCAACTTTGTGTGTACAAGATTGAGGTGCAGATTTCATTTCCTCTTTCCTCAGTGATGTTTCAACTATCACCTGCACAAAACAATGTGCGGATAGAATTATCTAGTGGTACCATTTTGTCTCGAAAGAAAAGAATCTAAATCATGAGAGAAAGGGTACAGAGCTTCACCAAAATGGTGTAAACAGACAGGAAGATTACAGTGACTAATAAAGAGGTACAGAACTTCATCAAAATGGTGCAATCAGACGGGAAGAGCAAGGCCACTAATGAAACTCTAGAATACTTACACCTAACTATGGTGACTGTATGGCAAGATTAAGTTTCAACACGGTATGATCGCTTCATTAGTTAGAACTTGGGTAAAGAGTAATCGAACACCAGATGCCTTCTACTTCTATTGTCATAATTTGGTCTAGCACCACACCACATCACTAGACTTATATCTCAAATACATAACTGGCATGTTCCACTATGAGGTAATATCTCGCCCTACATGTAAATGATCCCTTAATCATTTTTACCACAGCATAATTGTTAGTTCTCACGAGGTCACATTTAGCTAATAGGCGCATCCATTATCAACTTAAAGCTGAGTTTCACAACCAGTCCACTCACAGATTCAAATACATACACATGAAATATGACATGAAAAGAATAGAAACTTTTCAGATACACTAAAGTGAGTGATACACAGAGGCATTCATACTAGGAATCAATATGAGGATAACTTGTACATCAGGGTAATTGAAATCAATGGTATTATCTAGAGGCAAACAAATAAAAAAGATAGCAAGAATGTGAAGGAAACAAGACACTTTAAGAAACCAATGTACTTAAAGTTCAAAACCCTTCATGCGTTTGATTCAAAACAATAATGTACTCATTGTAATTCCACAAATGAGATATAGAGATGGTAGAATGTACACAGACCTAACTACCACCCCTCAAAACTAATTGAAGTCAGCAACACATGAGACTTTTATAATCACAGATTCAGACCAAAAAAGAAAAAAATTCCAAGTTTCAATATTGAAGTAGAAGAGACCTGCAAAGAAGAAACTTGGGCTTCGAGTAATTCAAGAGCATCCTTAATCTTCAACAAATAATCCACCACTTCATCTTTCTTGGAATTTGTTGATGCTTTTTGAATACAGTTTGTTATCTCTCTACCCATTGGCGGATCATTACACAACCAGCTACATATGAATTATCAGAATCCTAATATTTAACATATGTATTAACTCAAGGACATCTAACCTGAAAAGTATTTAGAATACAGGGAACTTTAGTATTACTACGGCAATGCACAGTTTAACTAATTTCAAACACTTCGTCAGAATCAAATTTTTATAGACATTCTATAAGAGTTATGCACCATGTCATAGTTCGTATTAACAGAAACTAATGACCATTTACCTACGAATCCTTAGGCAAATTCAAGCACCTGGTGAACAGTATGAATATTTAATAAAATTCTCCAGTGGAAATTCAGAAGATCAGCCGGTAAACTAACCTTGCAATATTCAGTGCAAGCTCCAGAGCCGCTATTGGCTTTACTGCACCTTACTGTTTCAGGAACGCACGAAGATCTCCCTGCATTAAGAGAATAATCAACAGGATACTTTAGATTGTCGGTTACTCCAAAGATTTTCTCTATGACTTCAATAGCTGTGACGAGGAAATAAATATAGGCAATTTGTTAACACCCTTTTATTTAGTAATTTATTGATGATTAACCATAAATTATATTGATTTGGATGCACGGTGCATTATTCATGATTTTGATTTTGTGAGAATTTCAAAGTACTTTAAGCGCAAAAACTTCTTGATCTTGTGATATCATAGCAACATTCCGGAGATAACTCCAAGAAGTAGGAGTAGTTCGTTTAAATCAAAGTACCTTAGGAAGATACTCTGTAATGATCATCATCGGGTTACTCTGTGTCTCAGCACCAAGAAATTAGACTACATTTGGGTGGCTTATTTTCTGTAGTAAGGCAAGCTCATCCCTAAATGCCTTGCTGAAAAAACAGTATGAAAACAAAGAAAAAAGTGCTTAGTAATGGAAATAAACTGTCAAATGAGGAATGTTCTATTTCAAACATTATTGATAACCTATGACCAACCCACACTTTATCTTCGTCGGTGAACAATTCTTCACCAAGTTTCTTAACAGCAACCTCAGTTCCACACCATAGAGCAACACAAAACGTACCCTACAATCATTTAACATGAAAAAATTGAAGATATGAAATGAAAATATATTGCAGATACTTCATCAACCACAAAATTCTTGATCTACTTACCTGTAGCATGTAGCATGACTCACTGCTTGGAAACATTCTCTTGAATCACAAATTTTTCCTTCTTCAGAAGGTTAAGGTAATAAATTTGACTCACTTTATGTAAAAGGAGTAACAAAAAATCAAAACTTAGAACATATAAAGCAACAGTGGTTTTAAGAAAATCTAAACATAGAAAATGTGAAGCAACAAGGGTTAAAAAATCAAATCTTCAAACGTGTTAAAGCATAAAAAAAGAGGAAAAAGAAAAGAAGAGGGAATCACAGGAGAAGCTTGAAATGCAGTAGGAAGATACTCTTCAAGATTTAGTCTATCAAAGTTCAATTTTGAACTTGGTGATTTCAGCTTATTCATCAATTTTTAGACATAATAATATGTACAGTAGTATCATAATGAAAAGAAAATGTTTGAGAAAAGGGAGAGTTTGTGAGAAGAAAAGGAAGCTTCTGAGATACAGACAAAGTACAATAATATTTGTTTACTTTCCTAATTCATTAATTATTCTTTGTTTTTAAAATTATTGGGCCCTTTTGGCTTTGGGCCATACTTTATCATTTTACTCTTCAATATATATATGTATATATAAATCTAAAAATTACACATATACACGACTTATGTTTTCAATATTACAAAAAATTCCAACTCCCTAAACATATTACAAAAATTCCAACATATACACAGAATATAATGTATATGTTGGCTATGTTATGTATATTAATAGAGAGAATTAATAGAGAGAGTAAAGTAATTTAAAAAGTGAAAAAAAGTGTAATTACTTCTAAAAGGGTTGGCATTTATGTTATTTACTAGATGGAAGAACCTGCGCCAGCGCGGGCCCAATAATCCAAGTGTGAAAAAAACACATTGGTTTCACAATTAGCACACATAATTTTGGAAGAGTTATAATCAGGCTAATAGCTTACAAGCATCTTGAGTTTACTTCCACCGCCAGAAATCAAGGTGTCCATGTTGCTGCAGGCAAAAGAAATGGCGGAAGTGAAGAAGCCATAAACTCATTAGCAAAAATTAAAATGTGAAGAAAAAGATGTCGATGACTAACCTTCAAGGCAGCACATTCAGAAGGTGCACTACAAAAAATTATGAGTAGAAGGTTGTTGAAATTGTTCCTCCATTTAATCAAATTGGTGATTTCATAATTCATTGTACCAATCTCTTCTACCCTACAGATGGTAAATATAAAACCAACTGCAATCATAAATCATACCGTTTATGATAGTATAATATGAGAACCCATTAGTAAGAAATAGTCATTAATGCACAATAGCAGGTTAGTACAAACATCGTAACTTCTGATTCATAAATAAACAATGTAAGCTTGCTAATTAGAATCAATGAAAAAAAATGACAACTCAAGTTTTGTATTTCATTACTTCTAATTAATAAGAAGTGACAATCCCAAACCGTCCGAGTAACATAGCTAAGACCCCTAAACGAAATATGTGGTGCTTTTAGTGCACTCCTAAAAGGACTATTTATATACACTAGACGATGTAAACAATTTTTTGCACTACCAATGTATTTTAATCGCTAGGTAACATGTCTTATTTTCCAGGTAATCTAACCGTAGTTATCCCCAGGGTGACTTGATAGAGGAAAAAATTGTTTAACACTGTCAGTGTAGCGTATGGAAGTTAAACTTAGCAGTATTATACACATATTACTACTAACCTTCAGACCTGGAATTATGCATCAAAACAAGCACCAGATATACAGCCTTGCTCCCGCAACTCTGGTTGAGGAGCTTCGACTAATTTTCCTGAGTCTGAGCCAATTACATTGAAACACCTGAATTATTTTATTGAAAACTATTAACGCACTTGTATTAAACAATGTATACATACAATGAATTCATAGTCAAAACCTATGTTTGCTTAGACTCATCAAAATTGTCGACAAGTGTGTGTCTGATCCTCCAAAATAATGCGTTCTTTTAGGATTCGACTGGGGTGCGGCAAGATTGCCAATGAACAGGGTATTGCAAGGAGGGTTGTCTTTAATATTCTGCAAGAAAGAAAAAATAGATCAGCTGATAAAGCAAATCATAAGTTGTACCATACAAGGTGCAGAACAATATCAGTAGTAATAACCAACTTAACAGTAACGTTAATGCTCTAGACTTAAACAAATATGCCATGGTAAAACCAGATAAAAAACAGAAGACAGACAACCTAAAAGGAAGCACAAAGAGAAGGCACGCTGGAAAATATGTCAACCCTTAGTTCTCTGTTCTAACACAAATGACATGGCAGAGATAAGCATGCAATCACCTGAGCTGGTGCATAACTGCTTGGTCCTGGCACAGGAGCAGGTACCGCCATTGGCATGTGAGCAACAGGGCAGCCTCCATAAGGATTGTATGGTGAAGGAGCTCGAGGGATATACCTTAGATATAAAATCCCTTACTATTTTTTTTCATTTGAGAATGGATTGCAAATTAATTGCAGCAAAGGGGATATAAGCTTACAGAAGATCTAATCAATTAATGTAGTTTTAAATTTATAGCGGAGCTAACCTTTGTTTTTGTTAGGTTTTTCTCTTGGAGCACGACGCGTACGGGGAGGCAATGGTACACCTAATATAAATCAAATTTCAATTAATATAGGAAAAAGAATTTGGGTAATTTTAGAATAATGTGTAACCTAGAAAATAAGCAGACGAACCTGTAGAACCAGTAACTATTCCTTCAGAGTTATGGTATTTAATGGTTGTAGCGGACGTTGAGCCTGATATAGGGGGAGTTGTAATTAACAAGTAAATCCTTTTTGCTAAAGAATAATGGTCAATAGTATATAGATATTACATACCTATTTCAAAAGTCGACAAGCAACCAACTATATAGTTTGCTTTGGTTGGCACAACTCGAGAGGTGCTGCCTGGTAGAACAAATAGCAGAGTTTATTTAATATAATCAGACCTGGATTAGGCATAACCAATAACAAAGTAGCCTGCACTTATAGGTTAGTTCAACAAACCAGTTTCAGTTTGAGGTGACATCTCAGTAATAGAAATTGTAGCCTCGAGTTTATCGCGTTTAGTGGGTGTATTTGATGTTGAGCCTGATATAGAGAAAGTTGGAATTAGCACGGTATAAAGAGTAAACGTCAATAGTATTACATGCTACATACCTACTTCGAAAGTCGAGAAGCAGGCAACTATTTCCTTTCCTTTGCCTGGCACGATTCAGAAGGTGCTAGCTATTATGATAAGCAGCATGATGTATTTAATATTCGTACATCAAGACTACGCGAAGCCAGTAACAAAGCAGCGCGCGTTTATATGTTAAGTTAACAAACCTGTTTCAGTGGCAGGCGATATCTCATAATGGTAATACCTCGTTGTTCAGTTAATCGAGGTTGAGCATTAGATAGTGGAACAAGAGAATGAATCATAAAGTTTTGGTTATTGGATTGTTGGCGTCTTGTTCGTCGTTGCAACAGAAGTGCCTCTTTTTTGTCGGGCGAGAGTTGTCTGTATAGATCCCGACGTCTTTTTTTGATAGCATAGGCTTTATCTGTTGAGTATTGCTGGCTCTTTTTCCGCGAAGAAGAGGTTGTAGAGGTGTTCTGTTTACACGCAGGCATACTGCAAAACAACAGGAATTTTATATCAGATAATTAGCTAATGTCATAGAAGCATTTCAAGGTGACTGCAAGCAAGAAAACCTGTGGAGATAACATAACAGCAAGATAACAGATTAATATGAACCATCTGTAGCGTCGCAAATGATAAGACCGATAACCTCGACAGTTGGAATGAGTTACTGTACTATATTTGTGGCGCTTTCCAGGGAGAGGTTTACGCGATTAGATTTGTGACTGGCAGATGTCTTAACCAAAGCCTTAACTGGGTGAATCACTCTGCCGCTCTTGGCTGGGCTTTGAACACCTCCAACTTGAAGGGGAGTGTTAAGATTAGTTAAGTCAATTAATCATCTGTACAGACTTCAAAAGCCAAATATTTCTAGCACTATGGTATCCAACTACAGAGGTGGATTTAGTCAGGTTTACAACTTTCAAACCATGCTGATTCAAATTAGATTCATATATCCAGGTTTTCAACTCTCCAGTTGCATCATCTTATCAGAATGCGCAAAGACAGATAAATTGGGAAACTCATGTAGACATTATTTCATCTTTGTTCTTATTATTAGTACAATAATCTAACACTTAGAACCGATAAAAAAAATATATATATACAGTAGTGGAATCAAGATTTTCGCACTTAAAAGTTAAGAATACAAAAATAATAAGCACACGAATTAGGGCATTAAATATACAGTATATACTATACATAATTTTTTAATCTATCTATAGTGCAAGAAAGATTGTTCATTGCAAGAAAGGTTCACTATCAAAAGGGTATTAACCCCTTTCAACTGGTTTGCAGATGACCTGCATACTCCTATTGCATTATCTATGCCTCATAGGCCACAAACTTATAATTGGTACGACTACAAGTCGGCATGGTTCAATTTTTTATATGTCAGACCAGGACACACCTGGTTTATTAAATATTGTCTAGCTATGGTAGATGCCGTTATTCCCAGATGGTTCTACGAATGGTGGATATACTTTGGAGGAATCAAAGAAATACTCCCCCAACAGTTCCTTAATCGATTCGCCGATTTCTGTTCAAAAAAAGGGTGTGTAACCCTCCTAGAGCATATTCAGATGTGTAAGTTCTTTATCAAGAAGCGAGTTTCCTACATTATCTCCTGGAATTTTGCTAAAGGAGAACAAGACCGAATTAAATATTTATCCAAAGAGATAAAAGTCAAAGGATGGACTCCCAAGCCAACAGCACCAAAAACTCCAGACAAAGGAAAAACGACAGCATCCTCAACCAGTGCTTTACAAAGTAAGAAGGCACTCAAAGAAAAATTAAAAAAGGCTTTACAGGATATGGAAAACCAAGAAACCAATGAAGAAGAAGTATTACAACTTCTAGAAGAAGCTTCTTCCACAGGAAGTATTCTTCAATCAGCTTTTCAAAAAGAAAAAGCATCGGCAGCACTCAAGACTGTCGGCCGCTAAGAAGTAATCTTAGCCTTACACTTGTACACTTTAGATGTATTATCTTTATTTCTCTTGTCTATATAAGACTTGTTGTAACATTAGAGAAGACATCAGAAAATTTCCCTGATAAGAAATATTTCGCCTACCTAAACTCTTCTCTTGTAATGTTTTGAAAAGCTGATTGAAGAATGCTTTGTCCTTTTGCTTTTGGGAAAAGCTTTAGGTCCTAAAGATTCCAATTAGGAACAGTAGAGTGCCCTTTCAAAAGTAATTCCGGTTCTTTGAACCTCTACTTTTTGAAGGGTCATTTCCCTGTTCTTAATAGGGGTCTAGATAGGCCATAGCTATTCCTTTAGGATTTAGCATATCTCCATTGTTATCACTACTTCCTGTGGAAGAAGCTTCTTCTAGAAGTTGTAATATTTCTTCTTCATTGGTTTCTTGGCTTTCCATATCCTGTAAAGCCTTTTTTAATTTTTCTTTGAGTGCCTTCTTACTTTGTGAAGCACTGGTTGAGGATGCTGTCGTTTTTCCTTTGTCTGGAGTTTTTGGTGCTGTTGGCTTGGGAGTCCATCCTTTGACTTTTATCTCTTTGGATAAATATTTAATTCGGTCTTGTTCTCCTTTACCAAAATTCCAGGAGATAATGTAGGAAACTCGCTTCTTGATGAAGAACTTGCACATCTGAATATGCTCTGGGAGGGTTACACACCCTTCTTTTGAACAGAAATCGGCGAATCGATTAAGGAACTGTTGGGGGAGTATTTCTTTGATTCCTCCAAAGTATATCCACCATTCGTAGAACCATCTGGGAATAACGGCATCTACCATAGCTGGACAATATTTAATAAACCAGGTGTGTCCTGGTCTGACATATAAAAAATTGAACCATGCCGACTTGCAGTCGTACCAATTATAAGTTTGTGGCCTATGAGGCATAGATAATGCAATAGGAGTATGCAGGTGATCAGAAACCAGTTGAAAGGGGTTAATACCCTTTTGATAGTGAACCTAGAATAATCAATGTATTCTGGATTCCTTTCATTCATAGAATGCTCGACCTCAATAGAATCGGTGTCTACAAGGATGGCTTCGTAATACCTTCTTGTTTTAAGTGGATTCTCAGTATCCGCGAAATTTTTACTGCACAGATGAACTTGATGATTGCCCTTTATCAAAAGATTTGTTTGTCTTCAAATCTACCAATCTAGTTGGCATTGGTGGAGGGAGCTTTGGAAATTCTACCAAAGCTGCATATTTGTTTTGGAACGGTGATTGTAGTTCCGGTTTTAGTTCAGGCCTCTGTGGGACTGATGGCCTCAAGGGATTTGTTGATGCAGACGGAAGATCAAATGGTCTAGCCATTTTGGTTTGTTCTTGTTTGTTTCCTACTAAGATTTTTCCCAGTGTGGTGGGTCTCATTTCGACCCTGTAAAAATTCTCTTGTCAGAAAATCGGGAAGGAAATTATTTTCCCCTTTGATAAACTCAATTTGAAAATCAAAGCTAGATAAGAGAGCTTGCCATCTAGCAAATATTTGTTTTGAAACCAGATTCTTAACATCTTTTTGTAAAATTTCTTTAGCAGATTTGCAATCTACTCGTAGTAAAAAAAATTTATTAATAAGATCATCTTGAAATTTGGTGATACATAGCACTATAGATAAAACTTCCTCCTTAACAGTGCTGTAATTTCTTTGAGCTGGATTCCATATTCCAGACGTAAATTTGACTAATTGTTCAGAAGAATTATCACCAACCTTTTGTTTCAAGATACCTCCATACCCGATATCGGAAGCATCAGTTTCAACAATCATAAAGGCTTCAGGGTTAGGAATTCCTAAGCATGGAAGGTTTTTGACTAATTCCTTAATCTTAATGACAACATTAGTTTGATCAGAACTCCAAGGAACTGGCGTCTTCTTAAGTCTTTTGTAAAGAGGTTCGCAGACCTGTCTAATGTTAGGGATGAAGTCCGCTACATAATTAAGGCTTCCTAAAAACCTTTGAAGCTGGGTTTTATCGCTAATTTCGTTAGGAAATTTGGAGGAGAACTCTATGGTTCTACAAATAGGTTTATAACTACCTTGATAAAGATCATGTCCTAAGAATCTTATAGATGTCTGAAAGAGCTTCATTTTTTTAGCACTAATGACCAAACCATTAAACTTAACAATCTTAAAGAAGGTGTCTAAATGTTTAAAATGGGAATCAATATTTTCTGAGAAAATAAGCACATCATCAATATAAACAATCGACATATAACTATAAGGATTGAAAATATTATTCATGATGTTTTGAAACTCTGAAGGAGCGTTTTTAAGACCAAATGGTAAGACATTCCATTCATAATGTCCAAAACGGACGTTGAAGGCCGTCTTGTATTTATCCTTTTCAGCAATTTGAACTTGCCAAAATCCTGACTTCATATCAAATTTACTGTATAGGTTAGCTTTGAAAGTTCTCTTTAAAAGATCCCTTTTGTTAGGAATCGGATGCCTGATCCATTTCAAAACTGCATTCAAAGGCTTGTAATTTACAAGCCTGGGAGTTCCTCGCTCTTTTTCTGCACTGTTATTGACGTAAAAGGCAGAGCAACTCCAGGGAGAGTTTGAGGTTCTGATAATCCCATTTTTTAGCAGATGGTTGATCTCCTTTTTGCAGATTTCCATTATTTCCTGGTTCATTTGAATGGGTCTGGCCTTAGTAGGAATGACTTGTTCGTTAAAACCAGTAATGTAAGGAAGTTCTACTAAATGCCTTTTTCTTTCCCAAAAGGCATTAGAAAATTCGGAACAAATTTCTTTTTCGAATCTCCTTTGAAGATTAGCAATTTTGTTAATCATCTCCGGGGTTTTTAAAATTTGTTCAATTTTCTTTATTTGAATTTCTTGTTTAAGAAAACAAATATGTGAAGAAAGTCTGTTAATTTTAAAAGCAGTTCTTTCTTTAATAAGGTTGCCTTCTTCTTGCGAGAGGGGCCTTAATAAGGGGAAGAACGGATTTTGATTTAAAATCGTTGTGCGAATTCCATCAAAATCACTAATGTAAGGTCGAATTTGATTGACAAAAGGTATTCCTCGAATAATATCCTCAGTGATGACAAAATCGTTAACAAGACAAATGCCATTGTTACAGCTATGAGCTTTAGAAAGCTGATAATGGATCGTCATCTTTTCTCCTGTGGCAGAGAAAAGACGAGAGGTGCTTTTTTGTAGGTACTTGGTGGGTACAAGTCCTTTGACGATACAATTGCTGTCGGCGCCAGTATCAAAGAGTGCGACTCTGTTAAGAACGAAGTCTTTGTTTATGACAATTTTTACGGCGATGTGTTCGCTGTAAGCTTTAATGGCCGTAATAGCAGTGCCGGAGGTAGAGGGAGAATCCGAGCCGGGGAAGGAATTGGGCTCTTTTAGATGATCATTATGGATGATTGGGGAGGCCTTTGGAGACTCTAGTAGGGAGACATTTTCTGGTGGAGGCACATTTTTTAGGACTTGCTCCGTAAGAATGTTGAGTTCCACCCGATCAAGTCTGATTTCTCCTTTGAGGGTGGAAATTTCACCCTTGAGATCAGCTATAGATGGTTAAGTAGGTTTATCAAATCGAGACATAACCTGTTTCATGCTAAAAGGCTGAACGATGGGTTTGGGGGGCTTTTCTTCATGAGAAAGCATTAATCTTTTGAGTTCTGGAAGATATTTATTCCTAGTCTCATCATCTTGGATGTGTTCTATGATGTCAAACAGGATTTCTTTAGGATTTCCAGAAATGACATTAACGGTCTTTTTTGTGCAAGTACAAAATGTACTATTACAAGCACAATTTTGGCCAGACTGTGATTGATCGGACTCATAAGCGGCGTTGATGAATTCTTCATCGCTATAATCGTCACTAGAAGAGCTGGAATAGTCGGATGAGTTTTCCATTATAGAGAATAATTTCTCCTTGATTTCTTCAGTGAGACCTAGTTGGTTGATCTTATTCTTTTTGCCCGACTTACAGTCTTTAGCTCTATGGCCAGTTTTACCACAAGTCCAACAAGTTTCTTTGGATCTAGAGGATTTTCGTCTAGTTTTTCTACTAGGTTTGTAAGATTCCCTTTTGAAGGATTCTTTTCTAGGTCTGGACTTTCTATGAGACTTAAAGGATTTTTTCTTATGTTTTTTACTGGAAGGAGAGGATAGATTTGTGAATCCGAAATCTTGGCAGAAGGTTCCTAGCCCATATTTGGAAGTGCTATCCTTCTTAAGTTGTTTCTTAAGCTTAAGGTCGGTGCAGAGGTCTACCCCTACAGTGGTAATGAAGCTTATTATATCCCCATAGATTAAAATTCCGTAAGGGATTTTTCCCTCGAATCTGTCTTTGATTTTGGTCCTGACTTTATCTGTGAACAGAGGAGGAAGACCACTAATAAAACGTTCTTTCCAGAAGTCATTGTTACAATCAGGTCGAATCATGATTTTGACTAAAAAGGTATCTTTATACCATCTAAAGTCAGCCAGATCTTTGCAAGTGAGATTGTTAAGGATTTCTAAACTCCTGTCTTGAAATAATTTGGGTTCTCCAATAAAATATCTAGCTATGTGATACAGGAGGGTGGCACAGGCGTCTTCTTTCGCGACCTGCTCAAGACTCTCTTGTCCATTTTCACTTTTGACAATGACTGTTTCCATAGCCGTGGCCTCATAGATAAGGCTCTTAACGTCATCTGTGAAGTAGTAATCCCACCAGTGTTTTATCATACCAGTGAATCCTGCTAGAATCATTGTGGCTGCCTCTTTATCAAAAGCTCTTCTAATTTTATAAGCTGTGATGGCCACGCCCATTTCATGGAGTTTGTTGTAGATTTGGTGTTCAGCCAAACCGTCAACATTCCATTCTGTTATTCCTCTACCATCATGGTTGGAAGTAGAGAGGTAAGGGTTTTCTTCAAACTGGACGTCTGGAGGAGAGGGTCGTTTGTAATAGTTTTTCTTAGTAGAAAACGATCATTGGTGAGCTTGGAAAGAGAGTTCTTTTGGTTGCTGGACTCTTCTTTCTCCTTTTCAGAGATTTTGAATTTGGAAAGCTTTTCATTGATTTGTTCTAAGATTTTTCCCGAAACCTTAAAGTCATCGCTGAGATTAGGGAATTTCTCTTTTTGGAACTCAGGGATTCTAAAGATAGGGTTAGTAATAGGGCTAGGGCCTAGAGCACCTTTTTCCGGAGCGGGTGAACTAAAAGGAAGCATTGAGTTTTTAGTATCTCCTATTTGCTGGGAGATAGTGTGAAGGACCTGATTAGTATAGTTGTTTTGTTCAACTATCCTATCTAGGTCTCTGTTGATTGGGGCTGATAGTGGTCTATCATGCTTCTTCTTGAAGGGTGAAGCATTGAGGATTTCATTAGAATGAGGAATTTTTATCCCTTCAAGAGGAGGAGTAACGGATTCAATTACCTTGTTACTCTGCGTATACCATTTATTAATGATAACGTGAAGAGATTCATTTTGGTTTTCCATTCTTCCAGTGAATTCAAACCATCTAAGGAATTCGATATCGCATCGAAGTCTTTTCATGTCTGCTATCCATAGCCGATCAAACTCCTTTTGCCGCTCTTTAGAATAAGTACTAGTGTACCATTTTCTTTTTATTGCGTCCTTTGGAAGTTACCAGAGGACTTCAAGAGCTTGAGGTCTGGAGTATACTCATCATCAGATTTGATGACCTCTAATCCTGGGTCTGTTCTAATTTTTTGACGAGGTATGGTGGGGGAGGTTCCATGTCCGAGGCTGTAGGGCTACCTGGATCATAGAGATTTTTGGGTTCTAGGGATTCATGAACCCTAGTATGTTGTTGATAATATACCTTTGGGACAGGACCAGAGAAGTCAACCCCCCTAACCTTTCCCTTGTCATTATCATTGTCTTCATTTCCCTCTGGGTTTTTGAGGTAGAAGCTCTGTGCGAGACAGATCTTCGAAATGAAGAATTTCTAGAGGCTTCAAAACCTAGGAATTTTAAATCAATGGATCCGTCGGGGTGCTGAATAACCCTTTCAATCTGTGATTTCTCCGGATAGGTAGGGAGAGGTTGAGTGATAGCATCGAAGTGCCATTCATTGTTATGCATGATGTCGTTCCAGAAGAGAACCTTAGGAACAAATATATTGCTTCTATCTTTATTTGCCTCCATGAGGAGTAACACCCCTAGGGCTCGTGATTCTAGCTTTGGGAGCTAGAGTTGTACCCATAAGCCGATAATATACCCTGTATATTATTGCTATCTCTCGAGTGTTGTCCTTATTGTTCATATTTTTTGTCTTAACGTTAAGTGTTAAGACATCCATGATGTTAGGATCATTGATATCAACCGAGAAATTTGGGTAGCAATTAAAGTATACCGGGCCGTCAGCTAGGTTACTTTGAATTACACCTAAGAGAGAATCATCGAAGTTTAATAGACGGGCATCTCTTAGGATAGCACAGACAGGAATATCAAGACCCTGTCGAAAGAGTGGCTTAATAGCTACTTGAACAAGTCCAACATGAAGATAATTAAACTGATTTTTAAATCGGTTTATGTCAAGCTCATTTAATAATTGAATAATTTCGAAAGAATTATTAGTGGCGATCGTAGACTCAGAGGTCTTGATATTGTGCTTTTCTAGAAAACTAAATTTACCAATCTGATAAATCGTTTTAAGAGGTTCTTCTGGAATACTCCAGTTTTGAAGATCATTTTCAATACTAGCAATCTGGGTTGCTTGAGAAGACAGGTAGATAGTATTTTTAATATGATTGTTGGAATTCATGAGAGGAAAATATTGTCTAGAGACTAACTAGGAAACCTAATTTTCACATAAGATAGCAGACAACAATAACCATAAATGATTCAACCTATGATAAATTATATCAATACATCTACGTCCTATGGGATCTAGCAAGTCTTAATGACTGTTACAACAGTTTTCTCTTAATGTTATCTTAGCGACGGGACCACCAACAGGGTCGAATGCTTACCTTAGCTGAGACCACTCTTTCAGGCTGACCAACGTCCAAAACCGGAGATTAATCGGACACTTCAAACACTTAGAGAAAACGAATACCCCATACTTTAGAAAAACCCCATTATAGGACAAGATATATTAAAATAATTTATTTAGAAGTATCATCATAAACGGATTAAAGTAATATGTATCTTGTATGAAAATAGTTTTCCCATGCTCTAGACAATATATGTACTTAGCTGCTCATGCTAAGTGCATATACTGCCAACATGGCTCTGTTTAATACAAGTCCAGTATATATATTGCTTCTATCTTTCTTTGCCTCCATGAGGGTAGTAACACCCCTAGGGCTCGTGATTCTACCTTTGGGAGCTAGGGTTGTACCCATAAGCCGATAGTATACCCCGTATATTATTGCTATTTCTCGAGTGTTGTCCTTACTGTTCATGTTTTTTGTCTTAACATTAAGTGTTAAGACATCCATGATGTTAGGATCATTGATATCAACCGAGAAATTTGGGTAGCAATTAAAGTATACCGGGCCGTCAGCTAGGTTACTTTGAAATACACCTAAGAGAGAATCATCGAAGTTTAATAGACGGGCATCTCTTAGGATAGCACAGACAGGAATATCAAGACCCTGTCGAAAGAGTGGCTTAATAGCTACTTGAACAAGTCCAACATGAAGATAATTAAACTGATTTTTAAATCGGTTTATGTCAAGCTCATCTAATAATTGAATAATTTCGAAAGAATTATTAGTGGCGATCGTAGACTCAGAGGTCTTGATATTGTGCTTTTCTAGAAAACTAAATTTACCAATCTGATAAATCGTTTTAAGAGGTTCTTCTGGAATACTCCAGTTTTGAAGATCATTTTCAATACTAGCAATCTGGGTTGCTTGAGAAGACAGGTAGATAGTATTTTTAATATGATTGTTGGAATTCATGAGAGGAAAATATTGTCTAGAGACTAACTAGGAAACCTAATTTTCACATAAGATAGCAGACAACAATAACCATAAATGATTCAACCTATGATAAATTATATCAATACATCTACGTCCTATGGGATCTAGCAAGTCTTAATGGCTGTTACAACAGTTTTCTCTTAATGTTATCTTAGCGACGGGACCACCAACAGGGTCGAATGCTTACCTTAGCTGAGACCACTCTTTCAGGCTGACCAACGTCCAAAACCGGAGATTAATCGGACACTTCAAACACTTAGAGAAAACGAATACCCCATACTTTAGAAAAACCCCATTATAGGACAAGATATATTAAAATAATTTATTTAGAAGTATCATCATAAACGGATTAAAGTAATATGTATCTTGTATGAAAATAGTTTTCCCATGCTCGAGACAATATATGTACTTAGCTGCTCATGCTAAGTGCATATACTGCCAACATGGCTCTGTTTAATACAAGTCCAGTATATATATTGCTTCTATCTTTCTTTGCCTCCATGAGGGTAGTAACACCCCTAGGGCTCGTGATTCTACCTTTGGGAGCTAGGGTTGTACCCATAAGCCGATAGTATACCCCGTATATTATTGCTATTTCTCGAGTGTTGTCCTTACTGTTCATGTTTTTTGTCTTAACATTAAGTGTTAAGACATCCATGATGTTAGGATCATTGATATCAACCGAGAAATTTGGGTAGCAATTAAAGTATACCGGGCCGTCAGCTAGGTTACTTTGAAATACACCTAAGAGAGAATCATCGAAGTTTAATAGACGGGCATCTCTTAGGATAGCACAGACAGGAATATCAAGACCCTGTCGAAAGAGTGGCTTAATAGCTACTTGAACAAGTCCAACATGAAGATAATTAAACTGATTTTTAAATCGGTTTATGTCAAGCTCATCTAATAATTGAATAATTTCGAAAGAATTATTAGTGGCGATCGTAGACTCAGAGGTCTTGATATTGTGCTTTTCTAGAAAACTAAATTTACCAATCTGATAAATCGTTTTAAGAGGTTCTTCTGGAATACTCCAGTTTTGAAGATCATTTTCAATACTAGCAATCTGGGTTGCTTGAGAAGACAGGTAGATAGTATTTTTAATATGATTGTTGGAATTCATGAGAGGAAAATATTGTCTAGAGACTAACTAGGAAACCTAATTTTCACATAAGATAGCAGACAACAATAACCATAAATGATTCAACCTATGATAAATTATATCAATACATCTACGTCCTATGGGATCTAGCAAATCTTAATGGCTGTTACAACAGTTTTCTCTTAATGTTATCTTAGCGACGGGACCACCAACAGGGTCGAATGCTTACCTTAGCTGAGACCACTCTTTCAGGCTGACCAACGTCCAAAACCGGAGATTAATCGGACACTTCAAACACTTAGAGAAAACGAATACCCCATACTTTAGAAAAACCCCATTATAGGACAAGATATATTAAAATAATTTATTTAGAAGTATCATCATAAATGGATTAAAGTAATATGTATCTTGTATGAAAATAGTTTTCCCATGCTCGAGACAATATATGTACTTAGCTGCTCATGCTAAGTGCATATACTGCCAACATGGCTCTGTTTAATACAAGTCCAGTATATATATTGCTTCTATCTTTCTTTGCCTCCATGAGGGTAGTAACACCCCTAGGGCTCGTGATTCTACCTTTGGGAGCTAGGGTTGTACCCATAAGCCGATAGTATACCCCGTATATTATTGCTATTTCTCGAGTGTTGTCCTTACTGTTCATGTTTTTTGTCTTAACATTAAGTGTTAAGACATCCATGATGTTAGGATCATTGATATCAACCGAGAAATTTGGGTAGCAATTAAAGTATACCGGGCCGTCAGCTAGGTTACTTTGAAATACACCTAAGAGAGAATCATCGAAGTTTAATAGACGGGCATCTCTTAGGATAGCACAGACAGGAATATCAAGACCCTGTCGAAAGAGTGGCTTAATAGCTACTTGAACAAGTCCAACATGAAGATAATTAAACTGATTTTTAAATCGGTTTATGTCAAGCTCATCTAATAATTGAATAATTTCGAAAGAATTATTAGTGGCGATCGTAGACTCAGAGGTCTTGATATTGTGCTTTTCTAGAAAACTAAATTTACCAATCTGATAAATCGTTTTAAGAGGTTCTTCTGGAATACTCCAGTTTTGAAGATCATTTTCAATACTAGCAATCTGGGTTGCTTGAGAAGACAGGTAGATAGTATTTTTAATATGATTGTTGGAATTCATGAGAGGAAAATATTGTCTAGAGACTAACTAGGAAACCTAATTTTCACATAAGATAGCAGACAACAATAACCATAAATGATTCAACCTATGATAAATTATATCAATACATCTACGTCCTATGGGATCTAGCAAGTCTTAATGGCTGTTACAACAGTTTTCTCTTAATGTTATCTTAGCGACGGGACCACCAACAGGGTCGAATGCTTACCTTAGCTGAGACCACTCTTTCAGGCTGACCAACGTCCAAAACCGGAGATTAATCGGACACTTCAAACACTTAGAGAAAACGAATACCCCATACTTTAGAAAAACCCCATTATAGGACAAGATATATTAAAATAATTTATTTAGAAGTATCATCATAAACGGATTAAAGTAATATGTATCTTGTATGAAAATAGTTTTCCCATGCTCTAGACAATATATGTACTTAGCTGCTCATGCTAAGTGCATATACTGCCAACATGGCTCTGTTTAATACAAGTCCAGTATATATATTGCTTCTATCTTTCTTTGCCTCCATGAGGGTAGTAACACCCCTAGGGCTCGTGATTCTACCTTTGGGAGCTAGGGTTGTACCCATAAGCCGATAGTATACCCCGTATATTATTACTGTTTCTCGAGTGTTGTCCTTACTGTTCATGTTTTTTGTCTTAACATTAAGTGTTAAGACATCCATGATGTTAGGATCATTGATATCAACCGAGAAATTTGGGTAGCAATTAAAGTATACCGGGCCGTCAGCTAGGTTACTTTGAAATACACCTAAGAGAGAATCATCGAAGTTTAATAGACGGGCATCTCTTAGGATAGCACAGACAGGAATATCAAGACCCTGTCGAAAGAGTGGCTTAATAGCTACTTGAACAAGTCCAACATGAAGATAATTAAACTGATTTTTAAATCGGTTTATGTCAAGCTCATCTAATAATTGAATAATTTCGAAAGAATTATTAGTGGCGATCGTAGACTCAGAGGTCTTGATATTGTGCTTTTCTAGAAAACTAAATTTACCAATCTGATAAATCGTTTTAAGAGGTTCTTCTGGAATACTCCAGTTTTGAAGATCATTTTCAATACTAGCAATCTGGGTTGCTTGAGAAGACAGGTAGATAGTATTTTTAATATGATTGTTGGAATTCATGAGAGGAAAATATTGTCTAGAGACTAACTAGGAAACCTAATTTTCACATAAGATAGCAGACAACAATAACCATAAATGATTCAACCTATGATAAATTATATCAATACATCTACGTCCTATGGGATCTAGCAAGTCTTAATGGCTGTTACAACAGTTTTCTCTTAATGTTATCTTAGCGACGGGACCACCAACAGGGTCGAATGCTTACCTTAGCTGAGACCACTCTTTCAGGCTGACCAACGTCCAAAACCGGAGATTAATCGGACACTTCAAACACTTAGAGAAAACGAATACCCCATACTTTAGAAAAACCCCATTATAGGACAAGATATATTAAAATAATTTATTTAGAAGTATCATCATAAACGGATTAAAGTAATATGTATCTTGTATGAAAATAGTTTTCCCATGCTCTAGACAATATATGTACTTAGCTGCTCATGCTAAGTGCATATACTGCCAACATGGCTCTGTTTAATACAAGTCCAGTATATATATTGCTTCTATCTTTCTTTGCCTCCATGAGGGTAGTAACACCCCTAGGGCTCGTGATTCTACCTTTGGGAGCTAGGGTTGTACCCATAAGCCGATAGTATACCCCGTATATTATTGCTATTTCTCGAGTGTTGTCCTTACTGTTCATGTTTTTTGTCTTAACATTAAGTGTTAAGACATCCATGATGTTAGGATCATTGATATCAACCGAGAAATTTGGGTAGCAATTAAAGTATACCGGGCCGTCAGCTAGGTTACTTTGAAATACACCTAAGAGAGAATCATCGAAGTTTAATAGACGGGCATCTCTTAGGATAGCACAGACAGGAATATCAAGACCCTGTCGAAAGAGTGGCTTAATAGCTACTTGAACAAGTCCAACATGAAGATAATTAAACTGATTTTTAAATCGGTTTATGTCAAGCTCATCTAATAATTGAATAATTTCGAAAGAATTATTAGTGGCGATCGTAGACTCAGAGGTCTTGATATTGTGCTTTTCTAGAAAACTAAATTTACCAATCTGATAAATCGTTTTAAGAGGTTCTTCTGGAATACTCCAGTTTTGAAGATCATTTTCAATACTAGCAATCTGGGTTGCTTGAGAAGACAGGTAGATAGTATTTTTAATATGATTGTTGGAATTCATGAGAGGAAAATATTGTCTAGAGACTAACTAGGAAACCTAATTTTCACATAAGATAGCAGACAACAATAACCATAAATGATTCAACCTATGATAAATTATATCAATACATCTACGTCCTATGGGATCTAGCAAGTCTTAATGGCTGTTACAACAGTTTTCTCTTAATGTTATCTTAGCGACGGGACCACCAACAGGGTCGAATGCTTACCTTAGCTGAGACCACTCTTTCAGGCTGACCAACGTCCAAAACCGGAGATTAATCGGACACTTCAAACACTTAGAGAAAACGAATACCCCATACTTTAGAAAAACCCCATTATAGGACAAGATATATTAAAATAATTTATTTAGAAGTATCATCATAAACGGATTAAAGTAATATGTATCTTGTATGAAAATAGTTTTCCCATGCTCTAGACAATATATGTACTTAGCTGCTCATGCTAAGTGCATATACTGCCAACATGGCTCTGTTTAATACAAGTCCAGTATATATATTGCTTCTATCTTTCTTTGCCTCCATGAGGGTAGTAACACCCCTAGGGCTCGTGATTCTACCTTTGGGAGCTAGGGTTGTACCCATAAGCCGATAGTATACCCCGTATATTATTGCTATTTCTCGAGTGTTGTCCTTACTGTTCATGTTTTTTGTCTTAACATTAAGTGTTAAGACATCCATGATGTTAGGATCATTGATATCAACCGAGAAATTTGGGTAGCAATTAAAGTATACCGGGCCGTCAGCTAGGTTACTTTGAAATACACCTAAGAGAGAATCATCGAAGTTTAATAGACGGGCATCTCTTAGGATAGCACAGACAGGAATATCAAGACCCTGTCGAAAGAGTGGCTTAATAGCTACTTGAACAAGTCCAACATGAAGATAATTAAACTGATTTTTAAATCGGTTTATGTCAAGCTCATCTAATAATTGAATAATTTCGAAAGAATTATTAGTGGCGATCGTAGACTCAGAGGTCTTGATATTGTGCTTTTCTAGAAAACTAAATTTACCAATCTGATAAATCGTTTTAAGAGGTTCTTCTGGAATACTCCAGTTTTGAAGATCATTTTCAATACTAGCAATCTGGGTTGCTTGAGAAGACAGGTAGATAGTATTTTTAATATGATTGTTGGAATTCATGAGAGGAAAATATTGTCTAGAGACTAACTAGGAAACCTAATTTTCACATAAGATAGCAGACAACAATAACCATAAATGATTCAACCTATGATAAATTATATCAATACATCTACGTCCTATGGGATCTAGCAAGTCTTAATGGCTGTTACAACAGTTTTCTCTTAATGTTATCTTAGCGACGGGACCACCAACAGGGTCGAATGCTTACCTTAGCTGAGACCACTCTTTCAGGCTGACCAACGTCCAAAACCGGAGATTAATCGGACACTTCAAACACTTAGAGAAAACGAATACCCCATACTTTAGAAAAACCCCATTATAGGACAAGATATATTAAAATAATTTATTTAGAAGTATCATCATAAACGGATTAAAGTAATATGTATCTTGTATGAAAATAGTTTTCCCATGCTCTAGACAATATATGTACTTAGCTGCTCATGCTAAGTGCATATACTGCCAACATGGCTCTGTTTAATACAAGTCCAGTATATATATTGCTTCTATCTTTCTTTGCCTCCATGAGGGTAGTAACACCCCTAGGGCTCGTGATTCTACCTTTGGGAGCTAGGGTTGTACCCATAAGCCGATAGTATACCCCGTATATTATTGCTATTTCTCGAGTGTTGTCCTTACTGTTCATGTTTTTTGTCTTAACATTAAGTGTTAAGACATCCATGATGTTAGGATCATTGATATCAACCGAGAAATTTGGGTAGCAATTAAAGTATACCGGGCCGTCAGCTAGGTTACTTTGAAATACACCTAAGAGAGAATCATCGAAGTTTAATAGACGGGCATCTCTTAGGATAGCACAGACAGGAATATCAAGACCCTGTCGAAAGAGTGGCTTAATAGCTACTTGAACAAGTCCAACATGAAGATAATTAAACTGATTTTTAAATCGGTTTATGTCAAGCTCATCTAATAATTGAATAATTTCGAAAGAATTATTAGTGGCGATCGTAGACTCAGAGGTCTTGATATTGTGCTTTTCTAGAAAACTAAATTTACCAATCTGATAAATCGTTTTAAGAGGTTCTTCTGGAATACTCCAGTTTTGAAGATCATTTTCAATACTAGCAATCTGGGTTGCTTGAGAAGACAGGTAGATAGTATTTTTAATATGATTGTTGGAATTCATGAGAGGAAAATATTGTCTAGAGACTAACTAGGAAACCTAATTTTCACATAAGATAGCAGACAACAATAACCATAAATGATTCAACCTATGATAAATTATATCAATACATCTACGTCCTATGGGATCTAGCAAGTCTTAATGGCTGTTACAACAGTTTTCTCTTAATGTTATCTTAGCGACGGGACCACCAACAGGGTCGAATGCTTACCTTAGCTGAGACCACTCTTTCAGGCTGACCAACGTCCAAAACCGGAGATTAATCGGACACTTCAAACACTTAGAGAAAACGAATACCCCATACTTTAGAAAAACCCCATTATAGGAC
The DNA here is from genome assembly GCA_030864225.1 of Capsicum baccatum var. pendulum. NCBI lineage: Eukaryota > Viridiplantae > Streptophyta > Magnoliopsida > Solanales > Solanaceae > Capsicum > Capsicum baccatum. The sequence goes on along the minus strand of CM061559.1, from coordinate 252,252,563 downwards.
AAGATATATTAAAATAATTTATTTAGAAGTATCATCATAAACGGATTAAAGTAATATGTATCTTGTATGAAAATAGTTTTCCCATGCTCTAGACAATATATGTACTTAGCTGCTCATGCTAAGTGCATATACTGCCAACATGGCTCTGTTTAATACAAGTCCAGTATATATATTGCTTCTATCTTTCTTTGCCTCCATGAGGGTAGTAACACCCCTAGGGCTCGTGATTCTACCTTTGGGAGCTAGGGTTGTACCCATAAGCCGATAGTATACCCCGTATATTATTGCTATTTCTCGAGTGTTGTCCTTACTGTTCATGTTTTTTGTCTTAACATTAAGTGTTAAGACATCCATGATGTTAGGATCATTGATATCAACCGAGAAATTTGGGTAGCAATTAAAGTATACCGGGCCGTCAGCTAGGTTACTTTGAAATACACCTAAGAGAGAATCATCGAAGTTTAATAGACGGGCATCTCTTAGGATAGCACAGACAGGAATATCAAGACCCTGTCGAAAGAGTGGCTTAATAGCTACTTGAACAAGTCCAACATGAAGATAATTAAACTGATTTTTAAATCGGTTTATGTCAAGCTCATCTAATAATTGAATAATTTCGAAAGAATTATTAGTGGCGATCGTAGACTCAGAGGTCTTGATATTGTGCTTTTCTAGAAAACTAAATTTACCAATCTGATAAATCGTTTTAAGAGGTTCTTCTGGAATACTCCAGTTTTGAAGATCATTTTCAATACTAGCAATCTGGGTTGCTTGAGAAGACAGGTAGATAGTATTTTTAATATGATTGTTGGAATTCATGAGAGGAAAATATTGTCTAGAGACTAACTAGGAAACCTAATTTTCACATAAGATAGCAGACAACAATAACCATAAATGATTCAACCTATGATAAATTATATCAATACATCTACGTCCTATGGGATCTAGCAAGTCTTAATGGCTGTTACAACAGTTTTCTCTTAATGTTATCTTAGCGACGGGACCACCAACAGGGTCGAATGCTTACCTTAGCTGAGACCACTCTTTCAGGCTGACCAACGTCCAAAACCGGAGATTAATCGGACACTTCAAACACTTAGAGAAAACGAATACCCCATACTTTAGAAAAACCCCATTATAGGACAAGATATATTAAAATAATTTATTTAGAAGTATCATCATAAACGGATTAAAGTAATATGTATCTTGTATGAAAATAGTTTTCCCATGCTCTAGACAATATATGTACTTAGCTGCTCATGCTAAGTGCATATACTGCCAACATGGCTCTGTTTAATACAAGTCCAGTATATATATTGCTTCTATCTTTCTTTGCCTCCATGAGGGTAGTAACACCCCTAGGGCTCGTGATTCTACCTTTGGGAGCTAGGGTTGTACCCATAAGCCGATAGTATACCCCGTATATTATTGCTATTTCTCGAGTGTTGTCCTTACTGTTCATGTTTTTTGTCTTAACATTAAGTGTTAAGACATCCATGATGTTAGGATCATTGATATCAACCGAGAAATTTGGGTAGCAATTAAAGTATACCGGGCCGTCAGCTAGGTTACTTTGAAATACACCTAAGAGAGAATCATCGAAGTTTAATAGACGGGCATCTCTTAGGATAGCACAGACAGGAATATCAAGACCCTGTCGAAAGAGTGGCTTAATAGCTACTTGAACAAGTCCAACATGAAGATAATTAAACTGATTTTTAAATCGGTTTATGTCAAGCTCATCTAATAATTGAATAATTTCGAAAGAATTATTAGTGGCGATCGTAGACTCAGAGGTCTTGATATTGTGCTTTTCTAGAAAACTAAATTTACCAATCTGATAAATCGTTTTAAGAGGTTCTTCTGGAATACTCCAGTTTTGAAGATCATTTTCAATACTAGCAATCTGGGTTGCTTGAGAAGACAGGTAGATAGTATTTTTAATATGATTGTTGGAATTCATGAGAGGAAAATATTGTCTAGAGACTAACTAGGAAACCTAATTTTCACATAAGATAGCAGACAACAATAACCATAAATGATTCAACCTATGATAAATTATATCAATACATCTACGTCCTATGGGATCTAGCAAGTCTTAATGGCTGTTACAACAGTTTTCTCTTAATGTTATCTTAGCGACGGGACCACCAACAGGGTCGAATGCTTACCTTAGCTGAGACCACTCTTTCAGGCTGACCAACGTCCAAAACCGGAGATTAATCGGACACTTCAAACACTTACAGAAAACGAATACCCCATACTTTAGAAAAACCCCATTATAGGACAAGATATATTAAAATAATTTATTTAGAAGTATCATCATAAACGGATTAAAGTAATATGTATCTTGTATGAAAATAGTTTTCCCATGCTCTAGACAATATATGTACTTAGCTGCTCATGCTAAGTGCATATACTGCCAACATGGCTCTGTTTAATACAAGTCCAGTATATATATTGCTTCTATCTTTCTTTGCCTCCATGAGGGTAGTAACACCCCTAGGGCTCGTGATTCTACCTTTGGGAGCTAGGGTTGTACCCATAAGCCGATAGTATACCCCGTATATTATTGCTATTTCTCGAGTGTTGTCCTTACTGTTCATGTTTTTTGTCTTAACATTAAGTGTTAAGACATCCATGATGTTAGGATCATTGATATCAACCGAGAAATTTGGGTAGCAATTAAAGTATACCGGGCCGTCAGCTAGGTTACTTTGAAATACACCTAAGAGAGAATCATCGAAGTTTAATAGACGGGCATCTCTTAGGATAGCACAGACAGGAATATCAAGACCCTGTCGAAAGAGTGGCTTAATAGCTACTTGAACAAGTCCAACATGAAGATAATTAAACTGATTTTTAAATCGGTTTATGTCAAGCTCATCTAATAATTGAATAATTTCGAAAGAATTATTAGTGGCGATCGTAGACTCAGAGGTCTTGATATTGTGCTTTTCTAGAAAACTAAATTTACCAATCTGATAAATCGTTTTAAGAGGTTCTTCTGGAATACTCCAGTTTTGAAGATCATTTTCAATACTAGCAATCTGGGTTGCTTGAGAAGACAGGTAGATAGTATTTTTAATATGATTGTTGGAATTCATGAGAGGAAAATATTGTCTAGAGACTAACTAGGAAACCTAATTTTCACATAAGATAGCAGACAACAATAACCATAAATGATTCAACCTATGATAAATTATATCAATACATCTACGTCCTATGGGATCTAGCAAGTCTTAATGGCTGTTACAACAGTTTTCTCTTAATGTTATCTTAGCGACGGGACCACCAACAGGGTCGAATGCTTACCTTAGCTGAGACCACTCTTTCAGGCTGACCAACGTCCAAAACCGGAGATTAATCGGACACTTCAAACACTTAGAGAAAACGAATACCCCATACTTTAGAAAAACCCCATTATAGGACAAGATATATTAAAATAATTTATTTAGAAGTATCATCATAAACGGATTAAAGTAATATGTATCTTGTATGAAAATAGTTTTCCCATGCTCTAGACAATATATGTACTTAGCTGCTCATGCTAAGTGCATATACTGCCAACATGGCTCTGTTTAATACAAGTCCAGTATATATATTGCTTCTATCTTTCTTTGCCTCCATGAGGGTAGTAACACCCCTAGGGCTCGTGATTCTACCTTTGGGAGCTAGGGTTGTACCCATAAGCCGATAGTATACCCCGTATATTATTGCTATTTCTCGAGTGTTGTCCTTACTGTTCATGTTTTTTGTCTTAACATTAAGTGTTAAGACATCCATGATGTTAGGATCATTGATATCAACCGAGAAATTTGGGTAGCAATTAAAGTATACCGGGCCGTCAGCTAGGTTACTTTGAAATACACCTAAGAGAGAATCATCGAAGTTTAATAGACGGGCATCTCTTAGGATAGCACAGACAGGAATATCAAGACCCTGTCGAAAGAGTGGCTTAATAGCTACTTGAACAAGTCCAACATGAAGATAATTAAACTGATTTTTAAATCGGTTTATGTCAAGCTCATCTAATAATTGAATAATTTCGAAAGAATTATTAGTGGCGATCGTAGACTCAGAGGTCTTGATATTGTGCTTTTCTAGAAAACTAAATTTACCAATCTGATAAATCGTTTTAAGAGGTTCTTCTGGAATACTCCAGTTTTGAAGATCATTTTCAATACTAGCAATCTGGGTTGCTTGAGAAGACAGGTAGATAGTATTTTTAATATGATTGTTGGAATTCATGAGAGGAAAATATTGTCTAGAGACTAACTAGGAAACCTAATTTTCACATAAGATAGCAGACAACAATAACCATAAATGATTCAACCTATGATAAATTATATCAATACATCTACGTCCTATGGGATCTAGCAAGTCTTAATGGCTGTTACAACAGTTTTCTCTTAATGTTATCTTAGCGACGGGACCACCAACAGGGTCGAATGCTTACCTTAGCTGAGACCACTCTTTCAGGCTGACCAACGTCCAAAACCGGAGATTAATCGGACACTTCAAACACTTAGAGAAAACGAATACCCCATACTTTAGAAAAACCCCATTATAGGACAAGATATATTAAAATAATTTATTTAGAAGTATCATCATAAACGGATTAAAGTAATATGTATCTTGTATGAAAATAGTTTTCCCATGCTCTAGACAATATATGTACTTAGCTGCTCATGCTAAGTGCATATACTGCCAACATGGCTCTGTTTAATACAAGTCCAGTATATATATTGCTTCTATCTTTCTTTGCCTCCATGAGGGTAGTAACACCCCTAGGGCTCGTGATTCTACCTTTGGGAGCTAGGGTTGTACCCATAAGCCGATAGTATACCCCGTATATTATTGCTATTTCTCGAGTGTTGTCCTTACTGTTCATGTTTTTTGTCTTAACATTAAGTGTTAAGACATCCATGATGTTAGGATCATTGATATCAACCGAGAAATTTGGGTAGCAATTAAAGTATACCGGGCCGTCAGCTAGGTTACTTTGAAATACACCTAAGAGAGAATCATCGAAGTTTAATAGACGGGCATCTCTTAGGATAGCACAGACAGGAATATCAAGACCCTGTCGAAAGAGTGGCTTAATAGCTACTTGAACAAGTCCAACATGAAGATAATTAAACTGATTTTTAAATCGGTTTATGTCAAGCTCATCTAATAATTGAATAATTTCGAAAGAATTATTAGTGGCGATCGTAGACTCAGAGGTCTTGATATTGTGCTTTTCTAGAAAACTAAATTTACCAATCTGATAAATCGTTTTAAGAGGTTCTTCTGGAATACTCCAGTTTTGAAGATCATTTTCAATACTAGCAATCTGGGTTGCTTGAGAAGACAGGTAGATAGTATTTTTAATATGATTGTTGGAATTCATGAGAGGAAAATATTGTCTAGAGACTAACTAGGAAACCTAATTTTCACATAAGATAGCAGACAACAATAACCATAAATGATTCAACCTATGATAAATTATATCAATACATCTACGTCCTATGGGATCTAGCAAGTCTTAATGGCTGTTACAACAGTTTTCTCTTAATGTTATCTTAGCGACGGGACCACCAACAGGGTCGAATGCTTACCTTAGCTGAGACCACTCTTTCAGGCTGACCAACGTCCAAAACCGGAGATTAATCGGACACTTCAAACACTTAGAGAAAACGAATACCCCATACTTTAGAAAAACCCCATTATAGGACAAGATATATTAAAATAATTTATTTAGAAGTATCATCATAAACGGATTAAAGTAATATGTATCTTGTATGAAAATAGTTTTCCCATGCTCTAGACAATATATGTACTTAGCTGCTCATGCTAAGTGCATATACTGCCAACATGGCTCTGTTTAATACAAGTCCAGTATATATATTGCTTCTATCTTTCTTTGCCTCCATGAGGGTAGTAACACCCCTAGGGCTCGTGATTCTACCTTTGGGAGCTAGGGTTGTACCCATAAGCCGATAGTATACCCCGTATATTATTGCTATTTCTCGAGTGTTGTCCTTACTGTTCATGTTTTTTGTCTTAACATTAAGTGTTAAGACATCCATGATGTTAGGATCATTGATATCAACCGAGAAATTTGGGTAGCAATTAAAGTATACCGGGCCGTCAGCTAGGTTACTTTGAAATACACCTAAGAGAGAATCATCGAAGTTTAATAGACGGGCATCTCTTAGGATAGCACAGACAGGAATATCAAGACCCTGTCGAAAGAGTGGCTTAATAGCTACTTGAACAAGTCCAACATGAAGATAATTAAACTGATTTTTAAATCGGTTTATGTCAAGCTCATCTAATAATTGAATAATTTCGAAAGAATTATTAGTGGCGATCGTAGACTCAGAGGTCTTGATATTGTGCTTTTCTAGAAAACTAAATTTACCAATCTGATAAATCGTTTTAAGAGGTTCTTCTGGAATACTCCAGTTTTGAAGATCATTTTCAATACTAGCAATCTGGGTTGCTTGAGAAGACAGGTAGATAGTATTTTTAATATGATTGTTGGAATTCATGAGAGGAAAATATTGTCTAGAGACTAACTAGGAAACCTAATTTTCACATAAGATAGCAGACAACAATAACCATAAATGATTCAACCTATGATAAATTATATCAATACATCTACGTCCTATGGGATCTAGCAAGTCTTAATGGCTGTTACAACAGTTTTCTCTTAATGTTATCTTAGCGACGGGACCACCAACAGGGTCGAATGCTTACCTTAGCTGAGACCACTCTTTCAGGCTGACCAACGTCCAAAACCGGAGATTAATCGGACACTTCAAACACTTAGAGAAAACGAATACCCCATACTTTAGAAAAACCCCATTATAGGACAAGATATATTAAAATAATTTATTTAGAAGTATCATCATAAACGGATTAAAGTAATATGTATCTTGTATGAAAATAGTTTTCCCATGCTCTAGACAATATATGTACTTAGCTGCTCATGCTAAGTGCATATACTGCCAACATGGCTCTGTTTAATACAAGTCCAGTATATATATTGCTTCTATCTTTCTTTGCCTCCATGAGGGTAGTAACACCCCTAGGGCTCGTGATTCTACCTTTGGGAGCTAGGGTTGTACCCATAAGCCGATAGTATACCCCGTATATTATTGCTATTTCTCGAGTGTTGTCCTTACTGTTCATGTTTTTTGTCTTAACATTAAGTGTTAAGACATCCATGATGTTAGGATCATTGATATCAACCGAGAAATTTGGGTAGCAATTAAAGTATACCGGGCCGTCAGCTAGGTTACTTTGAAATACACCTAAGAGAGAATCATCGAAGTTTAATAGACGGGCATCTCTTAGGATAGCACAGACAGGAATATCAAGACCCTGTCGAAAGAGTGGCTTAATAGCTACTTGAACAAGTCCAACATGAAGATAATTAAACTGATTTTTAAATCGGTTTATGTCAAGCTCATCTAATAATTGAATAATTTCGAAAGAATTATTAGTGGCGATCGTAGACTCAGAGGTCTTGATATTGTGCTTTTCTAGAAAACTAAATTTACCAATCTGATAAATCGTTTTAAGAGGTTCTTCTGGAATACTCCAGTTTTGAAGATCATTTTCAATACTAGCAATCTGGGTTGCTTGAGAAGACAGGTAGATAGTATTTTTAATATGATTGTTGGAATTCATGAGAGGAAAATATTGTCTAGAGACTAACTAGGAAACCTAATTTTCACATAAGATAGCAGACAACAATAACCATAAATGATTCAACCTATGATAAATTATATCAATACATCTACGTCCTATGGGATCTAGCAAGTCTTAATGGCTGTTACAACAGTTTTCTCTTAATGTTATCTTAGCGACGGGACCACCAACAGGGTCGAATGCTTACCTTAGCTGAGACCACTCTTTCAGGCTGACCAACGTCCAAAACCGGAGATTAATCGGACACTTCAAACACTTAGAGAAAACGAATACCCCATACTTTAGAAAAACCCCATTATAGGACAAGATATATTAAAATAATTTATTTAGAAGTATCATCATAAACGGATTAAAGTAATATGTATCTTGTATGAAAATAGTTTTCCCATGCTCTAGACAATATATGTACTTAGCTGCTCATGCTAAGTGCATATACTGCCAACATGGCTCTGTTTAATACAAGTCCAGTATATATATTGCTTCTATCTTTCTTTGCCTCCATGAGGGTAGTAACACCCCTAGGGCTCGTGATTCTACCTTTGGGAGCTAGGGTTGTACCCATAAGCCGATAGTATACCCCGTATATTATTGCTATTTCTCGAGTGTTGTCCTTACTGTTCATGTTTTTTGTCTTAACATTAAGTGTTAAGACATCCATGATGTTAGGATCATTGATATCAACCGAGAAATTTGGGTAGCAATTAAAGTATACCGGGCCGTCAGCTAGGTTACTTTGAAATACACCTAAGAGAGAATCATCGAAGTTTAATAGACGGGCATCTCTTAGGATAGCACAGACAGGAATATCAAGACCCTGTCGAAAGAGTGGCTTAATAGCTACTTGAACAAGTCCAACATGAAGATAATTAAACTGATTTTTAAATCGGTTTATGTCAAGCTCATCTAATAATTGAATAATTTCGAAAGAATTATTAGTGGCGATCGTAGACTCAGAGGTCTTGATATTGTGCTTTTCTAGAAAACTAAATTTACCAATCTGATAAATCGTTTTAAGAGGTTCTTCTGGAATACTCCAGTTTTGAAGATCATTTTCAATACTAGCAATCTGGGTTGCTTGAGAAGACAGGTAGATAGTATTTTTAATATGATTGTTGGAATTCATGAGAGGAAAATATTGTCTAGAGACTAACTAGGAAACCTAATTTTCACATAAGATAGCAGACAACAATAACCATAAATGATTCAACCTATGATAAATTATATCAATACATCTACGTCCTATGGGATCTAGCAAGTCTTAATGGCTGTTACAACAGTTTTCTCTTAATGTTATCTTAGCGACGGGACCACCAACAGGGTCGAATGCTTACCTTAGCTGAGACCACTCTTTCAGGCTGACCAACGTCCAAAACCGGAGATTAATCGGACACTTCAAACACTTAGAGAAAACGAATACCCCATACTTTAGAAAAACCCCATTATAGGACAAGATATATTAAAATAATTTATTTAGAAGTATCATCATAAACGGATTAAAGTAATATGTATCTTGTATGAAAATAGTTTTCCCATGCTCTAGACAATATATGTACTTAGCTGCTCATGCTAAGTGCATATACTGCCAACATGGCTCTGTTTAATACAAGTCCAGTATATATATTGCTTCTATCTTTCTTTGCCTCCATGAGGGTAGTAACACCCCTAGGGCTCGTGATTCTACCTTTGGGAGCTAGGGTTGTACCCATAAGCCGATAGTATACCCCGTATATTATTGCTATTTCTCGAGTGTTGTCCTTACTGTTCATGTTTTTTGTCTTAACATTAAGTGTTAAGACATCCATGATGTTAGGATCATTGATATCAACCGAGAAATTTGGGTAGCAATTAAAGTATACCGGGCCGTCAGCTAGGTTACTTTGAAATACACCTAAGAGAGAATCATCGAAGTTTAATAGACGGGCATCTCTTAGGATAGCACAGACAGGAATATCAAGACCCTGTCGAAAGAGTGGCTTAATAGCTACTTGAACAAGTCCAACATGAAGATAATTAAACTGATTTTTAAATCGGTTTATGTCAAGCTCATCTAATAATTGAATAATTTCGAAAGAATTATTAGTGGCGATCGTAGACTCAGAGGTCTTGATATTGTGCTTTTCTAGAAAACTAAATTTACCAATCTGATAAATCGTTTTAAGAGGTTCTTCTGGAATACTCCAGTTTTGAAGATCATTTTCAATACTAGCAATCTGGGTTGCTTGAGAAGACAGGTAGATAGTATTTTTAATATGATTGTTGGAATTCATGAGAGGAAAATATTGTCTAGAGACTAACTAGGAAACCTAATTTTCACATAAGATAGCAGACAACAATAACCATAAATGATTCAACCTATGATAAATTATATCAATACATCTACGTCCTATGGGATCTAGCAAGTCTTAATGGCTGTTACAACAGTTTTCTCTTAATGTTATCTTAGCGACGGGACCACCAACAGGGTCGAATGCTTACCTTAGCTGAGACCACTCTTTCAGGCTGACCAACGTCCAAAACCGGAGATTAATCGGACACTTCAAACACTTACAGAAAACGAATACCCCATACTTTAGAAAAACCCCATTATAGGACAAGATATATTAAAATAATTTATTTAGAAGTATCATCATAAACGGATTAAAGTAATATGTATCTTGTATGAAAATAGTTTTCCCATGCTCTAGACAATATATGTACTTAGCTGCTCATGCTAAGTGCATATACTGCCAACATGGCTCTGTTTAATACAAGTCCAGTATATATATTGCTTCTATCTTTCTTTGCCTCCATGAGGGTAGTAACACCCCTAGGGCTCGTGATTCTACCTTTGGGAGCTAGGGTTGTACCCATAAGCCGATAGTATACCCCGTATATTATTGCTATTTCTCGAGTGTTGTCCTTACTGTTCATGTTTTTTGTCTTAACATTAAGTGTTAAGACATCCATGATGTTAGGATCATTGATATCAACCGAGAAATTTGGGTAGCAATTAAAGTATACCGGGCCGTCAGCTAGGTTACTTTGAAATACACCTAAGAGAGAATCATCGAAGTTTAATAGACGGGCATCTCTTAGGATAGCACAGACAGGAATATCAAGACCCTGTCGAAAGAGTGGCTTAATAGCTACTTGAACAAGTCCAACATGAAGATAATTAAACTGATTTTTAAATCGGTTTATGTCAAGCTCATCTAATAATTGAATAATTTCGAAAGAATTATTAGTGGCGATCGTAGACTCAGAGGTCTTGATATTGTGCTTTTCTAGAAAACTAAATTTACCAATCTGATAAATCGTTTTAAGAGGTTCTTCTGGAATACTCCAGTTTTGAAGATCATTTTCAATACTAGCAATCTGGGTTGCTTGAGAAGACAGGTAGATAGTATTTTTAATATGATTGTTGGAATTCATGAGAGGAAAATATTGTCTAGAGACTAACTAGGAAACCTAATTTTCACATAAGATAGCAGACAACAATAACCATAAATGATTCAACCTATGATAAATTATATCAATACATCTACGTCCTATGGGATCTAGCAAGTCTTAATGGCTGTTACAACAGTTTTCTCTTAATGTTATCTTAGCGACGGGACCACCAACAGGGTCGAATGCTTACCTTAGCTGAGACCACTCTTTCAGGCTGACCAACGTCCAAAACCGGAGATTAATCGGACACTTCAAACACTTACAGAAAACGAATACCCCATACTTTAGAAAAACCCCATTATAGGACAAGATATATTAAAATAATTTATTTAGAAGTATCATCATAAACGGATTAAAGTAATATGTATCTTGTATGAAAATAGTTTTCCCATGCTCTAGACAATATATGTACTTAGCTGCTCATGCTAAGTGCATATACTGCCAACATGGCTCTGTTTAATACAAGTCCAGTATATATATTGCTTCTATCTTTCTTTGCCTCCATGAGGGTAGTAACACCCCTAGGGCTCGTGATTCTACCTTTGGGAGCTAGGGTTGTACCCATAAGCCGATAGTATACCCCGTATATTATTGCTATTTCTCGAGTGTTGTCCTTACTGTTCATGTTTTTTGTCTTAACATTAAGTGTTAAGACATCCATGATGTTAGGATCATTGATATCAACCGAGAAATTTGGGTAGCAATTAAAGTATACCGGGCCGTCAGCTAGGTTACTTTGAAATACACCTAAGAGAGAATCATCGAAGTTTAATAGACGGGCATCTCTTAGGATAGCACAGACAGGAATATCAAGACCCTGTCGAAAGAGTGGCTTAATAGCTACTTGAACAAGTCCAACATGAAGATAATTAAACTGATTTTTAAATCGGTTTATGTCAAGCTCATCTAATAATTGAATAATTTCGAAAGAATTATTAGTGGCGATCGTAGACTCAGAGGTCTTGATATTGTGCTTTTCTAGAAAACTAAATTTACCAATCTGATAAATCGTTTTAAGAGGTTCTTCTGGAATACTCCAGTTTTGAAGATCATTTTCAATACTAGCAATCTGGGTTGCTTGAGAAGACAGGTAGATAGTATTTTTAATATGATTGTTGGAATTCATGAGAGGAAAATATTGTCTAGAGACTAACTAGGAAACCTAATTTTCACATAAGATAGCAGACAACAATAACCATAAATGATTCAACCTATGATAAATTATATCAATACATCTACGTCCTATGGGATCTAGCAAGTCTTAATGGCTGTTACAACAGTTTTCTCTTAATGTTATCTTAGCGACGGGACCACCAACAGGGTCGAATGCTTACCTTAGCTGAGACCACTCTTTCAGGCTGACCAACGTCCAAAACCGGAGATTAATCGGACACTTCAAACACTTACAGAAAACGAATACCCCATACTTTAGAAAAACCCCATTATAGGACAAGATATATTAAAATAATTTATTTAGAAGTATCATCATAAACGGATTAAAGTAATATGTATCTTGTATGAAAATAGTTTTCCCATGCTCTAGACAATATATGTACTTAGCTGCTCATGCTAAGTGCATATACTGCCAACATGGCTCTGTTTAATACAAGTCCAGTATATATATTGCTTCTATCTTTCTTTGCCTCCATGAGGGTAGTAACACCCCTAGGGCTCGTGATTCTACCTTTGGGAGCTAGGGTTGTACCCATAAGCCGATAGTATACCCCGTATATTATTGCTATTTCTCGAGTGTTGTCCTTACTGTTCATGTTTTTTGTCTTAACATTAAGTGTTAAGACATCCATGATGTTAGGATCATTGATATCAACCGAGAAATTTGGGTAGCAATTAAAGTATACCGGGCCGTCAGCTAGGTTACTTTGAAATACACCTAAGAGAGAATCATCGAAGTTTAATAGACGGGCATCTCTTAGGATAGCACAGACAGGAATATCAAGACCCTGTCGAAAGAGTGGCTTAATAGCTACTTGAACAAGTCCAACATGAAGATAATTAAACTGATTTTTAAATCGGTTTATGTCAAGCTCATCTAATAATTGAATAATTTCGAAAGAATTATTAGTGGCGATCGTAGACTCAGAGGTCTTGATATTGTGCTTTTCTAGAAAACTAAATTTACCAATCTGATAAATCGTTTTAAGAGGTTCTTCTGGAATACTCCAGTTTTGAAGATCATTTTCAATACTAGCAATCTGGGTTGCTTGAGAAGACAGGTAGATAGTATTTTTAATATGATTGTTGGAATTCATGAGAGGAAAATATTGTCTAGAGACTAACTAGGAAACCTAATTTTCACATAAGATAGCAGACAACAATAACCATAAATGATTCAACCTATGATAAATTATATCAATACATCTACGTCCTATGGGATCTAGCAAGTCTTAATGGCTGTTACAACAGTTTTCTCTTAATGTTATCTTAGCGACGGGACCACCAACAGGGTCGAATGCTTACCTTAGCTGAGACCACTCTTTCAGGCTGACCAACGTCCAAAACCGGAGATTAATCGGACACTTCAAACACTTACAGAAAACGAATACCCCATACTTTAGAAAAACCCCATTATAGGACAAGATATATTAAAATAATTTATTTAGAAGTATCATCATAAACGGATTAAAGTAATATGTATCTTGTATGAAAATAGTTTTCCCATGCTCTAGACAATATATGTACTTAGCTGCTCATGCTAAGTGCATATACTGCCAACATGGCTCTGTTTAATACAAGTCCAGTATATATATTGCTTCTATCTTTCTTTGCCTCCATGAGGGTAGTAACACCCCTAGGGCTCGTGATTCTACCTTTGGGAGCTAGGGTTGTACCCATAAGCCGATAGTATACCCCGTATATTATTGCTATTTCTCGAGTGTTGTCCTTACTGTTCATGTTTTTTGTCTTAACATTAAGTGTTAAGACATCCATGATGTTAGGATCATTGATATCAACCGAGAAATTTGGGTAGCAATTAAAGTATACCGGGCCGTCAGCTAGGTTACTTTGAAATACACCTAAGAGAGAATCATCGAAGTTTAATAGACGGGCATCTCTTAGGATAGCACAGACAGGAATATCAAGACCCTGTCGAAAGAGTGGCTTAATAGCTACTTGAACAAGTCCAACATGAAGATAATTAAACTGATTTTTAAATCGGTTTATGTCAAGCTCATCTAATAATTGAATAATTTCGAAAGAATTATTAGTGGCGATCGTAGACTCAGAGGTCTTGATATTGTGCTTTTCTAGAAAACTAAATTTACCAATCTGATAAATCGTTTTAAGAGGTTCTTCTGGAATACTCCAGTTTTGAAGATCATTTTCAATACTAGCAATCTGGGTTGCTTGAGAAGACAGGTAGATAGTATTTTTAATATGATTGTTGGAATTCATGAGAGGAAAATATTGTCTAGAGACTAACTAGGAAACCTAATTTTCACATAAGATAGCAGACAACAATAACCATAAATGATTCAACCTATGATAAATTATATCAATACATCTACGTCCTATGGGATCTAGCAAGTCTTAATGGCTGTTACAACAGTTTTCTCTTAATGTTATCTTAGCGACGGGACCACCAACAGGGTCGAATGCTTACCTTAGCTGAGACCACTCTTTCAGGCTGACCAACGTCCAAAACCGGAGATTAATCGGACACTTCAAACACTTAGAGAAAACGAATACCCCATACTTTAGAAAAACCCCATTATAGGACAAGATATATTAAAATAATTTATTTAGAAGTATCATCATAAACGGATTAAAGTAATATGTATCTTGTATGAAAATAGTTTTCCCATGCTCTAGACAATATATGTACTTAGCTGCTCATGCTAAGTGCATATACTGCCAACATGGCTCTGTTTAATACAAGTCCAGTATATATATTGCTTCTATCTTTCTTTGCCTCCATGAGGGTAGTAACACCCCTAGGGCTCGTGATTCTACCTTTGGGAGCTAGGGTTGTACCCATAAGCCGATAGTATACCCCGTATATTATTGCTATTTCTCGAGTGTTGTCCTTACTGTTCATGTTTTTTGTCTTAACATTAAGTGTTAAGACATCCATGATGTTAGGATCATTGATATCAACCGAGAAATTTGGGTAGCAATTAAAGTATACCGGGCCGTCAGCTAGGTTACTTTGAAATACACCTAAGAGAGAATCATCGAAGTTTAATAGACGGGCATCTCTTAGGATAGCACAGACAGGAATATCAAGACCCTGTCGAAAGAGTGGCTTAATAGCTACTTGAACAAGTCCAACATGAAGATAATTAAACTGATTTTTAAATCGGTTTATGTCAAGCTCATCTAATAATTGAATAATTTCGAAAGAATTATTAGTGGCGATCGTAGACTCAGAGGTCTTGATATTGTGCTTTTCTAGAAAACTAAATTTACCAATCTGATAAATCGTTTTAAGAGGTTCTTCTGGAATACTCCAGTTTTGAAGATCATTTTCAATACTAGCAATCTGGGTTGCTTGAGAAGACAGGTAGATAGTATTTTTAATATGATTGTTGGAATTCATGAGAGGAAAATATTGTCTAGAGACTAACTAGGAAACCTAATTTTCACATAAGATAGCAGACAACAATAACCATAAATGATTCAACCTATGATAAATTATATCAATACATCTACGTCCTATGGGATCTAGCAAGTCTTAATGGCTGTTACAACAGTTTTCTCTTAATGTTATCTTAGCGACGGGACCACCAACAGGGTCGAATGCTTACCTTAGCTGAGACCACTCTTTCAGGCTGACCAACGTCCAAAACCGGAGATTAATCGGACACTTCAAACACTTAGAGAAAACGAATACCCCATACTTTAGAAAAACCCCATTATAGGACAAGATATATTAAAATAATTTATTTAGAAGTATCATCATAAACGGATTAAAGTAATATGTATCTTGTATGAAAATAGTTTTCCCATGCTCTAGACAATATATGTACTTAGCTGCTCATGCTAAGTGCATATACTGCCAACATGGCTCTGTTTAATACAAGTCCAGTATATATATTGCTTCTATCTTTCTTTGCCTCCATGAGGGTAGTAACACCCCTAGGGCTCGTGATTCTACCTTTGGGAGCTAGGGTTGTACCCATAAGCCGATAGTATACCCCGTATATTATTGCTATTTCTCGAGTGTTGTCCTTACTGTTCATGTTTTTTGTCTTAACATTAAGTGTTAAGACATCCATGATGTTAGGATCATTGATATCAACCGAGAAATTTGGGTAGCAATTAAAGTATACCGGGCCGTCAGCTAGGTTACTTTGAAATACACCTAAGAGAGAATCATCGAAGTTTAATAGACGGGCATCTCTTAGGATAGCACAGACAGGAATATCAAGACCCTGTCGAAAGAGTGGCTTAATAGCTACTTGAACAAGTCCAACATGAAGATAATTAAACTGATTTTTAAATCGGTTTATGTCAAGCTCATCTAATAATTGAATAATTTCGAAAGAATTATTAGTGGCGATCGTAGACTCAGAGGTCTTGATATTGTGCTTTTCTAGAAAACTAAATTTACCAATCTGATAAATCGTTTTAAGAGGTTCTTCTGGAATACTCCAGTTTTGAAGATCATTTTCAATACTAGCAATCTGGGTTGCTTGAGAAGACAGGTAGATAGTATTTTTAATATGATTGTTGGAATTCATGAGAGGAAAATATTGTCTAGAGACTAACTAGGAAACCTAATTTTCACATAAGATAGCAGACAACAATAACCATAAATGATTCAACCTATGATAAATTATATCAATACATCTACGTCCTATGGGATCTAGCAAGTCTTAATGGCTGTTACAACAGTTTTCTCTTAATGTTATCTTAGCGACGGGACCACCAACAGGGTCGAATGCTTACCTTAGCTGAGACCACTCTTTCAGGCTGACCAACGTCCAAAACCGGAGATTAATCGGACACTTCAAACACTTAGAGAAAACGAATACCCCATACTTTAGAAAAACCCCATTATAGGACAAGATATATTAAAATAATTTATTTAGAAGTATCATCATAAACGGATTAAAGTAATATGTATCTTGTATGAAAATAGTTTTCCCATGCTCTAGACAATATATGTACTTAGCTGCTCATGCTAAGTGCATATACTGCCAACATGGCTCTGTTTAATACAAGTCCAGTATATATATTGCTTCTATCTTTCTTTGCCTCCATGAGGGTAGTAACACCCCTAGGGCTCGTGATTCTACCTTTGGGAGCTAGGGTTGTACCCATAAGCCGATAGTATACCCCGTATATTATTGCTATTTCTCGAGTGTTGTCCTTACTGTTCATGTTTTTTGTCTTAACATTAAGTGTTAAGACATCCATGATGTTAGGATCATTGATATCAACCGAGAAATTTGGGTAGCAATTAAAGTATACCGGGCCGTCAGCTAGGTTACTTTGAAATACACCTAAGAGAGAATCATCGAAGTTTAATAGACGGGCATCTCTTAGGATAGCACAGACAGGAATATCAAGACCCTGTCGAAAGAGTGGCTTAATAGCTACTTGAACAAGTCCAACATGAAGATAATTAAACTGATTTTTAAATCGGTTTATGTCAAGCTCATCTAATAATTGAATAATTTCGAAAGAATTATTAGTGGCGATCGTAGACTCAGAGGTCTTGATATTGTGCTTTTCTAGAAAACTAAATTTACCAATCTGATAAATCGTTTTAAGAGGTTCTTCTGGAATACTCCAGTTTTGAAGATCATTTTCAATACTAGCAATCTGGGTTGCTTGAGAAGACAGGTAGATAGTATTTTTAATATGATTGTTGGAATTCATGAGAGGAAAATATTGTCTAGAGACTAACTAGGAAACCTAATTTTCACATAAGATAGCAGACAACAATAACCATAAATGATTCAACCTATGATAAATTATATCAATACATCTACGTCCTATGGGATCTAGCAAGTCTTAATGGCTGTTACAACAGTTTTCTCTTAATGTTATCTTAGCGACGGGACCACCAACAGGGTCGAATGCTTACCTTAGCTGAGACCACTCTTTCAGGCTGACCAACGTCCAAAACCGGAGATTAATCGGACACTTCAAACACTTAGAGAAAACGAATACCCCATACTTTAGAAAAACCCCATTATAGGACAAGATATATTAAAATAATTTATTTAGAAGTATCATCATAAACGGATTAAAGTAATATGTATCTTGTATGAAAATAGTTTTCCCATGCTCTAGACAATATATGTACTTAGCTGCTCATGCTAAGTGCATATACTGCCAACATGGCTCTGTTTAATACAAGTCCAGTATATATATTGCTTCTATCTTTCTTTGCCTCCATGAGGGTAGTAACACCCCTAGGGCTCGTGATTCTACCTTTGGGAGCTAGGGTTGTACCCATAAGCCGATAGTATACCCCGTATATTATTGCTATTTCTCGAGTGTTGTCCTTACTGTTCATGTTTTTTGTCTTAACATTAAGTGTTAAGACATCCATGATGTTAGGATCATTGATATCAACCGAGAAATTTGGGTAGCAATTAAAGTATACCGGGCCGTCAGCTAGGTTACTTTGAAATACACCTAAGAGAGAATCATCGAAGTTTAATAGACGGGCATCTCTTAGGATAGCACAGACAGGAATATCAAGACCCTGTCGAAAGAGTGGCTTAATAGCTACTTGAACAAGTCCAACATGAAGATAATTAAACTGATTTTTAAATCGGTTTATGTCAAGCTCATCTAATAATTGAATAATTTCGAAAGAATTATTAGTGGCGATCGTAGACTCAGAGGTCTTGATATTGTGCTTTTCTAGAAAACTAAATTTACCAATCTGATAAATCGTTTTAAGAGGTTCTTCTGGAATACTCCAGTTTTGAAGATCATTTTCAATACTAGCAATCTGGGTTGCTTGAGAAGACAGGTAGATAGTATTTTTAATATGATTGTTGGAATTCATGAGAGGAAAATATTGTCTAGAGACTAACTAGGAAACCTAATTTTCACATAAGATAGCAGACAACAATAACCATAAATGATTCAACCTATGATAAATTATATCAATACATCTACGTCCTATGGGATCTAGCAAGTCTTAATGGCTGTTACAACAGTTTTCTCTTAATGTTATCTTAGCGACGGGACCACCAACAGGGTCGAATGCTTACCTTAGCTGAGACCACTCTTTCAGGCTGACCAACGTCCAAAACCGGAGATTAATCGGACACTTCAAACACTTAGAGAAAACGAATACCCCATACTTTAGAAAAACCCCATTATAGGACAAGATATATTAAAATAATTTATTTAGAAGTATCATCATAAACGGATTAAAGTAATATGTATCTTGTATGAAAATAGTTTTCCCATGCTCTAGACAATATATGTACTTAGCTGCTCATGCTAAGTGCATATACTGCCAACATGGCTCTGTTTAATACAAGTCCAGTATATATATTGCTTCTATCTTTCTTTGCCTCCATGAGGGTAGTAACACCCCTAGGGCTCGTGATTCTACCTTTGGGAGCTAGGGTTGTACCCATAAGCCGATAGTATACCCCGTATATTATTGCTATTTCTCGAGTGTTGTCCTTACTGTTCATGTTTTTTGTCTTAACATTAAGTGTTAAGACATCCATGATGTTAGGATCATTGATATCAACCGAGAAATTTGGGTAGCAATTAAAGTATACCGGGCCGTCAGCTAGGTTACTTTGAAATACACCTAAGAGAGAATCATCGAAGTTTAATAGACGGGCATCTCTTAGGATAGCACAGACAGGAATATCAAGACCCTGTCGAAAGAGTGGCTTAATAGCTACTTGAACAAGTCCAACATGAAGATAATTAAACTGATTTTTAAATCGGTTTATGTCAAGCTCATCTAATAATTGAATAATTTCGAAAGAATTATTAGTGGCGATCGTAGACTCAGAGGTCTTGATATTGTGCTTTTCTAGAAAACTAAATTTACCAATCTGATAAATCGTTTTAAGAGGTTCTTCTGGAATACTCCAGTTTTGAAGATCATTTTCAATACTAGCAATCTGGGTTGCTTGAGAAGACAGGTAGATAGTATTTTTAATATGATTGTTGGAATTCATGAGAGGAAAATATTGTCTAGAGACTAACTAGGAAACCTAATTTTCACATAAGATAGCAGACAACAATAACCATAAATGATTCAACCTATGATAAATTATATCAATACATCTACGTCCTATGGGATCTAGCAAGTCTTAATGGCTGTTACAACAGTTTTCTCTTAATGTTATCTTAGCGACGGGACCACCAACAGGGTCGAATGCTTACCTTAGCTGAGACCACTCTTTCAGGCTGACCAACGTCCAAAACCGGAGATTAATCGGACACTTCAAACACTTAGAGAAAACGAATACCCCATACTTTAGAAAAACCCCATTATAGGACAAGATATATTAAAATAATTTATTTAGAAGTATCATCATAAACGGATTAAAGTAATATGTATCTTGTATGAAAATAGTTTTCCCATGCTCTAGACAATATATGTACTTAGCTGCTCATGCTAAGTGCATATACTGCCAACATGGCTCTGTTTAATACAAGTCCAGTATATATATTGCTTCTATCTTTCTTTGCCTCCATGAGGGTAGTAACACCCCTAGGGCTCGTGATTCTACCTTTGGGAGCTAGGGTTGTACCCATAAGCCGATAGTATACCCCGTATATTATTGCTATTTCTCGAGTGTTGTCCTTACTGTTCATGTTTTTTGTCTTAACATTAAGTGTTAAGACATCCATGATGTTAGGATCATTGATATCAACCGAGAAATTTGGGTAGCAATTAAAGTATACCGGGCCGTCAGCTAGGTTACTTTGAAATACACCTAAGAGAGAATCATCGAAGTTTAATAGACGGGCATCTCTTAGGATAGCACAGACAGGAATATCAAGACCCTGTCGAAAGAGTGGCTTAATAGCTACTTGAACAAGTCCAACATGAAGATAATTAAACTGATTTTTAAATCGGTTTATGTCAAGCTCATCTAATAATTGAATAATTTCGAAAGAATTATTAGTGGCGATCGTAGACTCAGAGGTCTTGATATTGTGCTTTTCTAGAAAACTAAATTTACCAATCTGATAAATCGTTTTAAGAGGTTCTTCTGGAATACTCCAGTTTTGAAGATCATTTTCAATACTAGCAATCTGGGTTGCTTGAGAAGACAGGTAGATAGTATTTTTAATATGATTGTTGGAATTCATGAGAGGAAAATATTGTCTAGAGACTAACTAGGAAACCTAATTTTCACATAAGATAGCAGACAACAATAACCATAAATGATTCAACCTATGATAAATTATATCAATACATCTACGTCCTATGGGATCTAGCAAGTCTTAATGGCTGTTACAACAGTTTTCTCTTAATGTTATCTTAGCGACGGGACCACCAACAGGGTCGAATGCTTACCTTAGCTGAGACCACTCTTTCAGGCTGACCAACGTCCAAAACCGGAGATTAATCGGACACTTCAAACACTTACAGAAAACGAATACCCCATACTTTAGAAAAACCCCATTATAGGACAAGATATATTAAAATAATTTATTTAGAAGTATCATCATAAACGGATTAAAGTAATATGTATCTTGTATGAAAATAGTTTTCCCATGCTCTAGACAATATATGTACTTAGCTGCTCATGCTAAGTGCATATACTGCCAACATGGCTCTGTTTAATACAAGTCCAGTATATATATTGCTTCTATCTTTCTTTGCCTCCATGAGGGTAGTAACACCCCTAGGGCTCGTGATTCTACCTTTGGGAGCTAGGGTTGTACCCATAAGCCGATAGTATACCCCGTATATTATTGCTATTTCTCGAGTGTTGTCCTTACTGTTCATGTTTTTTGTCTTAACATTAAGTGTTAAGACATCCATGATGTTAGGATCATTGATATCAACCGAGAAATTTGGGTAGCAATTAAAGTATACCGGGCCGTCAGCTAGGTTACTTTGAAATACACCTAAGAGAGAATCATCGAAGTTTAATAGACGGGCATCTCTTAGGATAGCACAGACAGGAATATCAAGACCCTGTCGAAAGAGTGGCTTAATAGCTACTTGAACAAGTCCAACATGAAGATAATTAAACTGATTTTTAAATCGGTTTATGTCAAGCTCATCTAATAATTGAATAATTTCGAAAGAATTATTAGTGGCGATCGTAGACTCAGAGGTCTTGATATTGTGCTTTTCTAGAAAACTAAATTTACCAATCTGATAAATCGTTTTAAGAGGTTCTTCTGGAATACTCCAGTTTTGAAGATCATTTTCAATACTAGCAATCTGGGTTGCTTGAGAAGACAGGTAGATAGTATTTTTAATATGATTGTTGGAATTCATGAGAGGAAAATATTGTCTAGAGACTAACTAGGAAACCTAATTTTCACATAAGATAGCAGACAACAATAACCATAAATGATTCAACCTATGATAAATTATATCAATACATCTACGTCCTATGGGATCTAGCAAGTCTTAATGGCTGTTACAACAGTTTTCTCTTAATGTTATCTTAGCGACGGGACCACCAACAGGGTCGAATGCTTACCTTAGCTGAGACCACTCTTTCAGGCTGACCAACGTCCAAAACCGGAGATTAATCGGACACTTCAAACACTTACAGAAAACGAATACCCCATACTTTAGAAAAACCCCATTATAGGACAAGATATATTAAAATAATTTATTTAGAAGTATCATCATAAACGGATTAAAGTAATATGTATCTTGTATGAAAATAGTTTTCCCATGCTCTAGACAATATATGTACTTAGCTGCTCATGCTAAGTGCATATACTGCCAACATGGCTCTGTTTAATACAAGTCCAGTATATATATTGCTTCTATCTTTCTTTGCCTCCATGAGGGTAGTAACACCCCTAGGGCTCGTGATTCTACCTTTGGGAGCTAGGGTTGTACCCATAAGCCGATAGTATACCCCGTATATTATTGCTATTTCTCGAGTGTTGTCCTTACTGTTCATGTTTTTTGTCTTAACATTAAGTGTTAAGACATCCATGATGTTAGGATCATTGATATCAACCGAGAAATTTGGGTAGCAATTAAAGTATACCGGGCCGTCAGCTAGGTTACTTTGAAATACACCTAAGAGAGAATCATCGAAGTTTAATAGACGGGCATCTCTTAGGATAGCACAGACAGGAATATCAAGACCCTGTCGAAAGAGTGGCTTAATAGCTACTTGAACAAGTCCAACATGAAGATAATTAAACTGATTTTTAAATCGGTTTATGTCAAGCTCATCTAATAATTGAATAATTTCGAAAGAATTATTAGTGGCGATCGTAGACTCAGAGGTCTTGATATTGTGCTTTTCTAGAAAACTAAATTTACCAATCTGATAAATCGTTTTAAGAGGTTCTTCTGGAATACTCCAGTTTTGAAGATCATTTTCAATACTAGCAATCTGGGTTGCTTGAGAAGACAGGTAGATAGTATTTTTAATATGATTGTTGGAATTCATGAGAGGAAAATATTGTCTAGAGACTAACTAGGAAACCTAATTTTCACATAAGATAGCAGACAACAATAACCATAAATGATTCAACCTATGATAAATTATATCAATACATCTACGTCCTATGGGATCTAGCAAGTCTTAATGGCTGTTACAACAGTTTTCTCTTAATGTTATCTTAGCGACGGGACCACCAACAGGGTCGAATGCTTACCTTAGCTGAGACCACTCTTTCAGGCTGACCAACGTCCAAAACCGGAGATTAATCGGACACTTCAAACACTTACAGAAAACGAATACCCCATACTTTAGAAAAACCCCATTATAGGACAAGATATATTAAAATAATTTATTTAGAAGTATCATCATAAACGGATTAAAGTAATATGTATCTTGTATGAAAATAGTTTTCCCATGCTCTAGACAATATATGTACTTAGCTGCTCATGCTAAGTGCATATACTGCCAACATGGCTCTGTTTAATACAAGTCCAGTATATATATTGCTTCTATCTTTCTTTGCCTCCATGAGGGTAGTAACACCCCTAGGGCTCGTGATTCTACCTTTGGGAGCTAGGGTTGTACCCATAAGCCGATAGTATACCCCGTATATTATTGCTATTTCTCGAGTGTTGTCCTTACTGTTCATGTTTTTTGTCTTAACATTAAGTGTTAAGACATCCATGATGTTAGGATCATTGATATCAACCGAGAAATTTGGGTAGCAATTAAAGTATACCGGGCCGTCAGCTAGGTTACTTTGAAATACACCTAAGAGAGAATCATCGAAGTTTAATAGACGGGCATCTCTTAGGATAGCACAGACAGGAATATCAAGACCCTGTCGAAAGAGTGGCTTAATAGCTACTTGAACAAGTCCAACATGAAGATAATTAAACTGATTTTTAAATCGGTTTATGTCAAGCTCATCTAATAATTGAATAATTTCGAAAGAATTATTAGTGGCGATCGTAGACTCAGAGGTCTTGATATTGTGCTTTTCTAGAAAACTAAATTTACCAATCTGATAAATCGTTTTAA
Organism: Capsicum baccatum var. pendulum; assembly: GCA_030864225.1. Lineage (NCBI taxonomy): Eukaryota > Viridiplantae > Streptophyta > Magnoliopsida > Solanales > Solanaceae > Capsicum > Capsicum baccatum. The sequence goes on along the minus strand of CM061559.1, from coordinate 252,227,829 downwards.
GAGGTTCTTCTGGAATACTCCAGTTTTGAAGATCATTTTCAATACTAGCAATCTGGGTTGCTTGAGAAGACAGGTAGATAGTATTTTTAATATGATTGTTGGAATTCATGAGAGGAAAATATTGTCTAGAGACTAACTAGGAAACCTAATTTTCACATAAGATAGCAGACAACAATAACCATAAATGATTCAACCTATGATAAATTATATCAATACATCTACGTCCTATGGGATCTAGCAAGTCTTAATGGCTGTTACAACAGTTTTCTCTTAATGTTATCTTAGCGACGGGACCACCAACAGGGTCGAATGCTTACCTTAGCTGAGACCACTCTTTCAGGCTGACCAACGTCCAAAACCGGAGATTAATCGGACACTTCAAACACTTACAGAAAACGAATACCCCATACTTTAGAAAAACCCCATTATAGGACAAGATATATTAAAATAATTTATTTAGAAGTATCATCATAAACGGATTAAAGTAATATGTATCTTGTATGAAAATAGTTTTCCCATGCTCTAGACAATATATGTACTTAGCTGCTCATGCTAAGTGCATATACTGCCAACATGGCTCTGTTTAATACAAGTCCAGTATATATATTGCTTCTATCTTTCTTTGCCTCCATGAGGGTAGTAACACCCCTAGGGCTCGTGATTCTACCTTTGGGAGCTAGGGTTGTACCCATAAGCCGATAGTATACCCCGTATATTATTGCTATTTCTCGAGTGTTGTCCTTACTGTTCATGTTTTTTGTCTTAACATTAAGTGTTAAGACATCCATGATGTTAGGATCATTGATATCAACCGAGAAATTTGGGTAGCAATTAAAGTATACCGGGCCGTCAGCTAGGTTACTTTGAAATACACCTAAGAGAGAATCATCGAAGTTTAATAGACGGGCATCTCTTAGGATAGCACAGACAGGAATATCAAGACCCTGTCGAAAGAGTGGCTTAATAGCTACTTGAACAAGTCCAACATGAAGATAATTAAACTGATTTTTAAATCGGTTTATGTCAAGCTCATCTAATAATTGAATAATTTCGAAAGAATTATTAGTGGCGATCGTAGACTCAGAGGTCTTGATATTGTGCTTTTCTAGAAAACTAAATTTACCAATCTGATAAATCGTTTTAAGAGGTTCTTCTGGAATACTCCAGTTTTGAAGATCATTTTCAATACTAGCAATCTGGGTTGCTTGAGAAGACAGGTAGATAGTATTTTTAATATGATTGTTGGAATTCATGAGAGGAAAATATTGTCTAGAGACTAACTAGGAAACCTAATTTTCACATAAGATAGCAGACAACAATAACCATAAATGATTCAACCTATGATAAATTATATCAATACATCTACGTCCTATGGGATCTAGCAAGTCTTAATGGCTGTTACAACAGTTTTCTCTTAATGTTATCTTAGCGACGGGACCACCAACAGGGTCGAATGCTTACCTTAGCTGAGACCACTCTTTCAGGCTGACCAACGTCCAAAACCGGAGATTAATCGGACACTTCAAACACTTACAGAAAACGAATACCCCATACTTTAGAAAAACCCCATTATAGGACAAGATATATTAAAATAATTTATTTAGAAGTATCATCATAAACGGATTAAAGTAATATGTATCTTGTATGAAAATAGTTTTCCCATGCTCTAGACAATATATGTACTTAGCTGCTCATGCTAAGTGCATATACTGCCAACATGGCTCTGTTTAATACAAGTCCAGTATATATATTGCTTCTATCTTTCTTTGCCTCCATGAGGGTAGTAACACCCCTAGGGCTCGTGATTCTACCTTTGGGAGCTAGGGTTGTACCCATAAGCCGATAGTATACCCCGTATATTATTGCTATTTCTCGAGTGTTGTCCTTACTGTTCATGTTTTTTGTCTTAACATTAAGTGTTAAGACATCCATGATGTTAGGATCATTGATATCAACCGAGAAATTTGGGTAGCAATTAAAGTATACCGGGCCGTCAGCTAGGTTACTTTGAAATACACCTAAGAGAGAATCATCGAAGTTTAATAGACGGGCATCTCTTAGGATAGCACAGACAGGAATATCAAGACCCTGTCGAAAGAGTGGCTTAATAGCTACTTGAACAAGTCCAACATGAAGATAATTAAACTGATTTTTAAATCGGTTTATGTCAAGCTCATCTAATAATTGAATAATTTCGAAAGAATTATTAGTGGCGATCGTAGACTCAGAGGTCTTGATATTGTGCTTTTCTAGAAAACTAAATTTACCAATCTGATAAATCGTTTTAAGAGGTTCTTCTGGAATACTCCAGTTTTGAAGATCATTTTCAATACTAGCAATCTGGGTTGCTTGAGAAGACAGGTAGATAGTATTTTTAATATGATTGTTGGAATTCATGAGAGGAAAATATTGTCTAGAGACTAACTAGGAAACCTAATTTTCACATAAGATAGCAGACAACAATAACCATAAATGATTCAACCTATGATAAATTATATCAATACATCTACGTCCTATGGGATCTAGCAAGTCTTAATGGCTGTTACAACAGTTTTCTCTTAATGTTATCTTAGCGACGGGACCACCAACAGGGTCGAATGCTTACCTTAGCTGAGACCACTCTTTCAGGCTGACCAACGTCCAAAACCGGAGATTAATCGGACACTTCAAACACTTACAGAAAACGAATACCCCATACTTTAGAAAAACCCCATTATAGGACAAGATATATTAAAATAATTTATTTAGAAGTATCATCATAAACGGATTAAAGTAATATGTATCTTGTATGAAAATAGTTTTCCCATGCTCTAGACAATATATGTACTTAGCTGCTCATGCTAAGTGCATATACTGCCAACATGGCTCTGTTTAATACAAGTCCAGTATATATATTGCTTCTATCTTTCTTTGCCTCCATGAGGGTAGTAACACCCCTAGGGCTCGTGATTCTACCTTTGGGAGCTAGGGTTGTACCCATAAGCCGATAGTATACCCCGTATATTATTGCTATTTCTCGAGTGTTGTCCTTACTGTTCATGTTTTTTGTCTTAACATTAAGTGTTAAGACATCCATGATGTTAGGATCATTGATATCAACCGAGAAATTTGGGTAGCAATTAAAGTATACCGGGCCGTCAGCTAGGTTACTTTGAAATACACCTAAGAGAGAATCATCGAAGTTTAATAGACGGGCATCTCTTAGGATAGCACAGACAGGAATATCAAGACCCTGTCGAAAGAGTGGCTTAATAGCTACTTGAACAAGTCCAACATGAAGATAATTAAACTGATTTTTAAATCGGTTTATGTCAAGCTCATCTAATAATTGAATAATTTCGAAAGAATTATTAGTGGCGATCGTAGACTCAGAGGTCTTGATATTGTGCTTTTCTAGAAAACTAAATTTACCAATCTGATAAATCGTTTTAAGAGGTTCTTCTGGAATACTCCAGTTTTGAAGATCATTTTCAATACTAGCAATCTGGGTTGCTTGAGAAGACAGGTAGATAGTATTTTTAATATGATTGTTGGAATTCATGAGAGGAAAATATTGTCTAGAGACTAACTAGGAAACCTAATTTTCACATAAGATAGCAGACAACAATAACCATAAATGATTCAACCTATGATAAATTATATCAATACATCTACGTCCTATGGGATCTAGCAAGTCTTAATGGCTGTTACAACAGTTTTCTCTTAATGTTATCTTAGCGACGGGACCACCAACAGGGTCGAATGCTTACCTTAGCTGAGACCACTCTTTCAGGCTGACCAACGTCCAAAACCGGAGATTAATCGGACACTTCAAACACTTACAGAAAACGAATACCCCATACTTTAGAAAAACCCCATTATAGGACAAGATATATTAAAATAATTTATTTAGAAGTATCATCATAAACGGATTAAAGTAATATGTATCTTGTATGAAAATAGTTTTCCCATGCTCTAGACAATATATGTACTTAGCTGCTCATGCTAAGTGCATATACTGCCAACATGGCTCTGTTTAATACAAGTCCAGTATATATATTGCTTCTATCTTTCTTTGCCTCCATGAGGGTAGTAACACCCCTAGGGCTCGTGATTCTACCTTTGGGAGCTAGGGTTGTACCCATAAGCCGATAGTATACCCCGTATATTATTGCTATTTCTCGAGTGTTGTCCTTACTGTTCATGTTTTTTGTCTTAACATTAAGTGTTAAGACATCCATGATGTTAGGATCATTGATATCAACCGAGAAATTTGGGTAGCAATTAAAGTATACCGGGCCGTCAGCTAGGTTACTTTGAAATACACCTAAGAGAGAATCATCGAAGTTTAATAGACGGGCATCTCTTAGGATAGCACAGACAGGAATATCAAGACCCTGTCGAAAGAGTGGCTTAATAGCTACTTGAACAAGTCCAACATGAAGATAATTAAACTGATTTTTAAATCGGTTTATGTCAAGCTCATCTAATAATTGAATAATTTCGAAAGAATTATTAGTGGCGATCGTAGACTCAGAGGTCTTGATATTGTGCTTTTCTAGAAAACTAAATTTACCAATCTGATAAATCGTTTTAAGAGGTTCTTCTGGAATACTCCAGTTTTGAAGATCATTTTCAATACTAGCAATCTGGGTTGCTTGAGAAGACAGGTAGATAGTATTTTTAATATGATTGTTGGAATTCATGAGAGGAAAATATTGTCTAGAGACTAACTAGGAAACCTAATTTTCACATAAGATAGCAGACAACAATAACCATAAATGATTCAACCTATGATAAATTATATCAATACATCTACGTCCTATGGGATCTAGCAAGTCTTAATGGCTGTTACAACAGTTTTCTCTTAATGTTATCTTAGCGACGGGACCACCAACAGGGTCGAATGCTTACCTTAGCTGAGACCACTCTTTCAGGCTGACCAACGTCCAAAACCGGAGATTAATCGGACACTTCAAACACTTACAGAAAACGAATACCCCATACTTTAGAAAAACCCCATTATAGGACAAGATATATTAAAATAATTTATTTAGAAGTATCATCATAAACGGATTAAAGTAATATGTATCTTGTATGAAAATAGTTTTCCCATGCTCTAGACAATATATGTACTTAGCTGCTCATGCTAAGTGCATATACTGCCAACATGGCTCTGTTTAATACAAGTCCAGTATATATATTGCTTCTATCTTTCTTTGCCTCCATGAGGGTAGTAACACCCCTAGGGCTCGTGATTCTACCTTTGGGAGCTAGGGTTGTACCCATAAGCCGATAGTATACCCCGTATATTATTGCTATTTCTCGAGTGTTGTCCTTACTGTTCATGTTTTTTGTCTTAACATTAAGTGTTAAGACATCCATGATGTTAGGATCATTGATATCAACCGAGAAATTTGGGTAGCAATTAAAGTATACCGGGCCGTCAGCTAGGTTACTTTGAAATACACCTAAGAGAGAATCATCGAAGTTTAATAGACGGGCATCTCTTAGGATAGCACAGACAGGAATATCAAGACCCTGTCGAAAGAGTGGCTTAATAGCTACTTGAACAAGTCCAACATGAAGATAATTAAACTGATTTTTAAATCGGTTTATGTCAAGCTCATCTAATAATTGAATAATTTCGAAAGAATTATTAGTGGCGATCGTAGACTCAGAGGTCTTGATATTGTGCTTTTCTAGAAAACTAAATTTACCAATCTGATAAATCGTTTTAAGAGGTTCTTCTGGAATACTCCAGTTTTGAAGATCATTTTCAATACTAGCAATCTGGGTTGCTTGAGAAGACAGGTAGATAGTATTTTTAATATGATTGTTGGAATTCATGAGAGGAAAATATTGTCTAGAGACTAACTAGGAAACCTAATTTTCACATAAGATAGCAGACAACAATAACCATAAATGATTCAACCTATGATAAATTATATCAATACATCTACGTCCTATGGGATCTAGCAAGTCTTAATGGCTGTTACAACAGTTTTCTCTTAATGTTATCTTAGCGACGGGACCACCAACAGGGTCGAATGCTTACCTTAGCTGAGACCACTCTTTCAGGCTGACCAACGTCCAAAACCGGAGATTAATCGGACACTTCAAACACTTACAGAAAACGAATACCCCATACTTTAGAAAAACCCCATTATAGGACAAGATATATTAAAATAATTTATTTAGAAGTATCATCATAAACGGATTAAAGTAATATGTATCTTGTATGAAAATAGTTTTCCCATGCTCTAGACAATATATGTACTTAGCTGCTCATGCTAAGTGCATATACTGCCAACATGGCTCTGTTTAATACAAGTCCAGTATATATATTGCTTCTATCTTTCTTTGCCTCCATGAGGGTAGTAACACCCCTAGGGCTCGTGATTCTACCTTTGGGAGCTAGGGTTGTACCCATAAGCCGATAGTATACCCCGTATATTATTGCTATTTCTCGAGTGTTGTCCTTACTGTTCATGTTTTTTGTCTTAACATTAAGTGTTAAGACATCCATGATGTTAGGATCATTGATATCAACCGAGAAATTTGGGTAGCAATTAAAGTATACCGGGCCGTCAGCTAGGTTACTTTGAAATACACCTAAGAGAGAATCATCGAAGTTTAATAGACGGGCATCTCTTAGGATAGCACAGACAGGAATATCAAGACCCTGTCGAAAGAGTGGCTTAATAGCTACTTGAACAAGTCCAACATGAAGATAATTAAACTGATTTTTAAATCGGTTTATGTCAAGCTCATCTAATAATTGAATAATTTCGAAAGAATTATTAGTGGCGATCGTAGACTCAGAGGTCTTGATATTGTGCTTTTCTAGAAAACTAAATTTACCAATCTGATAAATCGTTTTAAGAGGTTCTTCTGGAATACTCCAGTTTTGAAGATCATTTTCAATACTAGCAATCTGGGTTGCTTGAGAAGACAGGTAGATAGTATTTTTAATATGATTGTTGGAATTCATGAGAGGAAAATATTGTCTAGAGACTAACTAGGAAACCTAATTTTCACATAAGATAGCAGACAACAATAACCATAAATGATTCAACCTATGATAAATTATATCAATACATCTACGTCCTATGGGATCTAGCAAGTCTTAATGGCTGTTACAACAGTTTTCTCTTAATGTTATCTTAGCGACGGGACCACCAACAGGGTCGAATGCTTACCTTAGCTGAGACCACTCTTTCAGGCTGACCAACGTCCAAAACCGGAGATTAATCGGACACTTCAAACACTTACAGAAAACGAATACCCCATACTTTAGAAAAACCCCATTATAGGACAAGATATATTAAAATAATTTATTTAGAAGTATCATCATAAACGGATTAAAGTAATATGTATCTTGTATGAAAATAGTTTTCCCATGCTCTAGACAATATATGTACTTAGCTGCTCATGCTAAGTGCATATACTGCCAACATGGCTCTGTTTAATACAAGTCCAGTATATATATTGCTTCTATCTTTCTTTGCCTCCATGAGGGTAGTAACACCCCTAGGGCTCGTGATTCTACCTTTGGGAGCTAGGGTTGTACCCATAAGCCGATAGTATACCCCGTATATTATTGCTATTTCTCGAGTGTTGTCCTTACTGTTCATGTTTTTTGTCTTAACATTAAGTGTTAAGACATCCATGATGTTAGGATCATTGATATCAACCGAGAAATTTGGGTAGCAATTAAAGTATACCGGGCCGTCAGCTAGGTTACTTTGAAATACACCTAAGAGAGAATCATCGAAGTTTAATAGACGGGCATCTCTTAGGATAGCACAGACAGGAATATCAAGACCCTGTCGAAAGAGTGGCTTAATAGCTACTTGAACAAGTCCAACATGAAGATAATTAAACTGATTTTTAAATCGGTTTATGTCAAGCTCATCTAATAATTGAATAATTTCGAAAGAATTATTAGTGGCGATCGTAGACTCAGAGGTCTTGATATTGTGCTTTTCTAGAAAACTAAATTTACCAATCTGATAAATCGTTTTAAGAGGTTCTTCTGGAATACTCCAGTTTTGAAGATCATTTTCAATACTAGCAATCTGGGTTGCTTGAGAAGACAGGTAGATAGTATTTTTAATATGATTGTTGGAATTCATGAGAGGAAAATATTGTCTAGAGACTAACTAGGAAACCTAATTTTCACATAAGATAGCAGACAACAATAACCATAAATGATTCAACCTATGATAAATTATATCAATACATCTACGTCCTATGGGATCTAGCAAGTCTTAATGGTTGTTACAACAGTTTTCTCTTAATGTTATCTTAGCGACGGGACCACCAACAGGGTCGAATGCTTACCTTAGCTGAGACCACTCTTTCAGGCTGACCAACGTCCAAAACCGGAGATTAATCGGACACTTCAAACACTTACAGAAAACGAATACCCCATACTTTAGAAAAACCCCATTATAGGACAAGATATATTAAAATAATTTATTTAGAAGTATCATCATAAACGGATTAAAGTAATATGTATCTTGCATGAAAATAGTTTTCCCATGCTCTAGACAATATATGTACTTAGCTGCTCATGCTAAGTGCATATACTGCCAACATGGCTCTGTTTAATACAAGTCCAGTATATATATTGCTTCTATCTTTCTTTGCCTCCATGAGGGTAGTAACACCCCTAGGGCTCGTGATTCTACCTTTGGGAGCTAGGGTTGTACCCATAAGCCGATAGTATACCCCGTATATTATTGCTATTTCTCGAGTGTTGTCCTTACTGTTCATGTTTTTTGTCTTAACATTAAGTGTTAAGACATCCATGATGTTAGGATCATTGATATCAACCGAGAAATACACCTAAGAGAGAATCATCGAAGTTTAATAGACGGGCATTTCTTAGGATAGCACAGAGGTCTTGATATTGTGCTTTTGCAGAGACAGTAAGCCTCACTGGCTTGATCTGTATTCATGACTGTTTTATGTTTCAGATGTGGAATAAGACTAATCATAAAGCACTTCTTGGCTCATATTGTCAAGAAGGGTTTATGGGTTGTGTCATATTGGTTTGAAGTAATCAGTTGCCCTTTCTACATTTTGACCTCAAAGACAAAGGCAGATGAATCATATGGCAAAATAGTACTTTTCATGAGCTATCTCCTAGATATTTGGTTACGTTGATATTTGGAATGGTTAAGATCACCCCCCGATTATACCTTATTTGGGATTCCAAAATTGTTTTCAATTCCTTCATTAAAATTCATTTTTACTTCTACGTACTATTAGTATCCCTAATTGTATGTTCATTGTTATTTTATCAAAAGGCATGACTTGTAGATATCCTTTGCATCAATACTTAAGGGAATTAATAGTTATCATTAAAAAGATGTTTTAACAGTCATCCCTCTTATTTCATTCATCGTCTTATTTCTGGTTTGGTGCAGTTAAGTTCATTTTCTTTATTGAAGTGTTGTCTTCATTTATTCTTTGTATTACTGCATTTTTGAACATATCAAAGCTACTCTATCAGAAATACAAGAATTTTTTTCTTGATTGTTGGGACTTGAGGCAATAGCTTTAGAGGTGTTGGCATACTTAATCTCTCTTCTGACTACTGTGAAACCAAGCTCAAAACATGATCCCTGACTAAAACCTTTTTGCTTGACCTAAATTACAAAGTTAACATCATCATAATCAACACAGTAATCCATAATATGCTCCTTTCATAATAATATACTCCTCCCATGTTGAAATTTATTCACTCATACCAAAGAAAACTGAAATCCAAACATGCAGCTTAGTTGGAGCATTTCAACAAACAGTTAGCCAGCAAAAGTGACACAATTAATGATTTTGCATAAGTATGATGCTGATCCTTCTTTTTCTCCAAAGCATCAGACCATAAAACGCAAGATAGAATACAAAATATACCCCACAATTTGTTTCCCTTAAATTACTCTCACTGAATAAGCTGAAATTGAACTCAGAGGAATCATAGGCAAGCAGATAAAGTGAATTCCAACTCTAAAAATCTGACCTAAAAGCAGACTAATCAAAACACATAGAAGCGGAAGAGATACATACATACCTGAAAACGGATAAGCAGAGCGCAGAAGATGCAAAAGAAAATTTAAGCTGTTGAAAATGCAGAAGCAGAGCCCAGAAATGTAAGGACTAAAATGTCACCGTGAGGAAGCGCATGACAACCACCACCTGGGTACTTCACTCACATTTATATACTAGGTGGCTTGCACGGTCCAATATTGATGGTTAAAAATTTAATTTTATGTATTATTTTATTATTTAATTAAAACATTTATTTATTTGTTTATTAAATTGTAAGTTAAACATATATTACTATATTTAGATTAATGAAATTTATATAATAATATTTTAAATTATTCAAACTTTTGTGAGATGGATAGCTAATTATATTTTTTTAATTATTTAAATTTATTATTATTGTGATTTTTAATGTTTTTCTTCTATTCTATTAATTAAAAGTGACATAGTAAAATTATTATAAAAAATATTTGTGAATTTTTTTTAAGTTACCCCATATAAGACGTTAAGTTAATTTAAAATATCAAAAAAAAAAATCTCATTTTATCTCTATTTTTTTATTAAATATTATAAATTTTTTAATATTTAAATGACACGATTGAAACAACTGAAGCAGTTATATCATAAATATCTATTTTAATTTTTTAATTAAGTATTTTTATTTTTTAATACGTGAATAACTTATAATAATTACATAAGAATAATATAATAAAATCACGATTGAAACAACTGAAGCAGGCTACTGAAGCAGGTATATAGACCATGAGCAGCTTGCTTCGGCTGCTTCATCAAGCCTTATTATATAGGATAATAATAGTAATAATATATATAAATATATACATAAAATTTTAAAGTTTGGTATAAACTTTACTCACTATTTATCAGTTTAAATAAAGTATTTTAAATATGTACTATTAAATTTTAAAAATTAATTATTACAATTTATGTTCTAAATCAAATTATATATTGTTTGTTATTATGAATGATCTTATTATAATTATATTTTATATAAAGTACAAATATATTAAATTTTAAGAATAAAAATACCTCTTTGTAAAAATAAAGTCATTTTAGAAGTAGGAAATAAGTAAATATAAAGACTAAAATTCTCTTCAATCAACTACACTTTTTGATCTTGAAAATTTTACATTGTTTTCTTAATTTTTTTATATTTAGTAAAATAACACACACAATTAATATATTTTTCATATATGTTTATTCTTAAAAAAACGTTTGATATACGTGCAACACATGTACTCTATACTAGTATGAGTAATAAAGTGACAAAAATAGCTCTTGGTAGGCAAGCTGTCAGGACAACACTCAGCTATCCCTAAGTGGCTTGTATATATATGAGTTAAATTAGTAATATGATATTTTCCACAAATTATTATTATTAATAATAATAATACTCATTTTTTTCGTTCAATTTTACTTGTCACTAATTTCTTAACTGAATTTCTATTTTTAATTATCATTTTTGACATATTAAGAGTTTTTTTTCCTATTTTTAACTATTAGCATTAATAATTTTTTTAAAAAATTAATTTTAAGATATAATGTAAACATCATTTAATAAGAATATTATGATAAATAATCATATTATTAATTTTTTTTAATAAATATATTATGTGCGCGTAAAATTGAACTGATAGAGTAATAATAAGGGTGAGATTTAAAAGAATAAAATATTCTACTTTCTACTAATTAATAAGTGAGGTTTTACCAACATAGGTTGTAGTGCAGTGGATAAGTCTGCTCCATCCTTAATCAAAGGCCAAAGGTTCGACCGTATGGAAAAAACTCTGTTGAGAGCAGGTCCACATTAATGGGACCTGCAATGCGTGATCCAGATTAATTTGGTTTTTATACGGGCATTGAACGCCAGATAAAAAAAAAGTGAGGGTTTTGTGCGGCGGTGGATAACACAATAAATTCACATTACGCATGTCCTTGCCTGTTTCTCATTAATGTGTCCTATTTTCCCTTCATCCCCCCTCCCCCCCCTCATTTTTTCTTACTTCTTCGGTGTTGTTCTCTTACATTTTGTCCTTCATCTGCTGCATCGAGGTTATTATTTTCTCTTTATTTCTTAATTTGCTTGATCTTACTTCTTTGCATTAATGCAATGTTGCATGAATGTAGAATTTTCATATTTTCACTTAAGATTTGAAATTGAGGTTTAAGAATTTAATTGAACTCTTATTTTAGATATATCTGCAGCAGAAGACAGTTGAAAGTTTTGAAGGTCAGAGATGAATATTGACATTGAGTCAAACACTTATGCTGTGTTTGAAAATTATATTTTCTAACTTGATCTATGCTAATTTTGTTGGGTTGCTCTGTCTGTTGCATGCAGTGGTTATGGCTTGTGATAAATAGTTGAATTTAATTTAACACAGTTGAAATTTGGTAATTTTATCCTTGTTTCTCTTCTTTTGAAATAAGATTTGCATCTTTAATCGCTAATTTGTGGCTGAATTTGTAAATACATGTCAATAATTTTCAAGATTTTAACTGATTTTGTGTTTCCTTTAATTTTATTTTCTCCTCATTCTAATTTAGTATGTTATTTTGATTTTATTTTCACCTCTGTAATGTGAAATTTATAAATCACCTTGTAGATTCATGACATTATTAATCATTCATACGTTTATTTTGTTGAAATATAATGGTGATCATTTTGAATTTCACAAGATTTCGTGGTTGTGTCGTAAAAATCTGAAAAATACTTTTGGCTCTTACTGGTAAGGTCTCAACCTTTTTTTGTTCTTTGTGTTTAGTTATAACACCAAATAGTAGTGCCTTATATTCCATGACATTCTAAATAATATATGTGTACTTTAAGAACAAATAAAACATTAAGATTTAATGTACAAAAATTCAACTTTAATAAAAGGACTTTATGGAAAACTTGACAATCAAGTGTCAAAAAAAGATGGACGTAATCAAAATTGAGTAGTCAAGCAGACATTCATTTCTTTCATCAAAAGTTTCTGGAAAATGCTAGCTGAAAAGAGGCAACACTTTTAAAACGACGTCCAGTAGAATATTCTGCGACAAGGCATCGTCTCTAAAAATTTTGCTGCTAACCATTCTTGTCAAGCTTGTCCTTCATTGGAACTTCGGAAGTTGATTGATTATGTAGTAGTCTGTTATTTTAATTGTATGGTATGTATATCTCTTGGCTTTCCTCAACATGGGTTTATGCAGAAATATCGGATATACATATACCTCATTATGAAGATTAAAAGTGAGAAGTTGAATTTAAAATTTGTCAAGGCAATGTTAAATCCTTTAAAGCCTAACTTCAGGAAATCTATAAACGGAAATTCTTTGGATAAAGGTCTATTGAAGGCTTTAGCAAAAGCAAAGAACGGGAGGATATTTCAGAGTTGGGGTAGATGACTCCAGTATCCCCATGCCCTTGTTTGCACATGTGATACAAATATGTTTGAATCCTTACTATGATATGTAGCAGCATAATGTACTTATTAGAGCATATGTGCATTCGATTTATCCTTCTAAGGAATCAACCTTGAAATTAATAAAACTCCTTCTATAGCTGCTTTTGGACATAAAAGTAACAAAATTCTCAACAAAAACAAAAATTGAACTGATGAAAGATACCAAATTCTAGGTTTCAGTTCATGTAAAAAATATTAGGGAGATTTCACCTGGATGTCCAATTTAAGAGAAATTGCACTTAGATAAAGAATGTCCGAATCGATAAAGGCTTCTTTTTAAGTGGCGGATTTGTGTGATAGAAACTCACTTCCTCAAACTCAAGTTTGGCTTAAAAAACCTTTTCTGCATCGAGTCATACTATTTTTGGTGCTGCTATTTCAAATTTATCAAATTGTGAAAAACTTGATAATTTTCGTCCCAAACGTGTGGTGACTGGTGAGAGTAATTTTTACTGATTATTATTTGTGATGTGTCTTCTTTCTGTATGTGTTACATACTATGTTATGGTTTCTACATATTACAACAAACGAATTACTATTAAATATGTGGATCTAGACTTTGTCGTGCTATTAGTTAAGCATAGTCTATTAATCTCTTTAGGCTTCGATTTTTAAAATTTGTTTAGACCGTCTATGTATAGATGAGATTATATGTAGCCGAGCACCTATGGCTTATATGCCAGACCCGACTCTGCATTTGATTCTGTTTTTGTTTTTCACATATCTGCATTTGATTTTGTTTTTCATATCTACCTTTCCATAGTTATACTAAAATCATGTATATGAACACTTGCCTTTTCAGGTGATTGCTTGGCTGAACCTCAACATGAAGATCAAATACTTTGCCGTAACTAAAAATTGTGTTCAGTGCTACTTTATTTTATTTTGTGTCTCTTCCTTACTAGTTTTCTTCGCTTAAGAAATTTAGTTTCAGGGAAATTTTGCATAAAAAAAGTTCACACTCCCTTTTAAGTTCCAGAGAAATTTTGCATCAGAAAAGTTCACTCCCTTTTGGGACTATGTTCACAGTAAACATCTTAAGGTAGGGTAACTTGAACTTGCATATGAAAATCATTTGAAAATATATCCTTGATCTCAAAATTCACCATTTAAATTTTCTGTTGGTATTGTTTTGAAGCAAAAACATTTTTGGGATCATTTGCTCATGGGAAATAAGATGCAAAAACTTTTGCATCTAAAAAAAATTCGAACCTACTTGTAAAGAACAACAACTTCATTAGGGGTATATTTCATTAAGGGTATATTTTAAAGGACAACACCCAAGTGAAATTAGTATCTCCATCAAAAATCGATTCATCTTATTGGTCAAGCCACAAAAAATACAAATGAATTTATTCCTATTGGTCTCACTTGCTCTTTTATCATATTTCCAAGCCGGATCAATCATTTTAAAGTAGTGAACAAAAAACAGATTTCAGTTACTAAAAGAAGAAGAAAGCACTTTGCTGCTGAAAGAAATAGAGCACTGTTGCTGCTGGAAAACAGAGCACTGTTGAAAAAAGTAAAAGAAGAAAATAAAATTTGAAGAGAAAGATGCAAAAAAAAATCACAGCATTGGTGAAGTCGACTCTTAAGAGAGAATAAAAGAAGCAAGAAGAAGAAGAAGAGAAGAAGAAAAATTACTTTGGTTTAGTCTAGCAGTCGTGAAGTAGCAGCAGTGGGAGTAAAAAAACTTAGAAGAGCACTTACAATTTTCAGAGCCGTTGAGATGAGAGAAAGCTGTGATTTCTAAAGTTGCTTAATGAAAGCTGTCTTCATTACCTTTTACAACTTTTGACCACTTTTTTTTACTTTAAACAACTTTTGTGAAATCCCAAAAATACCAACAACAATTCAACCTAAAAAGAATACTACTATATGCAATTCCAATGTAAAATGAATACCACCCACAACAAAATTAAAAAAACACATATTGCGAGCGTATCACAATGCAATATCCATCGCATCGCATCGCGCAACAGTGCTTGATGTGCCTGCATTTCTCAAATTGCACTGCATCATCTATGCGACTCGCCGGAGGATCGCATTGCATCACTGCATAATACGACGTTGTGGGCGCAATTCTAAATACTACTTTATGGTGTCCATGTTGATGTGTTTACCGATCATAAGAGCCTACAGTATGTGTTCACCCAGAAGGAGTTAAATCTTAGGCAGAGAAGGTGGTTAGAGTTGTTGAAAGATTATGATATGAGTATGTTGTATCACCTGGGCAAGGACAATATAGTGGCGGATGCCCTTAGCAAATTGTCTATGGGTAGTGTTGCGCATATTGAGAAAGGTAAGAGAGAGTTAGCTCATTATGTGCATTGTCTGGCTAGGTTGGGTGTTAGATTGCTTGATTCAGCAGAAAGGAGTACGTTAGTACAGAGTAGTTCTGAATCCTCCTTAGTTTCGAAAGTAAAGAAGAAGCAGGATATGGATCGTAATTTGGTCAAACTGAAGGAGTCAGTTAAGGACCAAAAGGTCGAGGTTTTCTCCCAAGGGAGAGATGGTGTGTTGAGATTTCATAGTAGGTTGTGTGTCCTGTGTGTCAATGATTTGAGGCAGAGGATTATGGGTGAAACGCATGGTGCACGATATTCTATTTATCCTGGCAGTACCAAGATGTACCACAACTTGCGGGAGACCTATTGGTGGAATGGTATGAAGAAGGACATAGCCAAGTTTTTAGCAAAGTGTGCAATGTGTCAACAGGTTAAGGTAGAACACCAAAGACTGGGTGGTGTGATGCAAGAGTTTGGTATACCCACTTGGAAGTGGGAGATAGTGAATATGGACTTCGTGATTGGGTTGCCTCTTTCGTGCCGTCATTATGATTCCATTTGGATTGTTGTGGATAGGTTGACTAAGTCTGACCATTTCTTGCCCGTGCATACATCATATATGGTTGAGGATTATGCCAGATTGTATATCCAGGAGTTGGTCAGGTTGCATGGAGTTTCCTTGTCTATCATTTCGGATAGGGGTACTCAATTTACTTCTCAGTTTTGGAGGGTGTTTCAGCAGGGTCTTGACCCCCAAGTTCTTTTGAGTTCATCTTTTCACCCACAGACAGACGGTCAGGCTAAGAGGACCATTCAGACCCTAGAGGATATGTTGAGGGCGTGTGCTCTTGATTTCAAAGGTAGTTGGGATAAGCATTTGCCATTGATTGAGTTTGCCTATAATAATAGTTTCCATGCTAGCATTGAGATGGAACCTTTTGAGGGCTTGTATGGTAGGAAGTATAGATCACTCGTAGGTTGGTTTGAAGTGGATGAAGCTGCCACGATTGGACTTGATGCAGTGTTTGAAGCTATAGAGAAAGTTAAGTTGATTAGAGAAAGGTTAAAAACTGCTCAGAGTCGTTAAAAGTCTTATGCCGATGTGAGAAGGAGAGATCTTGAGTTTAAGGTGGGTGATTTGGTGTACTTAAAGATTTCACCCATGAAAGGGGTGAAGATTTTTGGTAAGAAGGGAAAGCTTAGTCCCGTTATGTTGACCCATATCGAGTCTTGAGCCGTGTTGGTAGAGTGGTATACGAGGTTGAGTTGCCCTTGGAGTTGTCCGCCGTTCATCCTATTTTTCATATCTCCATGCTTAAGAAGCATATCGGTGATTCTGTTGTGGTTGATCCTTCAGAGAGTACTGATATTCAAGATAGCCTCTCATTCGGTGAGATTCCATGGAGATCCTTGATTTTCAGATCCGTAAACTAAGGAACAAAGAAGTTTCCTTGGTCAAAGTTTTGTGGCAGAACCAGTCTGTTGAGGGTGCTACTTGGGAGATGGAAGCAGACATGCGAGCTAAGTACCCACACCTCTTTTCTGAGAGTTCAGATCAATCCGAAGGTACTATCCTTCCTTGATTCAGCTTTTCGAATCTAAAGTTCAGCTATGCATCTATCCTTGTATGAGTTCTTGCATTGTTCGGAGTATTCATGAGTTTAGGGAGGTCTTGAGCCATTTAGAAACTGTTTCAGCTATGCGCAGTGTTCAGAGATGCGTGATGCAAAAAAACAGCGACAAGGCTCCGCATCACGCATTATGCGATGCGTGATGTGATGGGACCACATCATTGAAGTAAATCGCTATTTAATAAAAGAAATACCTATAGAGCATTGAAATGGTAAGTTATAATTTAGAAAAGGTCAACAACTATATAATCAACAATAAAAACAATATATTTAAGCAAAAGTTGTAATGAAACACCAACAAATCAGTTCAACAAAGCAAAAAAAAAAACCCAAAAATAGTAGAAAAATCAAATCTAAATTAATAATGGTTCAATCTAAAGCTCTAGTTCATTAAGGTTGTCCAATTCTTCTATTCCTTGAGTACCAACATAATTCTCATCATCTTCAACTTTTTCATCTTCCTTATCTCGTGTTCCCATATCGTACGAGCTTGAAGTACTAGCCCTTAAACCATAACGACGCTCGTCAACTCCACTTGCCTCCGCAACAACACCCCAAGTGAAATTAGTATCTCCATAAAAAACTGATTCATCTTATTGGTCAAGCCACAAAAAATACAAGTGACTTTATTCATATTAGTCTCACATGCTCTTTTACCATATTTCCAAGCCGAATCAGTCATTTTAAAGTAGTGAACAAAAACCAGATTTTAGTTATTAAAAGAAGAAAAAACTCACTGTTGCTGTTGAAAGAAACTGTGACACCCCAACTTAAGAAAGAAGTCTCACATCGGCAAAACATGGAGGGTTGCTGGTATATAAGTGAGAAAGCCTTACTCCCTAGTGACGCATTTTAAAGCCGTGCAGGCCTGGGCCCAAAGCGGATAATATCACTAGTGGGTTGGGAAGCTACAGGGGTATCTCAGGCCTGTGTGGTTCGAGATGCCCATCGCGGCTAGAACCTCAGGTCGGGTCGTGATAGAATGGTATCAGAGCTGCTTCTGTATCATCCTTGTCGATATGGGCTAGAGTTCAAACGAAGTGTAGGCGAATCCCAGTAAAGGCGGGGCAAACCTCAGTCCTGAGTGTAGGCAAATCCCATTCGGTGAGGCAAACCTCACCGAGGATGCTAAGTCCATAAGGGGGGTGTATATGACACCCCAACTTAGGGAAGGAGTCCCACATTATCAAAACACAAAAGGAATGCTGGGTATATAAGTGAGAAAGCCTTACTCTCTAGTGACGCATTTTAAAGTCGTGCGGGCTTGGGCCCAAAGCAGACAATATCACTAGTGGGTTAGGAAGTTATAGGGGTATCTCAAGCCTGTGTGGTTAGGGATGCCCGTCGCGGACAGGACCTCGGGTCGAGTTGTGATAGAAATAGAGCATTGCTGCTCCTGGAAAATAGAGCATTGTTGGAAAAAAGTAAAAGAAGAAAAGAAAATCTGAAGAGAAAGATGCAAAAAAAAATCACAGCATTGGTGAAGTCAACTCTTAAGAGAGAATAAAAAAATCAAGAAGAAGAAGAGAATAAGAAAAATTACTTTGGTTTTGTACAACAGTCGTGAAGTAGCAGCAGTGGGGGTAAAAAAACTTAGAAGAACACTTACAATTTTCAGAGCTGTTGAGATGAGAGAAAGCTGTGATTTCTAAAGTTGCTTAATGAAAGCTGTCTTCATTACCTGTCTGCATTACCTTTTACAACTTTTGACCACCTTTTTTTTACTTTTAACAACTTTTATGAAACCCTAAAAATACCAACAACAATTCAACCTAAAAAGAATACTAGTATATGCAATTCCAACGTAAAATAAATACCACCCGCAACAAAATAAAAAATTACATATTGCGAATTCATCGCAATGCAATATCCACCGCATCGCATCGCAACGCATCGCACAACAGTGGTTGATGTGCCCGCAATTCTCAAATCGCACCGCATCATCTATGCAACTCACCGGAGGACCGCATAGCATCGCATCACCGCATAATGTGATGTTGCGGGTGTAATTCTGAACACTTCCTATGCGTGCTCTATTTTTCCTATGTCCTTTGTCTAACTAGCGACATTCGAGGATGAATGTTCCCAAGGAGAAGATAATGTAAGACCCTGCAAAATTCCCTCATAGTTTGAGCCTTACAACATATTAAGTGAGGAGTGATTCCGGCCCAAAAAGATTGAGAAGTGACTTACTAAGTGAGTATTGTGTTAACCACATAGAATTTCCATAATTTTGACTTTTTATTACCTAGGAAATCTGATAAGCTTTCCATCGATATAAGATTTGCCTAAATCCAACACTCGGGTAAGAATTTATGGCTAATTTAAGCCTTAGTCATAAAACTGCATCGTTTCTGTGTTTGGCGCGTCGCGGAGATGGTTTATTTGTCAATTGTCGATTTTCTGTGGTACTTGCGATAGTAGCGTGTCGTAGAGAAGCCCAATTTCCCAATAGTCAATTTTCAGTGAAACCCCGCGATAATGGCACGTCGCGGAGGAGTCCCAGGTCCCAACTAGTGGGACAGCACGATGGCTCCGCATCGCGGGGACTCCCAATTTACCAATTGTCAATTTCCAGTTAGCCACCACGATAAGTGGCGCATCGCGGTGACCCTTGAAATCGAGTTTCCAGTTCAAATTTTTCAGCGTCATACAGATGTTAAAAAAGGCACTTTGGACTTTTTCCAAGCCTATAAAACCGTGAAAACACCAAATCAAGTCCATTTACAAGCATTCTATGAGTTTTTTCTCAACAAAAACCCTAAGTATTCAAAACCTCTTCCAAGAATCTCAAGAACCCACCATGGATTTTCTAATTTGAGTCAAGATTCAAGGTTCCCAAGTTAAAGGCCTCAAGATCCCTCATTCAAGAGCACAAATAGAGTTCCAAAAGTGAGAGTTCATCCAAAGCTTCTAATTCAAGGTATGTAGGGTTTTGAACAAGGGTAACCCTTTCACACTTGTGCCCAAAAGACTTGTTTACATCATGATTTTCTTGAAATCTATAAGGTTTTACATGAATTTGAATAGGGATTTTTCACCCATTATTATTGAATGCATTATATTGATATTTCCCCTGAATTAAGAGTCAAATGGCATGATTTTTACATGTTTTATTGAGAATTTATAGCTTGGTGTTAACCTCATGATTTTACTCCTTGAGAAGCTAATATTTGTAATGTTTGAGATATTGAAACATTTGACTATATTGAGATTTTGAGATAAATTGCTGAAATTCCCATATTTCCATATGATTTATGAATCTATATGCTATATATTATGCTTTTGATGAGATTTAACTTGATATTGAACTATGGGTTAGTAAGCCCTAATTGAGACTTGTAAAATTATGAACTCTTGTGCTATAAACACCCATGATTTGAGTATTTTGAGATGATTGAGAAATGAATCGACCTAATGGTCCGAAAGCTTTGAAATCCACTTCACTAGATGAGATTATCGATTTGATTATTGGGTTTGTGGTGAACCATGACATTATGATAAAAGTGGATTTTTATGAGATGAGCATAGATAATCTAAAGGGAGTAGTATTTAGCACCGAGCAGGTAAGTTACTATGGTTTCTTACCCCAAAAACTACGTACCACCGTAGGTTGGGCCTGAGGCTGAGTTTATGATGATTATGATTGGGCCTGAGGCCAAGTTTTATTTAGTGATCACTAGACCTAGGTTATCCTCCGTGGCAAGAGTATGACGCTCCTCCCCAACGTGGGGTCTCTTTCTTAGGAGGAATAAACATTGGACTCTATGTAGCTCGCATGGTTTATGTCGGTTACGAGAACCTCCCTTGACATTTAAACTTCGAGATCAAATACTTATTTTCCTGCTATTTTCCTAAATGGTAGAATTGCAAAGATGTTCCGTAAATAAAGCATTTCCTTGATGTGAGTTATTTTCCCTTAATGAAAGTATTTCCCTTGATATAGTACTTTTCATAAAGCTTTGAGATAAGTTATTTCCTCGAACTAGAATGCTTTTCCATTTGAGATAGAAAGATTTCCCTAAAGCTTAAAATAAGATATTTTCCTAAAGTGAATGAAATGCCTTCAAGTATGTTTCCAAGTCATGTGATTTTGAATTCTAAGTATATGAGTTCAAAAATAGTTATGAAATATTGAGCATTGAGAAAGTTTTACCCTCCATGAGACATATGCATGAGCTAAAAGTATTGTTTAAAGTCCCTTAGCCTTTGGGTATTGAGAGTAAGAGAAGATTTCTGATTTTCAAGGTTAAAGAATGATGACTCACGAGAATTGTGTTGCATGCTCCATTCTATATGATTTATTAGCTTTATATTTTACACTTGGTCAAGCCATGTGAGTTGTCTCATACTGCATACGTGATTTGATTGAAGAAGATCGATACTATTTTAAACATATTCATTCACCCCCGCATAGTCAGTACATTCCAAGTACTGATCCACATATATGTATGTGCTACATTGTGTCATAATATAGGTTCAGGTGCTCAGTCCCAGCCTCGCCCGTGATTCTTCGAGTACCTTGCTTACGTTTTCTACAGTGGTGAGTCCTCATGGTTCGAGGGCTGATCTTTAGATATTTACTGTACTTGAGAGACTATGTTTTATTTTCAGTTCATTTCGAGCTAGTTAGGGACCTGTCTCAATGAATCTCTAGATTTTGATTTGTAGAGGCTCGTTAGACTAGTATCAGACTTGTGATGTGTCAAGGGTTCAGTATTGTGATTTTGTTGAGATTTCTCTATATTGTGGTCATATGGACTGAGTATCTTTTCCATATTTAATTTTATGTTATACGACTATACGAGTGTTTGAGTATATTCTTATCTTGAATTGTGTGTCATTGGTCGAAATCGGCTCTAACGGTTAGCTTGGGGCTACTCGTAGCCTTAAGCATCGTGTGACATCCCGGGAGGCGATTTTGGGTCGTTACAAACTTGGTATCAAAGCCTAAGGTTTCTAAGAAGTCTGACCAACCACGTTTAGTAGAGTCTTGATCATCGGCGTGTAGCGCGCCACACCTATGAGCAAGAGGCTACAAGACGTTTTATGAAAAAATTGTTTCTTCTTTCAGATTCTATCGTGCCTACTGTTGTCCCTCTTATCTAATGACCCGTGCTGTTCCATTTTCAAAAAATTCCTCCTCAAAGAGAGAATGTCTGTGGGAACAATGATGAGCAACCCCACCTATTGATCCATTGAATGATACGGTGTCCTATTTTGATTTTAGGGCGGCCTTTCAAGCGTTAGCCCAAGTGGTCACCGCAAATGTTCGGGCTAATAACCAGGCCCCAATTGCTAATCAACAAGGTGGTGATGCAGCCGCGGCTAGGATTCGTGACTTTATGCGGGTTAATCCGCCTGAGTTCTATGAGTCCAAGGCGGAAGAGAACCCCCAGTTGTTCCTGGAGGAGGTGGGGAAGATCACTAATGTGATGCAGGTTTTGGAAGAAGAAGTGTTGTATTGGCGTCCTATAGACTGAAGGACATTGCTTATGATTGAGTTGTATCGTGGAAGAAGGGTAGAGGTGAGAATGTCGCTCCTATGACTTGACAAATGTTCCAAGATGCCTTCTTGGACCAATTCTTTCCTCTTGAGATGAGGGAGGCAAAGATTGAGGAGTTCATCAACTTGAGGCAGGTCTCCATGACTATTAAGGAGTATTGCTTAAAGTTCAATCAGTTTGCCAGGTACGCTCCTGATTTGATTTCTGACACCCGAGCTAGTATGAGTAAGTTTGTGACCGGTGTTTCTGGGATGGTAGTGAAGGAGTGTAAGGCTGTGATGTTGCATAAGGATATGGATCTGGCTAGGTTGATGATGTATGTCCAACAAATAGAGGTGGATAATATTAGAGAGAGAGATAAAATAAGGGGTAACAAGAGGGTTAGATCTGAGTAACTTGAGTTTAGCCGGCCTAGGTTCTATGGAGGGAACCGCTCCCAGTTTTAGAGACGTCCGTTTGTCCTAGTGCCTTCATCAGCTAGTGCTCCCACGCCTAGAGGTAGGCTGGAGCAAGGGAGCATGTCTTTCATGTCTGTGGGTAACCGGCCCCGTAATCCTCCTTGTGTAAAATCCTCCTTGTGTAAAATATGGTAGAAATCACCTTAGGGAAGTGATTCGGAGATGTGAGGGGTTATTTTAGTTATGGCAAGTGGGGACATAGACTTAGAGATTGCCCCCATGCTAGACGGGGGAATAGAGATGTCCGACCTCAGGCACAGGCTGCTAGTGCACCAGCTCCGGTACTTCGTCTCGCCCCTACTCAAGGTGCTTCTTCTAGCACTGCTGGCCGTTGGTGCCATAACAGATTCTATGTCTTACCATCCCATCAGAAGCAGGAGGACTCCCTTGATGTTGTTACTAGTATGCTTTGTGTTTTTTGCCTCGATGTTATATGTTGTTAGGCCTCAGGTCAAACCTCTCTTATGTGACCTCACTTGTAGCTGTGAATTTCCAAATGAGTCCCGAAAAGATTCTCGAGCCCTTCCTAGTATGTACACCAGTCGGAGAGTCAGTTGTTGCAAAACAAGTGCATAGAAATTGCCCTGATACTGTGTTTCATAGAGTCATACTTGCAGATTTGATAGATAGATTTTGACCTTATTCTGGGTATGGATTGGCTTCATTCTTGTTATGCATTTATAGATTTTCGTACCCGTGTGGTCAAGTTTTAGTTCCCTAGTGAGCTCGTGTTTAAGTGGTCCAGGAGTTCGGTATCTCCCAAGAGTTATTTTATCTCCTATATTAAAGCTCGAAAACTAATATGCAAAGGTTACATCTACCACCTAGTTAGAGTCAAAGACGCTAAGTCTGAGACTCCAACTATCTAATCGGTAGATATTATTAATGAGTTGCTCGATGTTTTTTTGAAAGATCTCCTAGGGGTACTTCCCGATAGAGAGATAGAGTTCAAAATTGACCTTTTTCCTGATACTCGACCTATTTCCATTCCGCCATATCATGTGGCACCTATCGAGCTTAAGGATTTGAAGGAGCAACTCAAAGATCTCTTAGACAAAGGTTTGATTAGACCCAGTATTTCTCCTTGGGGAGCACCTATTTAGTTCGTGCGGAAGAAAGACAAATCTTTGCATATATGCATCACTAGACCTAGGTTATACTCCCTGGCAAGAGTATGATGCTCCTAGGAGGACAAAATGTTGGACTCCATGTAGCTCGCATGGTTTATGTCGGTTACGAGAACCTCCCTTGACATTTAAACTTCGAGATCAAATACTTATTTTCCTGCTATTTTCCTAAATGGTAGAATTGCAAAGATGTTCCGTAAATAAAGCATTTCCTTGATGTGAGTTATTTTTCCTAAATGAAAGTATCTCCCTTGATATAGTACTTTTCATAAAGCCTTGAGATAAGTTATTTCCTCGAACTAGAATGCTTTTCCATTTGAGATAGAAAGATTTCCCTAAAGCTTGAAATAAGATATTTTCCAAAAGTGAATGAAATGCCTTTAAGTATGTTTCCAAGTCATATGATTCTGAATTCCAAGTATATGAGTTCTAAATAGTTATGAAATATTGAGCATTGAGAAGGTTTTACTCTCCATGAGACATATGCATGAGCTGAAAGTATTGTTTAAAGTCCCTTAGCCTTTGGGTATTGAGAATAAGAGAAGATTTCTGATTTTCAAGGTTAAAGAATGATGACTCACGAGAATTGTGTTGCATGCTCCATTCTATATGATTTATGAGCTTTATATTTTACACTTTTTCAAGCCATGTGAGTCGTCTTATACTGCATACATGATTTGATTGAAGAAGATCAATACTATTTTAAACATATGCATTCACCCCCGCATACTCAGTATATTCCAAGTACTGATCTACATATATGTCTGTGCTACATTGTGTCATAATGTAGGTTCAGGTGCTCAGTCCTAGCCTCGCCTGTAATTTTTAGAGTACCCTTCCTACGTTTTCTACAGTGGTGAGTCCTCATAGTTCGAGGGTCGGTCTTTAGATGTTTACTGTACTTGAGAGACTATGTTTTATTTTCAGTTCATTTTGAGCCAGTTGGGGACCTGTCCCAACGACTCTCTAGATTTTGATTTGTTTAGGATTGTCAGACTAGTATCAGACTTGTGATGTGTCGAGGGTTCAATATTGTAATTTTGTTGAGATTTCCCTATATTGTGGTCATATGGACCGAGTATGTTTTTCGTATTTCCTTTTATGTGATACGACTATGCGAGTGTTTGAGTCTATTTTTATCTTGAATTGTGTGTCATTGGTAGAAACTGGCTCTAAGGGTTAGCTTAGGGCTACTCATAACCTTAAGCACCGTGTGACGTTTCGGGAGGCAATTTCGGGTCGTTACACTCCATCTCCTCTAACACAATGTCTCTGCCCCCCTCATTATTCAAGAGTTTATGAAAATACGACTGCCATCTTCTCTTAATATGAGCGTCCTCCACTAGCACACTACCATTCTCCCCCTTAATGCACTTCACTTGATCCAGGTCTCGACCCTTCCTCTCCCTCGCCTTAGCAAGCCTATACAACCTTTTTCCCCACCTCTCTCCTCCAACCTCACATACAAGCTCTCAAACACTGCCGTCTTAGCAGCCATAACTACTAACTTAGCCTTTTTCATAGCTAACTTGTACTCCTCCCTATTTACCAGTTTATCTTCTTCATCCTTAATCTCAACCAACTTAGTATACACCCCTTTCTTTGTCTTCACTTTCTTCTTTACTTCTACATTCCACCACCAATCCCCCTGACGCTGACCGGTCCGGCCCCTCGAGACAACCTACACCTCTCTAGCCGTCTCCTTGATACACCTGGCCGCCCAATCCCACATACCATCCACGTCCCCCTCTACTCCCATAGCCCCATCTTCGCCACATTCTCCTCTATCTACAACGCATTAACCAGCGTCAAGCCCCCCACTTTATTCTAGGTCGACCCTACCCGCCTCTTCTCTTCTTATCTCTTTTAAGCCCAAATCCATCACCAAAAGTCTGTGTTGGGTTGAAAGGTTCTCACTCGGAATGACCTTACAATCTTTAAGCAACACTCTATCCCCCTTCCTAAGCAGCAAAAAGTCAATCTAAGTCTTAGCTATTGTGCTTTGGAAGGTAACCAGGTGATCCTCCTTCTTTGAAATCTTGAATTCACTACCATCATCCCAAATTCCCTTACAAAATCCAACAGAGCAGCTCCCTCTTCATTTCTCTCCCTAAAACCATAACCCCCATGCACATTGCCATAGCCTCCCGGTAACACCCTATCCGACCGTTGAAATACCCTGCTACAACAATCTTCTCAGATCTAGGCACGCCTCTTACCACCTTGTCCAAAGCCTCCCAAAACCGTTTCTTCTCATCATCGTCCAAGCCCACCTGTGGCGCATAAATACTACACACTTTCAGAGGAAACCCCCCAATGACCAACTTAATCATCATCAACCTATCGTTGACCCTCTTAACCTCCACTACTTGCCCTTTAAGTTCTTCATCTACTAAGGTGCCTACTCTATTCCTACGTCTCTCACTCCCCGAGTACCAAAGCTTGTAACCATCCACATCCCTAGCCTTAGACCCTATCCACTTGGTCTCCTGAACACACGCAATATTAATTCTCCTCTTTCTAAGAATCTTCATAAGCTTTATGGACTTACCCTGAAGGGTCCCTATGTTCCAAGACCCCACCTTCACCCTATCTATGCAACACGTCTACCTCTACCACCCCTCTCTCCATACCCAAAACTCAACCTAACACTATACTTTGCCCCCAGTCCCAAACCAGCCCTCCCCCCTTTCCTCCCTTACATCAACTCTCCCCTCCCTCCACCCCAACAACCACCCCCAACCCCAACCCCCTCGGACATGACCCTACCCTATCATCGAAGCCCAAAGCCACTACTCAAGGAAAAACAACAAAGATAGAAAGTAAACTAAACTACGATAGAAACAAAAACTAAACTAAGGTAGAAACAAACTAACAACAAGAAATATAGAGCACACTAGTGGCCTAGCACCAAGGGAAACAAAACAAAATAATAAAAAGCGGTGCAAGTCACCAATATATGTAGACAAACCCAACAAATTAAATGCAAGTCAAGATACCGTAGATAATACGAGAAAAAATATGAAGAAGGAGATAACAAAGGTTAGAATTCACCGGGTTATGCTTGTATACCAAGTCCTCTTTTCTTGCGTGATATGTTGGATCCCATCAAACTGATGCAAAAATTGGTCGTCGAGATATTATCGCTGAAGTGCCACCGGAATCAGATTTGGTACTATCGGAATCAAATCTGATCGAAACCAGCAGAACCTTCAGATACACCCGCCTTTGGATACACCCGTCTGAGTCGGTCGCCTGTGACTGGAGTTGCGTGCTGCCTAGGTCGCTGGAGTCACGCCAATGGTGACCTTAACCCACTGGCACAAGAAGTGGGTGGTTTGAACGATGGGAAGAGAAAGAAAAAAGGAGAGAGAAGAGTATAGAGTGAACTGGGGAGAGAGAACGAGGGAGAGGGAGTACCCTTACTTATTACCGGCACTCCTACACCGTCGTCGGCGTCGGCCAGTCAAGGGTCAGTGAACGTAGGGTTAATAAACGTTAGGGTCAATGAACATTAGAAAAGCTTTAGAGAACCAATAGTCTCTCAGTCTATGGGAGTAGAAAATCTTATTTCATTAATTAATTAAGAGTAAAATTCAACAACAAACATTGGAGTTATTCAACTTGTGGGTATGCTTAAAGATTTAATATTATCTATATAGTAGTTTCGTGGCAATAATGATCTAAAATTTGCTTGTTGAAATTATTTGCTTTATCATTGGCAATGTTGCTACCTCTGGAGAACATAAGGAGTAGTAAACTATACTTAGATAACAAAATATGAGGCTAATATTTTATTTTAATTTCTTTTGTTGAGAAAAGGTAACTATCTTATAAAGATAGCACCAAGAAAGTGCTGTCAAAAGTATTTATAAACTGCCAAAAATTGCATCTCGTTCAATTCTTAAAGATATTATACTATAAGTTTTGTCTCTGCTCCAACATCATTAATATAACTCTGTTTACATCAAAAATAAATCAAAAGTAAACAGTTCATTTTGATCTTTTCACTGGGATCTTCTTTGTCTTCAAAACATCCAGCATTTCTCTAGTTCCACCATATGCATGTTGGAATAGATGCTACTATTTGTTTTGTACTTTACTCTAAATAATATTTTGGCCTAGTTTTATCAAATTACCTAAGAGTTGAATTGGTGCAGTATCACATAATGGTTTCTTTTGCAATGTAAGGTTTTGAACATCAAATTATGGCTCTGTAGGTTGCTAGCACCATTTATCTTATGCGACATTTTAATTGAAGTTTTAAAGTTGTGAATAAAGGGTTGCTCCAAGATTGTTCTAGATGTTCCTCTTTTGTTTGAGGCCAAGATGGATAAATGGACTAAACCCATTGTTGTCATTTGGGTTGACCCTGAGACACAGTTGTAGCGGCTCATGACAAGAGATGGATCTATGGAAGAGGAGTCCATAAGCAGGATAAATACACAGATGTCCCTGGATCTCAAGAGGTCAAAGACAGATAATGTAATTGATAACACCAGTTCACTAGAAGCTCTGCATGAGCAATTCTAAAAAGTTTTAACTGAAATTACCAAACTGCTGACCTGGATTGAGTTTACGCTCTCAAGAAATGGAGCTTTTCTGACGTTGTTCTCCACTTCTGTTAGTGTTGCTATTTTCAAGAAAAGCTCTTCAAGGTAATAACTCATATATTTTGAAATAACACAATGTATGCATTTCTCCGTGGCAGAAGACACACTAATCGAGCACTACTTTTGTGTACTATTTATTTTAAAAAGAGTTGTTTATGTAATTCCTATGCTTTATTAGATACTCGTTTGATATGTTTAAAGTTAAAGCAGGATAACTTCGATCATACACTTGGACTGACTAACTAAAGTTGTTAAGGCACATGTTTAAAAGCTGCCACTTGTTTTATTTATTGCTTTGAATGTTTCAAAGTAGTTTCCTAGCTTTTAGGATTTAGTTACTCCATGATTCAACATTTAGTGTTTGTTGCTAGATTTTAGGATCTTAGTTGGTTTTTACGTCTTTAAATGTAATTCTGAAAAACTGAACGAACTACTCTCTTCAGCATCATTAGTGTGTTTTATCTTTCTTTTTTTTCTTCTTAGCCAACTTGGTTTTACTGCAAAAACACCAACAAATTGGTATCAAAGCAATCTTCTTAAGGGATCTATGAGGTTAGTTGAGTGCATCAATGGAAGGAGAGTCTAATTTTTCAGTAATGGCACCATCAGTCTTCAATGGAGACAACTATCAAATGTGGGCCGTGAAAATGGAGACCTACCTGGAAGCATTGGATTTGTGGGAACCAGTGGAGGAAGACTATGAAGTTCAGCCACTTCCAGAAAACTCCATTGTAGCACAAATGAAATCGTAGAAGGAGAAGAAGACAAGGAAATCAAAGGCAAAAGCATGCTTATTTGCAGCAGTATCTCCTATGATTTTCACACGAATAATGTCCTTGAAGTCAGCAAAAACAATCTGGGATTATCTTAAGACAGAGTATACAGGCGATGAAAGGATTTGTGGACTGCAAGTGTTGAATCTTATCAGGGATTTTGAATTGCAGAGAATGAAGGAGTCAGAATCAGTAAAAGAGTACTCAGATAGAATTTTAAGCATTATCAACAAGGTGGGGTTGCTTGGATCTGAGTTAACAGATTCAAGAATTGTGGAGAAACTACTTATAATAGTGCCAGAAAGGTTTGAAGCCACTATAACAACCCTG
Source organism: Capsicum baccatum var. pendulum (assembly GCA_030864225.1). Taxonomy (NCBI): domain Eukaryota; kingdom Viridiplantae; phylum Streptophyta; class Magnoliopsida; order Solanales; family Solanaceae; genus Capsicum; species Capsicum baccatum. The sequence continues at coordinate 252,197,600 of CM061559.1, read as the reverse complement.
GAGAACACAAAGGATCTGTAAAAAATTTCCTTTAAAGAGCTCTTAAATGCCTTGCAAGCACAAGAGAAAAGAAGAGCCATGAGACGGGATGAAGCAGTAGAAGGAGCCTTACTAGCTAAGAATCAAGACAACAACAAGAATACAAAGAAGAAGAACTTTAAGAATCTGTCAGAAAATCGAGAAAGTTTATTCAACAATAATCAGAAGGGCAAAGGAGGAGGCTCAAAAAAAGACATTTCCACCCTGCCAACACTGTGGGAAGAAAGGACATTCACCTTTAAAATGCTGGAGAAGACCTGATGCTAAGTGCACTAAGTGCAAACAACTTAGTCATAAAGCAGTGATCTGTAGAGTTAAGCCTCAACAACAAACAGAAGGTGCAAAAGTTGCTGATCAAGAGGTGGAAGATCAACTCTTTATGGCCACATGTTTCTCAAGTACTGACACAAGTGAACACTGGATAGTAGATAGTGGTTGTACCAACCACATGACACATAATAGAGAACTCTTCAATGAGTTGAGAACCACGGAGATTAAGAGGGTGAGGATTGGAAATGGTGAACATCTGGATATGAAAGGAAAATAAAATATAGCTATTTCAAGCTATACAGGTACAAAAATTATTACAGATGTTCTCTTTGTACCCAAGATTGATCAAAATCTGTTGAGTGTTGGTCAATTGTTGGAGAAAGGCTATAAAGTGTTATTTGAAAATAAACAATGCTTAATTAAAGATGTTGACGGCAAAGACATGTTTAAAGTTAAGATGAAAGGAAAAATCTTTGCTCTAAATCCAAATGAGGAGGAGCACATGGCTTTTCAATCCAAAGAAAGTATCACTGAAAGCTGGCACAAAAGACTCGGGTACTTTCATTATCGTGGACTACTTCAAATGCAAAGATTGAATATTGTCAAGGACATACCAAACTTGTTGAAGCATTCTAAAAATTGTCATATATGTCAATATGGAAAGCTAACGAGGAAGCCTTTTCCTAAAATAGCTTGGAGAGCTCTAAGGAAGTTGCAATTGGTTCACACAGATATATCAGGCCCTCAAAGAACACCTTCTCTGAATGACAATCGGTACTATGCAGTGTTCATTGATGACTTCACCAGGATGTGTTGGATATACATTCTCAAGTACAAGTTCGAGGCAGCACGAGTCTTCTGGAGTTTCAAAGCTCAGGTTAAAAATTAGAGTGCCTGCAAAATACAAATGCTTAGTTCAGATAATGGCAAAGAATATACATCTGAAGAATTCAACAAATTTTGTGATGAAGTAGGAATTGAGCATCAGTTTATAGCTCCCTATACTCCTCAACAAAATAGAGTTATTGAAAGGAGAAATAGATTCATATTGGATATGACACGCTGTATGCTGTATGAGAAAAACTTACCTAAGAAGTTTTGGGCAGAAGTAGCAAATACTGTTGTTTTCTTGCAAAATCTGCTTCCAACAAGAGCTGTAAAGGATCTGACACCATTTGAAGCCTAGTATGGACGCAAGCCATCTCTTAACTTTTTTTAAAAATTTTGGTTGTTTATTCTTTGCTCGAGTTCCACAGATCAACCAAGATAAGTTGGATAAAATAGCTTTGTCAGGAATCTTCATAGGTTACAGCACATTTGCCAAAGCCTACAAAGTTTTCTAGCCACAAACTGGGATAATTGTCAGAAGTAGGGACGTGCACTTTATGGAAGAAGAAGAGTGGAATTGGGAAGACTTAAAGAGGACCAGTCGATGTCCAAGTGAGCTAAGGCATTCACCTACCATCAACACATCAGAGGGACATGCTGATAAAGTGTGGGAGAATGAGCTGATTAATGACACGCTAATAAAAGGTACAAAGTTTCTCTCTGACATATATCAGAGATGCAATATAGCCATTTGTGAACCTGCAGGATACATGGAAGAAAAATACAATGAAAACTGGAGGAGTGCAATGAAGAAGGAGCTATCAATGATTAAAAAGAAATAAAACTTGCGAGTTGGCTAATAGACCTCACAATAGGAAAGTAATTAGAGTTAAGTGGGTGTTTAGAACCAAGTTGAACCCCGATGGCTCAGTCAACAAGCACAAACCAAGGCTAGTGATCAAGGGATATGCTCAAGTGTTTGGAGTTGAATACTCAGACACATTTGCACCTGTTGCTAGGCTCAACACAATCAGATTGCTCCTTGCTCTTGCAGTTCAAAGAAATTGGAAAGTGTTTCAGTTGGATGTTAAGTCAGCATTTCTTAATGGATTCTTCAAGAAGAGATCTATGTTGAGCAACCTGAAGGCTTTATGGAAAGGGGAGAAGAAGATAAAGTGTACTTGCTAAGAAAAGCACTTTATGGTCTAAAACAAGCACCTCAGGCATGGTACAGTAGGATTGATGATTACTTAATCAGTTTGGGGTTTCAGAAAAGCCTGTCTGAACTCACTTTGTATGTTAAGTATGATGGTGCAGATATCTTAGTCATCTCTCTTTATGTAGATGATCTTTTAGTTACTGGGAGTAATATTGATCATGTCAATCAATTCAAGATGGAAATGAAGAAGGTTTTTGAGATGACAGATCTTGGCCTAATGACATACTTTCTTGGAATAGAAATTAAGCAAAGTCAAGACGGGGTATTTATTTGCTAGAAGAAATATGCAAGAGAAATATTAAAAAAGTTTCAGATGAAAGACTGCAAGGCAATGAGTACTCTTATGAATCAAAAAGAAAAGTTGGTTAAAGAAGATGGAGCTGCCCATGTTGATGAATCTGAATTCAGAAGACTCAGAAGCCTGATAGGATGCCTGATGTATTTAACCGCAACCAGACCTAATAATATAAATGCAGTAAGCTTTCTATCTAGGTTCATGCATTGTCCAAATGAGATTAACATGAGGGCTGCAAAGAGAGTCATCAGATACATCAAGGGAACTTGGAATTATAGAGTAAAATTTATGAAGAGCAAGGAGTTCAAGATGACTGGATTTTCTGATAGTGATTGGGAAGGCTCAATGGATGACATGAAAACCACCTATGGATATTATTTGTCTTGGTTCAGGAATGTTTTCATCGAGCTATAAAAAGCAAGAAATTATAGCCCAACCCACTGCTTAGGCTGAATTTGTTGCTGCAACAGCTGCTATAAATCAAGCCATCTGGTTAAGAAAAATTTTGACTGATTTAAATCTAGAGCAGAGGCAAAGCACAGAGGTTTTTGTTGACAATCAAAAAGCAATTGTAATTTCCAATAATCCAGTATTTCATGGCAAGACCAAGCATTTCAACATCAAATTATTTTTTGTGAGAGAAGCACAAAAAAGTGGTGATGTGGTTCTTTATTTCTGCAAAACAAAAGATCAAGTAGCATATATCCTCACCAAACCATTGCCACTGAGCAAGTTCGAAAGCTTCAGAAAAGAACTTGGTGTTTGCAGCATCTAACTAAGGAGGGGTGTTAATGCACATATTTAAAAGCTGCCACTTGTTTTATTTATTGCTTTGAATGTTTCAAAGTAGTTTTCTAGTTTTTAGGACTTAGTTACTCCATGATTCAGCATTTAGTATTTGTTGCTAGATTTTAGGATCTTAGTTGGTTTTTAGGTCTTTAAATATAATTCTGAAAAACTGAACGAACTACTCTCTTCAGCATCAGTAGTGTGTGTTATCTTTTTTTTTCTTCTCAGCCAACTTGGTTTTACTGCAAAAACACCAATAAAAGTAAAGGATCATGATACATTTTGGTGTTTCTTTGGAGCATTTTGGTGTTTATTGAAATAAACCCACATATATGGTTGTGTACGTCCAATTTCTTCTTCAAACAAGATGTTTCATCCTGAAGATTTGAAGATTAGAAGTGCTGAATCTGGCAACATAGCACTAGCTTCATTAAGCTTTCTTCTCTGTTGAAAATCAGTTCTTCCACCATAACCTCTTTAAAACATCTTGTATTAATAGGTTATCGTCATGTAGTGTACAAAATAAAGAAAGCCCTAGTTGTGAAGGTTAGTCTACAAAGGTATCACTGTTCGCTGGTCCAATGTTGTCTTGTCAGGTAGAGGGCTAAATGTGAACTGGATGATGACTAAGTGTGAGTAATTGGATGCTGGTGGTTCCAGTTTTTAGCTTATCATATTCTCCTTTGTCATATCTCAGTGTATATATTTAACTGCTGCTGATGCCTTGATGTTTTGTTTGAGTTTGAATTCTGAATTTCACGGCATGTTCTGTCTAAGAGATTATGGATCAGACTTCACTTTTTTTACTGGTGGTGTGGATGGACAGATTTGGTACTACCTACCCCCTTTAAAGTTGTTTCTCATTGAATAATTGTCTTGGTTCTTTTATGCTTATTTTGGAAATTACTTGTTACTGGTCTTTGACATAAAAAAGGAAATCTACATTCATGATAACTCAAGTAAAAGATTCTTATTTTTACTAGAAAAAGACAAAGATGGAACTGAAATTTGTTGTTTGTTTTGCTTAGGGAGTGTTAACTGGAATTAATCTGGTCCTTTTTCTAGTTGAAAATCTACAATATTCTTCTAAAAAATGTTTTTTTATATCTTCAGGTTATGGTTCTTTCCCAATGCCGAAGGAGCTAAATCACACCCTTTAACCTTGCCTTGTGTGAAAAAGTTTAAAATTCTTTGGAGAATTACTAGTATCGAAAGCCTAAGTTATTGGGGATTGAGATAGATCTAAATGGGGGAACATGGATAGTCGGGATTCATACAGCCGATTCCACAAGCTCAAGGTTGAGACATACTAGTTGTAGTAGTGGTAGTTGTTGTCATTGCATCTTACATGCGCTTCATATCTTCAATTTGTTTCTTATTTTCTTTATATGATCTGCAAAATAACCTTTATATGCTACAACTGGATTAGGTAAAATTAAACCTAAGTTTGAAAATTACTATGTCTATTTCTGGATAAGGAAATGGTTATTGCAAATAAGCCTGTCAAATACTTCCCAACCATCTGTTTTTGGTTTATTAGTTGCCTGTGCCATTGCATTTTTCGTTTTAATTTAGTAACTATTTTTTGAATTTCAGTAGTGGTTGTTGACAGTCCCATGGTCGCTTTAATCTCATAAATTTAGACTGTCGTACTTTTTTTTGTAGGTGAGCCAATTCTGCAAGATAGGCCTTTATGTTTCATAGTGTTGAGCACTACTTTCGGCCTAGTATATCTTGAATGTATTTTAGAGTCCATTGCCATCCTTTTCATGAGAGGTAATAAATCTGTTTTTATCATTGCATCATATAACTGTGGCCGAGGTTTTGTCTTTTCTCATGTTTGATGCTTACATATCGTCATGTAGTTGAGGTTCTTTTTGTGTTCAATGCATTGATGTTTTCACGCTTTGATTAACAGGTGCTGAATCAACTTAACTTTGCTCTTGAAACACACTTTCTGATGAAGAGATATTGAAAAAAGCAAAATACTGTGGCATATTCTATCTCTAGCTCACAAAATTAGAATATCAGCTTCATTGTTCAAGGGGTTGGAAATGTTTTGGAGACTATCGTGACATAATGAAGAAGACTTTTGGATCTATATTGCCCAAGTTCACAAGGCTGCTATGAACTATTATGTGAAAGTATACATGTCAAAGACAGCTCCAGCAGCCTGGAAAGTAGTATCAGACTTCAATGAGTTTGTAACATTTTATGTTTTGAACAATTGTGATGTTTGTACCTTTTACATTTTAGTTTTTAATTCATTGCATGTGCACATCTTTAAATAGTAGTCTTTATTAGTATTTGTAGTATAAGACATGTTCTTTTAAGGTTAATAAAAATCTGTACGTTTGAATTTGTATTTTGAGTTATTAGCTAATTTAGGGTGTGAGATCATTTAAATAATATAATAATGTATAATTGTGATTAGTGGATATTGAAAAATCAAATTTGTACATTTAAATAATATTTTATAGTCTAAATGGTAATGCCTCACTTTAAAAGTGTGCCGATATGAATGTCCATATGTGGTTTTACACTAGCAAAGGCAACATTTCACTAATGATGGTTTAGAGGAGGTTTCATTGGCTATACGTTAGAAGTGTGGCCTAAGGTAACAAAGGCCACACTTTACAAAGTGTAGTTTAAGATCATACAAAGCGTTGTCAAATGAGATGTTACAAAGCGTGGCTTTTGTAGTGCATTCTATGTTCAATTTATGATACTTCGTGGCTGAAAAACTGTCACAACCCGAACCGGGGCCCTGGCCGTGACGAGCATTCCGAACCATGGAGGCCCAGCACACCCCTATCTGTCTGGTAATCATGCACGTGACTTATGACAATGGAAATATGAAAGATACACATTATAACGGAAACATGGTCAAGAATCATATGAAAACAATAATGGGGAATAATGTTCCGCAATCTCAAACAATATCTTTAAAACGTCTGCGAAATCTCTACTACATGACTGAAATAAATAATTGTCTGAAAACTGGGACAAGGACCCCAGTAGACCCAAAACTAATAACTGATAAATGAAACTGCCAGATATCAGGCCTACCGAAATATAGAAGGCTCACCAAATGACTCTGCAAATCAGTCTGAGGAATCTATTGATTTACTGAACCCCTAGACTGTGCCTTCGAACCTAGGAAGAAGGGGGTAAATACAAAAGTACTGGTACACAGAGATATCAAAACAAAACATAATATTTCTACAAAATATGAGTGAGTGCCATTATAAAGCAATTTCATATCAATTCATTTTAAAACACATGGGTGAAATGTAATTGTTTTCAACAACAATGTAATGCAACTGAGCTAGTTGGAATACCCTACATATAATATTTACACCAACTGTCAAATCTCTGTTGCCGCCGAGATTAGAGTGTAAGTGAGAGGAAGACACACAAGATCACACAGTAGGGTGTCTCGACCCAATGGTAGTGCACAAGATCACAAAGCAGGGCTCCTAACCATAATACCAACTTGGGAATGACATAAAGTCAGGTACTCAAGATCATAAATCAGGGTACCAAATTCCCATGTCGGCAAACACGATTTCCAGCGATGAGCCCTTACACTCAAACGCCTTCTTCGAGAATCCACCTATCTCATTTAAAAACAATGCATTCAAGTTTATTTGATTCAATCACATATCATATTCTGTAGAGTATCGTCATACCCGACTTGCAAGCCATCAATATCACATCATTCTTTCATGCAACTCTTATATTCATCATATATCAACATAAACAATCCTCTCCTTGCAAGTCAAAAATCATATTCACTTTCAAAATATTTTCATGTCATGCTTGTCAAGATGATTTCAAACAATTCACATCATATGGAAATTCAAAATAATTTCATATCAAGAGAGGATTTTCATATAATTCATGCTCTCAAGTTAACATCTTTTGAATCACAAGCATATGCATATATAATATATCAAATCACTTTGAAAATAGGCCTAAAAGCCAAACCAATATCATAGAGATGCTCAGAACATGTTTAAAACATAATCATATTCGTAATTTCAAAACCCCCATTTGAAAACATGAAATTTAAGCCCATGAGATTTTTGAGATAACCCCATGTACCTCTATATGTGAAGATGATAGGTGCTTCTCGAAGCCTACGTTCTGGGGAATTAGTTTTAAAAACCCACGGTTGAATCTTGAGTTGCTTGGGTTTTTATTTTGAAACCCTTGATAGAGTTCTTGAGCAATTTTAGTGAATATGGGTGTAATTTGGCTCTTTAGGGATTAAATCCCGTGTTTAAGTTGATAGGGGAAAGTTAACTTACCAAAATGCCATAAAAAATTTGGATAACTCACTGAAAATGGCTTGGGGCGATCCACCAGGCGTCGCCTGGCCTAGTGCACCGCGATTAGGCAGGCGTCGCCCGCTCAATCGCTGGCTAAGGCCCAAGGCGCGTGATCCAACAGGCGCCACCTACTTATCGCGCACTGCCACTGGTTTGGAAATCCAAACTTGCCCTTAAGCTTGTCTAAATTCCAAAACTCTCCCGAGATGTACTACAACCTTGCCCTATCGCAATGCAACAAGAAAATCCAAAAACAGATGGCGGGAAGGTCAAAAAGTTGTATCCCGAAGGTTGCCAGCTAAAATAACTCTAAGTCCTCATTACACTTAGAATAAATTTCAAGTTTTCTTACTCTTAGTTCTAGCCATTGTAAGGTAACACATGCACGAATTTTATGGGGCATTACATTATCCCCCTCTTGGGATCATTCGTCCTCGAATGATGATACGGAAAATAGGCACGCACGAATTCAAGTAGATTCAAACATAGAAAAGAAGACATAAGATAAGAATTGTACCTTCCATCTCATCATTCAATGGATCAAATAAATGTGGGTATCTATTTCTCATGTCATTTTCTGACTCCCAAGTTGCTTCTTCAACTTTTTGATTTCGCCACAATACTTTAACTAAGGCTATCTCCTTGTTCCTCAATTTTCTAACTTGACAATCCAGAATTGCTACAGGTTCTTCTTCATAAGACAAGGAATCCTTCACCTTGATTTCTTCAACGGGCAATACTAAAGAAGGATCTCCCATGCACTTTTTCAACATGGATATATGGAATACCGGGTGAACAGAACCCAAACTTGTAGGCAACTCTAACTCGGACGCAACACCAACTATCCTTCTTAAAATTTGATATGGCCCTACATAGCGTGGTCTTAACTTACCTTTCTTCCCGAAGCGCATGACTCCCTTTATGGGAGAGACTTTAAGGAAAACCCAATCTCCAACCTCAAATTCTAACTCTCTTCTTCTAACGCCGACATAGGATTTCTGATGACTCTGATCCATCTTAAGTTGTTCTCTAATTAATTTCACATCCTCCATTGCCTAATAAACAAGATCAGGCCCAAACAACCTCGTCTCACCAACTTCATACCACCCTATCGGAAACCTACTTCTCCCATACAAAGCTTCGAATAGTGCCATCTTAATACTGGAATGAAAGCTATTATTGTAAGCAAACTCTATCAATGGCAAATGATCTACCCAACTACCTTTGAAATCTATTACATAAGCTCTCAACATGTTCTTTAAGGTCTGAATGGTACGCTCAGCTTGCCCATCAGTCTGAGGGTGAAATGTTTTACTTAGGTTCACTTGGGTACCTAAACCTTTCTGAATAGATCTCCAAAACTGAGAAGAAAATTGCATACCTCGGTCGGATATAATAGAGACGGGTGCTCCATGCAAACGGACTATTTCCTCAATATACAGCTTCACATAATCATCTCCTGAATAATTAGTTCGCACAGGCAAAAAGTGGGCTGACTTTGTCAACCGATCTATAATCACCCAAATGGAGTCATACTGGTCTCGGGACTTCGGAAGTCCAGTAATAAAGTCCATGTTTATCATCTCCCACTTCCATAAAGTCAAAGCTATCCTTTGGGAAGTTACTCCTGGCCTCAAATGCTCTACCTTCACTTGTTGACAGTTCAAACACTTGGAAACAAAATCAGCTACATCACGTTTCATATTATTCCACCAATACAAAGTTTTCAGATCATGGTACATCTTAGTAGAGCCTGGGTGCACAACATACCTCGATGTGTGAACCTCATCAAGGATTCTTTCCCACAGTTCATCAACATTCAAAATGCACAACCTACCCTAAAATCTCAGAATACCGTCACCACCAATTTCGAATGACATTACCTTTTGTTGACCCACATCTTTCTTGATTTGCATCAAGATGGGATCTTCAACCTGCTTCTCCTTAACTTCAGCACAAAGGGATGACTTAGCTAACTCATGAACAATCAGTCCTCCATTTTTAACGCACTCCCAGATTTGCAAGGCGGTGAATATCCTTCACCATCTCTTTCTTCCCTTCTTCTATATGAGAAAGGCTGCCCATAGAAAACCTACTAAGGGAATCGGCTACAACATTTGCCTTGCTCAGATGGTAATACAGGCTCATATCATAGTCTTTCAGAAGCTCCATCCAATGCCTCTGCCTGAGGTTTAATTCTCTCTGCGAGAAAACATACTGCAAACTTTTATGGTCAGTATAAATATCAACATGCACTCCATAGAGATAGTGCCTCCAAATTCTGAGCGCAAACACCACAACTGCCAACTCCAAGCTATGAGTGGGGTAATTGCGCTCATACACCTTCAACTGCCTAGATGCATAAGCTATCACCTTACCACGCTGCATCAATACACAACCAAGTCCCACACGGGATGCATCACAGTAAACCACAAAGCCATCTACACCCTCAGGAAGGGTCAAAACAGGAGCAGTAGTCAGCAGCTTCTCAAAACTATTTTCACACAGATCAGACCATACAAACTTTGCCTTTTTCTGAGTCAATTTAGTAAGCGGAGCAGCTATAGAAGAAAAACTCTTTACAAATCTTCTGTAATAACCTGCCAGGCCCAAGAACCTTCGAATATCGATTGGAGTCGTGGGTCTGGGCCATTTTCTCACTACCTCAATCTTTTGGGGATCCAATCCCATCACCAGATACAATATGCCCCAAAAAGGCAATAGAGTTTAGCTAGAATTCATATTTGGAGAACTTAGCATATAACTGATGATCCTTAAGGGTCTAAAGAATAATTCGGAGGTGATTGGCATGGTCCTCCTCATTTTTGGAATAGATCAGAATATCATCAATAAATACTATGAAGAACAAGTCTAGGAACTAACGAAACACTCTATTCATAAGATCCATGAAGGCTGCAGGGGCATTAGTCAACCCGAAGGACATGACTAAGAACTCATAGTGACCATATTGGGTTCGAAAAGCTATTTTGGGAATATCTGACTCCCTCACCTTCAACTGATGATAGCCCGAACAAAGGTCTATCTTAGAAAAATATTTAGCACCCTGAAACTGGTCAAAAAGATCATCAATCCTAGAAAGACGATATTTGTTTTTAATAGTGACCTTATTTAATTGACGGTAGTCTATACATATACGAAGGGATCCATCCTTCTTTCGCACGAAAAGCATGGGTGCACCCTAAAGGAAAAAACTAGGACGAATAAAGCCTTTGTCTAGGAGGTCTGCAAGTTGTTATTTTAACTCCTTGAGTTCCACGAGAGCTATTCTATATGGTAGAATTGAAATAAAACGAGTTTCTGGCAACACATCAATACCAAAATTTATCTCCCTACCAGGTAGTATCTCTGGGAGATCTTTGGGAAAGACTTCTGGAAACTCATTCACTACAGGGACTGACTGAAGAGGAAGATTTTCAATTTTGGAACCTTTTACTCGAATTAGATGGTACATTTAACCTCTGGAAATAAGTTTTCGAGCTCTAAGATAAGAGATAAAGTGACCTCTAGGTTCCACAGAATTCCCAGCCCACATAATTGGTGTCTCATTCAGAAAGAAAAAGTAACCTTACGGGTTCTACAATCAAGTGTGACATAACACGAATGGAGCCAGTCCATCCCAAGGATAGCATCAAAATCTATCATATCAAGTTCTATAAGGTCTGCTACAGTATCCCGACTAAGAATAGACACAACACAATTTCTTTACACCCTTCTAACAATAACAGAATCACCTACAGAAGTGGAAACAGTTAAGGGTTCTACAATAACTTCGGGCTCAAACCCAAAACCAACAGCCACATAAGGGGTCACATAAGATAAAGTAGACCTGAGATCAAGCAATACATAAACATCACGAGAAAAGATTTGTAACGTACCGGTGACAACATCTGGTGAAGCTTCCACCTTCTGGTGGTTAGCCAAAGCATATAAATGGTTACGACTGCTCCCAACAGCTGAAAGAGATCCCTTAGGAGAAGGAGTCGTGGATGTGGCTTGGGGCTTAGTCCCCCCGTATTTTCTCCAGCAGAAAGGCAATCTTTCTGAAGGTGACCTACCTTGCCACAAGTATAACAATTTCCTCCCTCAAAATAACACCTTCCTGGGTGATTCTTTCCGCAAGTCTCACACTGTTAGATGAGTACAACGCTGCTAGGCCATACTGCCCTGTGACTGAGTATCTGGGGCTCTGGATCCATGATGAGTTTGAAAACTCTGAGATCATCTGTCTGCTGGTGGTCTGGGCGCTGGGGAGCTGGCAGCAGACTGTGCATTACCCCAACTCTTCTTATTCTGCCATTTAGTTCCCCACTTCTCTTTGAGGCTGGCTGTGACCCTGGTCGGCGGATCTTGCTTTTTTGGCCTCTCTTTCTAGCTCCTTAGCCTCATAACTTTTCTTTTTTTTCTCTTCTACCTGCTACATATGAACGGTTAGCCTAGAAAAGTCTAACTTCTTATTCAACATAGCTCCCTGGCATTCAAGCACCAGGTCATCAAAAAGGCCGGATGCAAACTTCCTTATTCAGGCCCTCATACTATTCGTCATCTCAGAAGCATAATGGACCAGTTGATTAAATTTCAAAGTGTACTCCTGCACGCTCATCTTACCCTGCTTGAGGTTCATGAACTCTTCTGCTTTAGCTTCCCTTATCTCCAGATTAAAGAACCTGTCAAGAAAAGCATCAACAAACTCATTCCATATTGAGGGCTCAGTATTGTCGCCCTTGGCATCTTCCCAGTCATTGTACCACTGATTTGACACCTCTTTCAGCTGGTATACAGCCAACTCTAACCCTTCTACCTCATCAACATGCATCACTTTGAAGATCATTTCCATCTCATCTATAAATTCTTACAGATCCTCTTCTACCTTAGTACCTGTGAATTTGGGGGGATTCATCCTCGTGAATTATCTCACCCGTGTAGCTCCAAAAGTAGCAGATACAGACCCAGTATCCTCTGACCGCTGAGTCTGTGCAACCACCAACTGTGTTAACATATGAATAGACTGCCTAAACTCTGTGTTTGATATGTTCCCCTGAGTAGTCGAGGGACGGTTCATATTGGTCCATGGATCCCGAAGTGGACTGGTTGGAATTGGAGGGACTCCCGGAGTAGGGATAGGGTCTGGAGCAGAATCTCTGTTATGTGTCCTCATACCATGAGTGGGATGGACTTCCTAATTCTGATCACTCTAATTAGTATTGCGATGAGGAGGCATGGTTGTTATTTCTGTAAGACCAAAAAATTTTTTGATTAGGAACAAACTTGACTCTGAAGCACGAACTAATTCACAAAGAAGGGAAACATTTCCTAATCACCTAGTAGTCTCTTGCTTATAAGTGTGGCGCGCTACACACCCATAAACAAGACTCTACCCGATACGATTTCACAGACAACCTGGGACCATAAACCATGCTCTGATACCAAGTTTGTCACGACCCAAACCGGGGCCCTGGCCGTGACGAGCATCCCAAACCATGGAGGTCCGAAACACCCCTATCTGTCTGGTAATCATGCACATGACTTATGAAAATAGAAATGCGAAAAATACACAATGTAGCGGAAACATGGTCAAGAATCATATGAAAACAATAAAGGGGAATAATGTCCCACAATCTCAACCAACAACCCGAATAAACGTCTGCTAAATCTTTACATGACTGAAAACATATAACTATCTGAAAACTGGGACAAGGCCCCCAGTAGACCCAAGACTACTAACTCATATATGAAACTGCCAGATATCAGGCCTTGCGAAATATAGAAGGCTCACCAAGTGACTCTGCAAATTTGTCTGAGGAATCTACTGATTTTTCGGACCCCTAGACTATGCCTCTGAACCTGGGAGGAAGGGGGTCAATACAAAAGTACTGGTACGCAGAGATATCAAAACAAAACATAATATTTCTACAAAATATGGGTGAGAGCCATTATAAAACAGTTTTATATCAATTTATTTTAAAACACATGGGCGAAATATAATTGTTTTCAACAATAATGTAATGTAGCTGAGCTTGGTGGAATACCCTACATATAATATTTACACCAACTGTTAAATCTCGGTTGCCGCCGAGATTAGAGTATAAGTGAGGGGAAGACACACAAGATCACACAATAGGGTGTCTCGACCCAATGGTAGTGCACAAGATCACAAAGCAGTGCTCCTAACCATAATCCCAACTTGGGAATGATATAAAGTTAGGTACGCAAGATCATAAAGCAGGGTACCAAATTCCCATGTCGGCAAACACGGTTTCCCGCATGAGCCCTTACACTCAAACGCTTTCTTCGAGAATCCACCTATCTGATTTAAAAACAATGCATTCAATTCTATTTGATCCAATCACATATCATATTCTGTAGGGTATCGTCATACCCGACTTGCAAGCCATCAATATCACATCATTCTTTCATGCAACTCTTATATTCATCATATATCAACATAAACAATCCTCTCCTTGCAAGCCAAAAATCATATTCACTTTCAAAATATTTTCATGCCATGCTTGTCAAGATGATTTCAAACAATTCACATCATATGAAAATTCAAAATAATTTCATATCAAGAGAGTGAATCACAAGCATATGCATATTAGAAATTACTATGCACGGTTGAATCTTGAGTTGCTTGGATTTTTATTTTGAAATCCTTGATAGAGTTCTTGAGCAATTTTAGTGAATATGGGTGTAATTTGGCTCTTTAGGGATTAAATCCCATGTTTAAGTTGATAGGGGAAAGTTAAATTACCAAAATGTCATCAAAAACTTAGAGGACTCACTGAAAATGGCTTAGGGAGATCCACCAGGCGTCGCCTGGCCTAGTGCACAGCGATTAGGCAGACGTCGCCCGCTCAATCGTGGGCTAAGGCCTAAGGCATGCGATCCAGCAAGTGCCTCCTTCTTATCGCGCGTTGCCACTGGTTTGGAAATCCAAACTTGCCCTTAAGCTCATCTAAAATTTCGAAACTCTCCCGAGACGTACTACAACCTTGCCCTATCGCAACGCAACAAGAAAATCCAAAAACAGATGTCGAGAAGGTTGAAAAGTTGTATCCCGAAGGTTGCCAGCTAAAATAACTCTTACGTCCTCATTACACTTAGAATAAATTTCTAGTTTTCTTACTCTTAGAGCTAGCCACTGTAAGGTAACACATGCACAGATTTTACGGGGCGTTACAAAAACCCAATAATTTTTGCTAAAGTTTGACTTGCCTTTCATGTTGATTTATATTAACTATAGCAAAGTGTTCGGATTTTGTTTTTACCTTAAAAAATCTGTACTAAGGTAACTTTACACTTGATTAGTTCTACTTAAGCAAGAAAGAGACTTGTGATTGATTATTTTCGTAGTATATATATAAGCAACACCTCCTCATCAAATACTTCTACTTCTTGTCTGGCATACTCTCAGTATCCGTAAGGCCCCCCTATACTATCTCACTGCTCAAAGTTCTTCTTGTCATCCGGGGTTATCAAGTTTGAGGACTGAAATTGGTTTTTTCTTACTTATTCCATGCAAAAGTCCCTCATCTTGTTTCCTGTTACGCCTGATTTTAGCTGATAATTATCTATCAACGTGTCTGCTTTTTTCAAAATGAAAACCTTTACATTCTTTTGATTGAAAAAACTTTGAATTTTTACAAAGTTTTGACTCCGCCCCCTTATGTTAAATTTCGTGATTGTGTTCCTTTCTCAGGGGATTTACCATATTAGGGGAGTTAAAAAAAATTCATGGAATAAGTTTTGACATGTGGCAACTTATGTAAATGTATTGACAAGTTGCAAAGTTTACTCTGAGAAGGATTTTATTTTATTTTATTTGACAAGGGTGACAAGTTGTAAACTTGATGAAACAGCTGGAGAAATGGCAAAACTGGCTTTGTTCTTGTGCAGCTCGGAATAGTATAGATGTTTTATTCACAACTGACTTAGATTGGATTGCAAGATTGTTTATAAGTTTTCTTCTGTTATTCGTTATTACAGCATGTTTACAAGATTTCTAAAGCAAAAATATCTTTTTTGTTTTGTAACTATCAGCTTCTTTCCTTTTTCTTGTTTATGCATTATAATGTTTTTTCGTCACCTGTTGTGATGTTTAGTTCTTAGTGTACGAGATTTATGACCATGTAGACAAAGTTCTCTTAACAAAAGAATTTTTTTTATTCTGCTTCCTTACATTATTTAAACTTGTTTTCAATACTTTCAATGCCAAGTCAACTATTTTATCTTCCATTGTTCCTATTGTTTTGCTTCTCCATATGATACAATGCTGAGAAGATGGAGAGGATGATATGGGTGTACCAAGCTGTCCAACAAGTTCTATAAGATGTCTAACAAGTTCACGACCATTCATACGTAGCCAAGCTTGGGAGTTACTAAAACTTCAAGCTATGTTCATGCAAATGGTTGTGTGTGAGTTGGTACTTGAGCCTTCCAATGGATTAAATGTTTTTAAGTGTGAAGAGGAGCCTTGAAGTGTAATAAACTTACACTCCAAGGCCACCCCTTGGCAAGGGTAGGATGGTCATTTGTTATCTCCCTTTGTAGACTAATAAAAATAGATAGTGCTAGTGTTATTTTTGATTTAGTTCATTCATGATAGTTTGAGAACACAATACTTGTAATATTTTGAACTTCTCTCTTCCATTGGAGAAGCTCAAAATCTAAATTCCTAATTGGAGTGACAATTGGGTTGAATCTTGGCTAGAAATTAGGATCTTGAGGTCATTGAGTTCCTCTTGGTCTAAGTAAGTTCTTAGATTCTTGAATATTATATGTCAAGTTACTATCTTTAATTTTGTAATCTTGTTGTTTGTGTGGTAACATAGTGAAGCCGTATGAGGCCATTTTCGATTCACTATAGTTGCTGCCACTTTGCTGCTCTTGTTGTTGTTATTGTAATGTTGTAATCTTTATCATGTCATTTTTTGTAAACCTTAAAGTCTAGTGAAGCCGTGTGTGGCCTATTTTGATTCACTAGCATTGTTATTGTTCATCTTGTTATTCTTGTGTTGGTTTGACTCTCTTGTTACACACTCACTTTTGTACCATTTGGTATCAAATCTTGTGGTTGATTTTGTTCCAACAAAATGAATCTTGGGTTTGGTAGATGAAAAATACCTACGAACAAAAAAGTTGCTGAAATCTGAAAATTCCAAAAAAAAAATAATCTGTCCATCTTGTTCTTGGCCAAGAAAATTGTGTTGTGTTGTTGTCTTGGACGATATTGGTGTTTGTGTGTTTAGATCTATATGTTCTTTTGTTTGTCTAGTTTGTTTCTTGTGTTGATTTCTTTCTCATCAACACAAAAGGTGTCAAAAGCTAAGCTGAGTTTAACATATTGACATTGCTATTGTGGACTTGAAGTGGTAGTATGATGAACTTGAAGTAGGCTGAGTTTGTGCGTTGTTGTAACACCCCGTAAAAGTCATGCATGGATTAACCTTTAATGGAGTGCCCTTAGACTTAAAAATATGAAAAATTTTCTAAGTATAATGAGGACTTAGAATCATTTTAGCTGGCAATCTTTGGAATACAACTTTTCAACCTTTCCGACGCCCATTTTTAGAGTTTCAAGTTGCGTTATGATCGGGCAAGCTCATAGTACATCTCGGATAAGTTTTTTAATTTTTTGGAATGCATAAGGTTGCGTTTGGATTTCAAAACAGTAGCAAAACGCATAGCCTATTGCCCAGTTTTCAGCATTTCAGGGTCAAATTCAAATGATCATAACTCCTTGTATATAATGAACTGTGTGAGATATAATATATCAAATGAAAGCTATTTGAGTTCTCTTTCAAATGCAGTTGGTTTCATCCAATTTTAGTATATATGAGTAAAAATTTATAATCTATTTACTCCAGCCTATCAAACTGTCAACTGAGGGACAAATTTGACCCTAATTGTTCCTTAGAGGTATTTTGGTCATCCTCCACCCCTATATATACCACCAACATGGGAACACCAAAATACACCTTCATTCATCAAAATTGCTCAAGAACACTCCTTAGGATTTCAAAATAAAAACCCAAATAATTCAAGATTCGACCGTAGGTTTTCGAAGATAATTACATATTTGGAATCACCAATCCATAATCTTCAAGAAACATCTATTATCTTTGGAAATAGAGGTACGTAGGGTTATCTCAAAAAAATCTCATGGGCTTTAAAATTCATGGTTTCAAAAATGGGGGTTTTGAAATTTAGAATATAATTATGTTTTAAATGTTTTAATGATATTGTTGTGGTCTTTTAGGCCTTTCCCCGAAATGATTTGATATATTATATATGTATACGTATGTGTTTCATAATGATGATAAATTGAGAGCATGATTTACATGGAACCCCTCGCTTGTTATGATTTTGTAGTAAATCCTCATATGATGTGCAATGTTTGAAATCATCTTGAAATGCATGTCATGAAATGTCTTAAAAATAGTCATGATTTGGATATGATTTTTGACTTTCAAAGAGAGGGTTGTTTTGTTCATGTTGAAATATGTTGCATATGATGATTGAAGGAAGAGAATGATATAATACTAATGACTTGTAAGTCGGGTATGACGATACCCTACAGAGTATGACATGTGATTGATTTGAACAAAGTTTGAATGCATTGATTTTCATGAGAAAAGTGGATGCCCGAAGAAGGCGTTTGAGTGAAAGGGCTCATCGTTGGAAATCATAGTTTCTGATGCAGGTCATATGATATTGTATCCTATATGGGAGGATAATAAAATAATTGGGACATCTCACATGGGGGGATTCCCTACGGTGTACTCACATGGGGGTATACCGACTCTAAATCCTGGCGGCTACTTGGATTGGAGGCTTGGCCGTCGAGCACCAGAGGTGGATTTCACATAGTTGTGGAATTACAATTGTAGGGTATTCCACCTAGCTCAATCGCATTACATTGGTACTGAAAACTATTACATTATGCCCATGTGTTTTTTTTCAAATGATTTGATATAAAACTGCTTTATAATGGCTCTCACCTATATTGTGTAAAAATATTATATTTCTATTTTGATTTCTCTGCGTACCAGTACTTTTGTATTGACCCCCTTCTCTCTCAGGTTCAGAGGCACAGTCTAAGGATCCAGATAACTAGTAGATTTCTTTTGATAGATCGCAGAATCAAGTAGTGAGCCTTCTATATTTGGAAGGACTGATGTCTGTTATTTCATTTATCATTTAGTAGTTTTGGGTCTACTGGGGGCCTTGTCCTAGTTTTTAGATAGTTATCGTTTCAGTCATGTAGTAGATATTTCACAGACGATTTTAGAGATGTTGATTTGAGAGTATGGGACATTATTTCCCCATTATTGTTCGCATATGATTCTTGACCATGTTTCCATTATATTGTGTATCTTTCGCATTTATTTTATCACATGAATTATGTGCATGATTACCAGACAGATAGGGGTGTTTTAGGCCTTATGGTTCGGGATATTCGTCATGGCCAGGGCCCCGATTCAGGTCATGATAATCTTGGTATCAAAGTACAATTCATGGTCCCAGGGTGTCTGCAAAATCGTTTCGGGTAGAGTTTTGTTTATGGGTGTGTAGCGCGCCACACTTATAAGCAGGAGGTTACAAGGCATTTAGGAATGTCTCTCTTTCTTCATGTTCTAATTCGTGCAACAAAGTCAGAATGTTCCTCTTTCATACTCTAATTCGTGCTATGGTGACATCCATACGAAAGTAAAATCATCTCACATTCTTTCCTTCCTTTGATATTCTCATACCCGTTACATTATTGGGGTGATTCAAGTGCAGACGTTTAGAGTTTAAATGGTATTTTTCCTTCGGATCGCGTCATATAAGATCTTAAAATTTTGCAAGGACTTGAGAAGAGTCCGTTATTGCTTCAGAGTGTATGGGTTCTAGTGTGAACCTTGATCTTGACAAAATCGTGCTTTTCAGCATTCTGTATTGAGTATATTCGGCCCTTTTCAGAAATTTATGTTGCAGATGTCATGCTTAAGGGAAAAGATGTGTAGTAGAAGTGTTGGAATTGTATTTCCACCCAAATAGTAGTATAAGTTAAAGTATCGGTGTCATGACCTATTGGTAGCTAGTAGCGTGTGTGGATTATATGATAATCTGTGGGGAAATATTTGACTCAGATTTTTATCTATAAAAAGTAAGATGTGTATTCTAAGATTATGGAATATTATGTGATAAGTTTCTATCTCTTGAAAATATTTTATCATCGTGTTGATGAAACTAAAAAGTCTAGTGAAACCGTGTAGGGATCTTTCGATTCACTAGCACAGTTACCTTGTCATTCATCTCATTTTTTTGTTCAAACCACAAAAAAAAATCAAAGTCTAGTAAAGCCGTGTGAGGCCTATTTCGATTCACTAGTAATTTGTTGTTCACCGTGTTGTTCTTGTGTTGGTTGAATATATGTATAGCTGAATCTTTTTGCATGAGATAGAGTTGGTAATGAAGCGATTCGTTGTTGTGTGTTAGTTTACTAGTAGAAGATAGAGAAGGAGTTATTAGGCGAGGTGAATTGTCCTTGCTTGAAGTATGAAAATGGTCAGATTAGCCAGTAGGTTATAAGTATAGACTCATGGTTGTTGTGGACTTTGAAGGTAGTGTAAATGTACGCTTGGGGTAAGTAATTGTGATGTGAGAAAGTAGTATAAGTAGATATGACTGTACGGGGTTATAATATAAGGATAAGGTTGACCATGTCTATTATGAGGCTTTAACTCCCTTGACCCTCTTTTCATTGGTAGTTGTAAACTAGTGCTACTTGTGAGAAGGTATGTAGTAGATTTTCGAGATATTTGGGTAGAATGTCCCAATTTGATGGATTAGCATATTTATATTATGTTGCATTCTTCATTGGTGGTAAATGATTGATACTAAACTATAGGCTTGAATTTAAATGGTGTGGTGGTAAATAGTGGCAAGAGTTTGATAATGCATGTTTTGTGGGATTAAATTAGTAGGCTTGATGTGCTGAAATAGTACATGCTAATGGATTATGATAAGGAAAACCGTTAGGTCATGATCGATTATTGTGGTTATGAAGTTATAGCGCACTAGTGTTTCGTGATGTTTATTTCATAGTTTCCAAGTGAAAATTTTGTTAAGGTTGGGTTGTAAATCATGCATAGCACTAGACATTCAGTTTGAACAGTTGAAGTTTATAAAGGTGGATGTGATGATTTCTTGATCAATGATGTTAGTTATATGAAAGTGATCTAATAGGCTTGAACAGTGTATGAAATGGCTTAAGTTTAAATTATTTCGTAATGAAGTATAATGTTGTAGGTATGGTGTAGAAGTATGACAAGGTGATATGAGGTTGCGGCATATTTTTCTAAGACTATTACATAATTTGTGTGGCTAGTAGTACAATTGAATTGTTAAGTGGATAAAGACTAGTTAGATGGTATATGGTGATCTAAATAGCCATGTTAAGTGTTAGAATCTAAGTTTGAGTTTAGAAGGTTGAACCGATATAAATAAGTGTGCAAGTATTATACTATGACTATTGGTGGCTATGGAAAGATAGAGTATATCCCAAAAGGTAGTCATTCGGGTTGAGTTCTATGATATGCATGTATTGTCATTTTTTTCAGAACCTAGAGTGCAGTAAGTGTAGTTCAGTTAGAATCTGGTAGGAGATCTCCCAAACTCTAGATGATAACTTGAAGCTAAGGGAGAGATGATAGAACGAACGACTGAGTAAGGCTCTCAGATTCTAGTAGTGATGCAGTATGATTTAGAACAACAGAAAGTGAGGGTGAATCTCAACCCATTCCTACCTCAGTATTTTTTTTGGTTATTCGGATGCTTACTCATGCCTTACGATCCAATTCTGTGATCGTAGTTCATAATTCCTGTATATGATAGAGAGTCACGTACTCTTCCAGTTCTAAGATAATGAGTTCTAGTTCATTCAAGTAGTCGGAATCACGTTCCTTATGTTATGAACTCTAGTTGAGGTCATGTAATACATGACGCATGTACTCACTCTTTATAGTGTGCTCAGTCCCGTATAAAAATCTTTTCCTGCTTCAGGATCTTATGTTTTAACCTTTTAGTGACCCTCCCTATGCAATGATAGTGGTGATAATGTAAATGTTCTTATTGATGGAAGATCATAGTATGCTTGCTTAGATAAGACCATGAGTATTAAGTAAGAGTTGGGGCCAAATCTTTGATACATGTGATGGTTAGTGGAAAAGTTTATGTGTGTATGTCTTAGGGTAGCGCGTGAGAGTTATACTGACAATAGTTTAAAAACTATGTGAAGTATGTATTTATGGGTGGTTTCCTTGAAGTCAACATGTGGTTATAAAATAGGTTTGAATGACGTTTTGGGATTGTAGTGGAAGGTCGCAATATGTATTAGCGACTTCATATTAAGAGTTCAGAGTAGTCATTGAAGTGGTAAGGCATGTTATGCTTAGAATGTGATCTTTAAAAGAGGTATAGATGGTGGCATCATATGGTTTAGAATAATAGCGTGGTGTAGCATATTGTATTTTTGTGACTTAGAGTTAGGCTTGATCGCGGAGTAAGGATTAAGCTATTTTAGACACTAGTAGAAAAATTTGTCATATGAGAAATTTAAGCTGAATTGAATGAATATCATATTTATAGGGAATAGTATAGTTAAGGGATATTCGGGAAGTGCGCGAATCCTGAAAGCAAGAAGTTGTATTGCCAAAGGTCTGAAAATTCTATCCTAATTTAAGAGTTACATGTCTATATTCCAGACTGCAGAGTAGTGTCAATGTTGTGATTTCCTTAGTTGGATGTCTTGTGTAATCCATACCCAAGATTTGTGGCTCCCTATTACTGTTACAACTTCATTAGAGAGAGTGTTGAAGAGATACTCCAGTTAAGTATGAAGGTCTAGCATAATTCAGTCTGTATAGTCAGTAAGTCAGTTTAACAGGCAGATTCACATGACTTGTTTTCTCGTCTTTTCATTTATTCATGCTATCCGAAATCTCAGACATGCTACTATTCCAAGATAGAGTATACCAGCATTTGCGAGTATAGCTCAGTTCATGTGTCATGCATTAGATTCAGATTCCAGATGTTCAGTTATGATTCAATTTGTAGGTGCCTAGTGCATCACCTCAATTTTTTTTGAGTATCTTAATGAATTGAGCATTCATAGAGGGACATGGTATCCCAAGGGGGAGATACCTCATTCAGTTGCATGCATAGATTCTTATTATAAGCCTCGCACCAGTTATTATTGTGTAATCAGTCATACATTCATACGTTAGTTCAGTGAGATATGCGTTCATTATAAATGCATGTTCAATAGAAAAAGTTTAGCTTATCAGTGTATTTAGTCCTGCGTTCATGAGAACAACTCAGTCACAGATTCATGCATCAGATCTCATGTTCATTATGAGAATTCAGCTTATGAATAGTTTCAGTCGTGTATTCCATGCATCAGATATGCTTGTCCGATATAAGAATTCAGAATATCAGTAGTTCTAGCCATATGGTCATGTTTCAGATCGGTGTATTCTTTATTAGAGGACATGTCGTGTCCGCGTTATTCCATATCTTTAAGGCTTCAAAAAGTTCCTACCCATCATTCGAGGATGAATGATCCCAAAGGGGGAGATAATGTAATACCCCGTAAAAGTCGTGCATGGATTAGCCTTTAATAGAGTGCCCTTAAACTTAAAAACTTGAAATTTTTTCTAAGTGTAATGAGGACTTAGAGTCATTTTAGCTGGCAATCTTCGGGATACAACTTTTCAACCTTCCCGACATCCGTTTTTAGAGTTTCAAGTTGCGTTACGATCGGGAAAGCTCATAGTACATCTCGGATAAGTTTCAGAATTTTTTGGAATGCATAAGGCTGCGTTTAGATTTCAAAACAATAGCAAAACGCATAGCCTATTGCCTAGTTTTCAGCATTTCAGGGTCAAATTCAAACGATCATAACTCCCTATATATAAATGAACTGTGTGAGATATAATATATCAAACGAAAGCTCTTTTAGTTCTCTTTCAAATGCAGTTGGTTTAATCTAATTTTAGTATATGAGTAAAAAGTTATAATCGATTTACTCCAGCCTATCAAACTGTCAACTGAGGGACAGATTTGACCTTAATTGTTCCTTAGGGGTATTTTGGTCATCCTCCACCCCTATATATACCACCAACACGGGAACACCAAAATACACCTTCATTCATCAAAATTGCTCAAGAACACTCCTTAGGATTTCAAAATAAAAACCCAAATAGTTCAAGATTTGACCGTAGGTTTTCGAAGATAATTACATATTTGGAATCACCAATCCACAAGCTTCAAGAAACATCTATTATCTTTGGAAATAGAGGTACGTAGAGTTGTCTCAAAAAAATCTCATGGCTTTAAAATTCATGTTTTCAAAAATGGGGGTTTTGAAATTTAGAATATAATTATGTTTTAAATGTTCTAATGATATTGTTATGGTCTTTTAGGCCTTTCCCCGAAATGATTTGATATATTATATATGTATACGTATGTGTTTCATAATGATGATAAATTGAGAGCATGATTTACATGGAACCCCTCTCTTGATATGATTTTGTATTAACTCCTCATATGATGTGAAATGTTTGAAATCATCTTGAAATATATGTCATGAAATGTCTTAAAAAAAGTCATGATTTAGATATGGTTTTTGACTTTCAAAGAGAGGGTGGTTTTGTTCATGTTGAAATATGTTGCATATGATGATTGAATGAAGAGAATGATATGATATTGATGACTTGCAAGTCGGGTATGGCGATACCCTACAGAGTATGACATGTGATTAATTTTAAAAAAGTTTGAATGCATTGATTTTCATGAGAAAGGTGGATGCCAGAAGAAGACGTTTGAGTGAAAGGGCTCATCGCTGGAAACCATAGTTGCCGATGCGGGTCATATGATATTGAATCCTACATGGGAAGATAATAAAATAATTGGGACATCTCACATGGGGGGATTCCCTACGGTGTACTCACATGGGGTGTATACCGGCTCCAAATCCTGGCAGCTACTTGGATTGGAGGCTTGGCCGCCGAGCGCCAGAGGAGGATTCCACATAGCCGTGGAATTACAATTGTAGGGTATTCCACCTAGCTCAATCGCATTACATTGGTATTGAAAACTATTACATTATGCCCATGTGTTTTTTTCAAATGATTTGATATGAAACTGCTTTATAATGGCTGTCACCTATATTGTGTAAAAATATTATATTTCTGTTTTGCTTTCTCTGCATACCAATACTTTTGTATTGACTCCCTTCCCTCCGAGGTTCGAAGGCACAGTCTAGGGGTCCAGATAACTAGTAGATTTCTTCCGACAGATCGCAGAATCAAGTGGTGAGCCTTCTATATTTCAGAAGGACTGATGTCTGCTATTTCATTTATCATTTAGTAGTTTTGGATCTACTGGGGGCCTTGTCCCAGTTTTCAGATAGTTATCATTTTAGTCATGTAGTAGAGATTTTGCAGACGGTTTTAGAGATGTTGATTTGAGAGTGTGGGACATTATTTCCCCATTATTGTTCGCATATATTCTTGACCATGTTTCTATTATATTGTGTATCTTCTGCATTTCTTTTATCATATGAATTATGTGCATGATTACCAGACAGATAGGGGTGTTTTAGGCCTTATGGTTCGGGATACTCGTCATGGCCAGGGCCCCATTTCGGGTCGTGGCAGTTGTTGCTTGACTTTAAAGTGGGCTATTGTCGGTGAATTGTGGTTGTGTTCTTGAAGTATTGTTGTGGTGTTCATCTTGATCTTCTCATCATCTCATGTCTTGACCACTATAAAGACTAAAATAGATCCAAAAGGGTTGTAAGACAAAGTTATAGAATTGTTTGTGAAAAGACTTGACAACATCACTTCCTTGACTTAACAACCACTTTTACTTAAAACAAGGAGCCTTGTCTTGTGGAACTAGTAAAGTCAAGCCTCATATTTTTGAGTTTTAAAATGTTGAAAAGTTACAAGACTTTACTTTCCCTCCAAAAGCAAAGTCATCCATTACAAAATTGTGAAGATTAAGGCTTCAAGTTGTTTAACAAAATATATGGACCCGTGACCAATATCATGTTGCCACATCACCTTAATCACTGTTCACGTCATTAATTAATCTCAATTTAGATATTTTAGTTTCTAATTATTGATTCGTAGTTTTTTCTAATTGACTCGAGAACTAATTAGCAAGCTAGTACATTCCTACTAGGTTGTCAATTAGTCCTTTGATGCCTTGTAATCGTGTCATTGGTTGTTTGTGTGCTTTTTTCATTTGAATACATTGTAACTCCTTGACTCTAGTCCAACAAGAATTCTTTGAGTTTCAAACAAGATTCTACTCCGGACAAGCGCATACTCAAACTTTAAGGATTCATGGGTTACTAGCCAATCTACAACACTTGTAGAGCTCTAGTGTGAGTGATCCGAGAGTGTATGAGTGAGGAGAGGTTTTAAACTAACTTGTTTATTGTTTGTGTAGGTGATACATTGACAATGGAGGGAACCACGTCTCAAATCGTGGATTCTAATTAAATGGAGAATATGAGGGTCACTCTTGAGGCTATGACCTGAGCTCTTAAAAGGTTGAGTATGGAAGTGGGAGCCATAAGTGGAGAAATGATGACTATTAGTGGGAAGTTAGAACAAGTGGAGAGTCAAAGGAACTCTCGTCCTTCTACTCCTCGACTTGTTTCGTCAAGTGGAAATGCTAGAAATTCCTCCACCACCGTTACTCCCAAAACATGGCTACAATCGCCAAATCCTTCACTAGCTCCACTAAATGCCGCAAGCCAAACCACTCATAACCCCCTAAACCGAGACTCCAATAGACCAACCCATTCCCAAACTTTTCAAGTTCCATAAGAGGGACTCAAACGTCAAATGCCTCCACAAAATCCAAACCCTCCTTTCCAAGCCCCACTAAACCAAATATCACCACCTCTACAAAATCCAATCCCTCTAAATCAAGTTCCAAACGTCCAAAACCGTCCCCTACACTTTGAGGAATATGGTAGAAAGTATTATGAAGGATATGGAGCATTTGATGATGCTTATATGAGATAAGAAGAGATGAGAGAGGGATGTGTGGATCCAAGAAGATACCGAGGGTATGGAGAAAGGAGAAACCGATACCAAGAGAGAGACGTAGGCATCAATACCATCAAATTGAGCCTACCTATATTTAACGGAGAAAGTGACCCCAAGGTGTATATTGATTAGGAGTCGGTGTGTGATAAAGTGTTTTAAGTGAATGATATATCAGAGGAGAAGAAGATTTGTTGTGCCATAGCTCACTTTGAAGGCTATGCTAACACATGGTAGGAATATGTCAAATGGTTTGGTAATGAGTTGATTGATGGACAACTACCACCGTGGTTTCGGTTGAGGTATCTAATGAGGCAACGGTATCTTCTCGAAAGTTATCGTCATGAGTTATTTGCTAGGTTGTACAATTTGCAACAAGGGAATCGAAGTGTGATGGCATATTATGACGAGTTTCAATAATCATGTTGAAGCTTGATCATCGTGGAAAATAAATTGGCCATGACATCATTCGGTTCAAGTGTGGTTGATCAAAAAGATCTCCACTCATTTGACGCTTCACAAATTTGATACCATTGAAGGAATTTTCCAAGCAGCTCTTGATATTAAAAGAGAGCTTAAAGGGAGGTCGTCGTTCAAGGCAAAGGGACCATCAACCTTAGGTTAGCCGAAGAGTAAAGATATGGTTCAACCATCTTCGGGTTGGCCCAAAAATAAGGACCAACCCACCACTATAAGGCTGCTCGGTCCTAAAACAGTCCACAAATTTCCTCCCCGACAAGAAGCTCACAAGTATCCTAATCCTAAAGAGTTCCAATGCTTCAAGTGCCAAGGTTGGGGACATAAATCCAATGAATGTCCAAACCGATGCAATTTGATCCTAAGGGAAAGGATATTGTATTACCTTGGTAAAGAAGTGGGTCTTGAAAAAGAAGAGAATGAGGTCGAGCCTCAAGATGGAGAGAAACCTAAAAATGAGCCACATAATGATGATGATGATGATTGTGAGGATGCTTATCCACAAGACGGAGAGTGCGTGGTTCCAAACTTTGTAGTGAGGCATGTCATGATTAGTAAGGTGATAGATGATCCTAGCCAATGGGAGAATCTATTCCATACTAAATGTCTTATGAAGGAAAGTGTGTGCACTTTGGTGATAATAGTGGTAGTTGTGCAAATGTTGTTAGTGTTGCTATGGTGAACTTCTTGAAATTGCCAACTAAACTTTATACTAGCCCTTACAAGTTGCAATGATTGAATGAATGTGGTGAATTGAAAGTCATGAGGCAATGTGTGATGCGGTTTAAGGTAGGAAACTACCACAACGAAGTGTTATGTGACGTAATACCAATGCAAGCATGTCACTTGTTGTTAGGTAGACCTTGGAAATATGATAGGTCTACCAAACATGATGGGAGGTCTAATCAATATAAACTTGAGAAGGATGGCCGAAAGGTCACACTTCATCTACTTTTACCTTCACAAGTGAACGAGTTGTATCAAAGGATGAGAGAATTGAAAGAAAATGGGAAGAAATCCAAAAATAAAAAAAAAGAGGGGGAACCCGTAGGTCGGGTAGTGGGGATATCCGAGGCTGCCTCAACATCAAAGGAAAAAGAAAACATGGTAATGTTGGTTAGAAAAAAGGAGCTATTCGTGGATCATGATGAGGAGACACCCATGCTTCTTTTGGCACATTGTTTTAATACTAACCCCACTAATTCTTCTATTTCTCATTTGATTTCTTGTGTGTTGCAGGATTATGAAGATTTTTTCCCAAAGAACTTCTAAAAGGGATGCCCCCGCTTTGGGAAATTGAGCACCAAATTGATTTTGTATCGGGATCACAATTGCCCAACAAACCGGCTTATAGGAGAAACCCGACTGATACCAAGGAATTGCAATGCCAAGTTGAGGAACTCCTTAACAAAAGGTATATCAAGGAGAGTATGAGCCCTTGCGCGGTCCCGGTGCTACTAGTTCCCAAGAAAGACGGGACTTGGCGTATCTGCATTGATTGCCAAGCCATCAATAAGATAACGGTAAAATATCATCACCCTATTCCTAGGCTAGATGATTTGCATGATGAATTGAGTGGTTCGTGTTTGTTTTCTAAAATTGATTTGAGGAATGGCTATCACCAAATTTGTATGCAATCGGGTGATGAATGGAAAATCGCCTTCAAGACCAAATTTGGTCTCTATGAATGGATGGTTATGCCATTCGGCCTAACAAATGCCCCAAGTACTTTCATAAGGCTAATGAATCATGTGATGAAACCTTTTATTGGAAAGTTTGTTGTTGTTTACTTTGATGATGTGTTGGTGTATAGTAGGTCCTTAGATGAGCATGTAAAACATTTACAATGTGTGTTTGATGTTCTATGAAAGGAGAAGTTATATGCTAATTTAGAAAAGTGTTCTTTTGGTGTCCAAGAAGTTGTATTTCTTGGTTTTGTGGTGAGATCAAGAGGAGTCGAAGTGGATGAATCTAAGATTGACGCTATCAAAAATTGGCCAACTCCTAAAACCATAGGTGAAGTGAGAAGCTTCCACGGGTTGGCTAGTTTTTATAGATGTTTTGTCAAAGAATTTAGCACCATTGTTGCCCCCTTACCGAAGTGATTAAAAAGGATTGGTCTTTCAAGTAGGGAGATGAACAAGCTAAGGCCTTCAAGGACTTGAAAGCTATGCTCATCTCGGCCCCTTTGTTACAATTGCTAAATTTTGACAAGACTTTTGAGGTTGAATGTGATACTAGCAAAGTTGGTATAGGCGCGGTTTTAATGGAAGAATTAAAGCCTATTGCCTACTTTAGTGAAAATCTCAAAGGAGCAACTCTAAACTACTCTACGTACGATTTAGATTTTTATGCCTTGATTAGAGCCTTGGCCACTTGGCAACATTATTTATGGCCTAAATAATTTGTGATCCGAACGGACCATGAGTCCTTGAAGCATCTTCGGGCACAATATAAGCATAACAAACGGCATGCCAAGTGGATTGAGTTTCTTGAAACTTTCCCTTATGTTATTTATTACAAAAAGGGTAAGGACAATGTGGTTGCCGATGCTTTATCTCGAAAACACATTCTTCTGTCTACTTTGTCTTCAAAATTGATGAGTTTTGAGATCTTAAAAGAATTGTATCCCGAGGACCCTCACTTTTCTCCTATCTATAGGGAGTGCGAAGAATGGGGTAGGGACAAGTAGTATTCGGCTAGGGGTTCAAATCCCTATGCCAAGTTTGACAGTTACTTGTTTAAAGGTAGACGATTGTGTGTACCCTCTAGCTCTTGGAGAGAGTTATTTGTGAGAGAAGCATACAATGGCAGTCTAATGGGTCACTTTGGGGTCGAAAAGACCCTTGGAATATTGGAGGAGCAATTCTATTGGCCAAAAATGCACAAGGATGTGTCTAGGATTTGTGGCCAATGTGTAGATTGAAAAGGAGCCAAATCTCGGCTCCAACCTCATGGGTTATACACCCCGCTACCCACCTCTTTACATCCTTGGCTTGATATATCTATGGATTTTGTGTTAGGGTTGCCAAGGACTAGAAGAGGTCGGGATAGTATCTTTGTTGTGGTTGATCGGTTTTCTAAGCCGTGTGGGGCCATTTTCGATTCACTATAGCTTAAAGTTTTTGTAACTCCCGAGCTTGGCTACGTGTGCATGGTCGTGAACTTGTTGGACATCTTATAAAACTTGTTGGACAGCTTGGTACACCCGTATTACTATGTATTGTTGCACACTTCTCTGTATAGCCTTTTGGAGCTTCTTTTATCATCTCCGACAGGCTGCTAATTTTGTCTTTTTTTTTTGCTAATTTTATCTCTTTTTTTTTCTCAACAAGACTGCGTCTAAAATTATGGCTCTTCGGTTGGCTAACATTGGTGCTAGTGTAAAAATGTACTTGGACGTAGCCGTATTGGTGCAACGCCCACACAGTAAGTAAAGTAAGTTTCCACCAACCCTAGTTTACACTTTAGCATCACTATGGCAGTACTGCACTCGGTTGGCTGTTGCTTGTTGTAATCTGCTGCCATAGAAAAGTAGAAAACTGGTGGTTCCTCAAAGCCATCTGTTGTATTGTTTCTACTTTCTAGCCGGTATTGTTTTTTTCTTTTTGGAATAGAAGATTAGAAAACTCGAGACCTTGGTTTCATAGTTTCTAGCTGTATTGTTCTCTCATGGAATAGAATTATGGTTTTGCACTTTTTCTAGTATATTTTTTCTTTTTCAATAGTTGGTACATAAAATTTATGTTTATGTTTTGTTGTGTATGCAAATGATGAAGCAATGGAGTTACACATTGTAATTGCTATGTTGCCTTCTCTAAGTGCTATTTGGCATAACTGTTGATACGAATATAAAGCACCATGCCAAAAAATATGAACAATAGCCTTACGTGTCTTGCTGTGCGATTAAAATATCACAACGAATTAGCCTTCTTTCCTCTAAGGTGTTAATCTACAATATAAGTACATAATGGAGCTAATATTAGAAACTAATCACAGTGTAATTCTTATGAAACATTAACTAAACACTTGATGAACAATAAGACTATTCAGCTTCTCAAACACTTGGTATATCACCATATCCTCCTTCTAAACTTTAATATAACTTCACCTAACCATTCTATAAAGTCACCTACTGCCCCAATCAACAACACATATAGATAACACTCAATTAGTCTTAAATCTTTTAACGCAATATTAGATATTGAACTCACAACTTTCGATCACCATCTTGTGAATTCTTAACAACAATGTATATAAAATCCTCTATCAAGACTTACACATAAAGAGGGATGAAATTAAGACGGTATCCTTTTCTTTATTTCTGAAATTTACTTTCTTAAATTGTACTTCATCAAAACTTAAGTTTTCCTTCAAGTAGAACCAAATACTACAACAAATATCTTGAAAATTAAAGAGAAGTGATCTGTCAAGTTTGACAAAAATTTTGTGGTCTTCCATTATAATACGATGCTGAAGAATTAGAAGCTTACTAGGTACTTTATTCTTCTATGTATTCAGAAATTTTGTATCGATTCTTCGTTTTAAATCTGATTAAAACTTATTCTCTCTATATTCGTGAACGTGATGCATTTTATTGAATTCAAGGAATGGTGCATAAGGCATGCTGAGTGGGTGACCAGAGAAATCAAATTCAGAAATAAAGAGTAATTTAATGTCTTGAAACAACTATTGAAAGAAGATTGTCCCAGGTTAACATTTTGTTCCTCTTATTCCACATATTTTAGTTATAATTGTCCAGCTCTATCTGAACAAAGAAGTCTTAATCAGTAAATAGTAGATGTAATGGGAAAAGAAAGAAGTGGTGTAAAAGGAGAAAATTGTAATTTACGATGGAATTTCTCATTTTTCTTTTATCCATTTCAATTAATGTCTTGTTCGAGAATTATTATTTGTGACGTGAATTAATAACCTTTTCCCTTCACATCTGAAGTTTTTTGGTGACTCCCTTTTTGTCACTTTCTTCTAAGTTTTAGCCTATGCACTTAACGTTCTAACAATAGTTGCACTGATGTAACAAGGTAATCGAAATTACACCTTCCCTTTATTCGCTACCACTGATTCCCTTTATTCTTTACCACTGCTTTTACTTTTGCATTTTGTATTATCACCAACTCCATTGGATCTTTGTTTTTTTCTCAAATCGGCTTCTCTATATATGAGTTAAACTTGCATCTGTTCGTACTCTCAAGCATCATTCAGAAATACCCATTAGAGATATATTTATTTTTTTACTAAACCATGTAGGAATAATATATCTCAAAGGTAAACTTTGAAGCCTAGCAACAACAAAGATAGAAGATCCTTGTGACTATAATTTTCTCTAATCAAGCATTTATGTAATTAAATTGAGCATTGTATCACTTATGCATACGTAGATTTTTGAACTTACACGAAATAAAAGTACAATTTTTTTGGTTTCTCCTGATTTTTTCCTGTGTTTCTTTTCTTTTCCCCATAATCTGGTTGTAATAGTCTCTTTACGTTTCATTTCTGCTAAATTTTTATTCTAATTCATCTTCTGCTTTCTATGTTTATCGCTCTTGTTCTTTTTCTCCTCATCGGGATAACCTTGATCCTCATCATTTGAATATAGTTGAAACTATGGCCACGATTAATTTAGGTTAACTTTTGAAATGAATTAATGTCTTGTGAGTGAATTAGTCTGCTTTGCTTTGCAAATTATACTGTCTGAAAATAGGAGAGTAAATACGAGTTATGTTAAGCGTTAACTGGGAGAGTAAATACGAGTTATTTTAAGTGTTAACCAGGTGAGTAAATACATGATTTCAGTGGACTTGGCGATTTTTCATTTCCCTTTTTTTTTATCTAAAGAATTAAGGAAGTGGAATAGATATAGGGGCAATATCTTGTTGATGAAGCTCAATGAATTCTAAAGTGGGAGAATGGAAATGTATGTACTATGTAGTTGAGGTAGTTGAAAAGAAGGGCTAAATGGACTGCTGCTTTGGAATGGTTAAAAATGTAGCAGTGCAATCAATAAAAACATGAAGTCATCATGAATGTTTAACAGAGTATAGCATGATGAACCAGTGTTCAGGGAAGCGTGATGCAGAAAAAAGCAATAAGGTTCCGCATCACGCATTACACGATGCGTGAAGCAATGCAATCGCATCATTGAAGTGAATCACAATTCAAAAGGAAAAAAGACCAAATAACATCCAAAAAGTAAGTCATAATTGAAAAAATCACAACAACTATATAAACAACAATAAAGACAATATATATAAGTAAAAGTTTAAACGAAACACCAAAGTCACAGGTTTGATCACCAAAATCAGAGAAAAAAAGAAGAAGTGAAGAGCCAAAGTGAAAAAAAAATAAAGAAAGAAAATAGAGCAAAAGAGTAACGAGTTGTAGCAGTGAACAGAAGTGAAAAAAGAAAGAAAAAAATAGTGAAGTCACAACAGTGAAAAACAAAAAAACAGAGAAGAAAGATGGAAGAAAAATTACCATAGAAGAAAAGAGGTCACAACAGTGAAGTCGCGATTTTCTTCAGAGTTAAACCCTAAAAATTCACAAAAGTGAAGGCAACAGTGAATCGACTGCTTTTTAACTTTAAAATTGACCCAACTCTTTTATTTTTAATTTAAAAATGTACCTACAAATAAAATCAACATAATGCGAGCGCATCAGCTTGTATCTCGCATCACATAGCATCGCGCATCATAGGATTATGCGCCTGCATTTGTTAAATAGCCTCGCATCAGTTACTCGCAACGGGAAAGCCTCGCATCGCATCACCGCATAATGTGATGATGTGTTCACATTTCAGAACACTGTGATAAACATAGTTGTATCTCATTGGTGAGGGAAAATAATTGTTTTATAGTGATAAAGTGAGTTTAGGATTAATGTTTGTGATGCAGTTGACTATCTTTCATTGGTGTAAGCTTTTAATTTTGGTAAAAATCTAGTCAACTGTAGTCTAAGAAGCTTGATTTGTCCTTAAATCGATAGTACTAGATTGGTTTGGTTCTATTGCTTCAGTTTACGTTGAAATTCTCATTAATTTTAGTCTAAGATTTGTCCTTGCTGAGATAGAGATAGATCGTAAAATTTTTCAGGTACTTCAAAATTCCTTGCCCTTTTTCTTGTTTGTTGTACAATTTTTTTTGACGATTTCGTTGCTTCAATTTACGTTGAAAAGTTTATTGCTTTTACCATTTGTAGGGGGGTGCGGATAACTAAGCTGATAAATAGATTCATTATAACATTTGTAGGGGGTGCGGATAACTAAGCTGATAAATAAATTTATTATAACTGATGAATCTATTTTTTTTGTGCGTGGTTATTTCTTAGATTTTG
The DNA here is from genome assembly GCA_030864225.1 of Capsicum baccatum var. pendulum. Taxonomy (NCBI): domain Eukaryota; kingdom Viridiplantae; phylum Streptophyta; class Magnoliopsida; order Solanales; family Solanaceae; genus Capsicum; species Capsicum baccatum. The sequence continues at coordinate 252,162,872 of CM061559.1, read as the reverse complement.
TTTTAATAAGTTATTCTTTTTGTGAGATGTATCCATTAATTTTTAGCTTATTATTTTATCCTGTAGTAACTGCTGAGTTACAAATTTCTGTGTAATAACTTATTCTTTCTGTACTGTAGTGTATATCTAATTCTAGATTTTCTATGTCATTTATTATTTTGTGTTGTTCTTCTCGTAGTGAGTTTTTTATATTATATAAATTGTTACATGTACTTTTTTCTAAATTTTCTAAGGTTTTTTCTATCCATATTAACTTTTCTTTTAGATCTTCCATTGTTTTTCTAATATGGTTTCTATAATTAACTTCGTTATTTAGATTATCTTGGTTTTCTCTAGTTTTTCTAATATATTCTAACATCCACAATCTTGGTCTGAATAATATCCTTCTGGGTAAATGTCTTCGTATATTTGTGCTGTAGCATTTATCATTTCTATTTCGTAGTTTATTACTTCTTCTAATATCATTTTCTTAATATCTATTATTTCTATATCTTTAAGTATATATAAGATTAAAACTCTAAAGTAGTCTAAATGGGCTATTTTTAAAATTGATATTTTATAGCTATTTGTCTTAGACTTAGTAGTTTTTGCATATTTTTACTAAGAGATTTTATATATTTTTTATTTTCCATGTATTTGCCTATATTTATTTTTATCTGTTTTTCTAGTAACTGTATTTTTTGTGTATCTTTAAAAATCCTACGTAATTTCAACATAATAAATATTTATAAGAGTAGTTAGGTATGTGTGGTATATAATTTATTCTATCCGTATAATTTTTTCCATATGCTTTTTCTAATATAACTTTTCTTATATCTGCAACATCTATATCTCTAAGTGAATACAAAATAAGTATCTTAAATTTATCTACCATGACATCAGCTATATTATCATTCATTATCATAAAATTGTTTTTTTCAAAATATTCCCTGCAATCATATACATAATAAAATATAGTCATCTCAGATTACTATATACTAGATTATTCTTAAATAACATGTTCTTCGGTCACTACTAGCATGGTAATTCGGATACTTTTCCCTTAAACAGCGCCTCGACTTTGGTTACTCCCCGCCACGGCTTCTTGCCTCATTGGTTTCACCTTTAGGATGGCATAGTTCCTTGGGATTGTTCTCCGTTTCCACTTTGCTAATAAACTTCTTAACATATTATTTTTCGAATAATTCTACTATAAAGTAACTAATATGAATTTATTTTATCATATCATGATTGTCGGGAATTATGAATTTAGCTATTCATAATCATAAATAGATATACCTGTTCCGGTAGCTTTGATATTTCTGAGGTTTGTTGTTCCATAGCTTTTTCCATTGCGGTGTATATATTTAATTAACTGGGCTAAATATTTTTGTATTGGAATGGAGAGAGTATTTTTGCTGAATGTAGGAAAGCTTGCCTCTGCAATGCTTCCTGAGTTCTTATTTATAGAATGAGAAATGTACATAAAGTCTTTACATCCGTAAAAAAAAACTTAAAACTAAAGCAAAAAGAAACTAAAAGACTTGGAAAAGTCTTTCTTACCTAACCTACTTTGAAATTTTTTCTCTACATTAATTGTACAATAAATGCTACAAAGCTAATATTATCTTCTACGTAACAACTTTGTAAATAAGTCTTCCGTCTATCTGTCATATCTGCAAATAAGTCTTCCGTCTATTTTGTCATATCTGCTATATCTCCATTATTGCTCTGTTCTTATCTTTCCAGCTGTCGTCCTTATCTTCTTTTATTCTAACTGTACTGCTGGGACGTCATTATCTCCTCCATTACATTTTGAACATCTGTGGTCTGGATATTTGTGTCCAATAGTTTTGCAATATCTGGTCAATAATTCTTCTGAAATAAATTTTTCTTTAATAGCTCTGGCGATAGGTTCTGTCTCTGGTTTAAGCAACGTCATAATCCATTGCCTAATTGTTTCCATATCTGTTTCTCGTAGCTCTTTTGAGTTTGAATATATTAGTACATGGTTTCTTGAATAATAACTCCATATAGGATTTTGATTACAATATGTATTTGCTAGTTCTTGTAAAATCGTAGATAGTCCGATAACTCTTTTATTCGCATAAAATTTTGGTATCTCGATTCTGGGTATCTCTGGCTGTGTACTAATATCTTGCGGTATAATCATATCTCTTGTCATTCCTATTTTTACAACTTGTATAGGTTTCTTAACTTCGTCGAATAATATCTCTGCTGGTGCCGTGTATATTTTTATAAAAAATAAAGTACCTTTGGTTATTCTTTTAAATGTGGTAAATGCTTCATATATCTCGGGTATAGTAGATATCTCAGTTCCGTCTGTGGTATATACGGTACTAAGTAATCCATATTCGCAGCAAGTTTTTACTAAGCTGGGTCTAGTTTTGGGTAAGGCAATTAGCTTGTTATATCCGGTTAATTTCTGGGTTATATAGTTCGTATCTGGTTCTTGGATGTTTGTAGCTTTTGGGTTGCTATTTAAGAAAGTTTGTACGTTGTAGATATTTTCTATATATGTGCGGGTTGTGTAGTTGTATGTCTTTTTGTCTTGGTTTAGGCTTTCTCGATATGTGGTAACTTGTGGGGTGTAAACATGGGGTCTTTTGGTATATTTGGTGTATATGGCTTGTCAAATAGCTTATTTAAGTTCATATTTTTTCTAACTCCTTTGCTTGTACCTGCAGAAGTAGATTGATAAGCGTTATGGGTTTTATGGAGTATCCCAACATCTCCTTCTAGCTCTGGAATTTTATTGTCTTCCGATCGACATAGCTCTGCACATTGCTGAGTTAGCTGATTCATAGCTATAGACTTCAGATTATCTTCACTAGTCTTTAGCTTTAGCTTTTCTATCTCAGTACCCATACTGTCTACTTTCAATGAAAGCATAGTCAGGGCGTTGAGTATTTTTTCATGTATATTTTCTTCTATCATTTCAGTTTGCGTAGCTTTGTCTTGATATGTAATCTGCAATAACATTTTTGTTAGTACTGATTACTTCTATTATAAATGTAAAATTTAATATATTTAAAACTAGTCTCCGAATTTCTTTTGTTGTAACTGAATTTTGTATTTTCTTTGTTAGCCACCAGCGTACCTGTGTATTATCTGTCCGCACAATAAACTTGTTATATACAATATATGGCTCAAATGCTAATAAACATTTATATAATGAACATAATTCTTTCCTATTTATTTCCCATTTTATTTCTGTCTCGTTGAACGTACCTGAGTAGTATCTACAATGGTGTTCTATTTTTTCCGCTTCATATCTATATTTAAGTACTCCTCCGTAACTATATTCACTGGCATCTGCTTCTACTATGTATGTAAATTTTTTATTTTCATCCGGAAATTGTAATTTTGGTAAATCCTTGCAAAGTAATTTTATTTTTTGAACTTGTTTTTTATCTTCTTCATTATAATTATATTCTATATCCTTTTTTAATTTTTTCTGTAGTGGTTTTAGGTTCTCTGCTAATTTTGGAATATATTCTCTTACTTGGTTTACTAATCCTAAAAATGATTGTAATTTCTTTTTTGTAGCTAATTCTTCTTTCGAATTTATTATTTTTTGTACTATATGTTGTTGCATTTTTACTCCACTTTTATCTATTTGTATTCCTAAAAATTCTATCTGGTTTTTCATAATTTCGGTTTTCTTTTCACTTAGACTTATTCCTGAATTTTCTATTATATCTGTAAATTGTTCTAATAATTTTATATGTTCTCCTTTAGTCTTTGTATATAATAATATATCATCTATGTATACTATGCAATTAGGTAATTGTTTAAAATAATTATCCATAAAATGTTGATATCTACCTGGTGCATTTTTATATCCAAATGGTAATACATTCCATTCGTAAAATCCTTGTGGTACCGTAAATGCGGTTAATTCTTTAGATTCTTCTTCTAACTTTAGATGGTAAAATCCTGATTTACAATCGAATTTACTAAAATAATTATATCCTTGGATTTGTCTTATTTTTAATATCTTATTTGGTATTGGATAATTATATGTTATAGTTTTTGCATTTAAATTTCTATAATCAATAACCATTCTACTTTTTTCTCTTTTTTGTTCACTATGTTTATTTACTATAAATGCTGGACTATTATGTTTACTATTACTTTTTTGTATATATTGTTTTTCTAATAATTCATCTATATGCATTTTAAATTCTTTTAAATCGTCAAAATTATATGTTAATGGTTTTTGGGTTATTATACTGTTTTTATCTATTAATTCAATTTTTATGGTAGTTTTATGTTTTTCCCATCCTTTTAACGGATCTTCACTATATAATTGTTCTAGTTTTTTCTTAACTATTTCTATCTTATTTATTGAAAATATAGTTATTTCTGTTTTATTTATCGAGAATACTACTAATTCTATTGTATCTTCAGCGTTTTTTATATTTTCTAACTTTTGTGTAATTTTTTCACTTCCTTTTATCCAATCAGTTTTCTTTCTTATTTTATTATTAACTCTTTTTGCTCTTACGTTTTGTTTACATGGTGTTGTGAACCACCAATCGTTTCTAGTTATTATATGTGGGTATAGTTTATCTAAAAATGGCATTCCTAAAAGTATATCTTTTGATGTTAGTTCATAATTATAAATTTCTTCTATTGTCAATATCTTATCCCATATTTGTGCTTTTACATTCCTAGCTTTATAAGTAATTAAGCTTCCTTCATTATTAAATCCTTTAACTACTATTGGTATTTTTAATTTATCCCATTTACTTTCTGGTAAGCAATTATATCTACATAAATTAGCTTCTGCTCCTGTATCTATCATAGGCGTATAATATCTACTGTAATATCCTTCCACTACTATCTTCATTAATACATATATTTTCATTTTATGTTAAGGCTCTTCTTAAGAATAATCTTTCCCTATTATATGTTATGGCTAATTGTGTATGTTCTATATTATATGGTTTTACTTGTTCTAACCATTTTATTCCTAATATTATATCTGTTTTTTGCATTTCCTCTTTTACCTCAAATTCTATTTTTATTTTTCTAATTCCTCCTATTATTATTTCTTTTTCTACTATATCTTTGCTATTTATTAAACTTCTCGGTAGATCTGGGCATATATCATTATCAGTTTTTATTTCTTCATTTTTTACTAGATATTTTGCTATATAATTTTCTTTTTGTCCTGTATTTAATAGTATTAAATGTTCCTTTTCATTTATTTTTCCTGTTATGTAATATTGATTTAAATTACTTATTGAATTTGTTTCATAACTCATTCTTTTTGATGAGCTCGATGACTCTGGTTTTTCATTAGCTATTCTTTTCGTTGTACTTATTCTATCATTTACTATTTCTAAATTTTCTTCTATATCTATGTCTCTATAGCTATAGTCATTATAATCTATTGTTTTTACAATTTGCTCAAATGGGCTATCTATTTGTATTTTATTAATCTTATTTTTCCCTGTTATTTTATGTTTTGTTGTTAATACATATAAATTTTTACATCTTGCTGTAAATATTTTACTTCCTGGGGTTAATTCTATTCCTGATATCTTCCAATATAATACTAATGATTTATCTATATTTCTATCTGTTACTGCTACTGAATAATTTGCACTTATTATAAATTTAAATTTTTGGTATATCAAATTTCCTTTCACGGCAGTTATTATGCTTTTTTCTATAGGTTTTATAATTCTATCATCTGCTAAATATAATTCTATCGGGGTATCTATTCCTTCTCTAAAACATGCTTTTATTAATATTTCTGTACCTCCAAGGTGTACGTATTTTATTGGATCTCCTTTACTTTTTATATCATTTATTTCTTTATTAATTATTCTTTTTGTTACTAGTGGTATACTAGCTTTTCCTTTTGCATATCTACAGTCTATTACATGTTCTTTTTGGCATACTACATAATATTCATCTTTTTTCCTACTAAAAATATTTTTTATTGTTGGTATTTTAAATATTTTTTCTACACTTAAATCTAACTCTTTTCCTTTTATTTCATCAAATATATTACTGTCAAATATTATCTTTTGTTCTGTTCCTTCGTCATTTAAATATTCTTCCTTTGTTATTATTTTTATATCTTCTTCAGTCATTTGATTCCTCTATCTCACTATCTATTTCAGTATCTGTGTCGTTTTCTGAAATTTCATATGTACTATCTTCACTTTCTAGTTCATAATCTATATAATCTATTTGCATATATTCTGTATTTTCTATTTTTATTTCGGATATTTGTTTATTTTTTGGATTTTTAGGTAATTTACAATCTCTAGCTAAATGTCCTAACTTTCCACAATTATAACATGTACATTCTTTTATAGATTTTTTCTTTCTATATGGTCTTTTATTTTTGTAATTTTTAACATAATATCTTTTTCTTGGTTTCTTATATTTATATTTTGATTTTTTATATTTCTTATATTTCTTATGTCTTTTTCTTTTCTTATAATATCTTTCTTCGCATCCAAATTGAGGTGCTATTTTATTTTTGCAACATGCTAAATTTCTTATTAATGTTTTTTCCATTTTTAATTCTTCTCTATATTTTTCACATAACTTTCTATACCATTGTTGTAAAAATTTTATTCTAGCTCCTAATGTATCTACTATTTTTGCTTCTTCCCAACTTTTTATTATTTTTGAACTAAATGGTTCGGGTAATTTATTAAAATATAATTTTCTTATTTCCTTACTTTCTTCTATACTATATGCTCCTTTATAATAATATTCTTTAAATGCGCAAGTATATTCATCTATATAACACATATTACATATTGTTAATTTTATCATTAAATTCCTATTTGTATCTTTTTCTTCATCTTGTTCTTCTTCTAATGTTGTCATACTACCAAATTCATCTTTTATAGCTGTTTCATATTTTTTCAATAATTCTATAGGTGTTAATTTTGTTGTTGTTGATGCTGCTCCTTCCATAGGTTTATTAGCTCTTAATACTTTCTTACTATTTTCAGTTAAATCTGTAAACCATAATTTTACTGATCCTATTAGTGTTTTTTCTATGTATTCTGGTGCATCTGTTATGTTTATATTATTATCTAATAATTGTTTTGTCATATATCCTATCCATAATTGTATTGTTTTTTCTGTATCTATTACACAGTCTAGATCTAAAAAGTTATAATTTTTATTAACTATTTGTTTTGGTGTCCATTTGTCATATTCATTATATCTTTTAAATTTATTTTTGTAATATATAGGTTTTCTTATTTCTGTTGTTTTGGGTATTAGATTTTCATCTTCTTTTTTGTCAAGAGTATTTATTTCTGTATTATTATTTTCCAAATTTTCTTCATTAATTATTTCTTGTTTTTCGTTAATTTCTAAATCTTTTATATTTGTTAATATTTCCGTATATGTTTCACTATCTTCTGAATCATAATTATCTGTTTCTTCTACCTCTATATTATTTATTTCTAATTTTTCTTTAAATAGATTTATCTCGTTTATTAATTTTTGTTCTTTATCTTTTTCTTCTTTTTCTTTTTGTCTTTGCTCGTATAAATCTTTTAACATTTGTAGTTCTTTTTCTAATTCAGCAATTCTACTATTTTTAGTTTCTTCTATTTTTCGTATTTCTTCCGTAGTTTGTTGTTTAATTTTTTCTATTTCCTTTTTTCTATCTATTTCTTCATTTTCTTTTTCTATTCTTATCATTGCTTTTAATTTATCTTCTAATTTTAATTCTTCTTTTTCTAACATTAAATATAAATGTTCTCCTATTTTCTTATTATCTTCCTAAATTGGAAAATACTACTTTTATTTTTGATCCTTCGTGATTTTCATATATTTTTTCATCTATTATAAATTCTTCTTTATTCATTTTATTGTAAATAGTTCATGTTGATATATATATTCTAAACTATCTATTTGGGATTCTAATTTTGATATTTCATCTTTTTGTATATTTATTGAATTTTTACTAACTCCGGCAAATATATTATAATGTAATCTTTCTTTTCTTATTTTTAATTCTTTACGTTTTTCAGAGATAAATTGTTTTAATTCTTTGTATTTTTGCTCTTTATTCATTTTAATTGTGTTCATAATATTTTGGTGGATATCTAAATCTAATTTTATCATAATTAGGTGGTATATGTCTCATTCTTCTAGATTTTAAATGGATTATTAATTTTGCTTCAATACTAGATATTAATGTAATTAAATAGGCTAATCTTTGTGGATTTTCTTTTATTTTATTTAAACTTATATATTTTGAATAATTGCTAACTAATGATTCTTTAATTTTTCTAAAAGCTTCTCTATTTTTAAATGGTCTTCTCATAATTAATTTAATAAATAACTAAATCTAATCTTAACTTAACTAATTTATCTAACACGTATGTCACTAACACGTATGTCACTTCCGTATCTTTTAAATTACTGTGCTGGTTAGATAAATTAGTTAAGTTAAGATTAGATTTAGTTATTTATTAAATTAATTATGAGAAGACCATTTAAAAATAGAGAAGCTTTTAGAAAAATTAAAGAATCGTTAGTTAGCAATTATTCAGAATATATAAGTTTAAATAAAACAAAAGAAAATCCACAAAGATTAGCCTATTTAATTACATTAATATCTAGTATTGAAGCAAAATTAATAATCCATTTAAAATCTAGAAGAATGAGACATATACCACCTAATTATGATAAAATTAGATTTAGATATCCACCAAAATATTATGAACACAATTTAAATGAATAAAGAGAAAAAATACAAAGAATTAAAACAATTTATCTCTGAAAAACGTAAAGAATTAAAAATAAGAAAAGAAAGATTACATTATAATATATTTGCCGGAGTTAGTAAAAATTCAATAAATATACAAAAAGATGAAATATCAAAATTAGAATCCCAAATAGATAGTTTAGAATATATATATCAACATGAACTATTTACAATAAAATGAATAAAGAAGAATTTATAATAGATGAAAAAATATATGAAAATCACGAAGGATCAAAAATAAAAGTAGTATTTTCCAATTTAGAAGAAGATATAAGAAAATAGGAGAACATTTATATTTAATGTTAGAAAAAGAAGAATTAAAATTAGAAGATAAATTAACAGCAATGGTAAGAATAGAGAAAGAAAATGAAGAAATAGATAGAAAAAAGGAAATAGAAAAAATTAAACAACAATCTACGGAAGACATACGAAAAATAGAAGAAACTAAAAATAGTAGAATTGCTGAATTAGAAAAAGAACTACAAATATTAAAAGATTTATACGAGCAAAGACAAAAAGAAAAAGAAGAAAAAGATAAAGAACAAAAATTAATAAACGAGATAAATCTATTTAAAGAAAAATTAGAAATAAATAATATAGAGGTAGAAGAAACAGATAATTATGATTCAGAAGATAGTGAAACATATACGGAAATATTAACAAATATAAAAGATTTAGAAATTAACGAAAAACAAGAAATAATTAATGAAGAAAATTTGGAAAATAATAATACAGAAATAAATACTCTTGACAAAAAAGAAGATGAAAATCTAATACCCAAAACAACAGAAATAAGAAAACCTATATATTACAAAAATAAATTTAAAAGATATAATGAATATGACAAATGGACACCAAAACAAATAGTTAATAAAAATTATAACTTTTTAGATCTAGACTGTGTAATAAATACAGAAAAAACAATACAATTATGGATAGGATATATGACAAAACAATTATTAGATAATAATATAAACATAACAGATGCACCAGAATACATAGAAAAAACACTAATAGGATCAGTAAAATTATGGTTTACAGATTTAACTGAAAATAGTAAGAAAGTATTAAGAGCTAATAAACCTATGGAAGGAGCAGCATCAACAACAACAAAATTAACACCTATAGAATTATTGAAAAAATATGAAACAGCTATAAAAGATGAATTTGGTAGTATGACAACATTAGAAGAAGAACAAGATGAAGAAAAAGATACAAATAGGAATTTAATGATAAAATTAACAATATGTAATATGTGTTATATAGATGAATATACTTGCGCATTTAAAGAATATTATTATAAAGGAGCATATAGTATAGAAGAAAGTAAGAAAATAAGAAAATTATATTTTAATAAATTACCCGAACCATTTAGTTCAAAAATAATAAAAAGTTGGGAAGAAGCAAAAATAGTAGATACATTAGGAGCTAGAATAAAATTTTTACAACAATGGTATAGAAAGTTATGTGAAAAATATAGAGAAGAATTAAAAATGGAAAAAACATTAATAAGAAATTTAGCATGTTGCAAAAATAAAATAGCACCTCAATTTGGATGCGAAGAAAGATATTATAAGAAAAGAAAAAGACATAAGAAATATAAGAAATATAAAAAATCAAAATATAAATATAAGAAACCAAGAAAAAGATATTATGTTAAAAATTACAAAAATAAAAGACCATATAGAAAGAAAAAATCTATAAAAGAATGTACATGTTATAATTGTGGAAAGTTAGGACATTTAGCTAGAGATTGTAAATTACCTAAAAATCCAAAAAATAAACAAATATCCGAAATAAAAATAGAAAATACAGAATATATGCAAATAGATTATATAGATTATGAACTAGAAAGTGAAGATAGTACATATGAAATTTCAGAAAACGACACAGATACTGAAATAGATAGTGAGATAGAGGAATCAAATGACTGAAGAAGATATAAAAATAATAACAAAGGAAGAATATTTAAATGACGAAGGAACAGAACAAAAGATAATATTTGACAGTAATATATTTGATGAAATAAAAGGAAAAGAGTTAGATTTAAGTGTAGAAAAAATATTTAAAATACCAACAATAAAAAATATTTTTAGTAGGAAAAAAGATGAATATTATGTAGTATGCCAAAAAGAACATGTAATAGACTGTAGATATGCAAAAGGAAAAGCTAGTATACCACTAGTAACAAAAAGAATAATTAATAAAGAAATAAATGATATAAAAAGTAAAGGAGATCCAATAAAATACGTACACCTTGGAGGTACAGAAATATTAATAAAAGCATGTTTTAGAGAAGGAATAGATACCCCGATAGAATTATATTTAGCAGATGATAGAATTATAAAACCTATAGAAAAAAGCATAATAACTGCCGTGAAAGGAAATTTGATATACCAAAAATTTAAATTTATAATAAGTGCAAATTATTCAGTAGCAGTAACAGATAGAAATATAGATAAATCATTAGTATTATATTGGAAGATATCAGGAATAGAATTAACCCCAGGAAGTAAAATATTTACAGCAAGATGTAAAAATTTATATGTATTAACAACAAAACATAAAATAACAGGGAAAAATAAGATTAATAAAATACAAATAGATAGCCCATTTGAGCAAATTGTAAAAACAATAGATTATAATGACTATAGCTATAGAGACATAGATATAGAAGAAAATTTAGAAATAGTAAATGATAGAATAAGTACAACGAAAAGAATAGCTAATGAAAAACCAGAGTCATCGAGCTCATCAAAAAGAATGAGTTATGAAACAAATTCAATAAGTAATTTAAATCAATATTACATAACAGGAAAAATAAATGAAAAGGAACATTTAATACTATTAAATACAGGACAAAAAGAAAATTATATAGCAAAATATCTAGTAAAAAATGAAGAAATAAAAACTGATAATGATATATGCCCAGATCTACCGAGAAGTTTAATAAATAGCAAAGATATAGTAGAAAAAGAAATAATAATAGGAGGAATTAGAAAAATAAAAATAGAATTTGAGGTAAAAGAGGAAATGCAAAAAACAGATATAATATTAGGAATAAAATGGTTAGAACAAGTAAAACCATATAATATAGAACATACACAATTAGCCATAACATATAATAGGGAAAGATTATTCTTAAGAAGAGCCTTAACATAAAATGAAAATATATGTATTAATGAAGATAGTAGTGGAAGGATATTACAGTAGATATTATACGCCTATGATAGATACAGGAGCAGAAGCTAATTTATGTAGATATAATTGCTTACCAGAAAGTAAATGGGATAAATTAAAAATACCAATAGTAGTTAAAGGATTTAATAATGAAGGAAGCTTAATTACTTATAAAGCTAGGAATGTAAAAGCACAAATATGGGATAAGATATTGACAATAGAAGAAATTTATAATTATGAACTAACATCAAAAGATATACTTTTAGGAATGCCATTTTTAGATAAACTATACCCACATATAATAACTAGAAACGATTGGTGGTTCACAACACCATGTAAACAAAACGTAAGAGCAAAAAGAGTTAATAATAAAATAAGAAAGAAAGCTGATTGGATAAAAGGAAGTGAAAAAATTACACAAAAGTTAGAAAATATAAAAAACGCTGAAGATACAATAGAATTAGTAGTATTCTCGATAAATAAAACAGAAATAACTATATTTTCAATAAATAAGATAGAAATAGTTAAGAAAAAACTAGAACAATTATATAGTGAAGATCCGTTAAAAGGATGGGAAAAACATAAAACTACCATAAAAATTGAATTAATAGATAAAAACAGTATAATAACCCAAAAACCATTAACATATAATTTTGACGATTTAAAAGAATTTAAAATGCATATAGATGAATTATTAGAAAAACAATATATACAAAAAAGTAATAGTAAACATAATAGTCCAGCATTTATAGTAAATAAACATAGTGAACAAAAAAGAGGAAAAAGTAGAATGGTTATTGATTATAGAAATTTAAATGCAAAAACTATAACATATAATTATCCAATACCAAATAAGATATTAAAAATAAGACAAATCCAAGGATATAATTATTTTAGTAAATTCGATTGTAAATCAGGATTTTACCATCTAAAGTTAGAAGAAGAATCTAAAGAATTAACCGCATTTACGGTACCACAAGGATTTTACGAATGGAATGTATTACCATTTGGATATAAAAATGCACCAGGTAGATATCAACATTTTATGGATAATTATTTTAAACAATTACCTAATTGCATAGTATACATAGATGATATATTATTATATACAAAGACTAAAGGAGAACATATAAAATTATTAGAACAATTTACAGATATAATAGAAAATTCAGGAATAAGTCTAAGTGAAAAGAAAGCCGAAATTATGAAAAACCAGATAGAATTTTTAGGAATACAAATAGATAAAAGTTGAGTAAAAATGCAACAACATATAGTACAAAAAATAATAAATTCGAAAGAAGAATTAGATACAAAAAAGAAATTACAATCATTTTTAGGATTAGTAAACCAAGTAAGAGAATATATTCCAAAATTAGCAGAGAACCTAAAACCACTACAAAAAAAATTAAAAAAGGATATAGAATATAATTATAATGAAGAATATAAAAAACAAGTTCAAAAAATAAAATTACTTTGCAAGGATTTACCAAAATTACAATTTCCGGATGAAAATAAAAAATTTACATACATAGTAGAAGCAGATGCCAGTGAATATAGTTATAGAGGAGTACTTAAATATAGATATGAAGCGGAAAAAATAGAACACCATTGTAGATACTACTCAGGTACGTTCAACGAGACAGAAATAAAATGGGAAATAAATAGGAAAGAATTATGTTCATTATATAAATGTTTATTAGCATTTGAGCCATATATTGTATATAACAAGTTTATTGTGCGGACAGATAATACACAGGTACGCTGGTGGCTAACAAAGAAAATACAAAATTCAGTTACAACAAAAGAAATTCGGAGACTAGTTTTAAATATATTAAATTTTACATTTATAATAGAAGTAATCAGTACTAACAAAAATGTTATTGCAGATTACATATCAAGACAAAGCTACGCAAACTGAAATGATAGAAGAAAATATACATGAAAAAATACTCAACGCCCTGACTATGCTTTCATTGAAAGTAGACAGTATGGGTACTGAGATAGAAAAGCTAAAGCTAAAGACTAGTGAAGATAATCTGAAGTCTATAGCTATGAATCAGCTAACTCAGCAATGTGCAGAGCTATGTCGATCGGAAGACAATAAAATTCCAGAGCTAGAAGGAGATGTTGGGATACTCCATAAAACCCATAACGCTTATCAATCTACTTCTGCAGGTACAAGCAAAGGAGTTAGAAAAAATATGAACTTAAATAAGCTATTTGACAAGCCATATACACCAAATATACCAAAAGACCCCATGTTTACACCCCCACAAGTTACCACATATCGAGAAAGCCTAAACCAAGACAAAAAGACATACAACTACACAACCCGCACATATATAGAAAATATCTACAACGTACAAACTTTCTTAAATAGCAACCCCAAAGCTACAAACATCCAAGAACCAGATACGAACTATATAACCCAGAAATTAACCGGATATAACAAGCTAATTGCCTTACCCAAAACTAGACCCAGCTTAGTAAAAACTTGCTACGAATATGGATTACTTAGTACCGTATATACCACAGACGGAACTGAGATATCTACTATACCCGAGATATATGAAGCATTTACCACATTTAAAAGAATAACCAAAGGTACTTTATTTTTTATAAAAATATACACGGCACCAGCAGAGATATTATTTGACGAAGTTAAGAAACCTATACAAGTTGTAAAAATAGGAATGACAAGAGATATGATTATACCGCAAGATATTAGTACACAGCCAGAGATACCCAGAATCGAGATACCAAAATTTTATGCGAATAAAAGAGTTATCGGACTATCTACGATTTTACAAGAACTAGCAAATACATATTGTAATCAAAATCCTATATGGAGTTATTATTCAAGAAACCATGTACTAATATATTCAAACTCAAAAGAGCTACGAGAAACAGATATGGAAACAATTAGGCAATGGATTATGACGTTGCTTAAACCAGAGACAGAACCTATCGCCAGAGCTATTAAAGAAAAATTTATTTCAGAAGAATTATTGACCAGATATTGCAAAACTATTGGACACAAATATCCAGACCACAAATGTTCAAAATGTAATGGAGGAGATAATGACGTCCCAGCAGTACAGTTAGAATAAAAGAAGATAAGGACGACAGCTGGAAAGATAAGAACAGAGCAATAATGGAGATATAGCAGATATGACAAAATAGACGGAAGACTTATTTGCAGATATGACAGATAGACGGAAGACTTATTTACAAAGTTGTTACGTAGAAGATAATATTAGCTTTGTAGCATTTATTGTACAATTAATGTAGAGAAAAAATTTCAAAGTAGGTTAGGTAAGAAAGACTTTTCCAAGTCTTTTAGTTTCTTTTTGCTTTAGTTTTAAGTTTTTTTTTACGGATGTAAAGACTTTATGTACATTTCTCATTCTATAAATAAGAACTCAGGAAGCATTGCAGAGGCAAGCTTTCCTACATTCAGCAAAAATACTCTCTCCATTCCAATACAAAAATATTTAGCCCAGTTAATTAAATATATACACCGCAATGGAAAAAGCTATGAAACAAAAAACCTCAGAAATATCAAAGCTACCGGAACAGGTATATCTATTTACGATTATGAATAGCTAAATTCATAATTCCCGACAATCATGATATGATAAAATAAATTCATATTAGTTACTTTATAGTAGAATTATTCGAAAAATAATATGTTAAGAAGTTTATTAGCAAAGTGGAAACGGAGAAAAATCCCAAGGAACTATACCATCCTAAAGGTGAAACCAATGAGGCAAGAAGCCGTGGCGGGGAGTAACCAAAGTCGAGGCGCTGTTTAAGGGAAAAGTATCCGAATTACCATGCTAGTAGTGACCGAAGAACATGTTATTTAAGAATAATCTAGTATATAGTAATCTGAGATGACTATATTTTATTATGTATATGATTGCAGGGAATATTTTGAAAAAAGCAATTTTATGATAATGAATGATAATATAGCTGATGTCATGGTAGATAAATTTAAGATATTTATTTTGTATTCACTTAGAGATATAGATGTTGCAGATATAAGAAAAGTTATATTAGAAAAAGCATATGGAAAAAATTATACGGATAGAATAAATTATATACCACACATACCTAACTACTCTTATAAATATTTATTATGTTGAAATTACGTAGGATTTTTAAAGATACACAAAAAATACAGTTACTAGAAAAACAGATAAAAATAAATATAGGCAAATACATGGAAAATAAAAAATATATAAAATCTCTTAGTAAAAATATGCAAAAACTACTAAGTCTAAGACAAATAGCTATAAAATATCAATTTTAAAAATAGCCCATTTAGACTACTTTAGAGTTTTAATCTTATATATACTTAAAGATATAGAAATAATAGATATTAAGAAAATGATATTAGAAGAAGTAATAAACTACGAAATAGAAATGATAAATGCTACAGCACAAATATACGAAGACATTTACCCAGAAGGATATTATTCAGACCAAGATTGTGGATGTTAGAATATATTAGAAAAACTAGAGAAAACCAAGATAATCTAAATAACGAAGTTAATTATAGAAACCTAATTAGAAAAATAATGGAAGATCTAAAAGAAAAGTTAATATGGATAGAAAAAACCTTAGAAAATTTAGAAAAAAGTACATGTAACAGTTTATATAATATAAAAAACTCACTACGAGAAGAACAACACAAAATAATAAATGACATAGAAAATCTAGAATTAGATATACACTACAGTACAGAAAGAATAAGTTATTACACAGAAATTTGTAACTCAGCAGTTACTACAGGATAAAATAATAAACTAAAAATTAATGAATACATCTCATAAAAAGAATAACTTATTAAAACAAAATCTAAGAAATAACCACGCACAAAAAAGAATAGATTCATCAGTTATAATAAATCTATTTATCAGCTTAGTTATCCGCACCCCCCTACAAATGTTATAATGAATCTATTTATCAGCTTAGTTATCCGCACCCCCTACAAATGGTTCAGATATTGCGTACTAGGTTATTATGATGCTGCACCAAGGGATTGGTGTTGTGACGATTGTGAAAAGGGCAAAGGGGTATTGTCTTTATCACGTAGACTGGAAAATAGGCATTCTCACGGATCCAAGTTACATGCACCTGCAAAGATTTTTCTGAGTACTGTGCCACCAAAGATACTTGGTAAGTTTCCTGGTGGGCATTGTATTAATTGGGAAAAGGAGGTAACAACCGGGAAAACAAGATATATTCCCGTTGAGGAATCACTTGGTCTATTATCAGGCATAGAGAAATCTACTAGCTCCACAAGAGTCGTGTCAACAAAATCCATGGCAACAATTACTCAGGGGAATTTTGGCAAGTATCAAGCTCAATGTTCAAGATCTTTTCCTGAGAAGAGTACAGCGCAGTGGTCTTTAGGATCAGAAGGATATACTAAATCTCAGAATTTGAAAAAGGCCAAAATCACTGCAAAGAGCAAAGAACCAGTACAATCATCTAAGGGTTAAGTGTTCATAAAAAACTCTTATATTAATTACTTGTTTTGATTTGTCCTCATGTAATTATTCATCTGAAATTTCATTTTCGATCATACACTAATTAATTTTTTTTTTTTTTAAATTGACATAGATATTGTCTTTCAAAATGATTTCTATTACACCATCAATATCTGAAAAGCTTTCATAGAAAAAATTATTTACTTCTGTGCTTCAATGCAATTGATATAGCATTCTTTTTTAGGTCTTGGTGGTTCTATCAATCTCGAGCACAAGAGTCCCCATGTTGTGAACGAGAGTGGAATGATACCTATGCCACACTGTTGTGATCCTGCTCTAGTTCCTTCCTGGAAGTAAGTGCCCTTTATCATGCACGTTAATTACTATAAAGGCAGATGACTAATTAATCTTTTCTTTGTAAATTCCTTGTTGATTAGTAAGCAAACTTATATATAATTATTTTTATTTAATAACATATTGTTGGTGCCCAAGGGGATGGCCTGGTGAAACATGGAGATTCCAGGTTTGAATCACAGCTGTAAATAAATCAAATAGTACTGAGGTCGGTCTGGGTTGTAAAACTCAAATCTGCTTCAAAGTTCCTTGAACTACTTTGATTTAAAGATGGGAATAGTTTAGCAAAATTGTATAACCTCTTTTCTGGCAGTGCAGATTCTTTAGGGAAGTTGGTAGGAGGGTGATTTGAGCTAGAGATTTCGGTAATGTGTGACTTTTTGCTATTAATCTTTTTGATCGCCTTACTCTTTTCAGGTTCACACTTTTGGTTCAGTACCCTTGAAGACTTACCTTTTTTTATGGGAACATTGATTTAACTGCCTTCTTCAAAAACCAAAATTTGAAAGATATATGAGCTTATCAAGCCCAGTTATGTTAGAGGAGGAGAAAAATGAAAATACTGAATTCCGTATCAAGGAGGTTCGGTACATTCAAGCTAAAGTATGTCTTCTACACAACCCTTATTTAATAGAAAATTTGCATTCAATGTGCTCTTAGTTTTATTTCCGAGGATCTATTAAAAAAAACTCTGTACCTTCACAAGGTGGGGATAAGGTTGCGTATGTAACTCCCTCCCCAGATCCACTTTTCGGATTACACTTGATATGTTATTGTGCTCTTAGTTTTGTTACATTTGTGCACAATTGGAAAAAGCAGGTGATGTATGTAAGTTTTCTTTTCTGCCATGATTGAAATTACACACTGCTAACAGAGTTGAGTATGTTAGAGCATCTTGCTCCATTTAGAGAACTCTGTTCAGATTTTATCCAATTTTGAGAATAATAGATATATGGGCAAAAATAGTTACTTCATTGTTTATTTTGGACCTGAATGGTATCTACATTATTTGGACCTTAAAGAAATATCATAAAGAAATTAAAGTCTATCGTGATATCTGTCTCTCTCTCTCTCTATATATATATATATATTCTTTTTTTTGTGAAGAGGGGATGTACATCATTAGTAGTTAAACAAAGTTATTACAAGCCATGTTGTGAGGGCCTTTAGGGTCCTCCAATACTTGTTGGTAAGTAACATTGTTCATAGTAGTTACATAGTTTTGTGTAACCTTTCAAGGAAAGGTAGTCCCTAACTTGTCTGCTTCCAATAGGTCTTTCGCAAAAGAAGGAGGGATTGTCAAAATTTGCACTTGATCAAAAGTTGTCTCCCCTCCCCTGGATTTGGTTAATGCATCAGCGATCTTGTTCTGCTGCCTACATGTGTGCTTCATTGTTGGTTGCTCAATTCCTGCATTAAGAACCTGCATTCCGAAATAACATTGTAGTAGCTATGGTGGTTAGTGCATAGCATATTTAAGGCATTTATAGAATCAGAATTGATCTCCAAGGGGATCAAATTTTTTATATGTGTTATCCTAAGTCCTTCGAGGATTGCTAAGAGCTCTGCCTGCTGTGAATCCACATGAGGAAGATCTCTTATGAAACCCAGGATTTAATTACCATCATGATCTCTAAAAAAACCCGATCCCTATTATTTTTTCAAGCTCGCATCTGTGTTCAGCTTATAGGAGCCCTAGGAAGGAGGTTCTCATTTAAGTTTAATGATGGTAGAAGGTTTTACAGTGGTGGTAGGGTTTGCAATGGTAAGAGCATATTCATTGGTATGTGCTAAGGTTTGATCAACAGAAATGGTGTCATCTTTTTTATTGAACAAATTATGGTTTCTAGTTAGCCAAATGTACCACATGCAGAAAGAGCAGGTGGTATCCCAAGCATACTAGGTGTTGAAGGGTTTTCTCCCAAGGGTCTTCCAAGCGTCGACCTTGTTATGGCTGTTGAGGGAGGTAGAGTTGAAATCAGCAATGTTTATGCTTTTAGGAGCGATCCTATCCCAAAAGGTTATTGCTTTAAGCCATTGGAAGAAGATACGAGAGATGTCTTCTTCTAGGTTATTACAGTGGTTGCAACAGGGAGTGACTTTCATTCCCAGGTGCCTGAGGTAACTCCCAGTGGGAAGTCTGTTATGATTGAGGAGCCAGAGGAAGGTTTTAATCTTATTGGGGGTCCTGAGTTGCCAAATCCAAAGGTAGTTTCTATCAGTTACAGGCATATTACAGATGGTATTGGATTGAATAGTGTTGCAAGCACTTTTCATGGTGAACTTACCATTTGGAGATTTATCCTAGATGAGTTTATCCTCCTGAACAGTATGGAGGGGAATGTAAGTATTGGTGATGATTTTCTGAAGGTCTAGGGTGAAGTGCAGGATAAGGCATTTAGATTCCAAGTTCCATGACTATGGACCATGTCAATAGTTAGCTTGTCTTCACCTTTGTTTAAAGGGCCATAAATGGAACTCTTGATAGACTGATGGTTGGGGATCCATTTGTCTAGATAAAATCTGATCCTATTCCCTCTAAAAGTCCATCTTTGGTTTTCCATGCAAATTGACCAACCTTTTTTGATGCATTTCCAAGTTTTGGAGCAAACTCTTTGGTTTGGTCCTCGTTGGTGTTGTCTCCAATATTTATTAAAAAGGATTTTTGCCCAAGGTGATTGAGTGTTATGGTACATTTCTATGCTAGGCTGGCATGAGCAGCTTTATTTCTAGTCTCACATTTTTGGAGACCCAACCCCCCTTTTCTTTGGCCATGGAGATTCTCTCCCAGCTAAGGAGATTAATCTTTTTCTCGTCAGTTGTACTGAACCAGACAAAGTTCCTTTGGATTTGGTTGATAATTTTGGTAGTTTTGTTAGGGATCTTAATTATTTACATAACATGAGAGGGAATAGAGGCAAGGGTATACTTTGTAAGAATTAGCCTATCGGCCATTAAGAGCATCTTAGTTTTTCACCCTTCCATCCTTCTGGGCATGTTGTCAATGATGAATTAAAAATCAGTACTGAAAGGTTTAGCATAGAAGATGGGAAAACCTAAGTACTTACCAAAGGTGTCATTAGGGTTCATGTTAACGAGAGTAGTGCAAGAGGATATGGTGGAGTCCTTGCAATTTCTAGAGAAGATAATCTTGGATTTAGCTTGGTTGACCTTTTGGCCTAATCTAACACAGAAGTCATTGAGAGTCTGATTGATGGTTAAGCATGCCTAAGGGTTGGCATTTAAGAAGAGGGTTAGATCATCTACAAAAAAGGGTGGGAGAAAGAGGGTCCATAGTGGGAGATACTGATGGATTGCCACTCCTTACTAGAAATTTTTGAGTCAATGATTCTGGAAAGTCTCTCCATACAGAGTATGGAAAGGTATAGGGAAAGAGGGTCTCTTTGTCTTATGCCTCTAGTGGGCTTGAAATCTTGAGACCTGGATCTATTTATGAGGATAGAGATAATTGTGGTAGAGACACAGGACATGATAAGATTGATGAGAGGCAGAGGTAAGGTAGAGAGAAGGCAAAGTACTGGAGTGTATCCTTAATGAAGTACCATTTCAGTCTGTCAAAAGCTTTCTCTAGATTAATTTTTAAAATCATGTTGCCTTGTTTTCCTTTTATTTTTTTTATGTGAGTTATGAATTCTTGGACAATGATGACATGGTCAGAGGCTTTCCTATTCAATAGGAAGCTTGCCTGACTAGGGCCAATGATCTTGGGGAGAAACGGGCTCATCCTGAAGACAATGATTTTAGTACTCAGTTTGTACAGGGTATTGCACACCTCAATGGGCCTATAGTTTTTTTATTTAAACAACATTAGGACATTTAGGGATTAAACACAGGAGGGTTTTATTAACTAAGGAGTTCACAGTGTAGGTTTTGAAGGTGTAAACCTTATACTGCACTATGTCCCAGTATTTTTAGAGGAATTTAGGTTGAATGCCATCAGGTCCAGGGGCCTTCAGAAGGATGAAGGATTTGATGGCCCTTGTGATTTCAGAATCAAACAAAGGAGAGGATAAGGATGATTGGTCAGGGGTGGTGAGAGTATTGCCATAGTTGATGGGATGGTTTGGGAAGGTAAGGTGACTGGTGGTGTAGAGAGAGGAAAAAAACTCAGTGATGTGATTGACTATCTCAGTATGGTTCTCTATCCAGTTACAAGCCCCATCCTTAAGGTTAAGGATTTTGTTCCTTCTTCTTCTATTAAGGGTTGATGCATAGAAAAACCTACTGTTAGAGTCCACTTATTGGAGCCAATTTATTTTGGATTTGGTTTTTCAGAAATCCTCCTCAAACTCAAACATGGTTTCATACTCAGAGACCAGCTCAGATTTAAGGTTTTGCAAAAAGGAACTGAAAGCATAGTTGTGGGATTTTTGGATTCCCTCAATACTAGCTATTAGTCTTTTTGTTTTTTGGAAAATATTTCCAAAAGACTCTTTATTCCAAATGGTAGAGTAATGTTGGAGGGTTCTGATGGCTTGCAAGATGGAAGAAGGAAGTTGAAAGGATTGGTGGACCATTTTCTCAAACCCAAGAAATCTGGTCCACATGGGTTCCATTCTGAAGGGTCTATTTAAAGGGTTTCAGTTTAGTTTGGAGAGATTGACAAGCATAGGGCAATGGTCTTAATAAGTTTTAGGTAGATGGGTGATGGAGGTGTCAGGGTTATTACCAAGTATTTGTCCAACCTTTCAAGAATGAGGGCCCCTCTCTTCCTATACCTTTTGTTAGTCCAAGTGAATCTGCTACCTTTAAAGCCTAGGTCAACAAGGCTACAAAGGTTCAGACAGTTCCAGAAAAGATTGGTTATGTAGGGATTTATTTTGTTACCCCCATATTTTTCTTTGGACTAGAGGACTTCATTGAAGTCACCCCCTAAGAACCAGTCAGTGTTGTGGTTTTGGGCCAGGTTTATGATGTTATCTCATAAGGTAGTTCTAGTGGGGAAGTCAGTACTTGCATAAACAGCAGTAAAAAGCCAAGAGTGAGAGGATTGAAGTACCTTAACTATGGTATGAATGAATTGCTAAGTAATGGAAATGTCCTCAAGCTTCAGAAGATTTTCCTTCCACGTGATTACCATTCCTTCAACTCTACCAATAGTAGGGGGTTGAATTTGATCATCAAATTCAAGATCATAAGTGATACTCTTATGCTCAGCCATTTTGGTTTCTTGCAGGACTAGAATGACAGGGTTATGCAGCTTCACTAAAGAAGTACATTGCCTCCTTAAAGTAGAACTATGATATCCTCTAACATTCCAAATGGTGAAGCTTATCATTGGGTGCATTGGGGTTGATAGAAGAGATATGACAATCTTTCCTTTCCCTTGGATTTGAGAGGGGTTGGGTACTCTGAATGGCCTCAGTGTTATCCCAGGTGAGTTCTGATCTATCATTGTCTTCAGTGTCAGAGATAAGGTAATTTGTGCCTTTGGACAAAAGCACAATAATAACTTCTCTTGATGGCTTTTTGAACTCTTTTTGAAAGTAATCCTCTAGAAGGAAGGTTTCTGGGGTTAGATCTCCAAGGTTTTCCAGGATCTCCTCTAGGTCGGTTCTCATTTTCTTGAGACCTTTAAGAATAAAAGCAAATGTCATATTAAAAGAATTTCCTTTTTTCCTTTTTAATCTGTTAACAGAAAGTCAAAAGAATTGACTGCCTTGTTCATATATCTTTCTTTCACGTGATGGTTTTATATTATTAATGCCTAGATTAGGTCTTAGTAAAGGGCTTACCAGTTGTAGCGGAGTAATATTTGATAAAATAAATAGCTGCACTAGTTCAAAATGTTATCCACCACAATATATAGCCATGGAGTTCTCATACAATTTGGTCGAAATGTTGTTTACGATTTTTCTTACACCGTTCTTGCTTGTTCTTATAATGAACAACTTATACTGAATTCATATGTATGTTATCATTATTAATATTTTTCTTTCTTTTTCCCAGATAATGAACAGCTGTAACTTCACCACCACCAGCTATATGAATTTACATTTTCAACTTTAACACTTTTTGTATGAACAAATGTTATATCAATGTAATATTTTTAGAATCCGTATAAATAAGTATGTCTTACCAACGTAACAATGTATTCTTTGTTTCACATAATATGAAGCATAACGTTGTATCATGTAACTATAACATGACATGATTTACTATTTCACTTACTAATACTGTTTTCTTTACCATCAAAATTTTGTTCGTGCATCGCACAGGCTCGGGCCATCTAGTCTTATACAAGATTAATATGTGGACTAAAAACAATTAGGGGCTTATTGATTGACTAAAAACAATTAGGGGCTTATTGATTGATGGGCAAAAATTTAGAAATAGCTACTTTTCCTAATTCAAAATACATGAATTTTTAAGCTATTTTTAAATGTCTAAAATAAGCAAGTTGATCATTTTTCAAGAGACATGTCAATTTTTTTGGGGGGAAAAAGGCATCATTTCCACCCCATACTACACAAGAAAAGTCTAAACCACACCTAAATTATATAAGTGACCTATTACACACCTTAACTATATAAAAGTGATATTATTACCTCCCCGCGACCCCCATTCTAAGGCGCGTGTGTTACACTTTTTTAGGCGCGTCTAACCTATTAAATAACAAAAGTAAACGGCTAAAAATATTAAGGGAAAAGGCATCATTTCCACCCCAAACTATAGTCGAAAAGTCGAATCCACACCTAAACTATATAACTGACCTATAACACACCTTAACTATAAAAAAGTGATACTTTTTACTGACATGGTGTTGACGTGGCAGCGCGTGTAAAACACTACACCACATGCAAGTGGTGGGAGCCTGACAGGGAGTAAATAGTTTCACTTTTTTATAGTTTAGTGTGTAATAGGTCACTAGTATAGTTTAGGTGTGGCTTCGACTTTTCGGGTATAATTTAGGATGGAAACAATGTATTTTCTCTTTTTTTTTTCAATTTTACTCTTCATTTAAACTTTCTAAGTAGTTGATGCACCTATTTGTCACCTATTATAGCTTAATTAAGTTAAATAAGCATCCATTTTCCAAATCTCAATCCTTTTACTTAAACATCACACGCAAGTCTAATTAACCTGTAATCTCAAAAGATACCTTAATTTTCAGGTTTATAATAACTTCATCGATGTTCACTTAATCGTATGCGTGCTGAAATATATAAGGTGTTACAACTATAATGTATAGTATTTACATAAAAAAAAAACTTCAACTATAAGTTTCGAAGACATCTTTAATGATTGAAATGAAGATATAAAGAAATGATGAACACGGTGAAAGTCTCCTGTCCTCTTTATATATTATTTGGAGGAGCTTGGAGAGCCAAAAAAAAATAAACGGAATAAAATTCATAAAGTAATTGTTTTGTCCATTTTTATGAGAGGTCAAATCAACATCAAAACAATATGTTAAAGACGTTATAGTTTCTAAAAAATCAACATGGTTGAAGTTTAATCAATAAAACGAAAATTACAACCAGAGACTGTAATTAGTAATATTTTTTTAATTTATTATTTTTTTTGTAAATTTAATGTAAAAGGGAAGTAAAAATTCTGAATTACAATTCGTACGTTTAACTTATATTTTACATTTGTGTAATTTAATGTTTTTAAAATAATGAAAGTAATATTTCTGAGTAACAAAACCCATTTAAACTTCCATTTTAATGATTTTATTTTTGTTAATTGTTCAACGTTAACATCTTCGGTAACAAAAAAAGGACAAATTGGAAGACAAAACTTTATTGAAGCCAAAACTTCTTTTGCTATTCGGGTTGGGACTCGGGTTTATTATTTTTGTTAGCTGGTTAGTTAAGAAAATTGAAGGAAAGGTGTCTTTTAAGTCTTGAGTGAAGGATTGGTGACATTGACCAACAAATAGGGTCAAACATCATTAGGAAACTTGATTAAGTTAATTGTGGACTTGATTAATATTTTTAAAACTTTCTAATCATTTCAAAAAAACAAATCAACCCAACCCACACCCCTTTTCAATCCAAATAAACCACTCTCTCTCTCCAGCTTCTCTCAACTCTCTCCCAACCAACAGTTCTGCAAAATTTCTCCCTTCAACCTCCGGTGACAAATAGTCGGGCGAGTTTCTTTATGACTTTCAATCGTCAATCGACGTGAATACTTCTCCGACGACAACAACTTCGAGTTCTTCATCGTCCCATTTCCTTTTTCACAGGTAAAAAATTATGAAGAAACAGAGGAACTTGAGCCAAATACTCTTCTAGTATTGAAATGTAGACTGAATAAAGTCCTAATTTCTGGTATTTTTCACAGGTATTACTGTTGATTCGAATTTATTGGTGATTTTTGGTCACAGTTGATGTTCTTAGTGTGTGTGTGTGATGTGTTGGTGTTGCTTTGTTGATTTGTTATTTGTCTTGGTAAAAATGGTATTGCAACGGCTGAAACATCTAATGTAATAGATGAAACATATGATGCAACAGATGAAAATTTGATGCAATAGATGAAAATTTGATACAACTATGAAAATCTGATGCAACATGTGAATATAATCTAACAGATCATTCATCTGTTACGTCAGATGACTCTTTTGTTTGGAAGAAATCTAAATAATATCGATCCAACAGATAACTGATTAGTGATATGTTTTTATTCTTTGCAACGGTTTACTCATCCGTTGCAACAGGTCAGTTATATGTTGCAACAGATAACATACCTGGTGCAATAGATAAGTGATCCATTTTTATTCTTTCCAACAGTTTACTCATCCATTGCAACAGGTCGGTTATATGTTGCAACAGATAAAATACCTGGTGCAACATATTAGTGATCTATTTTTATGGTTTCCAACGGATTACTCATCTGTTGCAACGGGTCAGTTATATGTTGCATCAGATAAAATACTAGGTGCAACAGATTAGTGCTGTTTTTATAGTTTCCACGGATTACTCATCCGTTGCAACAGGTCGGTTATATGTTGCAACAGATAACATACCTGGTGCAATAGATTAGTTATCTGTTGGAACTATTATATTACTGTTATGCATTAATCAATTATAATCTATGTTATGTTCCTGCTAATTTAAGATATCATGGCTCCCAAAAGCAAAAAAAATCGAATCAAGTCCAAGTAAAGGAACAAGTGCAGCAGCTCAGCTACATCCACCACTCTATGAGCTTGCTTTACAAGCGTTATCTTAATCACGAGAAGAAGATAATGAACACGAGGAGGGGAGAGGGAGAGGGGGGGGATTTTTCAAAAGAGATAATACAAATGCTAATATCCCTTCCGTCGAAGAGTTGGTCAAAACCTTCAGATTGATCGTTATCCTGCGAGAATGCAGTGCGATGGTGCCACAGATTTAACGGATGATCTCGTGGTTAAGTCAGTCATGGTAAAATCTTTCAATGCCTTCAGAAAAATACTTCAAGAACAAAAATTGGATTCTTATTTCAGGAAAACCTGCTTTGGGCAATATCTTGATTTACCGGAGGACAACAATGCTCATCTCCAGATGAAAATGGTATATGATATTCTTAAGCGCAGGTTTATGTATGAAAATAAAGATAAGATGAATGAGGTGTGGATAAATTACTGTGGCATGCCTATTTGTTTTGGTTGGAAGGAGTTTGTCATAGTTACCGGACTAAAATGTTATCCTCCTTCTCCTTCTCAAGTTATACCTACTCTGACCCAAAAAAAGCACCCCGCACACCTAAAAAGGGAAAAGGCAAGTCGAGTGATCGTGATGACCTGGTGTCCATTGTTGGTCCAAGCTTCAAAAAAAAAATCTGATAGAAGCGTTGAAAGGTAAAGGACTTTCGAAGAAGCACAAACAATCATTGTGCTTGGTTTGGTTTGTACATAATGTTCTTTGGCGAGAGACGTGAATAACAACATAAGCCTCGATTTAATAAATTTCTTCGAGGATCTTGAGGCATTTAACAGCTATCCTTGGGGTTAAGAAAGCTTCAAAAAGACTGTCGAATATTTGTTGACTCCGTTAACGCCAAAAAAAGTCAACTTATATGGTTTTCCATGGGCCTTCATGGTAAATATTTCTTTTCTCATGATATGATTCATCATTTTTTTTATTCAATAATTCTTTGATTTATTGACGTTATGTTATAGGCTTGGACATTTGAAGCCATTCCTTATTTGAGACAACAAGTGAACTACCAGGAAGAAGTTTCCTGTCCAAGAATTCTGAGACGGTTGTCGGCCAAAATCGATAAAAATGCAAAATTTCTTGATATTTTCAATCCTCCTAAGGAAGTTGTAAGTCCAATTCTAATCAAGTTTTTATTTTTATTAATGATCAAATTATTCATCATCATTCTTAATATATGTGCCGATTTAATTTAGATTGTCCATCCGTGTCTTGTTCCGACCAACCGAGAGTTGAAGATACCATTTTTTCTTACTTTACGGTCCGTGCAAATTTTATCGGACCCTAAGGTCGTTGATGGAATAAAAATAGAATTATTTGGAGCAACAACCATCACAAGAAAAATAATTTTGGAGGGTGGGGCTAATGATTCTCCTTTTACAGTTTTTGAAACAATAAGTCATTATGATTATGATCATAATGGTTGTACAAATTTTTCTCCAAATTTTGCCACATCTAGCGAATGTTCTTCATGCAAATGTCAAGACTACAAGACGAAACACGATGGAGTGATTAATGCTATTAATGCACTAATTGATTCTGTAAAGAAAATGACATCTAAGAGGGGTGTCATTCCATCAAAGAGGATTTCATATCCAGATACTCCACTAGAGATCAAGGAGGCTAAGAAGAGAAGGAAAGATAATTCAAAGGCATCAACAATCATAAAAAAAAGGAAGATTGCAATGCCTCTGTCTTTGTCTTACACCGATGTTCAGTGTGCAAGGGCCACAGAAGAGCAGCATGAGCTGAAAAAGGTGAATGTACATCATTTGTTCCAAAAAATAAATAGGCACATACCTATTTCAATAGATGATACATCTGCTGAAAATTATCGAACAGATATATATATTTGTTGCAACTGTTGTCTAATCTGTTGCATCAGATTCGTTATCTATTTCAATAGACGAGTCTTATATTACAAAAGATGGGTCATCTATTTGAAATTATCGTACTGCTCTGATTTACCCGTTTGAATTTGTCTCAACAGATAATCCATCTAATGCAACATAAGACTCATTTATTGCAACAGATGGAAAATCTATTGTATATCTTTACTTAACATTGACAATTCTGTCTTTCCAGGTGGATGTCACAGCTACTGCCGAAGAGCATAATATGAGAGTTGATAATCCATCAACTGCTTCCAAAGATAAAGAAAAAGAGGAGCCTGTCAGTTTGGGAGAACGAAAGAATTATTCGTTCAAAGGGTTCAACATCTCGGACGAGGCTCTAAAAAAACTAACACAGTTGATCAACGACTATTCAGAATAGATTGTCGATGGGCTGTTAAAGCATCATGCCGGCAGGTACATAAATCAATTTTATAGATATTGGTTTATACAATTCTTGTTGTAAGAACTTGACATTAACACATATAAATTATCATGTAGAAAATAAAATGACGCGCGCTACAAAGTGAACGAATCGAGTCTTGGTTTTGATATGTTCGACTTTGTTGTTGCACATTCAGGAATGAAGATTTGGTTCTATTTGATGTCACAGCCCCAAACTTGCTGGAATGATGAGGTTTAAATGCCATACATATTACTATTAATTAATATTTTATTTAATTGCATCTGTGTATTAATTTTTTCATCATGTAATCTGAAATGTTTGATAATATGTGCAGCACACCGATGTTATTTTTTACTACCTCTGAAAGAAGGCCAAGTTGCAAACACAAGAACAATACAGATACACAACAGGCAATTATTTGTACAAAGTTTACATCAATAATGCCTACGATAGGTATTGTCAACAGCAGCCGGGAGCTTCTCAAAATGAGGAATGCTTAATCAACATTATCAAAGGTTTTAGCATTTTGGCTGGCTTACCTTGGAATTTGGTCGATGAAGTGTACATCCCAATCAATTGTGGTGATGAATTCCATTAGGTGTTGGCTGTCGTCATTCTAAAATAGAGGCGCATCCGAGTTTATGACTCGATGTCGCGAAAGAGATGTTCCAGGTCGTCGTCTGAGATACAAAAGTTGGCCAAAATATTGCCTACTTACCTTGATATGAGCAATTTTTTGGACCAAAAGGTTCATACTGATTGATCGACGATTGAAGCATACTGGGATAAAATGGCTAATCCATTTTATGTACAATATATTGACGAAATTTCTCAACAAACCATTGGCAGCCTATAAGTTTAAGTGTCATGATTAAGTTTCATTTCACAAATTTCACACGCTTGCTTGTACTGCAAGATATGGATTATCTGTTTTTTTACAACGCAGGGATTTCGGTCCTTTTGTTGTCGTCTATGTCGAGTATTTGAGCGATGGATTACAAGTACCAAATGATGAACTTGATGTCGTATTTCTCCGCAAAAGATATGCTGCTCTTTTATAGAAATATAGAAAAATGGAAGTTCAGAAACCGTACGCAACCGACGTTAAAGATCCACGTCGACCAAAGTCAAATTTTGTAGCACTGGATGAAGAACAACTTGTCCATATTGATTAGATATTTATAGCTTGAGTCCGTCAATGTAATAACCTATCCTCCTTGATTTAACTTGTTAATTTATTTGTAGAGTAGATCGTTTGTACCCATAATGATTTTTTTTACATTTCATTTATTTTGCTGAGTTATTTCATGTAATTTTTGAAGGATTCGATTTATTTTATTAGATAGATTTAGACAAATGTTGCAACATGAGATGCAACACGTAGGTAATCTGTTGGAAATTGTATAACAGGTCTTCCTACTTTTTTATTTGCTCCAATAGATTACCGATCAATTGCAACAAATAAGTTATATATTGCAACAGATCATAAATCTATTGCGACAGATAGACGGGGAACATATGCATAACACAACAGATGACCAACCTATTTCAACAGAGAATCAATCTATCACAACGAATACTATAGCTATTACGACAGATATAAAATTTGTTGCATTATAAAAATTCAACTTGGCCAGACATAAAAATTATTGCCCCCACATGTAAAGTGAATCGGATTGAAATGAAAATTTATTATCGTGTTCGTCTCTGTCTTTGTACATATTTTTTTATACACGGGCTCCAACCATTTACTTAGTACCCCATATGCCCAGACCCATTGCATCTTTTCTACAATAGAGTCGCACATACCGGTCATTTGTGTGTCGGTCAGCAAATACTTGATGTATGAAAGCGAGTAAGGCCCGCACACTGCACCAATTATATTTGTTAGGAGCTGGATATTCTTATTTCGACCTTCAAAATCCCATGATTCCTTCGCCGGGACTTTAGTCAGCAAATGATCCATCATCTTACTCTGCGTCAACAACTTGCGCAACAACTTCAAGAGTGGCTGCATGTGGGTTAAAAATGTCTTCTCGCTGAATACAAGTAAGTTGCAATCATAAACCTTAATCTTTCCCTCGTATAGTAGTATCTCAACAGTGAGAAAATAAGTGGCATCCACGTTCATGGCTGCAAGGATTCTCTTTGCCTTGTTCCAGCTATTGCCTTGTGGATATGGCCTCTTCCCTCTAACATATTTAATCGCTTCTTCATCCCATTGGAACGTAGAAAATAACTGATCAAATCCTGGGCCATCAAAATTAGCTATCTTACAGAGTTTAACGTACTTGTCCTTGAAATTATTATAGAAGTTGAGGTCTGTTATCCTATCGGCAGCATTATAAGCATCCAGGTATGCTAATTGTCTGTCCCTCACGAGGCAAAGAATTTCATCAACATACTGTGGTATAAGAAGATAATTTTAAAATAGGTTAGTAATTGTAAGGAATAAAAACACAGTCAAAAAAATCCGATGTAGAGGGTTCTCTAAATCAGTTCATAGATTACCCAGCCAACGCAACTTATGCAACAGATATGTATTATGTTGCAACAGAATACCAAGTTCTTGCAACAGATTACACATCTGTTGCGTAGAATCTTCTTCATGGAGTAGATTGGAAGGGTAGGTTAGCAAAAGTAAACTTACCTTGTCCTCGTACCACACGCTCATATTTGTCATATTCGAGAAGTCGTTGGCGGCAAATGAATGTATGGTGTATTCTTTTTTAACCTTCATCTTGATGAATTCTTCCAGTTCCTTCTTCTTGTCCTTGCCAAGCACCGCGAATATGTTCACCTTATTCGATGGCCCCTAAACTTTAACAACTATTGGAACGGGGGGAGTTGCAATTTTTGCTGATTTCAAAACTGAGAGAATTTTTCTAATTTTTCTTCTCTTTCTCCTAACCTCCACTGTAGGAGTGCATGGCTCTCTTACCTCGTTGGATGGTATGACACCCCTCCTAGATTTTAAATTCTCAGCAGCTTCAGCAATATCCTCTAGCTTGTCGAGGATTTTATCCTCTCTGTCCTTGCATACTTTGCATTTGCAATGAGAACATGAGGGTGATCAGAATACCCATCTGTTGCAAAATTTACAGTAGATGGGTAATCTGTTGAGTAGGGTTCAGAGACCAGAGTAACATATGGTTAATTTGTTGTGAAATATGGATCGTCTGTTGCAACAGATTACCCATCTGTTGCACCAGTTGCAGTTGACGGGTAATCTATTACAATAAACTACCCATCTATCGCAAGAGATGGAACATCTGTTTCAATATCTTTCTTTGAGGCAAATTATTTTAGTTGAAAGAAGACGTACTGCATCATCCGTAGGGTTAAAGAGATCAGCCTCGTTAATATTTATTTTGCTGCTCTCTACTGCAGCCAACCACCTAAGGATCCTTGGATGAGAAACATTATTCGAGTAGTCCTTGAAATGCTTTCGGGGGGGGAGGAATGGATTCACATGCCCAAGCCTAAAAATGGTAAACAGAAAGCAAGCAAAAAAAAGGTCACAAGTATATTCAATATAAATTAATGAATGAGTAAAAATAGTGATCAATTTTACCATGAAAGCCCAAGGAAAGCCGTATAATGTGGTCATCTATGGCTTTATCTCTTTCAGTAAATATTTGACAGTAGTAGCTGTCGTATCTCCAGGGATAATCGTTAAATTTCCCAAAATCATTAGCAAGCACCAACAAATCATGTTCTATGACTTTCCTGACGTCTCTTGCCAATAAAATAGAATGGACAAACCAAACTAAGCACAATTTCTTCCAACAGTGCTTTGGTATGTCTCTATTCTTGAGATTCGCTATCAAATCCTCCACTTTGTAGCTAGGTCCAATAATTCCCAACAACCCATCTTTTTTTACCTTGCATTTGTTGGACCCTTTGTGGGGTGTTTTCTTGATGGGAGGTTCTTCTGGACGATCACATCTCAAGCCCGTCACAATGGCAAACTCTTTCAATCCAAAACAAACCGGCATGCCACAATAGTTGATCCAGACTTTATCCATCTTTTTTTTACCTACTTCGGACCTCCATCATCCTCCGCATGCAGGATCCTGCTCTTGAGAAGGCCATATACCATGATCATTAAGAAACGGAGAGGGCGAGGCCCAGACTGCTCAAGAAAGTGTGCAAAGAAGCTCTTCTTAAAAAGTTCATCTATGTTTTTCTTCTTCATAATACTCCTAAGTTCATCAAAAGATTTCCCCAACTGACATTTAACTACAATATCACTAAGTACTGCTTTAGGGTTATTCATCGACATCGCAACTCGAAACTTGTCAATACTAATGGTTTTGATAAAATCATGCTGGAATTTCGATATTATTTCAAGTCCCATTGGTGAGGAGAAGTTATCACTTTCCTCGGCTTTATTTTGCCCTGACTGAGATTGTTCTGGAAGTTTCTCCGAATCTATCTGTACTCTAACCATTTTTGTTTGGTGATTGAAAGTTGATCCACTTTCTCCACTTTCAGTTTCTTTTCTTTTGGGAGACATCTTTTAACTACAAACAAAAGAAAAACAAAAATACATTGCATTTGATTTCTGCATAATTTTTTAAAAAAAGGTGAGACAAATTTCAATAAATTATTCTTACCACATAACAAAAAAAAAATACTCCAACGGACAACCCATCAGTTGGAACAGATAGGGAATCTGAATCTGTTTGAAGACCCATTTAATGTCTCCCAATAAATATTCCACCTGTTGCAACAAGTGGACAAATTTCAATAAATTATTCTATGCCACATTACAAGAAAATACTCCAACAGATAACTCACCAGTTGGAACAGATGGGGAATCTGTTTGAAGACTTATTTAATATCTCCCAACCGATCTTCCACCTGTTGCAACAGATGGACCACCACCACCACAACCAACGCCACCAAGACCACCACCAATACCAACACCAAGACCACCGACACCACCGCTAAAAAACACAAATACCAACAACACCAAAAATACCATCAACAATA
Organism: Capsicum baccatum var. pendulum; assembly: GCA_030864225.1. Classification (NCBI taxonomy): domain Eukaryota; kingdom Viridiplantae; phylum Streptophyta; class Magnoliopsida; order Solanales; family Solanaceae; genus Capsicum; species Capsicum baccatum. The sequence continues at coordinate 252,128,610 of CM061559.1, read as the reverse complement.
CCACGACAGTCAACAAAACACTAAGAAAAAAACTAGGGTTTTCTCGGGTGCTTCCTACTTTTTTAGCATCAAAACTCAAAATTGTTAACTCATTCTCGAAGATAATACAACTAAAAGTCTTTTTTTTCTTGAAGATAGCATCGCTGCAATTGGTAGAGTTCAAAACCGTTATTATAACGGTAAATCCATACCTATACGGAGAAAGCACAGTAATGTGAGATCATATTTGACAAATGGTACCATTAATGTTGATTATGTCAAATCTTGTGATAATATGCAGATTCGTTGACCAAGGCCTTAGCAAAAGAAAAGGTCTGGAGTACATCGAGGGGAACGGAATTGAAGCTTATTAAATCATCAGTCATATGTGTGGAAACCCAACCTGGGGACTAGAGATCCTATAACCAGGTTCAATGGGAAAAACGAATCACCTGATGACTTGTTGTGAAAAATGCACTATTTATTTATCCCTCCCTATGATGTAAGTGCATTTACCTGTAATGATTGTGAGGTTGAGTTTTTTATTAAACTATTAATGAATATCTATAGCTCGTATGAGTGGAGTGCTAAATTACAGGAGCACTCTAGACGGACTTCACCTATGTGATTGTGGAAGTAGGCCGCTTCCTACTGAGAATTTGGCTCACTCTCTAAAGACACTTATTAAAACTGGGATAGCACAAGGCCGTAACGTGCTGGCTATAAAGCTCATGTCAACACCTTGACTATTATGGGTACGCAACTTTTTATTTCCCCAAAATAGTCCTAGTTCAAGTCTGAGACCACTACGACTCTGGAGTAAAAATTACTGTTTTACTAAGTAAAGGTTTAATGCAGAGCACACCTTTATTATGTGTAATAGTCTTCCTTTATCTAGTGAACTCTCTTGATAATATTAAAATGAATGGAGAATTGATGAATTATGGACATTTTAATATTATTATTAATGCTAAATTATTTATTTTAAAAGTCTTTTTAAGATTTTACGTTGTGAAAATTACAATATTTATTATTTATTTGACATTACTGGATCCATTCCCATTCCACTCCTTTTAAATTAATTGGCTGAAAACTTTGTTTTTCCAACATGTGGGCTCGTCAAAAGTTTTGTCTGTGACTTTTGAAAATTCAAAATAAGCATGCCTTATCATTTTGACAACTCTAGAAAGCATTCAAAATTAGTTGCTACTTTTTAATAAAAAAATAATTTAAGTACTCTATGTAATGCCTATATATATTATGAGCTTTCAGCTCATAAAATAGATGAAGAGCAGAGAAGAAAAACAATTAAATTTTAAGAGAGTTTATTAGTTAAAGGAAGGTGTTAATTTTGTGAGAGTTTTAAACTCAATTCTATTCTAGAGTATTGAGTTATTGTGTATAGACTGTTGCATCTTGGAGGGGACAGGTCAAAGAGTATTACTGCTGGATCGGAGAAATAATTACCGCAGTGGGCTTGAATCTCTTTAAAGAGAGCGAGATATCCACGCCTCAGTCATAGAAGAAGAAATATTTTTTTTTTCTTTATTCAGTTGTAATTTCTTGTAATCCACTGTAATATTTATTGCAATTTTATTGTAATACCACCAGTAAAGTTAAATGACCATGGACGAAATAAATGAAAGAAAAGTTACTTTTGCGTAATAGATACAAAGTTAAGTGACCATAGATGAAATGAATGAAGGAAAAATGACTTTTGGACAATAGATACAAAGTTAAGTGACCATGAATGAAATTTACCTGGACATAGCTTAGATCGGAAGAATAATTAGAGAGGATAACTATGCAGAATAGGATGAAATAAGCACACACCTGAGATATTTTGAAACTCAAACAACAAGTGCATGCATATGCAGGACTTATGAATATACACAGCAAGAGGAGAAAAGAAAATTTAGAGGAAACCCACCAGAAATGCCAAAATTGAGTTAAGAGTGGTGCGATGAACTTGTTAGGTTTCAGGTGGGGTGTAACGCCCCGTAAAAAGTCATGCACGGATTAATCTGTAATATTGAGCTCTTAGGCTTAAGGACTTAAAATTTTTCTAAGTGTAAAATGAGACTTAGTCATTTTTAGCTGGCAACCTTCGGGATACAACTTTTCGATCTTTCCGACATCCATTTTTGGATTTTCTTGTTGCGCTGTGATGGGGTAAGGTCGTAGTACATCTCGGGTGAGTTTTGGAATTTCGTTAGAGTGTGTGTGATTTTCAGAAACAGTAGCACCATGCGATAAGCATGCGTCGCATGCTCCATCGCATAGTGCCATTATGCGATAAGAATGCATCGCATGCTCCACTGCGGTGGGAAATAGCATGCGACACATGGTATTCTGCCCGCCTGGGAAAATTTCAGCATTTAAGTTCCGGCTCATTAAGGATGTTTTAGTAATTTTCCACCCTCCTATCAACATAAACACGAGATTAAACTCTCCAAAACCCATGTTATTCATATTTCCACCCAAATATCTCAAGAACACTCCCTAGGGTTTCAATCTTAAAACCCACATAACTCAAGATTCAACCGTGGGTTTGTGAAACAAATTGCATATTTGGAATCCTCTCGACGTAGGCTTCGAAAGGAAACCAAAAATTCGTAGTAACCAAGGTGCGTAGGGTTTATCCTAAAAACTACATGGGCTTTGAAATTGTTTAAGCATGTATTTTATGGGGGTTTTGAAACTATATTACTAATTATGTGTCTAGAAAGTTTTAATGCTATTATTGCTTTGGCCTTATGGCCTTTTTCCCCAAATTCGATTTACTTGTATACATATATGTATGAGATTGAGATTTTCAGATTGTTTGAGAGTGTTATCATTGAAATCCCTCTCTTTGATGATTTAGAGTTTGTGAAATTATTGAGAATGATGTTGAAAATTCATGTCTAATGGCTTGAAGGTACTCTTTTCAGTATATATGAAACTTTACATTATTTTGAATGCCTTGAGAGGGTATTTCTTGATATAATTGTGTTGATATTAAAGAGAAAGAATTGCATGTACTTACATGAGAATTGAGAAAAAGATTTGTTGCATTGAATTATTGAAATGCGAGTTTCAAAACTTGTGTCTTGAACACAGAGATTTATGACAGATTTATAATGGCTCAGAGATGTGACTTGCAAGTCAATGGTATGACGATACCATATGTATTTATGCCATTGCAGATTATCTTTTCAAATTATGTTTTCAGAATATGTTTTCAGCTCATGTTTTCAGAGACTGCATGTTTTGATAGAGTTTTAAAAAGGGGCTTAAAAAGTGTTAGGTGGTTACCCGAAGAAGGCGTGAGTTCAAGAAACTCTTAGCCCGAAACTGTATTTGCCGATATGGGTATATTATCATTGTACGCTGGCAACGGCCGTATGGCGTAGTAGATTTAGAGACTCCGACCCTTGCGGCACACTTGGGTTGGGGGCTTAGCTGCCGAGTAAATGGTAGTTTCCACAAAGCCCGTGGAATTTTCAGAATTGTAGGGTATACCACCTAACGCAGAAGTAGTACAAAGAGTGTCTCAGATTTCAGATGTCGTCATAAAGTCTTTAAAAGGCCCATGAGATTTCTTACTACATGATTGCTTACGAACGGGTTTTAAACTGCTCTCTTATATATTTATTATAAATAATTATTTTGATTTGCTCTGTGCACCAGTACTTTTGTGTTGACCCCCCCTCCAACCATCTTAGGTTCTGAGGCTCAGTCTAGGGGTCCAGACAAGCAGTAGATAGTCAAACTTGCAGATCAGATTTTTGCAGTGGTGAGCCTTCTTTACTCCAGAAGGCCTACAGATTGTTCAGAGTCCTATTTGTATTCATTTTTTGGTCGATTGGGGTCCTTGTCCCAGTTTCTTTTCAGACAGATATTTATGTTTTAATAGACATTTTGCAGACTGATGTAAGACAGTATTATTCAGTAATGTTTTAGACTTGACCATGTTTCCGTATTAAGTTTCAATTCCATATTATATTATATTTATGAATGTTGTGCATGACAACCAGATAGAGAAAGCGTGTTCCGGGCCTTCATGGTTCGGGATACTCGTCACGGCTAGGGTCCAGGCTCGGGTCATGACAAACTTGGTATCAGAGCACGGTTCATGGTCCCAGGGTGTCTGCGAAATCGCATTGGGTAGAGTCTTCTTTATGGGTGTGTAGCGCGCCACACTTATAAACAAGAGGCTACCAGGCGTTTAGGAAATGTTCCTCTTCTTTGTAATTTAGTTCGTGCTTCAGAGTCTGAAATGTCCCCTAATCAATGATATCTTGTATTTCAGAAACACAGAAATGCCTCCCCGTCGCAGCATTGACCAGAATGTGCAGATATATGAGGTACGTCCCACTCATGGGATGCAGACCCGTAACAGAGTTCCCATGCCAGAACCTGTCCCTACTCTGGGAGTCCCTCCAGTCCCGACCAGTCCACATAGAGCTCCGCGGACTAATGTCAACTGTCCCCCAACTGCTCAGGGAGATGTTTCAAATGCAGAGTTCAGACGGTCTATCCATATGCTGACACAATTGGTAGCTAACCAGGCTCAACGGTCGAAAGACGTTGGGTCCACATCTGTTACGTCTGAGGCTACTAGGGTCGGGCATTTCATGAATATGAACCCACCTAAGTTCACTGGCACCAAGGTGGAGAAAGATCCACAAGAGTTCGTAGATGAGATGGAAAAGATCTTTAAGGTAATGCACGTAGATGAGGTTGAAGGGGTGGAACTAGCAACTTATCAGCTCAAGGATGTTGCGAATCAGTGGTATGCAGACTGGGAAGATGCAAAGGGTGAGAGTGCTGAGCCCACAGTTTAGGGTGAATTTGTGGAAGCTTTTCTTGATCGATTCTTTTCTCTGGAGTTGAAGGAGGCCAAGGCAGAAGAGTTCATGAATCTGAAGCAGGGCAGTATGAGTGTCCAGGAGTACACATTGAAGTTTAATAAACTAGCCCGCTATGCACCAGAATTGACTACTAATATGAGAGCCCGGATGAGGAAATTTGCATCCGGCCTTGCTGATAACCTGGTACTTAAGTGCCAGGGGGCTATGTTGAATAAAGAGTTAGACTTTTCCAGACTGAACGTTCATATGCAGTAGGTAGAAGAGAAAAGGAAGAAAATCTCTAAGGCTAGGGAGGTGGAAAGACAAGCGAAACGAGCCAGATCAGACGACCAGAGTCACAGTCAACAGCAGGGCGGTAACTGGGGTAGCACATGGCAGAAGAAAAAGAAGTGAGGTAATGCACAGTCAGCAGCCAGTGCTCCGATGCCTAGACCCCCAACGGATCAGTGACCCCAGAGTTTTTAGTCTAGAAAGGGGCCCCGAGTTCGTGATACACAGTCCCAGGGAAGTGTAGCTCAGGCCCCTCGGTCATACCCTCGCTGTGGGAGATGCAGGAGAAATTATCCCGGGAGATGTCAGTTTGACGCCTTGGTGTGTTATTCGTGCGGCCAACCAGGTCATATTCAGAGAGAGTGTTCGGTAGCAAAGGGTAATGATAGAGGATCCAGGTCACAGGCAAATTCAACTGCACCACCCTCTCAGAAGGGTACCACTTTAGCTGCTGGAACCGGTCGAAACCGGTTGTATGCTTTGACCAACCGTCAAAAGGCTGAAGCCTCTCCAGATGTCGTCACCGGTATGTTACAAATATTTTCCCGTGATGTTTATGTGTTACTTGATTCCGGGTCTACTTTATCCTATGTGACCCCTTATGTGGCTGTTGGTTTTGGGTTTGAGGAACCTTTTTCTGTTTCAATCCCGGTAGGGAATTCTGTTGTTGCTAAAAGGGTGTATAGGGATTGTGTGGTGACTGTTGGTAGCCGGGATACAGTGGCAGACCTTATAGAGTTAGATATGGTTGCGTTTGATGTATATAGGTGAATTTTGTTGTACAATTTGACATATTTTATAATTTAGAATGAGGCAGTGAATTAATTTCATCAACATTGGGTTAGAGTCCCGATGTATCAAGATGATAAAATTTTGGGTTCAAGTCCCATCGATTTATGCCTAAGTCGCCTTTATTTGGATAAGACATTAAGTTTGAATCTCAATGCACCATATTGATGATATTATGATGGCTAGGATAAAATAATGTGTGTTTGGTGAAAATTCATGAAACTTGTCTCATTAATATGCTTCATTCCATGAAGTGAATGTGGTAGCAATATATGATAGGTCTGAAAGATGACAATTTGTTCCATTCTTAAAGTGAATATGGTAGCAATATATGATATATGCCTCGATTTGCTCCTGAAGTAGCAGTAGCATGAAAGGGGTTATAAGCTATCATAATTTGATAGGCTTAAGACATCATTATATTTCATTCCTGGGGAATGAGAATTTTGATTGTTAAAGTTACAGATCCATTCCCTGGGGTGAATGTGATAGGAGTAACACCTCCATAAGAGGTAGAATAATTGAGAAGAAATATTATGAAATATACTCCAAAATAGCAAACTTGAAAAATTATTCATATTCTAGTAAATCTGAAATTTACTAAGTAGAACTTATATGACATGGTAAACTTGGAGTTTACTAGTACAAATTTGTTCATAAATTGGCACGAACGATTTTGTCATCTTGAAGATGTGAATATTGAGTATGACACAACATATATATTAAAGAATTAGAAGATTATACTCTTCAAAGAACATTATGAGTTCTCAAATGATCCTTTAAAAGATGAAGGTGATTTTTGCCACTAATGAGCATGATATGAAAGGTCATTGAACACGTGATTGCCGTGCGACCTAGTTGGATATAAGTTTTATAAATCCTCCATCAAAATAAAGGAATATAAAGTGATGGCACACTTGACCTTTCAAAGTGATGTTGAGGTTTGTCATATAAATATAATAAATTTCATGGCGTGAGAATGAGCTTCTAATGAAAATTTATGAAGCATGTGAATATGATTATAAGTCATTCCTTGAAGAGAATGGCATTTGTGATAAGCATCGTTAATGCTCGACCATTCTTGAAATGAATGTATCAAGATGAGATAAAAATTATTAATAAGGACATGATGATTCATGGTTGGATAAATGTCACGTCTCACCTCTACGAAAGGTTTGAGAAAAATAAAGAAAATTATTTTGACATAAACGATCATTGATTGTGTACTTGTAGTATGACATAAATATTTTTGATATGTTTATCATGAATTGTCAAAAGGTAAAAGCAAGAAATAAGTCCTGCCTATATAATGTTTTAAGATTATGGTTGTACTTATATGATTTTCTCGTTAAAGGAGATGTTCACCATATGAATAGTATGTGAAATATATGTAGTACACGAAATCAATTAAGAGCTCCAAAAGAGCTTAAGCGTTACTATCTGGAGGAATGAAATTATTCATAATATTGAGATTGTAGTAAGTCTCAAAAGAAACTTATTAAGTTTCAAATATTTTGTCAAAAATAAATTATATTGAGACTATAATTAATGGAAAGATGTTATATCTTTATATTACTACAATCGACGTGGATAAGGCTATCCGCATTTTTTCTCTTACTGTAATACACAACTATGAGCATGATGACTGAATCACATGCAATAGTAAATTAAAAATTTACTGAAATAAATATCAGTTGGCATGACGGTTGATCATCCCAGTTAAAATGTGATGCAAAAATAATTGAGAATTCGTGTGGTTATATATTGAAGAAATAAAAGATTCTTCATGAATTCTCTTGTGCTGCTTGTTCTTACAATGAATTGATCATTATACCAGCTAAGGTTGGAATGTATTTCCTAATTTTTTTTTGGAACATATAAAAAGGCGAATATGGGCCCGTTCGCCTGCCATGTGGATCGATTGCAATTATATAGTTTAATAGATGCATCTATGATATGGTCACATGTGCTTTTCGATTAACTTGCAATTTGATTTTTGCAAAGTTGTTTGCTCAAGATATTAAATTAAGAGCACAGTTCCAACTACAAATTATGTTGATAATGTTGGTTGATTTAGTAGAAATTGTATGACTCTAATTCTAGCTAAATCATTGATTATGAGAACAAAAACCCCAAAAGAAATTTGATATGAGATGTACCATTCAAAATATAGCAGCATTCATATGCATCAAGCCAACAAAGCTCCCCTATTACTATTGGTTCAAGGTCAAGAACCAGATAAATTTCATCCAAAAATTTTGGTGTGCTGCATATGATGCAATTGCTTCATCACAATGCACAAATATGAATCCCAAGATAAAGTTGGGAATAAATATTAGATTTTCTAACATTAGGGGGAGAGTTGAATAACAGTTGAAAATTGTGCATGAAATGAATTATCTAGATCCTCGTAATAATGTATATGTGAACTTAAAGTTTAAGAGAAAATTCATTAGCAAAATGTTGCAAACTAACACACTTCTTAACTTTTGATTGTAAGCTTAAGCATAGAAACATTAAAGTTTTTGAGACAAAATTTACATATTTTAAAACTATGAAAAAGTATTATAAATTATAATAATGAATAATTTGAAATATTTTTAAAAAAGTATTTAAAAAATTATATAAAAAAAATAATTCATTTAACTCTCGAAATTCAAAATATTCTCACATAAAATGTTAGGAAATTTTGGAGCTCTTAAAATTGGGAGGTTTAAGGCAGGAGCTTTAGCTGCTTCATGCTTCAACCGATCCTGAAGTCCGACTTCTTATATTATCCACCCTCCAGATGTGCCGACTAACTTCACTAATCTAACCCTGAACCTATTTTCTTGCCTAAATCTCCAACTGAGAACTTTGTTACAAAATACATGTCTCGATTACAACCAACACCCTCTTCCCCTTCTATTTCTTTATTAAAAAACTAACCTCGGCGGTTTGTTTTACGAACACTATTAAATAACACCAAGGACCATCATGAAAATAGTTGTTCCAGTGCTACAATAACTTTTTTCTACAATAACTTTTTTCTGCGATAATTTTTTCATTAGTAATTACTATGCAATAGTTTTTATTTATTTATTCTTTCCTTAAATAATTCTTGCACTATAATCACTCAATAATTAGATCAGAAAATTACCTCTATACTTAAAATTCTGATACGTATAAAACTCCGCCCCTATTACACCCAATCACTCTTAACCAAACTTTTGATCTCTTACCAAAGAGAAAAAAGGAAAAAGACTCACATATATCATAAAATTATTACAAATAATTTATTTATGTCATTCGTTAAAAGTTTAACTCGCTTATATTATTGTTAGAGATGGCAATAGAACGGTGCGGGTGTAGGACGATGCGGATTTTAGACTATGCGGGACGGAATGAATTTTACACTATGTGGGTACCAGTGGCGGATCTACATAAAATTCAGGGGTTTATCCGAACCCCCTTCGTCGAAAAATTATACTATTTTTACATGATCAAAAATATTTTTATTTTATATATAGTAGATGTTGAACCCCCTTCGACTAGTCCGTATATTTACTTCTAAATCCCCTCAGTGAAAATTCTGACTCCGCCAATGATGGATACGGGGCGGATTTAAGTAAATTTTTGTTTAAATGATACGGGACGGAGCGGGTTGCGATATATGCGGGTTTAAACGAAAAAAAATTAAAAATTAGTATTATATCGTTAATTTACCTAAAATTATATGTATTCTTCACTTAAAATTTTATGATACTTAAAATAACATATATAACACTACAGATAAGTAATAGTATAACTTTTTAAATCTATGTATTCATCTTAAAGAAAATTTGATATTTGATCATTTTTTGTACACGTGATATTTTTCTGATAATTTCTGAGTGAAAAGTGATATAATAGAAATTGGTTGTTACTATCTTCTAGTATTGAAATATTAGAATTTTCAGTGGAGTTACAAATTTTTCAAAAAAAATAAAAATAAAAATAAAAATGTGGAGCGGTGCGGATATGCACGGATATGAATGTGGGGCGGCTTTATGCGGGTTTAAAGGTAATGCGTTTCTAGGCAGTTTTAAAATTCACGGGTTTAGAAAAAAATCGGACCGCACCATTATCACCCCTAATCATTGTCATTATAAAACAGGCTCATTTATATCATTATTTTTTTAATAATAATTTTATGAAATCACCTTTGACACGTGACCTCTTATTAGAGGTGCACATCAGCAAATTGACCCCACTAAAAATTTTACTTATTTAAAAAAAGAATCAATTTAAATAACATTACCATATTCCATGAACTGCTTAAAAGCAAATTAAGCGTATAATTAGCATCCTTCTTCATGTTTCCTTTGTCTTTTATACATTAAGTTTTTTCCTTCTACAATTTTTTGGTTAATGAATCTGATCATCTGGGCGATGATAAATGAAATATGGTTATATTATTCAAAATATTTTATTATTTTTTTGTAAATGAGTAATATTTTTAGTTGGTTTAATTTGGTGATGTGGATCTCTAATAAGAGGTCACATGACAAAGATGATTTTACAAAACTATCGTTAAAAATGATGACATAAATGAGCTTGTCTTGTAACAGTTATGAAATAAGCGAGCTAAATTTTTAATACATGACATAAATGAGTCATTTCTAACAGTTAAATAACTTTAAGTTTTTTTCCTTTACTGAATCAAGGTGCAAGTCATCAACGACCTCTTAAAGTTGTGTGTAGACGTCTCATCACAACCTTATACCTATTGAATATTTGAACCATTCGAAATTTGTATCTGTTGGGCATTTTTTTATAATTAGCCAAAAGTATTAAATGTGTGCAGCACACTTACGTTGAAATGATATGACCAATTAAATTAATACACTGACACATGGATTCAAAAAAATTATTAAAAAATGAATAATAAGTTTCAAAAAAGTATTTAAATACTTCTCATGACCACCCTGATCCATCAGCCTTCACCTTCATTTCCGTAGCCAAAGCCCAAAGCAATCGTCTCAATTTCAAGCTCACTAATGATATAAAACTTTAAAACAAAAATGAATGAAAATTCATTGCATGAATCCGATAAAGGTCATCTTTAACTATAATAATTGACAAATCATTAGAATCACAAAATTAATATTCTCATTTAATGATTAAGAAAATGAATTGAATTTGAAAACATAAAAAGTTTCATATTATTTAAGTGTGAATTCACGATATTTCTTTTTCCTTTATGGGTGTCTTTGGCATGAAGAAAAACATTTTTTGGAAAATATTTTTCAATTTTCTCATATTTGGTTGATTTAAATGTTTTGAAAAATATTTTCCAAATCAACTTATTTTTCTCAAATTTAAGGAAAATGACTTTCCTTCAAAAAGTAAGGAAAACATTTTTCAAAACTTTCTTTCAACCTCACTCTTAAGTTGAAATATTCATTCAATTCTCAAAATCATCCACCCCTACTCCGCACCCCATCCTCTACCAATACCATTAAAAAAAAATTTAATGGTTTTTCTTACGTCATCCCCCTATCCAAAACCCTATCCCCCTCCCCCCAACTCTTCCAGAAAAATATTTAATTTTTTAAAAAAAATTCAAATTTTTTTTTACCCTTCCCGAAAACCCCCCACCCACCCACACCAACTCCCTCCCCCTCCAAAAGAAAATTAATTTTTTAAAATTTTTAAAATTTATTTTTAAAATTTTTCCTTACCCACCCTCACTCCTATATCCTGACACCACCCCCCATTAAAAAAAATCATTTCAAATTTTTTTCTTATCTCATCTCCTAACACAAAACTCAACCCCCCCCCCCCCCCCCCCCTCCCCCGATTAACCAGAAAAAAGAAACGCAAACCCCTAGTCCCTTCCAAAAAAGAAATTAATTTTTAAAAGAGAGTTCAAACTTTTTACTATCCCTCCGCTACCCTATCCCACCCCTACCAACCTCCCCTATTCCAAAAAATAATAATTTTTTGCTTACCCATCCTTACTCCCCTACCCCGACCCTAACCCCTACTAGCCCCTACCCCCATTTCTCCAAAAAACAAATATATATATTTAATAAAAAAATCAAAAAAAAAATTCTTACCCCACCCTTACTACTTATTTTGAAAACTTCAACCCCACCTACCAACCCCCTCCTCCCAAAAAAAATTTTTTTTAGAAAAATTCAAAAGTTTTTTCTTAACCCACCCTTTTTATCCTATTAATTTTCATTGTTTTTGTTAAATATATACAAATATTTTAGAAAACATATACTTACCCAATTTGCATAACGAACACAAGAATATATGTAAGAAACAACTTATTTTTCTAAAAAACGTTTTTCTTCCTTCATATCGAACACACCTTAAAAAAATATTTTTCAGGATCAAAAATTATTTTTCTAAAATATATTTTTATTCTTTAGCTAAAAACTAATATGTATTTTCTGAAAAATATTTTTTCATTCACCAATCAAACACACCAACAAAATATAAGAAAACAAGTAAGAAATCAACTTATTTTTCAGGAAAAAATCTTATAGGAAAATATTTTTCATAAGATATATATTTTCCTTCGTACCAAAGACAACCTATGTGTTTTCCTCATTTAGTGTTTTTTTAATATAAAAATCTATTCTTCATTTTTTTTTCCTATCTCAATTCTGTTATATTGGGAAGACGAGAAGGTGGGGGCGGGGTTGGGGGTTGGGAAGAGGGAGAGGAAAAGAGATTGAGAGAAAGCATAAAGTTGGGTGGTCTTCAAGTTCTAGGGGAAAAAACATGGTGGAAGATGGTGCGTATTTGTACAAGGATATAATGCAAAAATAATTGATAAAAATAATTACAAAAAATATCGAATTTTCCTTTTTAAAAATCAAATACATTACGAAAATTTTCAAATTCCAAAAAACTGTAAAGAAAGAAGTATCTCGTTGCTTAACATAACAGACACTTCTTTCTCCCTTTCCCTCACCGGTAACCATCACCACCCAAACCCCACAGCTCAGCTCATCTACCCAACTATCACTAGCAATTTCGTCCACCCCTCCCTTCCGTTCAAGTGGTATATTCGACAATGAGCTTCAATTTTGATGAATTGGAGCGATCCACGACGCAACAGCGATGAAACAACCTAAGCTCCAACAAGCTCAAACCAACCAATACAAAAGCGAAGATCGTCCACGACGAATGTGTTATCTCCCACAATACGGGTATGTAGAATCTGGATAATAGAACAATTACTTCAACTCTAGTTCAAGTATGAACAAGAACACAATGAAGTATTAAACACCCTCAACACAAGATCAAAATAACCTTTCCAAGAGATGTATTTATTTTTTCAGAAAATAAAGATGAAATAGAAATAATTAAGACCAAGTCGTCCGAATTCACGGACTTTCTTTAAGGAATAATTTCCCTCACTGTACCCGAGGTTATGGAATCTTCCTCCCTGGATAAAATGACCTTCAATCCGACTATAGCGGTACCTCAAATAGGCGGCTTCTTCAAACACACTCACGGTTTGAATGATCAAACTTAGAGTATTTTTAAGACAAGAAGAAGAAAGTTTGTAATCTGAAATTTTTTGTACCATAAACCTGTGGATGAAACCAGGTTTATATAGCCACAAGATACCTCTTCAGAAAGGTGGCATTGGTTCAATTCAAATGTGTGTGTCTTTTCCTGAAAATGCATGTCTGTTTACTTAAACCATTGCAGTAATTTTTTGAAACAGTGCATCACTTCATTGAAGAATTGCATCTGTTCGAACCAATGTATCATTTCAGGGAAAATCTGCACTAGTTCAGAAACAGAAACACAAAATTAGTGAATCATTTCACAAACCAGTGCAATGATTCAAACTAACGCATCAGTTCTGAAACACCAGTTTGAAATACTCAGTTCAGTTAACAATGCCACTATTACTGTGTATATATATATATGGAGTTCCGAAAATCTATAGTAAAAGTTTACTTTGTTTTTCCTTGGCATTCTTCGGAATTCAAATAAAGTTTGTCCAAAAAGATAGATCTCATCGATCAATCATTTGCCAAATCCAAATCCAAATCTGAAGTCGAGCCGAGCGAGTGACGACGATGACGGCGCAAAGCATCTTTTCTTTCTTGCCTTACTTGCCATGTGGAGTACTTGTTTCTTATTATAAATACTCTCAAGTTCTATTCTTCCACCAATGTGGGAGAAAGAGTAAACTTGCCAATTTTGAGTACACTTTCCATTTTGGTGTAAACTTAATTTTTCTCTTCCGCTTGATTTCTCCATTTTCCATTCAACACACATATAGAACCCAACAATCCCCACATGAATGGGGAATGGCTATTTTCCATAAAAAATTTATAGACAAGTATGCGATCATCAAGAAAAGATTGATTGTATCTGGATAAGTGGGTTTCCCTTTGAACTTTTCGTAGTGAACATGCATCGGGTTCACTCAGTTAATTGGTATATTTGATATCTTTGAATCGTCGATCTTTAATATACACCTAGAAAACACATGTCACACAACCAGTCTTTTACCATTTATGGTTCTTACGGTTTTGTTGTTCTTTTCATCCATGAACACGTCCCGGTTTTTATGAGGGATTAGAGAATAGGCCTTTACTAATATTCTCCTTGAAGCGGCTTCCACTTCGCCTACACATAGGTGATTTCTAAACGTTCAATCCTATAGATTAAACTATTTGGTCAAATCTGTCAAATTTAGGTAATCATTAAAAGACTTTTCACCTTAAGTCTTATCCTTGTTTACTAATCATTGTCTACATAATGAGAATGGGTTGGGTGATTGACAATGTTGAACCCGTCAGACACAACTTTGTTTGATCTCCTTGAACCTAGCTCTAGGGATCTCCAGTCTGCTAGGTAGAGTTACCGCCATGCTGACTTGTCCTAGGCCTTAAACCCATTCCCTTGGATGTCCTTTCAACTCCTTCTCTAGATAGGCCTTTTGTAGGTGGATACGACACATTATCCTTTGAATTTACATAGTCTATAGTGATAATTCCACTAGAGAGAAGTTCTCTAATGGCATTATGTCTTCATCGTATGTGATGAGACTTACCGTTGTACATCATGCTTCCTGCCCTTCCTATTGCCGCTTGGCTGTCAGAGTGTATACATACTGGTGTCACTGGCTTAGGCTAATACAAAATATCTTCCAAGAAATTTTGGAGTCATTCTGGTTCTTCACCGGCTTTATCTAATGCGATAAATTCAGATTCCATTGTAGAGTGAGCGATACAAGTCTGTTTGGATGATTTCCAAGAAAGTGCTCCTCCACCGATAGTAAATACATATCCCCTTGTAGATTTTACTTCGTTCGATCCGGTGATCTAATCTCCATCACTATATCCTTCAAGTACCGCAGGATATTTATTATAATGCAAAGTATAATTTTGAGTGTATTTAAGATACCCCAAAACTCTTTTCATTGCCATCCAGTGAGTTTTATTGAGATTACTCGTGTAACCACTCAATTTACTGATAGCGCATGCTATGTATGGTCGTGTACAGTTCATTATATACATTAAACATCCCAATACTCTTGCGTACTCCAATTGCGAGTCATTTTCACCTTCATTTTTCTGAAGTGTATAGTTCGCATCCAATGGAGTTTTGGCAATACCGAATTCCATATACTTGAACTTATCAAGTGCTTTTTCGATATAATGAGACTGTGACAATGCTAACCCTTGTGGAGTTCGATGGATTCTTATACCTAAGATCACATCTGTAACTCTGAGGTCTTTCATATCAAACTTGCTCCCGAGCATTCGTTTGGTTGCATTTATGTCACAAATATCTCTGCTGATGATCAACATATCATCCACATATAAGCAAACAATGACTTGGTGATTTGGAGTGTCTTTAATATATACACATTTATCATATTCATTTATCTTAAATCCGTCTGTCAACATGGTTTGCTCAAACTTTACATGCCATTGCTTAGGTGCTTGTTTTAGTCCATAAAGTGACTTAACAAGTTTACACACCTTATTTTATTTTCCTGGAACCACAAAACCCTCAGGTTGTTCCATGATTTCTTCCTCCAAATCTCCATTTAGGATGCGGTTTTCACATCCATTTGATAGATTTGAAGATCATATGCCGCCGCCAAGGCAATTAACATTGGAATCGAGGTTATCCTTATTATTGGTGAGTATGTATCAAAGTAATCAAGGTCTTTCTTCTGTTTGAAACCTTTTACTACAAGTCTTGTCTTGTATTTGTCAATAGTACCATCCGCCTTAATTTTCCTTTTGAAGATCCATTTAGAGTCTAAAGGTTTATTTCCGGGAGGAAGGCCAACCAATTCTCATGTATGGTTGTGTAAGATTGAATCTATCTCACTATTGACTGCCTCTTTCCAAAAGGATGAGTCTGACGATGACATCGTTTCTTTAAATGTTTGAGGCTAATTTTCTAAGAGAAATGTTACAAAATCCGATCCAAACGAAGTTGAGGTTCTTTGACGTGTACTACGTCTTGGATTTTCTTCGTTATATACATTCTCACTTGGTTCATCTCGTGGTCGTTTAGATTCTCCACTAGACTTTTCATGTCTAATTTTATACGGATAGATGTTTTCAAAGAATTCAGCATTATCTGATTCAATTTCTGTATTTTCATTTATATCTGGATGTTCGTATTTATGAACCAAAAATCAATATGCTTTAATACTTTTAGCATATCCTATGAATACGCAGTCCACCGTTTTAGGTCCTATCTTAACCCATTTAGGTATAGGAACTTGAACCTTCGCTAAACACCCCCACACTTTGAAATATTTCAAGTTGGGTTTCCTTCCTTTCCATTTTTCGTAAGGAATTGATTGTGTCTTACTATGGGGAACTCTGTTGAGTATACGATTGGCCGTAAGGATAGCCTCTCCCCATAAGTTTTGCGGTAAACCATAACTTATAAGTAAGGCATTCATCATTTCCTTCAAAGTTTGTTTTTTCCTTTCCGCAATTCCATTAGATTGAGGTGAATATGGGGTCGTAGTTTGATGGATGATTCCATTCTCTACACATATTTGCACAAAGGGAGATTCATATACTTCGCCTCTACCACTTCTTATCATTTTGATCTTTTTGTCTAATTGATTTTCAACTTCATTTTTATATTGCCTAAACGCATCTATTGTTCCATCCTTACTATTTAGCAAGTAGACATAACAATATCTAGTGCAATCGTCAATAAAAGTTATGAAATACTTTTTTCCACCACGTGATGGTGTTGAATTCATACCACAAATGTTAGCGTGTATTAAGTCTAAGGGATTGGAATTCCTTTCAAAGGATGCTTTCCATACTTTGATTCAACACACGTTTGACACTTAGATTTATTGCACTCAAAGTTTGGCAAAACTTCTAAGTTAATCAGTTATCGTAATGTTTTGTAATTAACATGGCCTAAACATTCATGCCATAAATTATAAGACTCAAGCAAGTAAGAAGAATTGAAAATTTTTATTCATTTTAACAGTCATTACATTCATCTTATAAAGGCACTCCGTGAAATAGCCTTTTCCTACATACATTTCTCCTTTGCTAACTATAATTTTTTCAGCAACGATTACAAATTTGAATCCGTTCTTATCTAGGAGTGAAACAGAAATTAAGTTCCTACGTAACTCCGGAACATATAACACATTGTTCAGTGTCAAGACCTTGCCGGAAGTCATCTTTAAGCAAACTTTTCCTGTTCCCTCCACCTTAACAGTAGCAGAGTTGGCCATGTAGATTGTTTCTTATACTTGAGTCGGATGAAATGATGAGAACAACTCTTTATTTGCGCAAACATGGCATGTGGCTCCAGATCCATCCACCATTTGCGTGGATTCCCCACCAAATTGTATTTTGTGAACATAGCACACAAATCATCATAATCTTTGTTGGACTCAATCAGATTGGCTTAGTCCTTCTTTTTCCCTTTCTTTGGGGCTCGATAATCTATGGACTTGTGGCCAATTTTTCCACAGTTGAAGCATTTTCCCTTGAACTTTTTCTTGTGTTGATTGCTTCCATGTTCAACATTCTTTCTTTTCTTAGATTTGTTTTGGCCATCTTCTACAATATATACTCCATTAATTGTAGAACTCCCCTTTGACCTTATTTTGACAGCTTTATTGTCCTCTTCGATACGGAGTCGAACGATAAGATCTTCAACGGTCATCTCCTTGCGTTTATGCTTTAAGTAGTTTTTGAAGTCTTTCAACAAAGGTGGTAGCTTCTCAACTATCGCGGCTACTTGGAAAGCATCATTCACAATTAAACCTACAAAATAGTTTATGTGAGTATTAAGAACATTTTTAATTTGTTCAACTAAGGTATTTTTCAAAATAATACCGTCTGCTAGGAGATCATGTATGATGACTTGCAACTCCTGTACTTAAGAGAGAACAGATTTGCTATCAATCATTTTGAAGTCCAGGAATCGTGCAACAAGGAATTTCTTAATTCCCGCATCCTCTGTTTTATATTTCAGTTCAAGTTCCCCCTATAGTTCCTTTGATGTCTTGATTCCTCTATAGACATTATAGAGGTCGTGTAGGAGACCACTCAGAATATAGTTCCTGCAAAGGAAATTCGAATGTTTTCAAGCTTCTACAATAACGAAGCGGTCTTTGTCTGAGGTTTCCTCGGGCACCTCAGGAGCATCTTGCTAGTGAACCATAGCAGACATAAAGTGGTGAGGTAAAAGAACATCTTTTGCTGCCACCGCTTGAAGTCAATGCCAGAAAATTTTTCGGGCTTCTCCGTCGGTGCAATTGTTGGTAGAGCATTTGCGCGACTTGATGTGGCAATATTAGTTTCCCCCGCAGACGTTGTCGCATCCATCATTTGACTTTCAGTTGTCATTTTTCCTGTCACCATAAGACAGAAACTTAGTATTTTTCAGAATACTATTTATAAAGTTCAATAACTTGAAACTATTCTTCTTGTTTCTAGTTAACGATGAAGTTTTTATAACTTCAAATCGTCAACCGAGTGAACCTTAACTTGTGATGAAGATTTTATGTCTTCTAATCACTAGTTAAATTCAAGCGGAGTAAAAATCCTAAGCTTTAATCTCCAAAAACAAGCAATACAAATTCTGTAAGATTATTCCTTAAGATTGTTATCTCCCACAATACGGGTACGTAGAATCTGTATAATAGAAAAATTACTTCAACTCTAGTTCAAGTATGAACAAGAACACAATGAAGTATTAAACACCCTCAACACAAGATCAAAATGACCTTTCCAAGAGATGTATTTATTTTTTCAGAAAATAAAGATGAAATAGAAATAATTAAGACCAAGTCGTCCGAATGCACGGACTTCCTTAAGGAATAATTCCCCTCATTGTACCTGAGATTATGGAATCTTCCTCCCAGGATAAAATAGCCTTCAATCTGACTATAGCGGTACCTCAAATAGGCGGATTCTTCTAACACACTCACGGTTTGAATGATCACACTTAGAGTATTTTTAAGACAAGAAGAAAAAAAATTGTAATCTAAAATTTTCTGTACCATAAACCTGTGGATGAAACCAGGTTTATATAGCCACAAGATGCGTCTTCATAAAGGTGGCATTGGTTCAATTCAAATGTGTGTCTTTTCCTGAAAATGCATGTCTGTTTACTTTATCCATTGCAGTAATTTTCTGAAACAGTGCACCAGTTCAAAACAGTGCATCACTTCATTGAAGAATTACATCTATCCGAACCAATGTATCATTCCAGGGAAAATCTGCACTAGTAACCAGTGCAACGTTTTAAACTAACGCATCAGTTCTGAAACACCAGTTTGAAATACTGCAGCAGTTCAGTTAACAGTGCCACTGTTACTGCGTATATATATATATGGAGTTCCAAAAATCTGCAGTAAAAGTTTACTGCGTTTTTCCTTGGCATTCTTCGGAATTCAAATAAAGTTTGTCAAAAAAGATAGATCTCATCGATCGATCATTTGCCAAATTCGAACCCGAATCCAAATCCAAAGTCGAGCCGAGCAAGCGGCGTCGACGACGGCGCGAGGCATCATTTATTTCTTGCCTCACTTGCCATGTGGAGTAAGTGTTTCTTATTATAAACACTCTCAAGTTCTATTCTTCCACCAATGTGGGAGAAAGAGTAAACTTGCCAATTTTGAGTACACTTTCCATTTTGGTGTAAACTCAATTTTTGTCTTCCCCTTGATTTCTCCATTTCCATTCAATACACATATAGAACCCAACAGAATGTATATACAGATTTTGAATTTACAGCGGCATAATACAAGACAGTCAAGTCATGAGAAATTTTGAAGTTTGGAGATTCATCAATGAAGATTGAAGATGATGATGTCAATGAAAATACATTAGAATGATGTATCTGTTAAGAGAGGTTAGAGATACATAAAAAATGATATATCTAGTAGAAAAGAACAAGAAGATACATCACGTGATTCTTAACCAAATATATAAAAGTTATTTATCTTACTGAATATTGGATTATAGATACATAAGAAAGATATGTTTGGTTGAAAATCTACAAAACATGTATGGAAATTTTTTTGTGCTATTGATATATTAGACTTATGTATCTGAATGTATCCATGACATTAATACATAAGAGTTATACATCGATACTTATGTATCAAATAATAATGTATTGCGAGTCTTAGTTATGTATCATGAAAATAAATGAAAAATTGAGATTGTACATAAATATAATAGCAGTCAAAATTTTATGTAATTAGTACTAAACTATTGAAATTTATGAAAATTGTCCCCTTTTAAAATTAAAATACACTCTAATTTCACTTGTCCGACCCAACCCACAAAAAAGACATAGACAAATTCATTTTGCATGAGCAGTGAATTGATGAATATTCAATGGCCTAATCTCGTTGAGAAAATTCAACCAACAAAATTAAGGAAAGAGTATATTTGTTTGTATCTTTTTTATGGCTCGTGATCGCACAAGTTTAATTATTAGGTGTGCTTTAATTTTAAAAAATAAGGTATAGTATTAATTTGAGCTTTTTTGTTAAAAGAAATTATACATGTGTAAAAAAAATTAATAATAAAAATAAATTTAATTTTAAAATATGACATCAAGGATAAATTGATTTTAAGCACGAAAAAAGATATATTTAACCAATTTTTCAAAGTAAAGAATAAATCTTTTTCCCTTTACTATAATTTAATACGGAATGGAGTAGTACACGAAGCAAGCATTAAAGAGTGAAAGATTATATTATCCAATATCTCTTACTTTTTTAACTAAATTTTGATTTTCAACTTTATTCTTAATACATATCAACAAAATCCCACATTTTATTTGTACCATCATTAACTCATGCAAGATTTTATTTTTTTTTCAAAATTTCCTTCCCTAAAATCTCTCCAAATTATAATCAATTACAACATTTTTCATCTCCAAATCATTTTTTTTCAAAGATTTACTTTCCTAAAATCTCTCCCAAATTATAATATTAACATACTGTCACCACAAACCAAGCCAAGTCATACTTATTCTCCAAAATTATAATCATTAGTTAAAACATCTTCTATCTCCATTACTCTATCTACTTCAAATCATTAATGTACTACATTAAATTTTAAATTTTTCTAGTTATTTCAAAAAGGTGAGTTAATTGTTTAAATGGATTTTAAGTTAATTCGTTTGGTACATATATAAAAATATTAATTTTCTAAATACATTTTATAGTGTAACGGTGATTCATATGAATGATACTTTTATTATCAATATATGAGTGATACATTTATTGACACTAAATGAATGATACATTTTATTGTTAGATTATTGGTGATATATTTTATTGATAGTGTATGAGTGATACAATTGCCATCATATTATTGGTGATATATATGTCCTAAATGTTTCTATATTTATTATATTTTTTGATTCATTTATAAATGGGTGATACATTTAACATATGAATAAATGAATCATCTTTTAAATTATTATTTTTTCTTAGCACATTATTTCAACTATAAAAATGTATCACTAATATAGATAAACTCTTAGAACTAATGCAGACAATATTAATAGAAATCACAGAACTTCCATAAATATTTAATATGAATCATATAAATTTCAAACTCACACTCTTTAAATGTGAATCAAAAATTTCAAACTTCAACTTATATGTCAAGTATGCTAAATATATCATATATATTGAATATCTAATTTTCGAAAAAAAAAATTATAGAAATACAGCCAAATGTATCATACGTATTTCAGACTTATCACATAGTAATCTTTCGCCGCCAAATAATAGTCCAAATAATAGTTCAAGTAATAATTTAGATTTCAAATGTATCACGTATTCAAATAATAATAATAATAATTCTCCTCCTTCTCTTTTTCATTCATTTCCGTAGACGACGTCGTACTAGTCTGCACATGAGCAGTTCTCTAAATTCAAATTCGGAAACTCCTCTAAATCCTTCAATTTCGAACAAACTCTAATCGTAGCATCGTCATGTTGTCACCGTCGAACAGAATTTTGATGGGACGATCTTACCGTCATCGTCGGTGTCGAACAGAGTGAAGGCTTCCTTCATTGAGTATATTTGATCGTTGCTCAGATCTTTCTCCATTGCTTCGATGATTTTCTCTCTCTAACTGCTTTTCTCCATCACTCAAATGAATTTGGGGATTCAAATTTTTATTTAAATTTGAAAGTTGATTGGTGGTATTGCTGATTTTGTGAATCTCATTAATTCACTATGTAACTGATTGTGCGTGATTTGCTTCACAAAGTAAAAGAGAATCTATTACTTTTGTAAAGAAATTTCTAGTCAATTTTAAATGTATCACTTTTTATATGTATCATATTAAAATAAATATACCACAATTTTAAAAAATCATGATATGATGTTATTAACCAAATAGTTGAAATAAAATAATATAGGGAAAAGTACATGGCATGGCCATTTTAAAAAAGAAAAGCTCATAATTGACAAAATTGGACAACTTTGGCCAGTTAGCTAAAATAATCCCATTTTTTAGCCATTTGATCCAATTGGGTACATGCAGTTTTTATACTCAATTGATACACTTTTATACCATATTGATACACTTTTATATTATAATGATAAACTTCTTAAAAAAGAGAGAGGAAATGTATATGCAGTCCCTATACCCAATTAATACTCTTTTATACCATATTAGTACACTTTTATGCTACATTGATACACTTTTATATTATATTGATACACTTTTCAAAAAAGAGAAAGGAAATCTTATACAAGCACATGCAGTCTCTATACTTAATTGATACTCTTTTATACCAATATTACACTTTTATACTATATTGATAGACTTTTATACTACATTGATAACTTTGATACCGCATTGATACACTTTTATACTAGATTGATACACATATGCGAGTGACGAGGCTATTTTCCAGAATTCAAACCTAATTCGCGAGTGCTAGTTACGGATATTAAAAATTTAGGTACTAATTTTG
Organism: Capsicum baccatum var. pendulum; assembly: GCA_030864225.1. Classification (NCBI taxonomy): domain Eukaryota; kingdom Viridiplantae; phylum Streptophyta; class Magnoliopsida; order Solanales; family Solanaceae; genus Capsicum; species Capsicum baccatum. The sequence continues at coordinate 252,105,246 of CM061559.1, read as the reverse complement.
TAGAACTAGTTTATTTTAGGTGTTATTTTTGTCCTTTCCCCAAAAATATAATAACACTTAAATATTGAGGAATTTAGATAAGTTGGCCAAAAATAAATACAAGTCTATCAGTTTCCTATTGCTTACGTGTCAACATACATGTTTGCCACGTAAACGTAACTAAAATTTACACGTATATTTTTCGTTTTCACACTTCTCTATGATCCCTTAAACTGTCAAAAAATTGTAGGACTCTTCATTGTGTTAATTAGATCAATCAATCAATTTTATCAATGGCGGTGAAACTCTTCGTTGTTGCTCTCTTCTTCTCTATGTGTATTCTCTTCCCTTTTGCTTCAGCTGATTCCACTGACTTCCAAAATTGCAGTGAGTTTGTTGTACATTTTACTATCAATTTTAAATGATGTTATTTGGTTATGTATCATGTGAGATATCATAGTCAATTTAATGTGTTCATGTTTTAAGATTCTAATCAATGAATTTATGCTTTTAATGTTAATATTATGTGTTCAGATCTAATATTTGTTAAGAATTTGGTAGGTTTTACGTGTATATATATTTGTATACGTCGTGTCGAAAGTTACAAATTCAGATGAATTTGTTAAGAGTTTGGTAGGGTTAGTGTGATGAATTTGTTAAGATTTTGGGAGAGAGTGTGTGTGCGCGTGCGTGTGCTGTGTAGTTTTTAAATATGTAAATTTTATTTCAAAAAGAATTGAAGTTTTCATGTCTGGATTTACACCTTAGATAGTAGGATGTGGAGGTGCAGATTAGAGTAAATAGAAGGTTAGTAGGTAGTCGAGCGTTGTTTTACTTCCCTACGGGATTAGGGTTGGTGGTATCTGTCATATTAGCATTATTTTTGTAATTTCTGGCTTTTGCTAGCTATCATAACTTGTTCTTTTGCTATGTTTTGTTCATTATTGCTTTTCGTGATAGCTATTTTGACTTGTTGCACTTGAGCTAAGGGTCCTTTGGAAATAAATTTAGAGGTAGGGACAAGGTCTGTGTACACTCTATACTCCCTAGACTCCACTGTGTGACTACATTGGTTATGTTATTTGTTGTCGTCGTATTCACATGAAAAATCAGTTTGACCTCCCGTACTCCAAATCAAGCCACATAAATTGAAATAGAGGGAGTACTAAACAATTGACCGCATAACATATATAATCACAGTAATTACCCTTGTATTGACTGTTCATTCTTTTTTTATCCTCCAATATCTTTCCGTTGCCCAAAGGTACGTAGTCTCTACCTTATCTTACACTGCTCATAATTTTCTTCTTTGATGGAAGGATTCTTATAATTTTCTTGTTTATCCACTGTAAAACATAGGCGCCCAAACTGTACTAGTGATAATCTTGATTCTAACAGCTAGATTTTTTCCTGGGTTTGATAACGCAGATAAGAAGGCTGATTATGCTGTCAAGGTCAGTGGAGTTGATATAACACCTTATCCTGTTAAAGGAGGTAAAGAGACCACTTTCAGTATTGCTGCAACTACAGGTAATTTTGCGTGATAATGTGTCCTGTCGTTTTAATGCGAGTAAAATAATTCACTTGGTTATGTACTAACTGTCACTTGTATTACGTGTGATCACTTCGCTATGGAGTGTAGGTCTCCGCCATTTACATTCTTTAAGTACATGCATTGCTTCTGTATCATGTATTTTTCTCCTCCTTTTGTAGTTTTTGATTCAATAAGATCCCTTTGACAGAAGAAGAATGACTGGGTGAGTTTTTCTCTTGCAGATAAGAATATCAGCGGTGGAAAGTTAGTGATTGACGTCAAGTACCTATTCCTTCACGTCCACCAGGAATCCCACGACATTTGTAAAGAGACATCTTGCCCTGCATCTGGTGATTTTGTGATTTCTCACACTCAAGCCTTACCTGGAATGACACCTCCTGTAAGTCATCTTTCAAGTTTTGCTCTAATCTTGTCATCACATCACTTTCTCATGTTGCATTCTGCGTAAATTTCCTCTATAAAAAGTACGTGCTTGTTTCCCCCTCCTTGGATTTCTCAACTCTTAAAAGTCTTCAAGCAGAAATCTGTTGTGCCTCTCTATGTCGCTCAGTCTCTTCAAAAATATCGATGATGGTGTATTTCTGATGAATACGACAGGGTTCGGCAATATTTGTTGAGAGTCCGAGCAACGTAGGACTGCCTCTGTAGTGAAAGGATTGTTGAAATCATATATGCTTTAAATCACAACTTCTAGTTCTGTTAATTTCATATTAGAACTCATTAAAGCATGATTCACAACATTTTGTCCGATAAAAGGAATGAGGGAAGCTCCAGTTGAAAAAATATTGAAGAGGAAAGTACCAATGATTTTATTGCGCATGATAAGCAGATCAGTGGCGGAGCCACATTGAATTCAGGTGGTTCATCCGAACCTTCTTCGTCGGAAATTATATTATTTTTAGATGGTCAAAAATATTTTTATATATATAATAGATGTTGAACCCCCTTCGACTAGTCCATATTTTTTAAAGTCGCAGCTTGTAGCTTTGTTGTGCTCTAATTCTATTGCTTGTGGTAAACAAACTTCAGTGTCAGTTGTCTTTGTTTAAACTTCACGTCTGCCGCGTCCATTTTGTGAAGATTTTCTTCCCATTCAGAACTTCCATGATTCCTCCGTCGAGAGAAGCTTAGAAGAAGTCTGGTTCGCCTGTAGCATCTATGTGATATATATAGTCTTCTACACTAATTATAGCTGACAATGACCTCCCTGTCCCTGATATCCAGTTGTTTTAAGCCTTCTTCTCGTTTCTGTCGAACCTAACAGTACTGGTTTAATTCAGGGTTCAACGTTCTTCATTATTGTTATAGCTAGTTATTTCGGTTTTCTAGCCTCAGCTCATTATTTGTTCGAGTAAGATACGATTTTATCCAGAACGAATAATTTACAGAATAGAAATCTTTCCCTGGGATTACGTGGATTTCACATATACTTATATTACTAACCATCAATTCTTGTTTCATTTCCCTGATATTCAATTGGGTGAATTGGAAGAAAATATTATTTTGCCAGCTCAGTCGAGTCGAACCTACCTCTCTACTTCGCCCGAGGTAGTGGTATGATCTGCGTACACTCTACCCTCCCCAGACCCCACTATGTGGGAACAAACTGGGTATGTTGTTGTAGTCGAGTCGAACCTAATAGTAGTGGTTTTATTAAGGGTTCAGTGTTGTTCATTCTTGTTATAGCTAAGTTATTTCAGTTTTCTAACTGCAGCTCTTTATTGGTTCGGGTAATATATTGATCATATCTAAAATGAACACAATTTATGAAAAGGAGTTCTTTCTGTGGGATTACGTGATTTCATATTAGATTACTAATGATCATATCTAAAATGAACAATTTATGAAAAAGGAGATCTTTCTGTGGGATTACGTGATTTCAGATTACATTACTAATGATCAAATCTGAAATGAACAATTTATGAAAAAGGACATCTTTCTATGGGATTACGTGATTTCAGATTACATTACTAATTGTCAAAGTCTAGTTTCATTTCCTTGATATTCAATTGTATGAATTGGAAGAAAAATGTTATTTTTTCCAGCTTTGTCGTACCTGACGGTATGTTCTTTTATACATACAGGGCTCATATACTCTTAAAATGAAAATGATGGATGGAAACAATCATGAATTGTCTTGCATAACCTTTGGCTTCAGTGTTAGTTTACTTGCAGAAGTAGCAGATATATAGTAAGTTGTCACCTGTGAACCAAGCGACAGCTTAATCGTATGTCCCAACTTTGCTGTTTCGAGGTCTCATGTATATTACCTTGCTTTGTGTGAAGTTTATCTCAGTTGCTCTTTCGTAGATCAAGTACTTAATGTGACAGGTAAGATAAGAGTAATCGACTGGCTATTGCCTCGTTCATGTTAACAATTGGTACATTGTTGAGGACTTGAGGTGATATGAATCGATCACTTTGATTCAAAATCGTTTCAATTACCGAGTAGTTGTGAGAAGATTGTTATGCATTTCGACGCTAAATTTTCGCTCTCTATTATGACCTCATGAAACTTACATCCTAAAGCAAGAACTGTGCTCTCCCTTTTATTTCAATCAAATATACATCATAAAACTCACATTAACAGTCTTCCTTAGTTTTATTTCAATCAAACCCATTTATTTAGTTTTATCATGTTAATGTATAAACAACTTTAACATAAAGTACAATTGGTAACTCACTACAAAAAAATGGTCAAATTGCGGGGGTTAATTTTGCAGTTTGAACCCCCGCAAAATGTAATTGTGGGGTTCCGAGAACTCCCAGAATACGAGCCGTCACAAATGAGTTGCGGCAGTTTTTTTCCAACCTCCATAATTAATTTGCGAGGTTATTTTACGGCGGTTACGACCCCCGTAATTAATTTGCAGCGGTTGTTGACCCCCGTTATTTTAAATTTATTTTTTTATAATAAATTTTTGTTTTAAACTTGCAGGGGTTAAAACCTCCGCAATTGTTTTATTTTTTTTAAAACAAATTAGTAGAACCCTTCAATTTTTAATAACTAATTATAGATTCTAATTTTAGCTCAAATTTAATTGTTCCTTTAGGCATAACCTACAATTCAATATTTGTTAAATTCATATATCATTAATACAATAGAGTAATTAAATATTGTAATTGACAAACATATCAAAAATATATTGAACATTAAACTTCAAAATTAAATTTTCAACATTAACATCTTCAAACTCCAAATTTTCAACATTAATTAGTATCTTCAAACTACAAAATCAAATTTAAACACAAAACCTTCAATATTCTAAGATTCACTCCAACCACACAATTACATCAGCATAATTGAATATCCAAAACAAATGCAACGAAATCAAAGAATGTCATTAAGATCATTATCATCACGTGATCTCCTTTCATCCATGGGAGAAATGGGTCTACTACCCTCATCACTTGGCTACATAAAAATGCAAAGTATAAAAATCAATCATATAAGTAACAATTCTAAATTTGGGAGTTGATTTATTCTCTAGTTCATATGTAAAATCTCTTATAGAAATTATACATTATGATGGTACAAACAACAATTATAAAATCTCTAAACATATTGCTACAATTACTCTAATGCTTACTGGAAATTGCATATCACAACAAAATTTTCACTAGTCTCAGAAAAAATTTCCTAATCCTTTAGAGTTGGTGTCTGAGTTAAGATTAGGTGCAGCCAAACCTGCATTTACTCCCATGGACATCAATGTTACATTTATTCTCATGGACATTAATGTTAAATTAACCACAGAGTATGATGATCATGTCAAAAAAAAAAAACTTCCAAAGATCCTCTACTACCAAATCATAGTATATACCAAAGATTGATATGTTAACTTCTTTACCTAATTATGACTAGGCTAGATAGTGCATTCAGTTTCCATACCTTAAGATATGTGAAGACTCATCCAAGTCAAGATACTACTATCTGGCAGTGCAGAAGACTCAACTGCTTATTATGATCTAGATCGGATAGCTTGTCCTAACTCCAGATAGTCTATCACTAGCTAGTTGATAAAAATGGAGATGCGCTAGTTTCTTAAGAAATAAACTATTATAGCTAGAAGCAGAATATAAGAGTCCGACAGATAGTTTCATAACTAATATGGTTACTTGGTTTTATAAAAGAGATTAGGATTGGAGTCTAAGGTTCCAATAATGTATATCGTGATAGCAAAGCTGCAATGCGAATTACAGGAAGTCCCGTATAGCACAAAAGGACAACATAGTGAGATTGAGTTAGGCCCTAATCCACCTGAAGAGGGAAACGGATGAAAAAGATGACAACATCGAAGTAGTGCCAGATAAGGAAGAGGAAGATTAGCATATCATACTAGAATTAAGACTAATGCTGAGCTACTATTTTGTTTCTTTAAATTTTCCTACTTGATATGAAGTAAAGTTGTAACCTTTTAAGTTGTAGCCTTTTCAAAACTATCCTACACTAATAACAAAATTTTCAGATTATACCAAAACAGTTACATATAACAATTATATCTACCTTACAACTGATATATTTACACTTTGAAATTTTCAGCTCCATATAACAATTAATTAAGGAGTTCAACTGTCAACAAGTACAAGATAACAAAAAAAGCTTAACCATCTACAATAAAGTTAGTGAATGATCTGAAATGAACTAAAGAAAACCAACGCTCATGAAAACAGCATAAAGAAAGAAAGGCAACAGAAGAGTGAAGATCACAAACAATAAACCATGTTCGTCCATGAATCTCACGGTTAAATGAGGCAATGTATCACGTGTTATTTGAAGTTATGTACCTGAAGTCCTGTTTGTTGAACTCTTAACTGTGCATATTTAGTTTGTTGATGACTTACCTTCTCAATAAGAAATCTTCCACTCCTGTGCAACTTTCAGGTCTTTCTCTTCACTCTAGAACAATGACAAAGGGAAAAAAGATCACCTTAAGATTAAGATTAAAGAACATAAAATGTATCTTAGAGCTCTTCTATGTTGCTCAGACTCTTCACGAATGTCAATGGGTGCGTGTCGGATCCTTGAGAAATAGTGTAATTTTAAAAGATCCGACACGAGTGCGGCAACATTTTTGGAGAGTTTGAGCAACTTAGGATCTCTTACCTTAAAAATTGCACATGAATATGTCATTGTTTCGTCTAGAAAGAGCGAAAAGAATTCATTACTCTGAAAAAAATTGATAAATATACTTATCAATCTACACTTGAAACCACAGGTCTATGTAAGATGTGAAAGTCACAAGAAAACAACAAGTTTCACTATGATCTTAACTATAGTATACAAGTTACTTACCAGATCATAGTGACGAGAAATGTTCTTACGAGCCTGAGTTAGGGTGTTCTGGTTCGAAACATGTCGAATGAAATATTTTGTAGATGATACTGCAGCTGTAAAAAACAACGGTGTCCACCAGCCTCCGGAGAGCAAATGCAAGGAAAAGATTTAACATATGAACAGAAGTTGCAATATCCTTATTGTAGTTTCAATAAACTGTTTACCTTATCTTACTAGACCTTGTGACAGATGCTTTCAAATCTCTATTGTTAACAAAAATCTGTAAAGGAATTCAGGATGCCAAGTACCAAGAATAATCTATTGACAATGAAATAGAGTCACTTTCTCACCATGAAAAGATTAAGAAGACCGTTGTTCTTATCAACAGAAGAGAAGTCCCCATGAATAAATGCATCAGCAAGTCCTAAGTCGCCTTGGGTTTCAACCTGTAAAAGATTAGTTTATGTGAAAAAATTTGTCCATATCGGAGAATTCTTTGAATTTTTCATTTAGTGGCTCGATCACTTGTACCTTCCAGTGAAATTGTGGACTATGAACTCTAAGATAAACTTTGAGAGAGCATTTTTTCTCTGTTCCTTCGAATGTAATTATCGTACCCCCTTCTTCTAACAGGTTGAATACAAAAAATATATAGTCTAAGAACAATACATGCATTGTTCGTGTATATTGTTAAGTATACAAGAGAATAGATAGTCACAGAAGCATAATAAATGCACTTTTGCTGAAACTGGCTGGGTAGAAATTTCATGTTGTTAAATAAAATCTTTTTTGAACTAAACCTATACAATGTGAAACTTTTATAACTCACATTATGCATCCTGTCGCGATGAAACTCTTAAGAAATCTAGTAACGAGGAGGCGTGCTTCTGTTTCTGGCCAGGTTGGTACCATGTGTTTGGGATTGTTCAGGACACTATAGGTTCTCTTAAGAAGACCTTGAGTAGAAATAGCACCTGCCTGAGAAGAAGCAAAAAAAGACTATTATACACACATTGTATCGTGTCCATGGATTTCGTTTTTTCTATTATTATATCTTCTCCTTTTGGGACATATTGGCGGGATATATTACTACCTTTAGTCCATCTTCATGGAAGCCATAGCTTGAAAGTGTTACAATAAATATAACATCAATGAGCGGTGAAATCCAAAGCGGCTATAAAATTCGAGCACTAAAAGAAAGCGAAGAATAGAGAATCAGAATAATCTCATAAAGCACCTTGATATGCTTCACAAAACCATATTTCTTTCTTCTCTTGGATTTGATTTAGCTCAGAAGAAGCTTTTGATGCAGCGACCGAGGGTACTGGATGGTCGCTGGTCCACTTAAGAACGTGTGCTCTGGTGTGTGAGAAGGATTAAGAGTTAGGCACGCGCAAAGTACCTATAAACAAAGTAGAACGAGAGCAAGTTCCATCTTAGAAAAAGAAAACAAGTGGAACGAAAAAATCAAGTTCAAAGGCAATTTAAATAATAGGCACGTGCGCAAAGTACTTGTAAATATATTGGAAAGCATCCAGTATTCTAGTTTCATCGTATGTTGCATCTTTGCCTAAGATTCTCAGAGTATCTGGTGCATGAGCAGCCATTATGCATCCATCAAATACTCTTCTTTTATGGTTAGAATCATGCAGGGGTGACTGAATGGTGAGGTATTTGGTATATAGTATGAGGAAGTCGTCACCGTTTGATTTGAATTTTCTACTATTTATTGAAATTGATTTTGACAATTAGGGTTCCTTGAAAGAAAAAAAGATGAAGCTACTGATAAAGAACTACAAGTCTACAACTTCAAATGCACCTAATAATGAACAAAACAGACATAAAAATCTCCAATATATTCAAACAGTCTCTGGGGAAAAAAAAACTACAAGTCTACAACTTCAAATGCACCTAATAATGAACAAAATAGACATAAAAATCTCCAATCTCTCTTATCAAACTCCAAGAAACTCAAAATTCATAAAATCACCAATATCCAAACAGTCACCAAAAAAACTACAAGTTTACAACTTCAAATGCAAGTAACTACAAATCCACAATTTCAAGGGCAAGAAATAATGAACAAAAATATGCATTAATTGTTGCTTACAGAGAGATAAAAGGCCAAGGAGTCGGTATCGAAATTGGAGCTGTAGAGTCACAGAATCCTTCGGTACCGGAGCCGGAGGTGTACGAGTCACATAAACAGAGCCATTATCAGTACTGTCTCATAGGAAATTTTGGGAAATCCCTATCAATTGGGCATATTTGATATGAAATTTCTTAAATTGGAAAAGAGAGAACTCACTCTTAAACAATGGCTAAGGATAGATCTGAGCTGGGAAGGAAATGGCCGACCGTAGACCTCCCACTTTGTAGCAATGGCCAACGTACCATCCACTGTGTAGCAATGGCTTCTTTCAGTTGGCAGTATTTTTTTATTTTTATTTTTATTTTTTTTTTGGGGGGGGGGGGGGGGGGGTGAGAGAGAGAAATGCTTTTGGGGGGAAATATATGAGAAATATTCTTTCAGTTCGCGGTATCTTTTTTGGATGTATAGCGGGGGTTTTAACCCCCGTAAATTATATAATTTTAGCGGCACATTTTTGACCCCCGCATTTAATATAATTTTGCAGGGGTTAAAATAACCCCCGTAAATAAATCCCCGTAATTATATTCTTTTTTTGTAGTGACTTATTATACTATTTACGTAGTTTCTAAATAAGTAAATTACTTTTAGAAAAGTTTAAAGTTTGTACGTTTGAAAGCAATCAAAATAAAAAAGTTTAACAATTCCTCCGTTTTGTTGTTCAGAGGTAGAGTTGAACCTTATCTAGATCGCTCAAATCAAATCCGATTAGCTTAAATCTGTTCCGACCTGGTCTGCATATTTGTGCGTTCCTGATAATGTGCTTAGTTAGGAGCTTTTTTTATTTTTTTATTAACCCTAGCCACTAAGTGCATAGCGAGTAAATATGTGTGAAAGTAAATTGAAATGAAAGTAATACACGTTATTTAGATGGTCACCTACCAATAAGCCTAATAAAATATCCAAATCAACTGTTCTCAAAGACTCAAACTCTTCTTCTTCTACTACGTATGTTCTCCCCCCTCATATAGAAAATCAAACGTTAATGGCTGTGAAATTCTTCCTTGTTCTTGTGTTCTCAGTGTGTATTATCCTTCCATTTTCATCACCTGAATCCATCCAATTCCACTATTGCAGCTAGTTTTTCTTCATTCCCTTCTACTTTCCGTTTCGTCTATTATGTTTACTTGCGTCATAATTTATGTGACACTTTTTGAATTCCTAGAGTTAAACAAGTCCTAATTTACCATGGTTTTTTTCACGTAAAAAGTACTTTATAAGTCACTATAATTGAGTACTCGAGTAATTATCAATTATTGTATTTTAATATAGTACTTATATTTAATCAGTTTGACTTTCGAAATTCGTCAAACTTCGAACTATTAAACATAAATTGAGACAGGAAGAGTACGGCTCAAAATGCTTAGATTCCTATTTCTAAAATGCAAGATTTAAGAATTTTACTGTTCCTTCATCCCGGTCCTCCCAATTTATGTGATAATTGAAATAACGTAGCATTTTGTGTGGTTATAAAATATTTAAAAGTAGTGATTTTATATATGTCATAACTTGTGTGGTTAAAAAAATACGTATAAGAGCTTCTTATTGGAGGTTATAAATGCTTATCGTTAATGGAAGATTAAAGTAAATTGTTTCCAAATTTAAAGTTCGGAAGGGATTAATTTTGAAATAAATTAAAAAGAAAAGTAAATCAAAAGTTTATTTTTGGAATCTCCTTAATTTATAAACGTGAGGTGTTTTAATTTAGAACTCAAAATGATATGAACTTTGATCAAAGTTTGAGAAAATGGTCAAATACCTCCAATCTTTACCCCAAATTCCAACTACACACTTATACTTTGAGAGGGTTCTATGACCCCCCTGAACTATTTTAAAATGAAATTATTACCCTCTGAACTATTTTAAAGTAGAATATATACCCCTCTAAAAACTCATACCTAAAATTTTATTTTGATTTGTGGTCTACACGCGCTGCCACGTGTCATGCCACGTAATTTCACGTCATATGTTATTTTTTTACTATAACAAATTAATTCCACGTCGTGCCACATCATCATCATCTTCTTCTTCTTCTTCAATGGCATAATGAATCATATAGAATTCACACGATATGTAATCTTATCAAAATCAAATCAACAATTAATGTCCAAAAAATATTTAATTTTCACAAAATGGCGTCGCGACAATGATGGCGCCCGACAGTGATGACACCGAAAAATGCAAAATTCCGGTGACTTTATTTTTCAATCTGAATTGATTCAATATTCTCACGTAATTCGAGTTTTTAGATGCCATTGAAGAAGAAAAAAAAATTAATTGTCATTGATGGGTTCTTGGATGCCATTGAAAAAGAAGAAGAAGAATTGAAGAAGAAGAAAAAAATTAATTGTCATCGATGGGTTCTTGGATGCCATTGAAGAAGAAGAACTGAAGAAGAAGAGGAGGAGGAGGAGGAGGAGGAGAAAGAAGAAGAGGAGGAGGAGGAGAAAGAAGAAGAAAAAGAAGAAGAAAACAAAATTAATTGTCATTGATGGGTTCTTCGATGCCATTGAAGAAGAAGCAGAAGAAGAAAAAAAAAATTAATTGTCATTCTTGGATGTCATTGAAGAAGAAGAAGAATTGGAGAAGAAAAAGAATTGGAGAAGAAGAAGAAAGAAAAATAATAATTAAAATTATATATATTTATTTAAAAAAATATTAAAAATAAATTTTTAATAAACTATTTTCGTTCTCACTCTCTTTAAAGAGAGTGAAACACACTCCCTTGCCATATCAGCGTTGGAGGGGTAATAATTTCATTTTAAAATAATTCAAGGGGTTATAGGACCTTCTCAAAGTACAAGGGGTCGTTTGGTAGAGTGTATTAAAAAAGATAATGCATGTATTAGTTAATGTATATTATTAACACCTTGTTTGGTACGTTTTTTTCTCTATGTATAACTAATGCAAGTATTAGTTATACACTCTATTTTGTATTAAAGTGTGTATTAGCAATACACTTCATTTCCTATGTATTAGTAATACAAAGACTTTTAACACATGTATTAGCTTATAAAATGACCTTAATACCCCTCAATTTCCCTTTCAAAATATTCACAATTTCTTTTCCCGCCATTTTAATTTTCAACCTCAAAACATTTCACAATTTTTTCCTGCCATTTTAATTTTCAACATCAAAACATTTCACAATTTTTTCCCACCATTTTAATTTACAACAATGGATAGTTGATTTAAATAACCACAACATATTTTTTCTTTGCTTCGAGGGTCTTTTAAAAGATTAAAATAAATTCTTGAGACTATTCGTTAATTTTATATCTTGTATTTTATTTTTTTCGACTTTGTTAATCTGTCGGCGTAACATTTCATGCGCAAAGACGAAGGTAATTAATCCAAAATCTCTATATACTAGTTCAACAATATTAATTATATTTGAGATGACAAAAAACTTTGTTGCAAAAAAAGTGTATAAATTTAAAGAAGGGTATTTTTGTAAACAAACACTTTTTTATAGAAATTATATAAGATATATTATTTCTTATACGTCAAACCAAACAATGTATAAGAAATAAGACATGCATAATTAATACAAGCATTACTAATACACTATATTTTGCATTATTCTTATACACTCTACCAAACGACCCTAAGTGTGTAGTTGGGATCTGGGGTAAAGGTTGGGAGGTGGTGTTATTTGATCATTTTTTAATTGTATTTTTTTCATCATATCAAAGTTTTAATATTTTAATTTTAAATATTAAATTAATTTAATCTAATTTAGCATCGCAAATTAGTGACCCTCAAGAAGCGAAACGTGATAACTATTTTGAAAAGAAGGGAGCAAGTGTTAGTATTTTTCCTTTAGACGCTCATATATATTGCGAATCTAGATTAGTTGGATCAGCGCCCAGAGTTGGTTATACGCAAGAAAACTGAGATGTTAGTTAAGCATTCCTAACTAAGAGTATGTTTTAATTGTATACTAAAGTGAATAGATTTCGGAATATTATATTTCAGGTTGTTTTAGTTTTTTCTTTCGTCAGAATCGTACGTTCTTAGTATTTTGTGAGCTTATTGTTGTGTATGTAATTACGTCGCTGTAATAAAAAATATGAAAAAGGCTCAAAAATATCCCTGAATTATCAGAAATAGCTCAAAAATGTCCCTCGTTAGATTTTTGGCTCAAAAATATCCCTCCATTAAATATTTAGCTCAAAAATACCCCTCCCTCTAACGGAATTCGGAAAAAGATCAAAAATACCCTGAACTATCTGAAATGACTAAAAAATATCCCTCTGTTAAATATTTGGCTCAAAAATACTCCTCCCTTTAATGGAATTCCACCAAGCATGCTACCTAAAAAAAAAAAAACCACGTGACTATGTCACATTACCATCCACATGTAAAATGTTAGTATTTTTTAATTATATGACATTCCTTTCTTCTTTATTTTTATTTTTATTTTTATTTTTTTGCAAAGCAGTGAAATGGAAAAACCAAAATATCAATCTTTTGCGAATTACTTCATTAGTGTTTTAAAAGTTCTAGATTTCACATTTTCAGTAGTGTTTTAAAAATTCTCAATTTCATCTTGTTATTGTCGTTTGGAATGAGGGACAGCTTGATCTTGATCTGATGTTGACTCGGAGGAGGAGCTAGAATTTTAACTTTTAAGCTAGCAAATGTTGATGTACTAATAATTGAGTTGAATTTATTACATGCAAATTCTTTTTCAAAATAAATGAATTCCTTTTAACACTTGTTTAATCATTCGAAATGAATTCATTTTTCTAAATTCAGTTTTGATGAATAATCTTATTATTTTAAGAACAAGTTTGAAAATAAGTAAAATGATACTTAATATTGATAAATTATTCTTTAATTATGTCGTTCATTAACTTTTTGGAGATGTATGCCACATTCAAAGATTCATTAATTTTAGATTAGATGAGGTATTTATTAAATCATTTTAACATAAACATTTTGAGTAAAAGCTAGCAAAGTCAAACACATCTTTTGAGTAACTAATTTGAAGTTTAGTTTGAAATTTGTTACTTTTACGAGTAAATCTTAATTTTAAATTTTATACTGGCCTAATAATTAATGGGTTTATCAGTTTAGACTCTTTTGTTGGGTTTTACTCTTTTAAACCTATTAACAGGAAAAAACTTATTTTTTTAGATGATCAAAGGAATTTGATAATAGTGATGTTACATTTAATAATTTTTTTCAAAAAAAATATTATGTAACCACCGTTTGTCTACTTTGATTAAAAATTAAAAAGTCGTGTAAGTTTTGTCTGTTTCACTAACGTTTTTAAATAAAAATAAAAATAAAGAAGAAAGGAATGTCATATAATTAAAAAATACTAATATTTTACATGTGAGTGGTAATGTGGCATAGTCACATAGTTTTTTTTTTATCTAGATGGCATGCTTGGTGAAATTTCGTTAAGGGGAGGGGTATTTTTGAGCCAAATATTTAACAAAAGGATATTTTTGAGTCATTTCAGATAGTTCAAGGGTATTTTTTATCCTTTTCTGAATTCCTTTAGAGGGGGGTATTTTTGAGCCAAAAATCTAACAAGGGGCATTTTTGAGTTATTTCAGATAGTTCAGGATATTTTTGAGTCTTTTCCGTAAAAAATATTAAATGATGTAACTAGGCTAAATATATAAACAAGAATAATATACCTAGTGAAATCTCACAAGATTTGAGAAAGGTAGAGTGTAAGTAAACCTCGTAGAAGTAGAGGAGAGGTGGTTTTGAAAGATCCTTGCCTCAAATGTAGCAAGAGTAGATAGACCGAACAAAACAGAATAAACTTAAATGTGTAAACAAATAAATAGATAAGTAAGAGAGTAACACGGAGATTTTATCCTAGTTCGAAACACCGTGGTGCCTATTTTCAATATTCTTGGATTACAAGGGTTTCCTTAGAGCTTTCAAAGTAGAGTCAAAGTACAGATATGGTGGACAAGTTCTGAAGTTTATTTTGTTATTTAGATCTTGTGACACAACCTCAACTGTTATAACTAAGTTGACTCGATTCTTCTCTTTTGTAACTATTGTAAACGAAAAAGTACAAAACTTTATTGAGACTAAGATTGAACACACTAAGAATTTCCTCTGAAGTTGCGTTATGTCTTTGGTCTGCAATCTTCTCTTTTAGAGCCTTCAGCTGATTCGGCTTCTTTGCTCTATAAGGAAAATCAAGGGATTTTTTCTCAATCAAGGATTTGAATTGATTCCTTGATTGAGGAAGTGCACCATACAGTACGTCTGTTATTTTCTTCTACGGGTACACAGAATCTGTATATGTAGAACAATAACTTCAACGTTAGTTCTATGTTTAAAAACAAGAACACAATGAAGTGCAGTAAATACCCTCAACACAAGATCAAAGTGATTTTTTTTAGAAGTGTATTTTATTTTCAGAAATAAAGATGAAAACAGAAATGGTCAAGTCGCCCGAATTCACGGACTTTCCTTAAGGAAATAATTCCCCTCACTTTACCCGAGATTGTGAAAATTTTCTCCCAGGATAAAATGGCCAAACAGACCAATTGTAGCAGTACCTCAAACAATTGGAATATCGTCGAACTCACTTAATGGATAGACTGATCACACAGAGTATTTGTAAAGACAAGAAGAGAGTTTATTGCAGAAAAAAATTCATATAAAAATCTGTGAATAAAAGCAGGTTTATATAGCCTGTGAGATGCCTCTTCGAAAAGGTGGCATTGGTTCACTTAAATGGTGTGATGTTTCTGAAAATTCATGTTTGTTTACCCAAAGAACGTGTCAGTTCGAAGCAGTGTATCATTTCAGAAAATACTGTCTGGTGCGTTGCATTCGGATTAAATTTACGTGAAATAAATTTTGTCCAAAAAGATAGATGTCATTGATCATTTTTCAAATCCAAATCCAAATCTAAGCAGAGCGAGCGACAACAACGGAGCGAGGCATTTCTTATTTCTTGCCTCACTTAGCATGTGGAGTAAGTGTTTTCTATTAAAAACATTCCATAGTTTCCTTCTCCCACCAACGTGGGAGAATTAGTGAACTTGTGTCTCCTTTCTTCCACCATTTTTCTCTTCATTTTCCATTCACACCTTTTTTTCATACATATTGAACCCAACAACGTCCATATCAGATATGTTCGTACGTGTGATGCAGCCTTCTTTTCTCGATCATAAGCTCACAACCGTACATGTCCATATCAGATATGTTCATGTAGAGTGTGTGATCTCCCTTCCTTTTCACCCTTCCGTGTGAGATGTTGTTGTGATTGATTTGTCAATGTCCTTCCTTATTCTTTTGAGATCTAATGAGATCTTTGATTGATGTGATTCCAAATCAAGTGTTTCCTCCCTTGTAGGTAGGGATCGACTTCCTTGTAAGTGGGGATCACCCGATATACCTAGAAGATCTACTTCCTTGATGTGATCATATCTTCAGTGTATCCTGCATATATTTGTTTATTAGTTTGTCGTTATTAACATATATTACGTAAATATGGGCTAACAAAGTCATAGGCTCAAACTGTGCTAACGATGATCTAGCTGGACTTTTTTTGGTTTGATCGATAACGCAGATAAGAAGGCCAATTATGTTGTTAAGGTCTGTGGAGTTGATATAACACCTTATCCTGTTAAAAGAGGTAAAGAGTCCACTTTCAGCATTGCTGCAACCACAGGTAATTCGCGTGATAATCTGTTCTATCGTTTTTGTTTTTAGTTCTTTCTTTCATCTGTAGCTAAGACCTTGACGTAGTGAGTCGTGGATCTGAAATCTTTAAGAAGTTCAAATTGATGAACTTGTTGGTTATTGAGGTTCTTGCCTTCTTACATAAGACTAGAAATGATCTGATACTGCCTGCGCCAGGGCATTCTTGTTTGTTTGGGAAAATGGTGGAGCTCCTGGTCTCAAAATTAGATATCAAGCATGTCAAAGTGTATATTACTGGGATAAAAGTTCTATGGTAGGAAAGTGACCGGGTTTTTGCTCTTGCAGATGATAATATCAGTGGCGGAAAGTTGGTAATTGACGTCAAGTATTTATTCCTTCATGTTCACCAAGAGACTCATGACATTTGTAAAGAGACGTCTTGTCCAGTTTCTGGTGATTTCTTGCTTTCACACTCTCAAGCTTTACCTGGAATCGCTCCTCCAGTAAATCATGTTGATCTAATCTTGTCATAGATATCATTTTCTCGTGCTTCATTCTGCATAACTTTAGTTTCCATTCTCATTATTTAACCGTGTCAACCCCTCAAGTGCTTGTATAGCATTATAGCCTGGTTTTGTAAAGATTTGCTTGCCCTTCAGCCTTTCATGATATTTTATCCTTCGTCGAAGGAGGTTTAGAAGAAGTCAGGCTCATCTGTTTGATATATGCATTACTTTTTAAGACATTCAATGTTGTTATGTGAAATGCTGTTTTGTCTAAACCGATTATAGATGATGATAATGCCGTTGTATGGTATCCTTGGTATTCTTTTGTTTAAACGACGACACACCCAGTGTAGTTAATCCTACAAGTGGGGTTTAGAGAGAGTGGTGTGTACAATATTGCTTTTGCCTGTTCCTGTCAAACTTAACAGGATTGGTTTATTCAGGGTTCTTTCTTTCTTGTTATAGCTAGTTATTTGGGTTTTCATTTTACCCGTCCATAGGAACTCCCACCCTTTTTGCTCTCTCGGTGAACCCACAACGTTAGGGTTGAAGGTGAGGGGTGTTGGTTCACCACGTTAGGGTTGAAGGTGAGGGGTGCTGCTTACCATTTGAGAAGTTCCCTGTGTTGGGATTTCTGTTAGTAGCTCTGATATTATCACCTTCTTATCGATCCGAGTGAGATATTTAGACTAAATATAAAAATGAACAGTTTATAGGAAGAAATCTTTCTGTGGGATAATGTTAGGGTGGTTTTTACGTTGTTCTTCACATTACCAAATTGTCAATTTCTGTTCAACTTAAATTTTGATTCTGTGAATTGGGAGAAAATGTGTTGTATTTCCTGCTTTGTCGAACCTAACAGGGGTTGGTTTTATACAGGGCTCGTATGCTCTTACGATGAAAATATTGGATGAAAGCAATCAAGAGTTGTCACGCATAACCTTTGGTTTCAGTATTAGTTTACTTGCAGAACCAATTCCAATAGCAGATGGTTGAGCAGTCTTCACTCTGAACCGTGTGTGTCATATACTTTACAAATTCTGTAAATGTATGAAATTCACTTTTATTAGTAACCAGACTCATTCTTCTATTCAATTGTAAGAAGACGAGAGATCTCATTTCCTCTTTGGGTTGGTGTTTGCATATCTTGTTCATTCACTCCGTTATATTCGGTGTCACAACACGCTAGGCAAGTAAAATTTATAAGAAGCTGAAAGGCCAAGTACAGAAATGGATAACTAAGAGCCAGAAATCTGGACTTGTACTTAACCTGTTTCACAACCAGTTCTCTCCTGTAACAATAACAGAATTGAAGAGTTTGCATCTCACATTGCCGGTGAAAGAATTGGTAATTTAACCTATCTATAGGTGATTGATTGATCTCTCACTAGCTCCATTACTTTGAACATCATATGCTGTTTTCAACAACCAACATGATCCAAAACATTAATAACCTTTCTGGGGAAATTTAGGCACGCGTTGGATCGTCTAGAGATAGTTGATGTGTAAACAACAACATTTCTGGTGTGGCATTGACAGGCAGCAAGTCCTTGGAAGTTGTTGACTTGAGCTCTAACAATCTCTAAATGATGAAATCAATAACCAAATGGTCGAACCTCAAATTCTCTCCTTTGTTTGGAACAAGTTCATGGTTGTTCGATTTTTCAGGAAACAACTTCTTAGGATACATACCAGAAGGTAACTTCAACACTAGACCAAATTTCTACAACGGCGACATTGCAAACTTTCCCTTGTTGCTGATGAAACTAGTTTGCGCTGACTAAAAATTGGAATTTATCCATCTGAAAATTTGCTTCTTGGAAAAATCCCAGAGGGTCTCTTCGGTTTACATGGTTTGGAATAACTTTAATTTGTCATACATTTCTCTTGATGGTCCGGTATGGCTCCAGGGAGCTTAGACAAGTTGCAGAAGCTGAAGACACTTGATTTGTCACATAACTCTTCATCCCTGAAAACATTACGAATCCTTGGAAATTAATTGCTTCCTTCTGCTTTTTTTGGTAATTAAATTTTTCATTAACTACCAACTGTGCAAATCACAAAGCAAGCTAGATCAGTCTCCAGCAGTTTAGTTTCTTACAGGCCAATCCTGCTCAGCTAGATACTGGAATCAGAACATGCAGGTATGTATATACTGCTTACAAACCAACTGTGCTATGGTTCTGACAACCATATCTGCTGCTCTCTCTTTATGCTCACAAACCCTGGTATTCCTTTCCTTCCAAATGGAGTGAATGTACTCTGCACAAACCAACTTCAACAATCTGGCCAGTGGGGTCTTCCCTTTGGTTCTATGGATTATCCATTGATATTGTGATAACCATTCCCTTTGGTTCTATGGATTATCCATTGATATTGTGATAACCAATTTGGCAGGGATGATTGCTGTATTCTTAGCCATTGAAGTAATCTATTCCACACCCTGGTAGTATAGGAGCATTTGAGCTGCTTCTTTCCTGTTATTCCCACAAAGCAACATTATTGGAAATTTCCTCCAGACTTCTTTAGGGTAATGCCTGTCAGAGAACTTTCCCAGTTGGACTTCTTAATACTTTATTGCTATAAACGATGGAGACCGATAGCAAAAGATGAATCTGAATTAATAGAACAAGAGAGTTATTCTATGATGCGTGAAGAAGAGAGTTATTCTGTGATGCGTGAAGACTTTTTAGGTCTTGATCAATCTCTCTTTTGTTGCTAGACAAGGTCAGCCTTAAGGCAGGAATGCTTCTGGTGTAGGAAGTTCCAGTGGTAAGTAAAATGAACTCTACGAGTAAAGAGAACAAGAACAGTATTTCTTGTATTTGCTGTGGCTACAGAAAGCTAATATCTAATAGGACCATCCAAGCTCCCTGATGCAAACTGAGCGCCAAATAACCAGAACAAAACATGTACATTTCCCATGGAATGCATATATCCCTCTATTCCGGTTGGTTTTTTTAGAAGATGGTGTAGCAAAAAGAGTTGGAAGAATGATTGAAATATTCTGTCTATAATCTTATTAAACATGGAGGAGCGAGGGCTTCAAATAGCCAGTTTTGTAAACAGAAAATCTGCAGAATAATATTCAAATGCGTGCATATAATATCTCAATTAGACTTGCAACAACAAGAACAACATACCGATGAAATCCCACAAGTGAGGTCTTGAGAGGGTAGAGTGTACGCACCGACCAGTGAAACACTCAAGCACTTATTTAATATCTCAACTAGACTTATCTGACTAAATTTAAATTTAAATGAGGACTCATCCTACAGCTAAACTAATTTGTAAACAAAAGGTTGATTCAGATGGCACAGTAAGTTCAACTTAATCATTTATCCTAACATAACATTCACCATCTCATAGGAATAACTAAATGAGATGGTGATAATGTCTAGTGACAATGACAGGAGGACTTCATTAACTTTTGATCAGAGTGAACCTTACTAAGGAGGAACCTAGAAAGTTGGCAGGTTCGCTTCCGACACAAACTGCAGAAAATGCCAACCTTCAGTTTGAATATTATACGTAAGCTCGTACCAGCATCAAATCTTCCAATTTTCCACGGTTCTCCAGGGTCACATTTCAAATTCTCAAAGGCAGAACCACCCATCTGTTCAGCAGCTTAAGCAATTTCATGATATTCTGACAGAACACTCCCTATTTATATCAAGCCACTATCTTCTTGACCAGAGGAAGATTTAAATTCCATTGAGAAAATTCAAGTGGACAGCATACTCTAATCATCATCGCTCTCCTTTCTCCATTCTTCCTCGTCAAATAGATCTTCAGGTGGATCATAAACAACAATATCTGGGAACAGTTCCAGAAAATCATCCTTCACTTTTTCTCTCGATTCGGGGTAAGGAAGAAGCCCCTTTAACATAACACGATAAGGTAAAGACATAGGAGGATCAGGAGAGCGCCTCATTTCATCATATATGTGCATTGCCTCTGAAGGTAATCCACCATCTAGAAAAGCCCTGACAAGATCGCCAAATGTATGCTGATCGAAAAGCACGCCTTCTTTCTTCAAATCTTCCCATACTTTCTTTGTTTCGTCTACCTTTTTGTTTCTTGCGAGCATGAAAAGCATATCCCTGTAAAAGAACATGTCTGGCTGGTACCATATTTCTTTGCGCACAGCCTCGTACAACCTCATGGATAGGTAAACGAGATCCTGTCTTTGAAACTCAGCAAGAACGGAAACGAGGTCTGATTTGAGTAGACGAGAGACATGCGACTTCATAAAACGCTCAAACCTAACAGTGTTCGACTGCAAGCGCTTAAGCTCCTTGGCAACCATCAAACCTTCTTTCCCCATTTCTTTCTTGCGCCTCCATATCGACACACTTGGGCTCGACAATGACGCTGAACCAGTAATGATTTGTCTGATACTGCAGCTATGCTTTGATACCGAGGCTCGCCGCACAAGCTTCTGACCTTGACGCCACATCTACAGCTGAGGTCACTCAGAAGTCACAACCATGCTTAATTCATTGCAGGCTTGGCCTTTTCATTGAATTTCCTGAAGAATATACATGTAGAATCAAAAGAATTTTTTGAAAAATTTTAGAAGGCGCAAAGATGTTATATACCTCCCCTTGTATTGTAAAACTATAAAGAAATCAAGTATACCGCTACTTCATGAATAGCGCATTACATTAGAGTAATGTGGAATGAATCAATGGAAGAGGATTACTATAAATAGCTCGGTGACCTAAACCTTGATTGGTCTTGACATATGAATTAAGAGCACTAATATCATGCTTTTTCATTAGAGAAGTGTAAAACTCATTAATAAATTACTACTTTGAGCCATATCAAATGGTTTGACAAATTAGTATCAATCAGAGGCCACATATTATATTTTTGGAGAAAACTATCGTCTATTTTACTTAGCAGTGTCGCAGTTATTTCATCAACTACTATATCTTAGTCTCAAACAAGTTAAATTCAGCTGTGATACAGTTATCAACATCACAATTAGTTGATGTGTGCGCAAACTGACCTGGACACCATGGTTATTAAAAGAAAAAAAAAATTATCAGGCCAACATTATACCAAATAAAATTGGAGCATTAAAGATAAAAAGTACTAAAAGATCTCTATATTTTTTTCTTTGAATAAAAACAGAAAGTCGTAAACAATTAAACGGAAAATCTCAGTAAACAACAATATTAGTTATTACCAGAGAAATCGGAAAAATGACGAACATCAGCTGTGAATGGAAGCCAAAAAGTTGAGAGAAAACCTAACCTGGAATCGGTTTGTTCTAGAAAAATTCCGTTTTATCACTTCTAATCATAATTACTGTTTTACCCCTAATATGAAGTTAGATCTTCTAAATTGCCCTTATAGATAGAACAAACCCAAGAGGCCAAGATGGTTATTATAATTAAGGGGTCGTTTGGTACAAGTGGTAGGAAAAAATAATTTAGGGGTCGTTTGGTACACGTGGTAGGAAAAATAATTTGGAATAAAATTTGGGATTAACTTTATCTCATGCTTGTTAGAAGGGATTAGTTAATCCAACAACTTTTATATCACATTTTTTATACTAAAATCGTGGAATTACTATTCCATGAGAAGGGAGGGATAAAATAATTTCATAGGATATTTTACCTTATGAGATATTCTTACTTATCTCGAGTAGTGTATCAAACCAACCCCAAAAGAACAAGCTATCAAGATGCTTAATTTAGAATTAGCGATAATTAATTTCGAAATTAATTTTAGAATGAATTTATTCATTATTTGGTTGGGATAAAATGAATTGTAGAATTATAGTGTTACTTTTGTTCCACGTTGAGGGTAGGATAACCAATTCAAAATAGTTATTCAGGAAAATTAATTCTGTGATAACTTGTTTCCAACTGAATAATTGGGGACTGTTTTGTAGGGCGTATAAGAATAATGTGAATTATGTATACGTATTAATAATAATTCATTAGCAATGTGTGTATTAGCTATTCTTATTTTAGTTAATGAGATGTTTTTTTACAGTGCTAGGTTTGATATTATAAATAACATGAATTGTATAATTTCTAAAAAAAAATAAAAAAATTGCTTATAAAAATATCCTCCGTAACAATGGTGGAAAAAACGTGGAAAGAATTTTGAGGGACAGTTATATTTTTAACCATATTAATGCATGCATTACAATTCATTATATTACCAACGCCTCGAATTTCTATGTATATACACACACACAAACCCCTTAATATCCAACATTAATTATACATAAGATCAAAAATTATATCAAACAAGATATTAATATTACATATTGCTAATAATAAATTATTTTTTTATAATGCACTCTACCAAATAATTTCTTAAGAGTATAAACATAAAAAAATATGCCATTCAAATAAAAAAATAGTTAAATATTTTTTAAAAATATAAATTTAATAAAATAAAATTATTGTGTAACAAAAAAATGAAACATTTATATTTGTTGATGCACACAAAGATAATTGTGTTGGTGGTGATTGTAGTGGTTGGTATTATTGGCTTAATGGTGATAGTTATTGTGATAGTAAAAACGATCTATACTATTGTGACCAACGTAATATTTGGTGGTTGAAAATGTGTTGATCCTCAACACTATTGAATATGCCACATCAATTCATTCATCATCATGGTGCAACTCAATTACATTAAAATGTATTATTAAGTCTCTATTCATTATCTAAATTGAATTTCTTCACTGTACATATCCTTAGTATTAATGTAAGTTGGGGGTTTGGACCACAGGTGATAAAAACGTTTTAAAATGAGGTATAGGTGACATAAGTCTTAATTATTAGTTAGAGGTAATAATTACTTTATTATGTATTAAGAAAGTTGGGGAAATTTTAAAATAACCCATAAATTTTTAAATTTATACTTTGATCCCAATGTATACCTAAAATAACGGAAAACGGAGAGAAAAAATGCATCTTTCTCTTTCTTCTCATCTATTGTTGTTTTCTCTCTCTTAGCGATTTTTGTTGTTAATTGTTTCTGTTTCTGCTGCTTTATTCATCATCTTCTGCTTCATCTTCTTCTTGTCGACCATTTGTTGTTGTTGTTGGTACAATGCTACTGCTGCGATCTGACCAATTTCTTAGGTCAAAGTTTGTTTACTACATCACTTTCCACTTTGGAATTACTTCATAGGTTATTTTGGTAAGTAAAATTATGATTTTTATTCGTATTTGTCATCTGGGTACACTTCTATTTTTCCAAGAAATGTTGAAAGCATGTCAAGGCAAGAAAACACAATCAATTATAACCATATTGCTAAGGAAGCAATGATACTCTATTTGCTTTTCAATCTCGTTTGTGGTTTCGATCAGGTCAACGATAGTGGACCTGATCAGAAACACAAACAAGAAGGCATGGGATGAAATTTAAAATTCAAAAATTTGCCACCTTCGCTTAGATTCCTTATTTTAATTGTAGTTGTTGTTGGCATAAGTTTTCTAGATTTGTTGTACATCATTTCTACCCTCGATGTCCATGAGGTTTCTTTGTTGGTCTTCTCCTATTTTCTATCTAGGTGATAATCCTGACCACGCAGCTCCCTAGCAAAGTGTCCATCTGCATTGTTTTTCTTTCAGAGACACAACAAATGAAATTACATTATCGGATATACTTTTATATTTGCACTTGATTCAGATCTCGCATCTGTTAAGATAATTCCACTGGCCATATTCGTTAGAAGTTACTTTCTACCCTATGTCTCTTTTTCAATTAGCTCTCAGATGATATAGTCTTCCATCACCACCTATTTTCCTTCGAAAGCATTCTCCTACCGCACATTCTGGCATAAAATCATCACTCTGAGTGAGCAACCCAGCCATATAAATTATGGTCAGGGCAATAAATATATTAGTTTTCCGTCTTATTAGATGCAGTGCTAAGCTTTGAAGGCCCTCTAAGGGTCCAATGCACCCTAAAAGTTAGTCCAATCGCTATTGAATCTCTTTATAATGACACAAAAATTAGATCCCTTCACAATGCTTGATAAATAAACATGAGCAACAACCGACATTAAATCTTAACAGGCTACTCAGAACCATATTCATGGTCCTCAGCCTTATCAATTCGGACCTACCAAACTTAACTGTAAAATTACAGACATCTTGTTTGAACGATCTATGACTAATCAGTAAAAATATCATTCACAAAATCAGTGCACTCCATGTGTGTTTTCATGATAATATTATCAGTAACACATACCTCCCACATATGAAGTGGTTCCATCTACAAGCAGCTTATTCCTCCGATCTCATCTTTACTGCAGCCTCTTGAGATAGTCCGTCAAAAGTTGATCAACTGTCAGTTCCTTATATCTACAAAGAAGAGGAAAAAAATTAATGTCACAAAAAAACATTGTCCATCTGTTGCATCAGATATGGAGTTTGTTGCAACAGATGTGGAGTCTGATGGAATACATCAAACCAACCTTTCTGGTGGTTTTATTTATTCCAACAGTTTCTCCATCTGTTGCAACATCAACAACAGCATAAACATTAACAAAAAAAATAACATTTGTTCCAACAACATCATCAACAACAAAGAATTAACATCCTTTGTGCCAGAACCATCAACAACACCACAAGTTCCAACAACTCCAACCCCACCAACAACATTAATAACTACATCAACAATAATGAAACAAACCAAATACATACAAAAAAAATGATACTGCCAACAAGGCTTTTAAACTTCTCCCAGCAGATGACTTTTTTCTCATATTATAATAAAAATTCTCGAATTATTTATTCAACACTTACAAGTTCCTTAAAAAAAATTTAATAAATATGATATGGGTAAATAGTAATTAAATAAAAAATAGATGTAAATAACATGCAAAGAAGAAGACAAGAATGAAAGAGCAATAATGAACCATACCTTAATATCAAAAAGAGGATCAAAATAAAAATTTAACTCAAGGAAAGATATGGATGATTTTAGATCCGAAAAGATCTTTATGAGAAGAGAAGAGAAAAGAGAGAAAAAAGGTTGTGACCCTAAAGAGGAGAGAGAAAAAATGAGAGTTGAATAAAATAAACTGCAGCTGAAGGAAGATATGAAATAATTTCTATAAATGTATTGTATACGTAGACGTGGTGGTTTTCAATATTCATTAATTAATATTCATTAATTTCATTAACAATTTGAGGGGCACGAGGCAGACTAAGACTACTGACATTGAAAAGATAAGACAAGACTGCTCAATGAACTCACTTTTGAGATATCCAAGAAATATTTTTTACCTCCTTTAGTAGTAAGTACTACTACTTGATATTATCTACTCGAACCAGAAGCTTCTTGCTTTAAAATTAAAAGAGATAAAAAGATTTTCAAATAGATATGTCATCTGTTGCAACATATATAAATATCTATTTAGAAATTCGAACAACTCAGTTATCTGTTACAACAGATATAAATATCTATTTAAAAATCCCAAAAGCTCAGTCATCTGTGACAACAGATAAAAATGTTCATTTGATAATTAATAAAATCAAATATGTCATCTGTTACAACAGATATAAATATTTTGTTGAAAATTTCCAACAGCTCAGTCATCTGTCACAATAGATACAAATATCTATTTGATAATTAAATCAAATATGTCATCTGTTACAACATATATATACCTGTTTGAAAATTTTCAACAGCTTAGTCGTTTGTTGCAACAGATTTCATAGCAATTGATTTAGGTGGAACTAGGAATGAATGAATAAGCTTGCAGGATCAACTACAAATCCAATTGAGTTTTTACAATTGCATGGCGTTGGTATTGCGTTTATACTGACCCGAGTCGTCGATTGATCATTTTGAGTTGAAATGAGTTCTCATCAACTCAATGTTAGGATAATGATAGTACCTAAGTTGATTTAGGTGGAACTAGGGATGAATGAGTGATCTCGAAGGGTCAACTACAAATTCAATCGAATCTTTGCAATTGCTTGGCGTTGGTATTGCGTTCATCCCAACCCGAGTCATTGATCGATCACTCTGAGTTGAAATGAGTTCTCATCAACTCAATGTTAGGATAGTGATAGTACCTAAGTTGATTTAGGTGGAACTAGGGATGAATAAGTGAGCTCGCAGGGTCAACTACAAATCTAATCGAGTCTTTACAATTGCATGACGTTGGTATTGCGTTCATCCTAACCCGAGTCATCGATCGATCACTCTGAGTTGAAATGAGTTCCCATCAACTCAATGTTAGGATAGTGATAGTACCTAAGTTGATTTAGGTGGCAGGGTCAACTCTGAGTTGAAATGAGTTCTCATCAACTCAATGTTAGGATAGTGATAGTACCTAAGTTGATTTACGTGAAACTAAGGATGAATGAATGAGCTCGCAGGGTCAACTACAAATCCAATCGAGTTTTTGCAATTGCATGGTGCTGGTATTGCGTTCAGTTCTCATCAACTCAATGTTTTAAAAACTATATCTTTTAGAATTTTTAAAATTAATTAAGATCAATTCGGACCGAATTAGCAATTTCAAAACTTGTCATTCTTTTCCAAAATTACAAATCAACCCATACAAATCATCCATTTGTGCGAAAAACTTTTCATTTCAAATCTTAAGTTCTCGCTCTTTTCTCTCTCTCTCTCTCTCAAGGTGTCATCTCCCTCTCAACAATACAAACAATACAAACAACAACTACTCAACATATTGCTCAACCCTTCAAAACAGGTCGATTTTCTTCCCATTTACGACTACATATAGTTGTTTTTTTCGACTTTATTCCCGCTTGTATCCATTATTTTCTCTATCTTATCATGTAACAGAGTTCGAGAAAAGTTCTACATTTGTTCTTTATTCTAAAAAATAGGGATTTTTAGTTAATGATAAAAAAGAAGACTTTTAGTTGTATTATCTTCGAGTATGGGTTAACAATTTTGAGTTTTGATGCTAAAAAAGTAGGAAGCACCCGAGAAAACCCTAGTTTTTCTCTCAGTGTTTTGTTGACTGTCGTGGTATTATTGGATGGGTTTGTGGTGGTGTTGGTAGCTATTGTTGGTGGTGTTGGTAGTTGTGTTTTTTGGTGATGGTGTCGGTGGTCTTGGTGGTGGTATTGGTGGCATTGGTGGTGGTCTTGGTGGCATTGGTCGTGGCATTGGTTGTGGTGGTGGTGGTCCATCTGTTGCAATGGGTAGAAGATCTGTTGGGAGATATTAAATAGGTCTTTAAACAGATTCCTCATCTGTTCCAACTGATGGGTTATCCGTTGGAGTATTATCTTGTAATGTGGCAGAGAATAATTTATTGAAATTTCTTCACCTGTTGAAGCAGGTGGAATATCTGTGGGGAGATATTAAATAGGTCTTCAAACAGATTCGGGTTCTCCATCTGTTCCAACTGATGGATTGTCCATTGGAGTATTTTTTTGGTTATGTGGTAAGAATAATTTATTGAAATTTCTCTCACCTTTTTTAAAAAAATTATACAGACATCAAATGCAATGTATTTTTTGCTTTTATTTTGTTTGTAGTTAAAAGATGTTTCCCAAAAAAAAAGAAACAAAAAGTGGAGAAAGTTGATCAACTTCCGATCACCAAACCAAAAAGGCTAGAGTACAGATAGATTCGAAGGAACTTTCAGAACAATCTCTGTCAAGGCAAAATAAAGCCGAGGAAAGTGATAACTCCTCCTCACCAATGGGGCGTGAAATAATATCAAAATTCCGGCATGATTCTGTCAAAACCATTAGTATTGATAAGTTTCGAGTTTCGATGCCGATGAATAACCCTAATATAGTATTTGGTGATCTTGTACTTAAATGTCAGTTGGGAAAACCTTTTGACGAACTTAGGAGTATTATGAAGAAGGAAAACATAGATGAACTTTTTAAGAAGAGCTGTTTTGCACACTTTCTTGAGCTGTCTAGGCCTCGCCCTCTCCGTTTTCCAATGATCATGGTATATGTCCTTCTCAAGCGCAGGATCATGTATGCGGAGGATGATGGAGGTCCGAAAGAGGGTGGAAATAAGATGGATGAAGTCTGGATCAACTACTGTGGCATGCCGGTTTGTTTTGGATTCAAAGAATTTGCCATTGTGACGGGCTTGAGATGCGATCGTCCAGAAAAATCTGCTATCAAGAAAACACCCCACAAAGGGTCCAACAAATGCAATGTAAAAAAAGATGGGTTGTTGGGCATTGTTGGACCTAGCTACAAAGTGAAAGATTTGATAGCTGATCTCAACAATAAAGATTGTTGGCACTTGCTGATGATTTTAGGAGATTCAATAATTATCCCTGGGGCTATGACAGCTACTACTTGACTGTCAAATATTTACTGAAAGAGTTAAAGCCAAAGACGACCACATTATACATTTTTTCTTGGGCTTTCATGGTAAAATTGATCACTATTTTTACTCATTCATTAATTTATATTGAATATACTTGTGACTTTTTTTTTGCTTGCTTCCTGTTTACAATTTTTAGGCTTGGACATGTGAAGCCATTCCTCCCCTCTGAAAGCATTGCACGGATTACCCGTATAAGGTTTCTCATCTAAGGATCCTTAGGTGGTTGGCTACAGTAGAGAGCAGAAAAAAATATTAATGAGGCTGATATCTTTAACCCTCAGGATGATGCAGTACGTCTTCTTTTAACTAAAATAATTTGCCTCAAAGGAAGATATTGAAACAGATGTTCCATCTGTTGCAAGAGATTACCCGTCAACTGCAACTGGTGCAATGGGTAATCTGTTGCAACAGATGATCCATATTTCACAATAGATTAACCATATGTTGCTCTGTTCTCTAAACCCTACTCAACAGATTACCCATCTACTGTAAATTATGCAACAGATGGGTATTCTGATGCAACATATTATCAGTCTGCTTCAACATACAGATCAATTATTATGGTATATAGATCGTCTGTTGCATAAGTTGGTTGTGTTAACATAACCCGAGCCCCATGTAACCCAACTGACTACAAATTATTATTATATGATTTAAATTCCTCCTGTTGTTTTCTATAGGTTGTGCATTCTTGGATTGTGCCTACTATTGATGAGCTGGGGATGACTTTTTTTCTTACTCTGGGTCTTGTTGATACAAAAGAAGACCCAACGGTAGAGTTAATAAAGAAGGAATTGGATGGAGCAACATCCATAAAAAAAACAGTTAGGCAAGGCCAGTCTAATGGTAAAGCTCTTTACGACCTAACTCAAACTGCAACAGATCTGGGTGCTTCTTCTAGGGGTGTTGCTGGTGGAGTTGTTTGTGATAGTGGCAGCCATCCTTCTTCTGCTTCTGCTGCCAGTCGTGATTATAAGCATGTTAGTGCTCAGCAAAAAATAAATATATTTGAAAATACCCCTTTCACAGGTCCTCCCTCTCACCCTTACACCGGTCCCTCCCACCCTTACAATGGTCCCTCTCACCCCTCCTCACCCTCATGTTCTTATTGTAAATGCAAAGTGTGCAAGGACAGAGAGAATAAACTCCTCGACAAGCTAGAGGCTATTGCTGAAGCTGCCGAGGAGTTGAAATCCAGGAGGGGTGTCATACCATCCAACGAGGTGAGGGAGCCATGCACTCTTATAATAGAGGTTAGGAGAAAGAGAATAAAAATTAGACAAATTCTCTCCGTTCTAAAATCAGCAAAAAATACAACTTGCCCCGATCCAATAGCTATTGAAGTTCAGGGGCCGCCGAAGAAGGTGGACATATTTGCGACGCTTGGCAAGGAGAAGAAGAAGGAACTGGAAGAATTCATCAAGATGAAGGTTCAAAAAGAATACACCATGCATTCATTTGCCGCCAAAGATTTCTCAAATATGACAAATATGTGCGTGTGGTACGAGGACATGGTAAGTTTACTTTTTCTAACCTACCCTTCCAATCTACTCCATGAAAAAGAATCTACGCAGCAGATGTGTAATCTGCTGCAACAACTTGGTATTCTGTTGCAACATAATACACATCTGTTGCATAAGTTGTGTTGGTTGGGTAATCTGTGAACTGATTCAGAGAACCCTCTGCATCGAATTCTTTTCACTGTGTTTTTATTCTTTACAATTACAAACCTATTTAAAAATTATCTTCTTATACCACAGTATGTTGATGAAATTCTCTGCCTCATGAGGGGCAGGCAATTAGTGTACCCAAATGCTTATGATGTTGCGGATAGGATAATGGACCTCAACTTCTACAATAATTTCAAAGATAGGTACGCTGATCTTCGTAATCTAGCTGATTTCGGTGGCCTGGGATTTGATCAGTTAGTTTCTACGTTCCAATAGGATGAAGAATCGATTAAATATGTTAGATGGAAGAGGCCATATCCACACGGCAAGAGCTGGACCAAGGCAAAGAAAATCCTTGTAGTCATGAATGTGGATGTCACCCATTTTCTCACTGTCGAGACATTACTATACGAGGGAAAGATTAAGGTTTATGACTGCAACTTATCTGTGTTAAGTGAAAAAACGTTTTTAACCCACATACAGCCACTCTTGAAGTTGTTACCCAAGTTGTTGACGCAGAGTAAGCTGATGGATTATTTGCCGGTTGAAGTTTTGGCGAAGGAATCATGAGTTTTTGAAGGTCAAAATAAGAACATCCAGCTCCCAAAAAATACAATCGGTGCAGCGTGTGGGCCGTACTCGCTTGCATACATGGAGTATTTGCTGACCGGCACACAAATGACCGGTGTGTGCGACACCGTTATGGGAAAAATGCAATGGGTCTGGGCATATGGGGTACTAACTAAATGGTTGGAGCCCGTGCATAAAAAAGAACATGTACAAAGACAGAGACGAATACGATAACAAATTTTCATTTCAATCCAATTCACTATACATATAGGGAAAATAATTTTTATGTCTGGCAAAGTTAAATTTTTATAATGCAATAGATTTTATATCTGTCGTAACAGATATAGTACCTGTTGTGATAGATTGATTATCTGTTAGAATAGGTTGGTTATCTGTTATGTTATGCAGATGTTCCCCGTCTGTCTGTTGCAACAGATTTATGATCTGTTGCAATATATAACTTATCTGTTGTAACTGATCGATAATCTGTTGGAGCAAATCAAAAAAGTAGGAAGACTAGCTATATAGTTTCCAGCAGATGACTTACGTGTTGTATCTCATGTTGCAACATATGTCTAAATCTGTCTGATAAGATATGTCGTCTGTTGCAGTAGATGTATTATCTGTTGCGATATTTGAATCTAGTACTCCATTTCAATTAACATGTTCAAAACTCAAAATTAATTATATTCATAGACAGAATAAAATAAATCGAAGCCTTCAGAAATTACATGAAATAAAATAACTCAACAAATAAATGAAATGTAACAAAATCATTATGAGTACAAACAATCTACTCTACAAATAAATCAACAAGTTAAACCAAGGAGGATAGGTTATTACATTGACAGACTCGAGCTATAAAGATCTAATCAATATGGACAAGTTTTTCTTCATCCAGTGCTATGGAATTTGGCTTTGGTCATCGTGGATCTTTAACGTCGATTGCGTACGGCTTCTGAGCTTTCGCTTCTCTATATTTCCATAAAAGAGCAGCATATCTTTTGTGGAGTAATCCGACATCAAGTCCATCATTTGGTACTTGTAATCCATCGCTCAAATACTCGTCATAGGCGGCAACAAAAGGACCGCAATCCCTGCGTTATAAAAAAATAGATAATTCATATTTTGCAGTTCATGCAAGCGTTGTGAAATTTGTGAAATGAAACTAAATCATGACACTTAAACTTATAGACTACCAATGGTTTGTTGAGCAATTCTGTCAACATATTGTACATCAAATGGATTAGATATTTTATCCCGGTATGATTCAATCGTCACCAATCAGTATGAACCTTTTGATCTAAAAAGCTACTCATATCAAGGTAAGTAGGCAATATTTTGGCCAGCTTTTGTATCTCAGATGACGGCCCGAAAAGTCTCCTTCGTGACATCGAGTCATAAACTCGGATGTGTCTCTCTTTTAGAACGACGACAGCCAACACCCAATGGAATTTATCACCACAATTGATTGGGATGTACACTTCGCCGACCAAATGCCAAGGTAAGCCAGCCAGAATGCTAAAACCTTTGATGATGTTGATTAAGCATTCCTCGTTTTGGGAAACTTCCGGTTGCTGTTGACAATACCTATTGTAGGCATTATTGAAGTAAACTTTGTACAAATAATTGCCTGTTGTGTATCTGTATTATTCTTGTGTTTGCAACTTGGCCTTCTTTCGGAGGTAGTAAAAAATGACAATAATGTGCTGCACATATTATCAAATATTTTGGATTACGTGATGAAAAAATCAATACACAGATGTAATTAAATAAAGTATTAATTAATAGTAATATGTATGGCCTTTAAACCTCATCATTCCATCAAGTTTGGGGCTGTGACATCAAATAGAACCAATTCGTCGTTCCGAAATGTGCAACAATAAAGTCGAACATATCAAAACCAAGACTCGATTCTTTCACTTTGTAGCGCTCGTCATTTTTTTTCTACATGATGATTTATATGTGTTAATGTCAGGTTCTTACAATAAGAATTGTATAAACCAATATTAATAAAATTGATTTATGTACCTGCCGGCATGATACTTTAACAGCCCATCGGCAATCCATTCTGAATAGTCGTTGATCAACTGTATTAATTTTTTTGGAGCCTCATTCGAGATGTTGAACCCTTCAAACGGGTAATTCTTCCATTCTCCCAAACTGACAGGCTCCACTTTTTCTTCATCTTTGGAAGCAGTTGATGATTATGCTCTTCGGCAGTAGCTGTGACATCCACCTGGAAAGCCAGAATTTTCAATGCTAAGTAGAGATATACAACAGATTTTCCATCTGTTGCAACAAATGATTCTTATGTTGTATCATATGGATTATCTATTGGGATAAATTTGAACAGGTAAATCAGAGCAGTATGATAATTTCAAACAGATGACCCATCTATTGCAACATAAGACTCATCTATTGAAACATATAATGAAACTGATATAACAGGTTAGACAATAGTTGCAACAGATGTATACATCTGTTTGATAATTTTCAGCAGATGTATTATCTGTTGAAATAGATATGTGCTTATTTGTTTTTTAGAACTGATGATGTACATTCACCTTCTTCAGGTCATGCTGCTCTTCTGTGGCCCTTGCACACTGAACATCGGTACAAGAAAAAGATAGAGGCATTGCAATCTTGATTTTTTTATGATTGATGATGCCTTGAAAGTGTCTTTCCTTCTCCTCTTAGCCGCCTTGATCGCTAGTGGATTGTCTGGATATGAAATCCTCTTTGATGGAATGACACCTCTCTTAGATGTCATTTCCTTTACAGAAGCAGTTAGTGCATTAATATCATTAATCACTCCATCGTGTTTTGCCTTGCAGTCTTGACATTTTCATGAAGAACATTCGCTAGATGCGGCAAAATCTGGAGAAAACTTTGTACAACCATTATGATCATAATCATAATGGCTTGTTGTTTCAAAAACTGTAAGAGAAGCATCATTAGCTCCACCCTCCAAAATTATTTTTCTTGTGATGGTTGTTGCTCCAAACAATTTTATTTTTATTCCATCAATGACCTTAGGGTCCGATAAAGATTGCACAGACCGTAAAGTAATAAAAAATGACATCTTCAACTCTCGGTTGGTCGGAACAAGCCACGGATGGACAATCTAAAATAAATCGGTACATATATTAAGAATGACGATAAAATCATTTATTTAATCATTAATTAAAACAAAAAATTGATTAGAATTGGACTTACTGCTTCCTTGGGGAGATTTAAAAGACAAGAAATTTTGCATTTTTATCGGTTTTGGCCGAAAACCATCTCAGAATTCTTGGACAAGAAACTTCTTCCTGGTAGTTCACTTGTTGTCTCAAATAAGGAATGACTTCAAATGCCCAAGCCTATAACATAACGCCAATAAATCAAAAGTATTATTGAATAAAAAAATGATGAATCATATCATGATAAAAGAAATATTTACCATGAAGGCCCATGGAAAACCATATAAGTTGACTTTTTTTGGCGTTAATGGAGTCAACAAATATTCGATAGTCATTTTGAAGCTTTCATAACCCCAAGGAGCTGTTAAATGCCTCAAGATCCTCGAAGAGATTTATTAAATCGAGGCTTATGTTGTTGTTAACGTCTCTCGCCCAACGAACATTATGTGCAAACCAAACCAAGCACAATGATTGCTTGTGCTTCTTTGAAAGTCCTTTACCTTTCAATGCTTCAATCAGATTTTTGTTTTTGAAGCTTGGACCAACAATGGACACCAGGTCATCACGATCACTCAACTTGCCTTTTTCTTTTTTGTGTGTGCGGGGTGCTTTTTTTGGATCATAGTAGGTATAACTTGAGAAGGAGAAGGAGGATAACATTTTAGTCCGATAATTATGGCAAACTCCTTCCAACCAAAACAAACAGGCATGCCACAGTAATTTATCCACACCTCGTCCATCTTATCTTTGTTTTCATACATAAATCTGCGCTTGAGAAGATCAAATACAATTTCTATTTGGAAACAAGCATTGTTGTCCTCCGGTAAATCAAGATATTTTCCAAAGCAGCTTTCCCTAAAATAAGAATACAATTTTTATTCTCGAAGTATTTTTTGAAGGCGTCGAAAGATTTTTCTATGACTGACTTAACCACGAGAGCACCCGTTAAATCTGTGGCACCATCGCACTGCATTCTCATGGGGTAACGATCAATGTTGAAGGTTTTGACCAACTCTTCGACGGAAGGGCTATTAGCATTTGGATCATCACTTTTGAAAGATTCCTCCTCCCCATTTTCATTAACTTCTGCTCTTGATTGAGATAACGCTTGTAAAGCAAACTCATAGAGTGGTGGATGTAGTTGAGCTGCTGCACTTGTTTCTTTATTTGGACTTGATTCGATTTCTTTTATTTTGGGAGCCATGTTATCTTAAATTAACAGGAACATAACATAGATTATAATTGATTAATGCATAATAGTAATATAACAGTTCCAACAGACAACTAATCTGTTGCACCAGGTATGTTATCTGTTGCAACATATAATCGACCTGTTGCAACGGATGAGTAATACGTGGGAACCATAAAAACAACACTATCTGTTGCACCTGGTATTTTATCTGATGCAACACATAACTGACCCGTTGCAATGGATGAGTAATTCGTTGGAAACAATAAAAACAGATCACTAATCTATTGCACCAGGTATTTTATCTGTTGCAACATATAACTGACCTGTTGCAACGGATGAGTAAATCGTTAGAAAGAATAAAAACTGATCACTAATTTGTTGCACCAGGTATGTTATTTGTTGTAACAGATAACTGACCTGTATTAGTAAATTGTAGGAAAAAATGAAAACAGTCTTAATCTGTTGTAAAATGAAGAGTAAATCATTAGAAAGAATAAAAACAGACCACTAATCAATTATTTGTTGGATCAATATTGTTTAGATTTTTTCCAAACAGAAGAGTAGTCTATCACAACAGATGAATGATCTATTAGATTGTTCACCTGTTGCATCAGATTTTCATAGTTGCATCAAATTTTTAATCTGTTGCATCAAATTTTAAAATGAAGAGTAAACCGTTGGAAAGAATAAAAATATATCACTAATCAGTTATCTGTTGGATCAATATTGTTTAGATTTCTTTCAAACAAAAGAGTCGTCTGTCGCAACAGATGAATGATCTATTAGATTGTTCACCTGTTGCATCAGATTTTTATAGTTGCATCAGATTTTTAATCTGTTGCATCAGATTTTCATCTGTTGCATTATATGTTTTATCTATTACACCGGATGTTTCAACTGTTGCAATACTATTTCTACCAAGACAAACAACAAATCAACCCAGCAACACCAACATATCACACACACACACATACATACTAAAAACATCAACTGTGATAAAAATCACTAACAAATTCGAATCAATAGTATGACAACAACAAGAAGAAATAAAGAAATGCCAGAAATTAGAGTTTTATTCAGTCCACATTTCAATACCAGAAGAGTAGTTGGCTTAAGTTTCTCTGTTTCTTCATAATTTTTTACCTGTGAAAAAAGAAATGGGAGGACGAAGAACTCGAAGTTGTTGTCACCAGAGAAGTATTCACGTCGATTGACGGTTGAAAGCCGAAAAGGAACTCGCTCGACTATTTGTCGCCGGAGGTTGAAGGGAGAAATTTTGTAGAACTGTTGGTTGGAAAAAGCTGGAGAGAGAGAGTGGTTGATTAGGATTGAAGAGGGGTGTGGATTGGGTTGATTTATATTTTTGAAAAGATTAGAAAGTTTTGAAAATATTAATCAAGTCCACAATTAACTTAATCAAGTTTCCTAATGATGTTTGACCCTATCTGTTGGTCAATGTCACCAATCATTCATTCAAGACTTAAAAGACACCTTTCCTTCAATTTTCTCATGTAAGTTATGGTTACATTACACTTCTAACCACCAGACATATTCAAAAAGCCTTATGATGACTTTACTTTACTTTTTTTTTCTAAGCCAATAACACTATCAAACTCTTCTTCTCCCTATATTATTATGGCAGTTTCCTTATAAGATAAATGACTTTCGTAGTTATTCGACTCGATATAAATTAAAATTTGTTATTAATAATAATACATCTTTTTATTCTTATCTTCACCACTTTTTCTCAAATTTTTGTTGTGTGACTTAGCAATCGAACAAGCACAAATATTTAATTTTAATCATATGTTTAAAAAAAAATACTTAATATCTAATCAGATAACACAACATAAATAGAGCTCTCAACCAGAAGGATTGGTGTGGTGGTTCAGCACCTCACCCCTTAAGTAAGAGGTTGGGGGTTCGATCCCCACCTCTGGTGAATGGAAAAAATTTTGTGGCCAGTTCCCTACCGCTTAGTGCGCTGACAGTAGAAACGGAGGATTAGTCTCGCGACTGCCGACTGTGGGGATACCTTGGGAAACCAAAAAAAAAAATAGAGCTCTCAACTAACATTTGAGCACTTCAATTTAAACAATTTGATTTTTTTATATACACTCGACACACAAATAAATTTAAAAAATGCACATCCAGAAATGTATTCTAAAAGTAAATTTTTAAAATATATTGAACCAATTTAAAATAAGTTAATATATCTCAATAAATATTTATTGTGAAAGTTACATTTTTATCTATCATTGTGAAAAAACTAATAAGTATGTCTGTATTATACGTATTTTTATAAATGTATTTACATTATATTGAATGTCTATCAAGATCTAATAAGATCTAGCTGATATCTATCAGGATTTGATGTATTTGTCTATTAGTGTAATATTAGGAGCAAATTTTTCCTATAAATAGAAGGGCTTCCTTTATTGTAAATCATCCTCAAGAGAAGAAATAAGAATCACTCTCTATTCTCTCTACTCTTCTTCTTGTTCTTTATTATTTTATAACATGTTATCAGTACGAGACTTTGCCGAACAAGGTGAGATTATAAGTCTGAAGGATTTCAAGGTTAGTAATTCTTTATGTTATCTTTATTTTGGTACTACTAATATAATTTAGTTTGGATTTGAGGAAAAATAATTGATTTGGAACCATTTATACTTTAAATTTATTCCTCAAGAACAATATTATCAAAAAAGATGATAATATGTTGGGTTCAAGTCCTATCGATTCATGCCTAAGACGCTTTTATATGGATAAGATGTTGGGTTTGAATCTTAATACACCATGTTGATGATATTATGATGGCTAAGGCAAAATAATGGGTGCTTAATGAAAAGTCATGAAATTCGCCCCATTGAATATGCTCCATTCCATGAAGTGAATGTGGTAGCAATATATGATAAGTCTGAAATATGACAACTTACTTCATTCTTGAGGTGTATATGGTAGCAGTGCATAATATGTCTGAAAGAAAACAAGTAATTGAATGCACGAATATACGCGTGGAGGGACAATATGATAATGATCATAAAAAATGATGATATTTTCATACGCTTATATGATTATAAGATATACTAAAGCAAAATTCTCTACATCATATGTATGCCTCGATTTGCTTCTGAAGTAGCAAAATCTTGAAAAAGGTTATAAGCTATCATAATTTGATAGGTTTAAGGCACGATTATATTCCATTCCTGGGAAATGAGAAGATTATTAATGCAAACGTGCACTTGATTGTGATTGTATCACAACTCACCTCCGAAAAAGGTTGAATAATTTTGAAATCTACTTTTGAAGTAGTAAATTTGAAATTTATTCATATAATAGTAAATCTGAAATTTACTAAAGCAAAAACACATATCATGGTAAACT
Organism: Capsicum baccatum var. pendulum; assembly: GCA_030864225.1. Classification (NCBI taxonomy): domain Eukaryota; kingdom Viridiplantae; phylum Streptophyta; class Magnoliopsida; order Solanales; family Solanaceae; genus Capsicum; species Capsicum baccatum. The sequence continues at coordinate 252,065,816 of CM061559.1, read as the reverse complement.
TGGAGTTTACTAGATTAAAAGTTCATAAGTTGACATGAACGATTGTAATATCTCAAAGATGTGCATACTGAGTATTGAACATATATTGAAGAATTAGAAAATTCTTCATGAACTTTAATGTTGCTTGTTCTCATGATAAGTTGGTTGGACCAACTAATTTTGGGATTGGATCCCTCAAAATCTGAAAAGAATAAAAGGTGAATAAGGACCCGTTCACCTATCATGTGATATGTTGAAAAGATGCATCAATAAGATGATCACATGTACATTCACGGTCAACCTACGTTTGACATTCATAAAGTTACTTGTTCAATATAAATTGAGCATAATTTTCAGATTGTGTAATCAAGATAATTCATCTTGATGGTGATGGTTTAGCATTGAATACCTTCCATAAATAGTTGAACCATTACTAATGAGAACAAAGTTTCATGTATTGATATGAAATATGATATATTGCATACAATGACATTTGTATGCATTAGACCAATATATTATGATTATTTCTTCCCTCTCAATTGGTTCAAGGTCAGGAACCAACTATTCCATCTAATAGTTTTGATGTGCGGTATACGATTAATAAATATACCATGATGCACAAAGATGGATTCCTCAAAGAAGATGGAGGATGTATGTTAGTTTTCCTAAGATAAGGAGAGATTGTAACCCGATATGAAATAAGTTAGGAATTATCATCAGATCCTCATTCAAAAGACAATTCAAGTCAAATGCCGAAATCATCTCATATTTAGCTACACGTCCTCTTATTGTGTGTCCTTAAAGGATAAGTCTATGCATGCATGAAGCATGATCGACCAATCGATTCCAAATGAAATAATTCTTGAAAATGATAAGGAGCAAATAATCATGATAAGAAGGCAATGTGCTCTTGAAGAGCCTACGACATAACACTTCATGAAACCTTATGAGAGGTTTAGGTACCTGAAAATAATGAAGTGATGAGATCTCAAAATGTTATGTCGCATTGTGAACCGATACAAACTAAGAAATCGTCGACGATATCTTTGATACAATATTGATGCAATATTGTAAAAGATTATGAGGATCTAAATTCTACGTTAATTTAAGCATGCTGACATAGAAATATTTATCAAGTGGCCTGAAAGGATGTATTTTGGTAAGCATAAAACTTATTTGATTTGCAGTCCAGACACTTGAAGATGTCACACTTGACAAGTTGGATATTGTTACTTGACAAACATCCATATGAAAATCCCTAATGGATTCAAAATGCCTGAAGTATATAAAGTTTCTGGAAAACTTTTTATTATTTTCATAAGATATAATTTGATGATTTGAGTATCATTGAAATTCTTGGAGAGTTTTCAAAAGCAATAGAGTATTTACTTAGATAAGAAAAATGCAAAAATTGAATAAGGATCCATTCCGACCTCAAGAAAAGAATGAGGAACTCCTTGGTTATGAAATACTATATCTAAGTGCAATTGATGCACTAATATATCTTGCAAATACTACAAGGTCTGATATAACCTTTTTTTTTAGTTAATTTGTTAGCAAGTTTGCAGTCTCGATCTTATTGGTCATGCTGATTTTGGGTACTTATCTGACCTACATAAAGCTCGGTGTCAAATAGGCTATGTGTTCATATGTGGTGGTACTGCAATATCTTGGAGATATACAAAGCAGTCTATCGTAGCCACTTCACCGAATCATGCTGAGATAATAGCTATTCATGAAGCAAGTCGAGAATGTGTATGGTTGAGGTCCATGATACATCTCATTCGAGAAAAATGTGGTGTGAAATATGACAATCTACCCACAATTTTATACGAAGATAATGCATCATGCATAACACATCTTAATGGAGGATTCATAAAAGGAGATAGAACGAAGCACACTTCATCAAAACTTTTCTACATACATGAGCTACAAAAGAATGACGATATCAACGTGCAACAAATTCGTTCAAGTGAAAATGTGGTTGATTTATTCATCAAGTCTTCTCCAATTACAACTTTTAAGAAGATGATGCACAAGATCGGGATAAAAGGTTCAAGGATATTCTCATTAGGGGGAGTTAATATGCGTTGTACTCTTTTTTCCTTACGAGGTTTTGTTCCACTGAGTTTTCCTTATAAGGTTTTTAATGAGGCAGCCGATATGCGTATTGTTAGAAATGTGTACTCTTTTTTCTTCAACTAGATTTTTTTTCCTACTGAACTTTTTCTACTAAGGTTTTAACGAGCCACATTATTTATCTAGACATTTAAGGGGAGTGTTACAAATGTATTTACATTATATTGAATGTCTATCAAGATCTAATAAGATTTAATATACTTATCTTTTAATATAAAATTAGGAGCAAATTTCTCTGGCTTCGTTCTCTGCTATTCTTGTTGTTATTTGTTGTTTTATAACATCTATATATTTATGCATTTTTTTGAACATAAAAAATTTGACAATACATGCTGTGCTTGTCTGTCCGTGCCCAAATTGTTTCTTGCTTCTCATCTATTGGCTAGTCTTCACACAATCAGAGTCCTCTAACAATGGCGACTCAAAGGCTATTGTTCTTTCTACTACTTTCGTCTTTAACCCTTTTAGCACAATCACGCAGTAACACGAACCACGTCTTCTCACCATGTGCCGATGGGAAAGTGCAGAGATCGGATGGGTTTACTTTTGGAATTGTATTTGCTCCGAGAACATCGTTTTTCACTAACAGTTCAGTTCAGTTGTCTCCTTGTGATAAACGGCTTTCGCTTTCCTCGGCGAATTCTCAACTTGCTGTGTTTAGACCTAAAGTTGATGAGATCTCTCTTCTTACTATTAATACTTCCAACTTCTTCCCTGTATGTTTTTTTCTCCCTCTATCTCTCTTGTTTTTGATTTATACCGTTAATTGTTTATGTATAAGGTGTTCATACACTCTATCCTCCCAGACCCCGCTATGTGGTACGGGTATGCTGTTGTTGTTGTTGTTGTTTGTATAAGGACGAAAGTTGAGGTTTTTGTTGATTATTTGGGGAGTTATGGTGAAATGGGGTTAGATCTGAATTGGGTTTTTTTTTGGTGGGTTTTGGTTTGGGGGTATTGGGGTGAGGTGGGGGTTGGAGGGGGGAGGGTTGGGGACAATGGATTGCATTGTTTGTATAAGACATTCTTGAGCTGAGGGTCTCTTGGAAATAGTATGGCTAGCTCTGAGGTAGTTTTGACACAATCCCACAGTGACAAGAACCGCGTGTATATTTGCTCCAAGAACATCGTTTTTCATTAACAGCTCAGTTCAGTTGTCTCCTTGTGACAAATGGCTTTCGCTTTCGTCGGGGAATTCTCAACTTGCTGTGTTTAGACCTAAAGTTGATGAGATCTCTCTTCTGACTATTAACACCTCCAACTTCTTCCCTTTATGTATTTTTTTCTCTCTCTCTTTTGTTTTTGATTTATATTGTTAATTGTTTGTGTATAAGGTGTTCTTGAGCATGAGGGTAATATTGGAAATTGCTTCGATAGGTAGCCTGCTTTGTGGGATTGTACTGGCTATGTTGTTGTTGTTTGTGTAAGGATGAAAGTTGAGGTTTTTATTGATTATTTGGGGAAATATGGTGAAATGGGGTTAGATCTGAAATGGGATTGTTCTAGTTTTAGGTTTGGTTTGGGGGTTTTGCCTGTGGGGTGGGGTGGGGGGATAAGGCTGAATGAAAGAGATGTAATTTTTGTATAAGGATGAAAGTTGAAGTTTTTATTGATTACTTGGGAAATATGGTGGAATGGGGTTTTGGATTTGAGATGAGTTTGTTCTGGACTTCTGGTTTTTGGTTTAGTTTGGAGTTTTGTTGAGAGGGTGCGGCGGTGGTGGTGGGGGCTAAGTGAGAATGAAAATGGATGTAAGTTTTTGTTTAAGGCTGAAAGGTGAACTTCTTATTGATTACTTGGGGAAATATGGTGAATGGGATTAGATTTGAAATGGATTTTGTTCTGGTTTTAGGTTTAGTTTGGGGGGTGGGGGATGCGGAATAAAGAAGAATGCAAAGGGATGTAATTGTTCTTGATTATGTCCAGCGATGGTAGAAAGTTATAGCCATAGTTTTTGGGACATTGTCTACCTAAATAGGAATATGTGGAGATTGAGGATTATGGTTTAGTAAGTAGTCGATTGTAGTTTTTGGGACATTGTCTTCCTAAATAGGAGGCTGAGTAAACACCATATTATTTGTTGTTGATACTTATCTGATTCTCCTTTATTGTTAGCATGACTTCATTATTATATTTTCTTTTGATACCTGATTATGATATGCTTTACTTGAGCTGAGGGTCTAGGTGAAACAACCTCTCCACCTTTACACGGTAGGGGTAAGGTTGAGTAAACACCATCCTCCCCAAACCCTACTTGTGGGATTACACTGGGTATGTTCTTGTCTTCCTAGAAAAAAGTACTAGGGGAAACAACCTCTCCACCTTTACACGGTAGGGGTAAGGCTGAGTAAACACCATCCTCCCCAAACCCCACTTGTGGGATTACACTGGTTATGTTCTTGTCTTCCTAGAAAAAAGTACTTTTCCTTGGCCCCAATTTGCATGAGGGTGTTTGACTGGGAATGGAGATTAAGGGGGGAAAAGCTTTTAAAATTTGTGGTTTGAACACACCATAGACAATTCGGTTGCTGAATGAGAAGTTTAAAGTTACATTATTTCTAAAGATAGAATAGTGTTATTTGTATTGGGACAGAACAAAAAGTAATCAATGATACCTAAATTGGGATAGAGGGAGTGTTTAGTATATATGGAGAATATAGTGTGATTTGGTTTTCTTTTGCTGCTGTTTTTAACTTTTTATGTCATTCACTTTAAGCTAATGGAGGACAGTTATTTCCTAAGCATCTGTTTTCCATGTATTTTTTTTGGCTGAATATCCGTGGATCTTAATTCTAGAACTAGATGTGTTGGACTTGATTGATATTCTTAGACTGATGAATGCTAGTATCCTTCTTTGTTACGATATCCCATGATCTGTAACTATCTGAATTTTCCTTTATTACCATTATTGTTTGCGTATGTGCTGATGAATTCTTATTTCGTTCTTAATCTTATTTCGTTCTCCCGGTGAATGCGTGGGAGATAGGGGAGAAGTTGGCGGGAATGGGGGTGTGGGAGTGTAGGGGGGACGTGGATAGTATGTGGGATAGGGTGGCTAGGTGCATCAGGGAGAATGCAAGTGAGGTGTTGGGTGTTTCTAGGGGCCGGGCTGGGCATCATCGGGGGGATTGGTGGTGGAATGAAGAGGTTAAGAAGAAAGTGGGGACCAAGAAAGAGGCGTATGATAAGTTGGTTGAGAGTAAGGACGAAGAAAAGAAGCGGGTGAACAGGAAAAAGTACATGCTAGCTAAGAAGGAGGCTAAGTTAGTAGTTACGGAGGCTAAGATGGTCGCTTTTGAGAGCTTGTATGCAGGGTTACAGGGGAAAAGAGGGGAGAAAAAGTTGTTTAGACTCGCTAAGGCTAGGGAGAGGAAGGGTTGTGACCTCGACCAGGTGAGGTGCATTAAGGGGGAGGACGGTACAGTGCTGGTGGAGGACGGCCACATTAAGAATAGATGGCAGTCGTACTTTCATAGGCTCTTGAATGACAAAGGGGATAGAGCTATTGTGTTAGGGGAGCTGGAGCACTCAGAGGGGTGTCGGGATTTTAGTTATTGTAGACGTTTTAAGGTAGAAGAGGTTAGAGAGGTTGTTCGCAGGATGCGAAGGGGTAGGGCGACGGGGCCGGATGAGATACCGGTGGAGTTTTGGAAGTTCGTTGGAGAGGCTGGTGTAAGGTGGTTGACTGGATTGTTTAACGAAATCTTCAAGACGGCAAAAATGCCCGAGGCTTGGAAGTGGAGTACCATGATCCCTCTCTATAAGAATAAAGGTGACATCCAGAGTTGCAATAACTATAGGGGATTAAGTTATTGAGTCACTCTATGAAGATTTGGGAGAGAGTGGTTGAGGTGAGGATGAGACGGATAGTGTCTATTTCAGAAAACCAGTTTGGATTTATGCCTGGCCGCTCGACGACGGAGGCAATTCATCTGGTACGGAGGCTGGTGGAACATTATAGGGAAAGGAAGAAGGACCTGCACATGGTGTTTATCGACCTGGAGAAGGCATACGACAAAGTCCCCAGGGAGGTGCTTTGGAGATGCTTGGAGGTGAGTGGAGTCCCGCTGGCGTATATCAGAGCAATTAAGGACATGTATGATGGAGCGAAAACTCAGGTGAGGACGGCGGGAGGAGACTCAGAGCATTTCACTGTCTTGACAGGATTGCATCAGGGATCTACTCTTAGTCCCTTTTTGTTTGCTTTGGTGATGGATGTGTTGACGCGACATATTCAAGGGGAGATGCCTTGGTGTATGCTTTTTGCAGATGATGTAGTTTTGATTGATGAGACGCGAGGGGGTGTGAATGACAAATTAGAGGTGTGGAGACAAACACTTAGTCTAAAGGGTTCAGGTTGAGCAGAAGCAAGACAGAGTATTTGGAATGCAAGTTTAATGACGTGAGGCTGGAGAATAAGGTGGTAGTGAAGTTGGAATCACAGGAGGTATGTAAGAGGGATAGTTTCAAGTATCTCGGGTCCGTGATCCAGGGTAACAACGAGATTGACGAGGTGTCTCGCACCGTATTGGGGCGGGATGGATGAAGTGAAAGCTCGCGTCGGGGGTGTTGTGTGATAAGAAGGTGCCGCCCAAGCTTAAAAGCAAATTCTACAGGGCGGTAGTCCGTCCGGCCATGTTGTATGGAGCGGAGTGTTGGCCAGTTAAGAACTCCCACATCCAAAAAATGAAGGTGGCAGAAATGCGGATGTTGCGTTGGATGTGTGGGCTGACTAGAGGGGATAGAGTTCGGAATGAGATTATCAGGGAGAAGGTTGGTGTGACCCCAGTGGAGTATAAGATGCGGGAGGTCCGATTGACATGGTTCGGACACGTGATGAGGAGGGGCATGGATGCCCCGGTTCGTAGGTGCGAGAGGCTAGCGTTGGATGGTTTTAGGCGGGGTAGGCCGAAGAAGTACTGGGGTGAGGTGATTAAGCGGGACATGGAGCAGTTACAGCTCACCGAGGACATGACCCTAGATAGGAAGATCTGGAGGACGCGAATTAGGGCAGAAGGCTAGGGTCAGTTTGGGTCGCTAGTGTAGGGAATTACTTGGTGGGGGTATTATTCTTGTTATGGTACCTTGTTCCATGTTTTATTACGAATTTGTGTGCTTTTCTCTGTTTCTATTACTTATGGGTGCCGTATTTATGTTATGAAATCTTGTTCTGTGCTTTACTATGTATTTGTGCGGTATCTCGTGTCTTGAGCCGGGGGTCTATCGGAAACAACCTTTCTACCTCTTTAGAGGTAGAGGTATGGACTGCGTACATCTTACCCCCCCCCCCCCCCCCCCCCCCCCCCCCCCCCCCCAAACCCCACTAGGTGGGAATACACTGGGTTTGTTGTCGTTGTTGTTGTTGTTCTTAATCTGATGTTTGCATCCTGCCACTAATTCTATCTTACTCGTGTTGGTCCTCCAGATGTCTATGACTTAATGCACTCTTGAATTTTGTTTTAGGAGTCATTGGTAGCACCAGCGTGTAACCTATAGGTTGGTATAAATTAATAATACAACATCATTAAGAGAACAATAGCTTTCATTTGTATAATTATTGAAAGCAATATGCAACTTATACCTAACTTTTAATAAAGATTAGTAGTAAAACATCAGCAGTAATAATTTTTATATATTTAAAGGTCTAAGCAACTAAGCCTTAAAAATATAGCAAATGGTCCTAAAAGTTTCTTTACTATTTAAGGAAGTACGATGTGAGTGTTGAACTATGATTTGTGCTATTCCAAACTCCAGGTGCCTTTATCCATCAGTATCTTCTCTTATATGACCACAATCTGGGAAGTGGGAATTTCAGAAATCGGGCCTACAAAGCTTTGGGGTGAATTAAGTCTGTATTACAAAATAAGTTCACCTCTTTAGTTAAGTACTAACTCTTAAGTTTCGGGGCAATAGCACCTTGGTGTCCGGTAAATATGTCTTTATACCTTCTGATGCCTTCCCCCTTGCGCTGCTTGACCTTTCGACTTGATGATCGCCACAACTGAAGCAACAATTAGCTTTATGACACGGTTTCTGGGGTTTGCACAATGACTGACCTTCCGAGGGGTCTCAACTTCTGCATTTGTTCCCTCATCTGCACCTTGTACTCTCTCTGTCGTTCACAATTGGCAACATGGCGAGCACGGAACGCCCTACAACCACTTCTATCTGCCTTACTGTTTTCTTCAATAAAGGTTGAGATGAAGAAGAGCTAATGGATTCCCAAATTAGGTTTTTGTAACGGACAGGCCAATACTAGTGCTCCTGTTTTGGGCTTAGTTTTACCTCTGCTTGCTGATTTCAATTTTCAAAGGAGGCCCATTTCCACCTTGTATCTTTTAGGGATGGAGTGAATAGTGCTTAATGGTCTTTGTTTTTCCTTTCCTATCAGAGAGCTTTAGTGGGAAAGCAAGAGGACATGCTTCATATTCAGCCCTCGTATTCTTACTTACTATGTTTTAGGTTTCATGGCAAGGTGAGTGGGTGCTGGGAATGTGAATCGTTTCAAATACCAACTCACGCACTAGATCACAGGCTTCCAAACTGTTAAGCCTATAACCCGCAGACACTGAAGGGCCTGCCAATGTTGTCAATACCTTAGGATATGTTTCCAAAGCTTTACATACTTGCAAAATGATTGTGCTATTATTTGATTATCATCTTAGAAAATGTGCCTTAGCCTTTTACTTTTTTCCATCGTTGCTGCAACGGGCGGGTCGGATAGTATATGGACGAGTCAAAAATTGGTTAACAAAAACAGACAATATCCGGCCCGCCCATTTTTAGCGTAGATAAAAAATGGGTTATCCGACGTATAATATTATCTATGGCTTCAGGAATAGCCACAGATTCGTCAACTAAAAACACAAGCTAAAAGCCAAATAAAGCTCAGACCAACAGAAAGCAAGTGCTCATGAAAATAACAAGCAACCAAGTGAGTATTTATAATAAGGATATCCATATTATCCATCTAGATATGCATTTTTTCGACGGATAAGATGGATAATATTCATATTTGACTCATTTTATCTCTTCGAAACAGCTTCTCTACCTCCACGAGGTAGTGGTAACTGGTAAGGTCTGCGTATTCTCTACCCTCCCAGACCCCACTTGTGGGCACTTGTGGGAATTCACTGCGTATGTTGTATAAGATGGATAATATCCATATTTGACTCATTTTGAAAAAGTCGGTTATCCAACCCAATATCTAATGGATTGGATGGGATGGTTACTTGTTTTCTCAACCATTTTGCCAGCCCTAGTTGCTGCCCTGTTATATCACAGAAGAAGTCTTCTATTCTTCTTCAAATATGGGGGAGTCTATTACACTTAATAGCTCATGATCTGCAGCTCATGTTGGAAGCTCTTTTGCTAATTTCATAAAGTGTTAATGCTCGTTTGTTTATCTCAACCCCCTAGGCCCTCTTCTTTTTGCTGCATCCTTGAGAAGCCTCTTCTGTTTCTCTTTTTTCTTTTCTGTTTATTTTATGGGAGAGGGGTGGGGATATTGTGAGAAGGGGAGTGATTTATTTACTGATTCACACCGAGTTTAAGGATTTCTTAAATTATTTGTTATCAAGTACTATTGTGTTCCTTTCATGTTTCTTCTCCTATCTGGGCCGTTTTAGCTCAGTTTTGGTAGCTAGCATCAACTGTTACAGAAACATATGCATGCATGTATCTTCATTTTTCCCTATCTGTTCACATTCTGCAATTTATGAAGCTCATTAGTACCTTTTATTTGGGTATTGGCTGAGTACTTTCATCCTCCAATATGCTTACCTGGTGATCGTTTGTAAAATAGCAATTTGGTTCGAGTTATTGCTTGATTCCTTCTTTAGTTGTTGTGATATTGGGCTTATCATCCTTCAATTGAATGAAGTGTGTCATTTTCATCCAACTACTAGCGGAAGTTAATAGAGAAAACAGATTGTTAACGTTCAAAAGAGCAATTCAGTTGTATGGATGCCACTCTGGTGATCCATCGAGGCTTCTCTCATCTTTTCTTCCTCTTGGCTCCCTCTAAGTTTGAAGCTATCTTGTCTGCAGACACAAGCCCCAAGAAAAAGAAAAAGAGAATCCACATTCAATTTCCTTAGCAAGTATTAAAAGAAGACAACCAATAATACAAGTCACAAGCTCCACAATGTGTTGTGCTTCCAGTTTTAATTTTGATTCTGCAGTTCATCTTTTTTATTGTGGGAAACGAGCATCAAGTAAAACAAATAGTTGAGTGTGCAACCCATTTCTAGTGAAATCAAGGAATGGAAAGTCCTGATCACCCAAAGACGGTGTTAGAATCCAGTCCATTTTTATAACCATCCTTTTATTCTTCCAACCCACCATGTAAGGGACGCAAGCACCATCTATCGGTAAGGAATTTGATTTGTTCACCAAAGCCAAGTTTTTATTTTACCTTTAGCCGAACTCCCTCCACCTCATCAGATCATTACCAAACTTTCTTCTTTACTTTAAGCTGAACACCCTCCTCCAATTTGTGAGATACCTAAATTGTCTTTCTTGAAATTAACAGATCATGTCTTTTATGAGCCTTTGTTAATAGTTGGAGGCTTGGAGGACAATCACGCACTTCACTTTATTGAAGGATGAATGTGCTAGATCCAATATCACAAGGACTAATAAAGGAACTAATCAAGAATTTGAGGACCTAAGCTACCATTTTCCCTTTTTTCTATTTTCATATGCATCAACTGACCTCTAACGTGTCTTATACTTTATGTGCAACAGGATTCTTACGGAGGCTACATGGTTGCATTTGCTGGTCGGAAATATGCTGCTAGGTCTTTGCCTGCTTTCGTTGCTAATGGTACATTCATCGTAACAAGTTTTACTCTGGTAAGTGAAATTGTTGTCAACAAGATCTTGGTGTCACATCGGTTGATTTGGTATCTAACAATATTATGATGTTTTTCTTGATTAAGGTACATGAATTCAAAAAGGGTAGGCTGGAAAACCTGTATTGGAAGAGAGATGGATGCGCGTCTTGCTCAGGCAACTCTAACTTTGTGTGCCTCAATGGTCAGGACTGTGCTATCAGGACTAATAACTGCAAGAATCGAGGTGGCAATGTTGATTGTAGCCTTGGGATACAACTTACATTTTCTGGCACTGATAAGCATGAATCTGTCTTCAATTCGTGGTATGAAGTAAAGAATCTTCGGCAGTACTCTCTTTATGGCTTATATTCCAATCTCAGGAGCTCTCTCACCGATCAATACAACAAATTCTTCTGATTGTTTTTCAATGTTTGTATGTAGAGCTGTATTTTGTAATTTACTTGATTTATAGTAGCTTCTCTTACTTTATTTCTGAGTGCTCTCTCAATATCTTGATGGCTTTGTAATTTGTTTATTTACTTGTATGCATGTGGAGATCATTTGTCAACAGTTTCTCTTCCTATTTTCTCTAAGCATACGGTTGGTATGGCCTGTAATTTGCCTCAACAATTTGTTACTATTTCTCACTGTGATTTTATTTGGTATGATGTATAATTTACAATCAATACTGTAGACTGTAGTATATCATCAATTAATTTTCAGAAATAGACCCTTTTTACCAAATCCATCTTGTCCTTTCTTGTGAAAGTATTGTCCTATTTTATTGTGATAATATTTAATTAGATATACAACAAAACACCCACAAAGCAAAGATTCTTTGATTTTTCTTCTCATAGAAGGATGAACTTTTAGTTACTCCCTCCGCCATAAATACTTTGTCCATTTTTGATTTGATACATATCTTGAAAAATAATAAATAGAGAGGTGATTTTACTATATTATCTTTTTAATATAATAAATTTTTTACTTTGAGAAATGCAATAAGAAATGTTTTGTATTTAATACTACGAATAAAATAAATAAATATAGATTAATTACTCATTAGTTTTATAAATTGGACAAATATTATGAGACATTCTAAAATAAAAATGTGAACAAATAAAAGTGAACGGGGGAGTATATTTTATTAAAGGTGAAACAAAGATGACATGATTAAATAGTTTCGAAAAATAAAAATGTTACAAACTAAAAGTGTATCATGTAATATAAGGCAAAATACCCAGAAAATTATACACCTTAATTTATTGATTATTTAGGGCCAAAATTACCTATTTTTCTTTTTAATTTGTAATAAAAATTTTTTTTTGATGATATTTATTTTAATTTTTTAATATATTTAATATAATTTTAATTTAAAATTATAAAAATTTATAAATTTTATTCATTTTTTTAAAACTTCTTATCAAATACAGTTCCTTTCTCAAACGCGCGAGTAGCAGTTTTTCCTATATATTACAAGTGCAAAGAGCGCAAAAGTTTCCGATAGAAGGAAGAGTTTAAAAGGCGGGAAAACACACACAGAGCGCGCGATGTACGGCGGGAACAACCAATTCGACGGCAACGCAGCCTTTTCCGGCGGCGGTTTTATGCCATCGCAGGCTACTCAAACCGCCAGCGATCATTCTTTCTCTCCGGCCAAGGTATGTGTTGTTTGTTGCTTTTAGGTTTCCCCTTTAATTGACAAGTATTTTGCTCCCTTTGGTTTGTTTGGTTTTGATTTGGCACGTAATCTAAGAAAGTATAGAAGAATTTTGTGACCTCAAATTAAAGGCATAATAAACTTGCGCTCAGTTTGCAAGTTAACACTTCAACTATGCACATCTAGACACCTTGAACTCATTTCTACTATTAGTTGGCCAAGCTTCTAAAATAGCTTTTTTTGAAAAGTGCTTACCAAAAGAATTTTTGGTGAGAAGCGGTTTGTGTTTGGCCAATTAATTCAAAAAATACTTTTGAGCAACAATTAGTGTTGGTCAAGCTTTTTAAAAGTGCTTGTTATGATTCGGACAGATTAAGCAAATCACAAGCAAAAGGAAAAACAAGAACACACATATTTACGTGTAAACCCTTGCAGGAAAAATCACGTGCAGAGGCAGAGGAATTCACTATAATGGAGAGAGAGTACAATGTGGAGACGAATTGTCTCAATGGCATATTTTCTGAATACCCAAAACAACCCACTAAATTCACTTATATCATACGTGCATGCAAATAAGTACTAGGTCCAAAAACATAAAGGTCATACCGCGGGGGCTTCCCCGCACCCTATCGGGATCAGTGCTGGGCTCTGGGATCGAGCCTATTGGCCTAATCCCTATGCTACCACCACAGACCCCATTGAAAATCACAAATAAGGGTCGCACCGCGAAACTTTCTAGGCCGGAACAACAAAATTCGGGTCACAACTCTAACAGTGCTTTTAAGTGTATTTTTTCTTGAAAGTACTTTTAAGTGTATTTTTTCTTGAAAGTGCTTTAAGAAAAAGCTATACTTTTAAACTTATGAAAAACTGCTTCTGCTATCCTCAAAAAGCACTTATTTACTTCCAAAAGCTTGGCAAAACACCTTATTTATAAAAATAAGTACTTTTAAAAAATTTAGCTTGGCGAAACAGGCTATATGACAGTTGAACATTCCAATCTACATGTTGATCATCTAGACACCTTTAAAATTTATTTGCCACGTTAGTGTCAGGTGTCCGTAGGACACAGTGGGAACGAGTTGGAGTCTTTAGTTGTCAATTGAGAGCAAGATGAGGTGTCTAGATGTGCAGTCTCAATGTTGGAGTGCTTACTGCACCCAAGGGTGTGATCTAGTGGTTCAATGAAGTGGGTTGAGCACTATGAGTTCTCAGGTTCAATTCCCAATAGAGACAAACACTAGGTGATTTTTTCCATATGTCTTAGCCTTGGTGGACAGAGTTACCTATTATCTATTGCTGGTAGGAGACGACAGTATCCCATGGAACTAGTCGAGGTGCGTGTAAGCTGGACCGAACACCACGATTATTAAAATAAAGTTGGAGTGCTTACTTGTCAGTTGAGACTTGTTTATTATTATGCCTAAATTAAACATATATAGAATGTGCCATAATGCGATTTAATCTTGTAGTCTTGAACATGCCACATAGGAAGTTGCAATTAAGGAATTATCAGAAAAACGAAAGATGCATTCTTTGTGAAATGGACTAAAAATGAAATTAAGGTCAACAAACTGAAACGGAGGGAGTATTTCTTTTAGCATGCGTTTATTTTCTGTGTATTTGGTTGATAATTTTGCGGCTGGAAACTGAAAAGAAATAAGGTTGGATGTAACTTGGGTCTTCTCTACACCCTGAATTAGATAACCTGCTTTGACCAACAAAGAATAGTTGTAATGACTTATGTTCTAAGTATGAGTGAGATATGTTTAAACAAGTAGTTATAATGCTTGATACTTTTAGAATGTCATATGAAAACAATTGTAATACTTCGTCCATCCCTGAAATTTTGTTGAGTTCAAGAGTTGGTGCATCTAGGTTTGGTATAAATTTGAGCATCCATTTTTGAATTTCTTTTTTTTTTTAAATGCATTCTTGGAAATTTTGTGAAGTATAGAAATCGTTGTAGTTAAGAATATATTATTGGTGTTTAAATCAGTGTAGCGATAATCTAAAATGTTTGATTCCCCTCGGAAAGGATGGAGCATAAGATAACAATGCTTAAAATGCTAGATTGAATATGTGAAGACGAATTTTATGCAATTAGTGAGTTGATTGCCAGAAGTGGAAGAAGCAGCGGTGACAGGGAGGAAAGATTTCTGTGAAAAGCTGTGTGGAGGATATAAGCCCAAAGTGGAATAGCTCTATTTGCTTGTACAAAGATCCATGAAACTACAGCAAATCTGGAATTCGTAAGGAAAGGAGACTGAAACTGTGTGCTAAGATGTTACTTTACATGTCACAGAAGAAGAACCAATTGAGCATATAGTATAACGTAAGTAGTAAATTTGGTAGAGAACTTTGGAATATGCTTCTACTTTTGGTTAAGTAAGTATGAACTAAGAAGAGTTGATTAAGTAAATTACAAACTCAAGAGTGTTTCCTTTGGCATTTATCTCTTGGTCTTCAGAAACTTGTCAGTGTTATCATGTGGAGTGATTGATTTGCGCTTAGTGCGGCGGAAATAAAAGAATTCTTGAAGCATACTACATTTTCTTGTTTAATATAGCATCTTAATATAGTGGTGGAAAATTGAAATGCAGGGGTGATAACATCTTTCTTGCTTTTCTTTTTATTTCTTTATTCCCAGAATCGTGATTCACAGACTTTGATTCCATTAACCGTCAAGCAAATTAGTGAAGCCTTTCAATCAAGTGATGATAAGACAAATTTTCTCATTGATGGGGTTGATGTAAATAATGTAAGTCTCTTATTCTCATGGCTTTTGCTGTTTCATTGGATGTTTATACTGTACAAGATATGTGTAATTTAGAATCAGACATGCTCGTAGGTAAAACTGGTGGGTATTTTATTCAACAAAGCCGAAATGTTGACAGCTGTATCGTTTGTGGTGGATGATGGAACTGGGCGCCTTGACTGTTTTCGATGGTAATATTCAGTTTCCCTTTTCGCTCTTTTTAGTCCATCTCTTATTTTGGTGAGATTCTAATTGACTGATGGATATGGCGTCAATCTCCATTTGTCATCATAGAT
The DNA here is from genome assembly GCA_030864225.1 of Capsicum baccatum var. pendulum. Classification (NCBI taxonomy): domain Eukaryota; kingdom Viridiplantae; phylum Streptophyta; class Magnoliopsida; order Solanales; family Solanaceae; genus Capsicum; species Capsicum baccatum. The sequence goes on along the minus strand of CM061559.1, from coordinate 252,050,147 downwards.
CACAAGTAGTGCATCTCTTATTGATAAAGGATTTTGAATTGTTATACTTTATGTAAAACAATAAAACCAGTCTATTCAGTTGCTGCTATGTTTGACACAATTGACTTTGTGTTTTTAAAATTTAATTGTAAATTTGGTTGATCCATATGACGCAGGGTAAATGAAGCTGTTGATACCAAGGAAATGGAAGCTCTCACGTAATTCTTCTTCTTGACTGTGTTATGTTTTCATCTTATATATTTATCATGGTTTATCGTATATTTGTGGGTTCTTGTCAAATAGAAATGGCATATATGTTCGCGTACATGGACACTTGAAAGGCTTTCAAGGTAAAAAGCAGTTGATGGCTTACTCAGTCAGGTATTTCTGTACGAATGGGTTTCTAAATTGCTCATTTCTGTTTCTTTCAGTATATTAATGTTGGTTAGTATATGCACAAGTTAATAAACTTTTCCACTAGTGAAGTGGTCTCCTCTGGCTTGGAAAAGGCTATTTCCAGTGGGGCTTTAGGTTTTCTCAAAGAACAGGTTTTTTAGTACATAGTTTGTAATGTATCCAGCATTCGTGTACACAATGCATTGCACAACATTGTTTCAGCATAAAGCTACTAACTTATCTTTACTTGAGACACTGCCAAAACATGAAACTCATATTACTGTTGATTTTAGTATTTTCAAGGTCCTTGCATGGTCTTAATAAGTTACTTTCCGTTGGTTCTTAAGCCCCAATTAATCCCTGCATGCCTTTATTAGTAGGTTTCTTCATAATGGATCTGAGATCTCTGTACTTCTCAAGTGTTGACTATACATGTATATTGCTGTTTGTATAATTGCTTAATTGGCATAAATTCTTTTTCTTTTTCTTTTTGGGCGACGTAAGGCTTACTGTGTACAACTGTTTTTTCTCAAAAGCATGTGAAATGACATGATAGTTGTTTGCCAACGAGGCAATTATATCTGTTCCGTGCCTCCTTTTATGAACAGACACAAGGAAAACAGTTGGACAAAATTGGTGTGTAAACTTGCTACAAATGGAATTTTTGCATTATGATACATCCCTTACTTGTGATAAATCAATAACTGGGTAAATCAAATTTGTTAACTATATTGCCATTTACAATTGGTGATCATTTATTTCATTAACCATGTCTCAAAATATTTCTTCTTTAACCAATTAACATCCTGAAAACTCCAACTTGATACGCATAGATTATTTGCAAGAAAAAAAATTCCGGTGAAATAAAACGAAAAAGCATCTTTATGGATTGAACCACACCTATCCTTTTATATTAGCGTATGAATGTCAAGGGCAGGAAGCATGCAAAAAGTTTATGAGAGTTGTTATTTCTACTCATACTTTGTCTGGGTAGGTTAGAGGTGGATAACCCCCGATCCCTGTTCCCATTGTATCGGCTTTAATGACTTGGTGGTAAAGATCCTAATTTCTTATTTCTGTGGTATTTAGGCCTGTTGATGACTACAATGAGATTGCAAGCCACTTTGCCGAAGTCATTTATGTTCATAGCTACAACAGTAGGCTACGGGTATTTAGCAAAACTTCCTCGCATCTGTTAAGCTAAAAAAATATATGTTACTCTGATTGAAGTTGTGTTTCCTTTGCCTCTCCAGAAGCAACAGGATAGTGCCTTTATGTCAGCTCAAGTGCCTAGCTCATCTTTCAACACTCCTTTAAAGGGATACCAAGCTTCAGCTTCAAATCAAGTATATCAAATTATACATCTCTTCCTTCTAATTTGTTTGGTTAAGTTTAACATTCATTTTCAGATTTTTCTCATTTCCTTTGTATGTCAATTTTTCACATTTCCTTTGTAGTCAATGATTTGATATTTATCTTCTATGTTTCAGTTCCCTGGATTCAACATGGACGGGATCGGAGGTGTACATAAAATGGTCTTGGACTACTTGCAACAACCATCGTGCCTGTAAGTCATTTGAATCTCCGACACTTTTGCTCAACGGGCTGTGCTTGCACTTTCTAGTGCAAAGACCAATAAAACCACATCAGTATAAATGACCGCTGATTATTACATGTCAAAGTGCTTTTATGAATGGCTGCTGATTTTGTTGGTATCTCTTATTCTATCACATGCCATAGAAACAAAATTTTAAGAGTGTTATTCCTTGGTATAATTCGAGGTTCAAATTATTCACTTGTTTCATAGAAGAGTTATGAATGACATGCTGAACAGAGTCTTTGCCGGTTCGGGTACTTCTCCTTTATCCCCTGCCTTGCTTTGGCGCTCAGTCAGCACCTAAGGTGGAGTTCAACGTAATAGCTTAAAGAAATGAAAGGGATGTATGGATGATAGATTAGATAAGTGATACAGTCAATAACAGTCTGTTCTCGCCTATTTGTAGATAGTGGGTCATGAACACTTTTCGCGCGTCAAATCCACTTTGGGTTTGAATGTCCTTCGCTCCTAGTCTCCTCATCTTTCTGTTTATAAAACAGAGCTTTTTCAATCTATGAAACAGTCGGAACTGCGAGAGTGTCGCCTTTGGAGAGGGAGCGGCTTTCTTGTGGTAGATATTGCGGAACATCTCTCCCATCATTGTGGCAAACGTGTAATAACTTTAATTAGAGTTAATTGAGCCAGGAAGCATGCAAGCCAGTTACGACCATCCAGTGGACTAACTTTACAAAAAGAGAGAAGGAAAAGAACACTTAGTGAACTTTCTGCTTTCAATTTATATTGTGTGTTTTGTTAATAATTGTTAGCTAGATGGTTTTCTGGATACAACAGACAGTACATAGCCTTAAGCACATCCAGGCAGGACAAATGGATAGTTTATTTAGGTCTTTCCCTCTCAGGTTGATTTAAGTTTTTAAGACCTTATTCAATGGTGTGAAATGATTTTATCCAATTGTGTGCTCGATAGAACTAGATGTATTTCAGTAGAAATATGAAACCCATGCTATCAATTCCTGAAAGTAATCTTATCAGCTTAGTGAAAACAGAACAACACGTAATGTGTGAATTACGTCATGGGTCCGAACCTGGCACAGACAAAGCCCTGGCATTATATGGAAAAGGGTAGAGGAGCGGGTCTATTATCCACTGACTATCAAATCGGTTGCCATTGGCCCTCAGGAGTTTCTCAGCTAGTAAAAAAATGGGGTAAGACATGAGCTTTTGGGCTGTTGCTCTAGAATAGAGCAAGAGGGGCAAGGAATATAATTGAGTTTTGACTTCGGGATGTATCATGAGGAATCTTGATCAAATTCATAATGGTTTCCCTCTATCAGATGAAAACTAGAGGATGGCTTTGTTACTGCTAACGCCACATAGGAACTTTGCAGACTAGACAACTTAGGGAATATTTTAGCAATACAATGATGATCTCCCTAGTCATTGAGAAGGTCTAATATACTCACATTTTGTTTAGCTAAAATCAGGCATGAGCATGCCTTTATGTATTTCATTGTAGTATAAATGGAACTTCCATGAAGAGACTAAATTTGGATTGCTTGAGGAACATTTCTTCCTGCCTCTGTGTAGGAGCTTAGCAGAGATGCTTTCTTGGTAGTTTGTAGTTATTCCTTTCTCAATTGTGGTATCAACAAGTTGATATAATTTGTGGTCTGGGTGATCTGCTTCATACTTATTTTGCTTTATATGTGAACTGATAGGTAAAGTAGTGCAGCATGATCCTTGCATTGTATCTAACAAATTGATTAGATTTGGTTTCTGTGAAGTTGGTATCCTTTTTACTCTTTTCACCTTGATTTTGTGATCCTGGGATGAGAATGGTGAGGAAGACCTTCCATTTGGATCAAGGACAAATCCATGTTGTTTCCAAAAAAAAACTTCACTTAGGACTAATTTTCAAAATAGTTTTTTCAAAACCACGCAATTTGCTTTTCTAGTGTTGAAAACTTTTCCAAACCAAACGTAATACTTTTTCAACTGGCTTAAAATTTTTGTTTTCAAAGTTTCTTTTTATCTATGTTGCTTGGATCTTAAAGTTTACTGCCAGATGTGTCAGAACCTCCAAACCTATCTGCAACAACATTTTTGGAGGGTCAAGCAGCATAGTTTTGATAGTGTATTTTATTTGTTTGTAATTGATTGAGAATATGACTGCCAAGCTCCTTGAATGGTTTTGCTGTGCTGGTAAATTCTATCATTTCTTTTTCAGTGCACTTGAAAAGGGGGTTCATCGCAATGAGCTTGCTCAACAGCTACGAGTCCCTTCTGAGAAGATCATGTAACTCTCTTCCTTGTTCTCTTTCGTGATTAGATCGCGTTATGATCATTTCTGCTCTTGCTTATTTTCCTTATTCCTTGTTGTTCCTGCATGACAGGGAAGCTATGGAAGCTCTCGAGTCTGAAGGTCTTGTTTACTCCACGATAGACGACTTCCACTACAAGTCTACTGCAAATGCTTGATGTTCGATGTGGGAGTGAAATTGATAAGCAATTTATAAGCTATGTCCTCCATGTGTATATGCATGAAGTTTTTTAGTTGGAGATATTGTTTTTCTTACCTCAAATTGCCTTTTGTGAACCATGTCTCCTAGCTTTTGACAGTTGCAACTTTTATCTCATCCTTATCTAGAACTGTTTCATTGTTGTCTCTGGTGCCTTTATTGCATTTTTGTAAAGGTTCTTTTTCGTCTTGAGCCGAGGGTTTATCATAAACCTCTCTTATTCGCTTTTGATGTGGTGGTACGATTTGGCTACTCTATATCCTCCCAGACCCCACTTTTTGGGAGTATAATGGTTATGCTGTTTTATCATGAAGGATAAATGAGAATTTTAGCCTGTAGGCCATGGAATAGTATTGCCTTATCTTGTGATTTTGCTGGATTTGGTCCAATTATTGGACCAAACTCACATCAATCTCACTTGAATTTCAAATGATATTGATAAGGTTGAGCCCATTTTTTAAATGAATTTCTTCCTAGTACCAAAACATTATGGTCTGGTGCATCCTCGATATGTTTATTCATGACTTCTCAAGTGTTGCTTTCTGATCATGATTTTATTTTTAAGCCTTTTTTTTTTGGCTGAATTACTCCTATAAAGATGCACTGATTTATTAATATATCAAAACATTGCTGTTAAACCTGACGTGATAAATTAGTAATTAAAATCTTGGTTTGTGCTACAATCAAGGAATATAATAATTGACTGACTTCCACTTTGCTAGTTGTCCCTTCCTCACTTAAAGATTCTAGTATTGATGCATTTGGGTTGGGAAGATACTGATCTGTAGATTTATCATTATTTAAACAAAAATCATGATTTAAGAGCATACTACATGTTTAACACTATCCATTGAAAAAATTTAAGAGTCTAGTGGAGCTAGATCCTAGAGTGTATCGGTGGCAATCTTAATTTTCTATTCCCCAAAATTGACTGTATGTTTAAGTAGAAAATATTTTTTAATTTTTTCATATTTAATTGATCAAAGATAATTGAAAAATATTTTTTCTAAAGCACGGAGTTCCATAAAATTAAGAAAAATAAATGTTTTTTTCTGATAAAAATAGTAAAAACAAAATTTACAAAGTGATATTTCGTTCTAACTAAACTGTCTAATACCCAACTCCAGACTCCAACACGCCTCATCGCCGCCCCCCCTCCCCCCACCAAAAACCCCATAGCTTCATCCCTATCACCTCAAACTCCTGACCCAACTCGGTGTTTGTCTAAATTATACATACATATTTTGAAATTATACTTTTGCTTATTTACCGATCAACATCAAAAATAAATGAATTTCAATTATTTTTGAGGAAAAGAATTGTGATTTCTTTTTAACTATATAGTTAAAGCAGTAATTGCATAGAGGTGTGATGTTATAGTCGTACAACTTGATACAAATTCCTAGTTAATGACACATGAAATTCATCCAACCTAGTGTTACTATTTATTATGGCCTAAAATTATCATTTGTTACACTTCATGCTAAAATTTTGTTAAGAGTGAAGGTAATATCACTACTAAAAATTGAATTTGTAGTTTATTTCTCACGTCGGCTCATCTTGCTTAAAAGTCTTAAGAATACAATAAAATTGAAGGTCTCTTCTATAATCAATTGTAAAAAAAGCACATCACTGTGTCACGAACAAATCCACTTAGCACAACATTGCTCAATTTGGTATTTTTCTGACGAGAAGAGCAGTCTCAGTCCGGGGTGAGAAGCCAAGGAAGCTTGCTATGGGGACGGACTGAGGAAGGGTGATAAGTGTCACATTACTAACCTTTGTTCTGGATTTCAAATTAACTATCCCTTCTCGGTCTCAAGTTAATTAGATGAAGGTTAATTGGTAGCTTCAAATTACTGTTGTGGTCTCCTTTTCTCAATCTCTACCTCTCTTGAGTTAGTATCAAATACATGTAAGTTTCTAACGTTTGCAACTGTTAAGAAATAAATCAAAGCGAAGTAAACCACACAATTCACTCAAGAACACCAATATATGTCAAAAAATTACTATGATATTTCGATGGAAGCGGACATAAAAAAAAAAAATTCTATTTTTTTGGGTAAGCAAACTTCAAACAAAGGTTGCAAACTTCCAAGTTCCATGTCGTTATATTACTCCCTTTGCCCCTTCAATGAGGTTTCAAACTCTTTTTCAATCAACATAACATACAAATACAAATAAAGATAAGTCGAAAATTAGCTTGTCCTTTTTCATACTGATTTACAATTTTTTTTATCATACATCCAGACAAGTCCAATGATAGATGCTCTCTAGCTAGTAGCTACTATGCTTTAATGAAAAAGCTAAATCTTATGCAGATTGAAACAAATCTAGCAGATAAAAAAATAATAAAAAAACTTTTTTTTAAGTGGCACTAATAATTGTATTCCACTTGTAGCTATCTTATGGCTGCAAAACAAATCTTCAATATATTATCCACCAAAATGCATCCAGAAGAGTACTCATATATTTACTTTCTTTTCTCCAATAGTATCAACAAAGTAGCAGAGAAAAATACTTGTATATGTTTTTATTTGATATAAATGCTAAAAGCAAATAATTATCGTTTTATTTTAGATTTGGAAAATGTTTTTTTTTTTCTTTTGATTTTCAAATAGTGTTCAATATTTGTATTAGAGTTATGATTAATTCAGATTCATGTTACGCACAACTCATTTTAAGATAAAAAGCTCTTTACTGAGACATTTTTTCATACTCAAGACTCGAATTATAAATCTTTGATTAAGTACAAAAAAAAATCTTATTCATCCCGAGCGATAAATTTTGTGGGTGGAATTACACAAATTCTAGTAATAAATGTTAGAAACTCTTTTCAATAATTATGAGCAACACGTGTACCTACACGTAGAGTCTGTAATTACGTACACAATTTTTCTCCACGTGTATTCAATGAGTATATTTACCCAAAAAGGTATCCAAGGGAAGTTACCAAATAAGGTCTTAGTAAAGGTCATTTTCATGGAGTTAATTACTATACCTTTAAAGAGTTGAAGTTTTAGGTGCTGATAGTGTTAAAGTATTTAAATAATAATTAAGTCTCTTAAGATATAATATTATAATTTCTTACACGATCATATAAAAGGACAACTCGATGCACTGAAGTACACTATATGCAGGTCCGTGGAAGGATCAAATCATAAGGGTCTATTGTACTCACAATTTTATCTTGTATTTTTGTCAGAAGTTCCTGAAAATAATTTTATTAGTTACTCCATGATATATTATTTGAATCCTACTTTTAATACTAGTGTTTTATAGTCTTTGAAATCTTGAAAGGTTGTTGGTCTTATTTATTAGATTTGACACCTCTTTTGTTAATTTTAACTTGTGGGAGGAGGTTTTATTTTTAATTATATATAATCAAATTAAGTTCAGTAATAGATATTTATTGCTACATATGTTTAAAAAAAAAAAGACTTATTTTAACTTGACACGAAGTTTATAAAAATAAAAAAAAGTTTTGAATCTTGTGACTCTAAATTAAAGTTATATTAAATGTATTGAAATGTTCTTTAATATTGTAACATGTCATGCAAAAAATTGAACCTACAGTATTGCTGAAACTGAAAAGAAATCATTCTTTTTTAAACGAATTAAAAAGAAAAGTAATTCATTAATTTTTTTTTTTTGAAACTTAGGGAGTAATTTGCTGTTGTATACATTGCTTTAATTTAATAATGTAAAAAAATATGAACATTGTTGATGTGGACATTAATGATGCATTTGCCAAAGTATATGATGAAGCTCCACTTATGACTACTTTTTACCATTTTTGCAATAATTATCTAAAGCTCTGAATCATTTTTTCAGTTCTTTGAAGTTACTCCTCTTCTCTTTTTTGGGTGAAAGTTATCTAAATTTGTTTATATTTTGTAATTTTAATTTTTTTTGGTAATGATCAAAACAATTTGGCTTCCTTTCTTGGCATACAAGTCATGCTTTTAACCTAAATAAAAGTACTACTTTGATTTAGAAGTTTTCAACATCAACAAAACAACAAGAAAAATATAAGGGGTGGACTTAATGGTTAATGAAATGAAATCGAGAATTACGAAGTTTCAATCATAAAAACACTATGCGATTTCTTTACAAGATGGTGGGAGCTAGGTTCTCATATGTTCTAGCTTTGGTGAGTTGCTGGTAAAAGGTTTTCATTTACCCAAATCTTGGTGCAGGGGCGGAGCTACACTTGGGATAGGGGTTCATCAACTCCCTACAACAAAAAATTATAATCTATATATATTGGTAAAATTATTTTTTATATATATACAGTAGAAGTCGAATCTCCTTCAATTAGTTCTTATAATTTCCTTAGTGAAAATCTTGGCTCCGTCAATTTCTTGGTGGATAGAGGAAACCACAATTATCAAAGAGAAAAAACATAACAAAAATAGTATTATTGGTCTTCTAGTGATACTAAATACTCCACCAACCAATGATAATAGCGGGGGCCAATTGCAAGGATGTATGCCAAGTGTAAAAAACAAAAAGGGACCACCTCAGTTATCTAAAAACCCTAGTCATCCCCCACCCACAACATTACATTTGGCATGTATAAACAGTTGAAATGCTTTTTTATTACTCTCTTTTTTAGAAAGAATGACCGGATTTGATATGAAATTTAAGAATTTTTTGTTTTTAAAAAATCTTATGATATTTAATTAAAATTATGTTAAATGTATTAAAATATTCTTTAATCTTGTGATTTTAAACATGTCAGGTGGATAGTTAAAATTAAAATATTGTCAGAAAAGAAAAAAAATCATTCTTTTTAAAACGAATTAAAAAATAAAATAGATTTAAATAGACCTTTTTTCTTTTTGAAACGAAGAATACTTGAGTACCGGAATGCAATCCTATATCCCGCTTTAGGGTTTTCTATTTTCAAATTTATGGGTAAGATTTATTATAACGAAATACTCTTAAAAATTAGAGATTATTTTATTTTCAAAATTTAAATTTGAGATTGTTATCTAACAAGATTATAATTGTCATCCTCTTTCCACCCACTAATAGCAGTAAAATTACCACTTCTTTTGGGTTCATTTTCTTGCCATTATCTTTTTCCTTTTTTCAAAAAATAACATTAATAGCATCAAACAATGTTCATAGTAAAGATATGAATATTAAAAGATATGATATATCTCTATGCACGATTTAGAATAAGAAGTAAATTCATAAAAGGGAAAGGGGTTAACAAAAATACTCCTAAATTATTTTACTCAAAAATGTCTTTTAACTAGCCAAATATTTCAAAATTATAATATTAAATTTAAATTTAAATTATTAAATTTGTAACTCGTATGATGACAACAACCCACACCTAAATAACATAAATATTATTCGTACACCTAATCACATAGATATTCTAAATAAAAACTATATGAATATATAACATGATCCAAAAGTGCACATACAATTGATGACACTTGGCTAGGAGCCAAAGGGACAAAAATTTATGAAGAAAAAAAACATTTTCCTTTTCTTCTTACTTTATTATTTTTACTTGTCTAATATATTAAAAATAAATATCCAACAACATATATTAACTTTGATAAATTAATAAATAATTTATCATTGTGATAATTTTATTTTTACTGTTAAATATTATTTATTATATAATACATTAAAATATTAAATTTATTATATTCTAAAAATATCATAATAAAATTATTTTTATTATTTATTATCGAATCAATAATAAATAAGTAAAAATGACCCGGGAGTATGAGTCCTTAATTAGGTTATATTTCATAGGATACTACTTCTTATCTATTTGCCATCTCTTTCCCCTCTCTCTTTCTTTGTATGTCACTCTTCTCTTCTTGTGCTAACTACTCTAGTCTTTTTCCCAAAAAATACATCCTAATAAAATCTATATATAGCTGATCGATTTAATGCTCTTCCATTTAGCTATTTTTTGTCATTTCTAGTTCTTGTTTAATTTGTTTTTAAGTACTTTTAATAGTACAATTTTCTATGTGCACGGTATGATTTTCTGATAGAGGTTGTTCAACTGATATTTTTACAAACACAAAATATAAGTTTTATTTTATACTCGGAACAATTTTCTATGTATACGATATGATTTTCTGATAAAGGATGTTCAACTGATATATATATATATATATGCACATACACAAAATGTAATTTTCTATTCGTATGCACACTATGTGATTTTCTGACAAAAAATGTTCAATTAACCACACTTCAGTTTATGTGACTCAACTGCCGTTTAAGAAGTTCAATTAATTAATTAATTATTATTATTATTATTGTTATATTTTGTATACTTTGGTTGGTCAAGTTAAGTGTGAAAAATGTTCCCTTATTTGATGCCTAATTATTTGTTTGTTATTGGATTGCAGGAATTTTTTTTAGAGTATCATCAAAGAAACTAAGGGTGTTGCCACTTGCTACTAATTACTTTTGAAATTCTATGGATCAGCCTATTTCCTCTGGTAAATATTCTCTTATGGATTTGTCTCTTATCCTTTTTAGTAAGTTTAGATAGTTCTAGGAAACAATTTTGAATTATATGTATTGAAATTAAATAATAATGGGATAATTTAGTGAATATATTTCATTATATACTAAAATGAAATGGGTTAAATATGATGCAAAATATGTGTTTGATATAAATTGAGTAAATTAAAATGAACTTTTATTTCTAATTTTAACCTTTTTTTCTCCCTAAAAAAAACTTTGGGAGAAAATCTTGGAAAAGGGAAAATTATGTTATTTTTGTTGCTTTACCCTGGATTAGCTAAGCACATTGAGTGTATAAAAGTAATGCCCTAATTGTGGTATAAATATTCCGGATTATTGATCCCAAAATTTAAAAAATTACATCATACATAGGATTAAATAATCTCATGATTCATCTTGGTCGTTGAAATTATATTCCCTTATCCCACCAAAGATCTTTTGCAAGATCAATGTGGATTAATCTATTGTAGCATGGTTATTAATTAGTTTCATTTCATGTTTTTGGTTTTGGTTTCTAACTAGTATTGCAAAGTAGTTATGAAAAATAAGATATGAAAAATGAGATTTTGTTGTCCTTTTTTAAAGTTTACTATAAGGACATATATGAAAGTTCAGACCCTAATGTTAGCACCTTTAAGTAGTGAATTGGGATTGAGTAGAAAGTCAAAGGAAAAATATAATTTGATGATTATGGCTACTTGAAAGTGAAAGGAAAAATTCAGCATTATTTTGTATCTGTGGAGTGTCTTAATCCAATAACTAGTATCAAAGCCTATGGTTCGTCAGGATGGGTATTGAAATCGTGAAATAATTGTGTGAGGTTTGATTTACTATTTTGATAGTTCGGAGACACATGTACACGATGAAAAATTAGCTTCAATAAGGTGATGAGTCATGTGAAATTTAGTTCGAGGGCTGAGCCCACGTGGAATTTAATCCGAAGGAGACATCGTTGGATGAACGAATAGAGTTTTATATTGATAGTTGAAACAAAACTAAATATAATAAGGTGTAGGGATACTTTTATTAGTATGAAGCTTTTTGAGGAAAATCGTTGCGAAATCGTCTTAAAATGAATTATAACACACCATGTTAAGAATATCTATATATTGATTTAATTAACCAATTGGAGCTATGCTTTTGTATGGCATTTCCATTATTAATATTTACTTATGCAGACTCTCAATCAGGTGATTCAAATTCTTCATACAAGGCAGAAAAGCTTACAAATGTTATGAGTTCTCTTTCTATGCAATCATATAATGTGGACTATCAAGGCCACTTTTATCAATGTTTTGGTCAACCCCTGGTAAAGTTTGCTCGATTAAAATTTATAATATACATTGTCAGTGTAAAAAACTTTTATATTATCGCGATGTTTTAACCGTTTGTAGGGCCGGATTATGCTACCATTGAATTTGACCTCTGATGAAACCCCAATATTTGTCAATGCCAAGCAGTATCATGGGATACTTAGACGTAGAAAGTTACGGGCAAAGGAAATGGAGAATAAATTGCTTAAACCGCGCAAGGTAAAATTCTTGTTTCGACTAAATAGTTATGGATGACTTTGATTCATCATGCGCGTTTTCATGTTAGCAATGTGCTCTATATCCTTTCTAGTTCTCATTTTGGTTGCATAATTTTTGCAATGGTTAAATGTTTACTAGCCATTCTTGCACCTGTCGCGTCATCTCCATGCCATGCGCCGACCAAGGGGAGGTGGGGGGCGCTTCTTGAACACGAGGAAGGCGAATGGAAGTATCAACAATGATGCAAACGGTACAACCAACACTAGCAACATGAAATGTCATCCCACTGGATCACAGAACTCTGATATAAGCAGCTTTAACTCACCAAAGGAAACAACTAACAGAATGTCATGCAATTCATCAGAAGTCACTAGCTTGTACTCCAGGGGAAGTAGTTTTGGTACATTTCCAATTCACAATTCGCCCTCTGTTGATGCGTTTATTGATATGATGAATACTGGCCATGACGATATTCTCATGGCCAGTAAGTGGGGTTCTGCAGCAGCAGCATCTAGCTGCTGCAATCTCAAAATTTGATGATGTTTTGTCCATGCTACAACCAAATTGGAGGTCTGTGGACGCTGTCCCTGCCCCGATTTGGTTGCTAGAATAGGCAGATCTTCCTTGGCTATCCGACAGGCATTTCATCCTTGGCTTATCCGCATTAAGGTTGCCTCCGTATCTCATTCCATTAGCTATCCAGCTAGCTACATGGATGTTACGAAGCGCTAATACCTTAATGCACTTGTATTATAGCAATATCAGTTCATGAACGTCCAAATTATCAGGTTTGTGATGTTGTGTATATGTTGGATTGTAAGAGTTGACTTGAAGTATGATTGTAGTAGTACTATGAGGGAAGTGAAGTGTTTATGATTTAGTATATATTGGACATAAGTTTGTAACATATGTGCAATGTAATTGTAATTCACTACTTCTATATCATTTCATGCACTTTCAAAAACATTCTATGTCTAATCTTGTGAATCTTTTTATTGACTCGCCTATAATTCATTCAGGGTTCTTAGAGATTATTGTTCATTCCATTTTGTGTTTCTTTAATTTGTTCATCAATCAATTTAAGCTTTTCTCTTGGAATATATAATGGAAAAGCAACAAGATGCAAAAGTTTCCCTCCCTTGTGTTGGAGTTCTACATCGCATCCTAATATAATTTGGGTAATCCTTCTTCATGAGCTAACTTTTAGTGTCGAGTTAGAGTCAAAATTACATTTCTGTAACATGGTATAAGAGTCTTTATGATATTGAGCCCAATAGTTTTTGGGGTTGAGTTTTACCCGGTTTGTGTGTATTAGATTGTAGATTGTAGATTGTACACCAGTTGTCTCAAATGCTCAACTTGTCTTTTCTGTCCTTGCCAAATATGTCTGAATTTTGAGTAAAATCAAACTTCACTAGTCTAGTCCTGAGCCTGTTTTGTCGCCTAAATATCCAACGGATGTTTTACAAAAAATGTCTCAATTACCATCAACTCCCTCTCCCAATCCCCTCACTATTTATTCATTGCCAAACTACAACAACAACAAACCCAGTGTATTCCCACCTGGTGGGGTCTGGGGGGGTTAGATGTACGCAGTCCATACCTCTACCTCTAAAGAAGTAGAAAGGCTGTTTCCGATAGACCCCCGGCTGAAGACACAAAACACCAGATACCACACATACAAATGCAAAGTGAAGCACCGAACAAGGTTACAAGAGTACATGAGTACATAACATAACATCCATAACATAGATACGGCAGCCATACGTAGAAGAAAAGAAAACAGAAGGAAAACAGAGGAAAGCACTCATATTCGTACCCCCAGCAAGTAATTCCCTACACTAGTGACCCGAACTGGCCCTAGTCCTCTGCCCTAATTCGCGTTCTCCAGACCTTCCTATCTAGGGTCATGTCCTCGGTGAGCTGTAACTGCTCCATGTCCCGCCTAATCACCTCACCCCAATACTTCTTCGGCCTACCCCTACCCCGCCTAAAACCATCCAACGCTAGCCTCTCACACCTACGAACTGGGGAATCCATGCCCCTCCTCTTCACGTGTCCAAACTAATCCTACTTATTTGTATAAGTAGGATCAAATGAGGTGGACAGAGTTATTTGCTATCTGTTACTGGTGAAAGGTGGTAGGTGTCCCGTGGATTTAGTCGAGGTGTATACAAGTTGATTCGAACACCACGGTCATCAAAAAAAGAATCTACTTATTTTGTTTTACCAATGCTAACACTAAATGACACTATGGAATTAAAGTGACTGATGGGTAAAACTAGTAAAACGATTGATTTATGCTCCTAAAATTTTGCTCCAAAAATTTAGGAAGAATTACTTAATATCGCAACTTAACTTATCTAAATTACTTAAAATTCTCACCCTTTAATTAATTACTCTCCCCATTTCAAAATACTTGAATTATTAGGATATGACACACCGCTTAAAAAAAATCTTTTAGGACATAAATTCAAGGTTACTTTCTATTATTACCCTTTTAATTATTCTTAAATTACTCTCCTATAAAATGTGAAATACTTAAGAACCTCATTAATGAAAGGGTAAAATTGAAAAATATTTTCAACATGTTTCTTGAAAAATGAACAATTTATTTATTTTGAACATTGAAAAATAGCTCAATAGTACATTTATTTTGAAATGGAGGCAGTACTAAAATTCCTGATTTACATTCTCTCTCTTTAATTTTTTAAATACATCACCCTCGTCCTAAAAATTCAAATACATTAATTGCCCCCTAAAAATTTGACTGAAAATTTTCACCAATTTAATAATCATTAATATCTAACCTTTTTTTTTTTTTTTTTTTTAAATTCTCCGGTAAACAAACGACTCGTCATCCAAAACCCAACTTTCATCTCTACCCTTTGTTTTCTCTTCCCTTTGCATCAATTTCCGTTTGATTGAGTTTCTATCGGAAGACATCGTAATCAATTATAGAAAAATTGTGCGGCGGAACGGAAAGTTCGTCACCGTCAACTAATGCTGTTCGAGAATAGCTCTTCGAACGACACATACGACCAACCCTAAATAAGGTATAGTTGCTATATATATGACTGAGAGTTAAGGTCCTGATACATAAATATTTATGTATCAGAAAACGCAAAAAAATATTCCAACTAAAGAAGCAAAGAAGTTGAAGGTATATCAAGAAATTTTCTTAAGAAGGTAATAAAGTTATGTATCAGAAGACGCAAAATTCGTACTTCAAAACGAAAATATGTTGAAGTTACAACAAGAGAACATCTTACAAAGGTAATATTTAAGATACAATTTATTTGTCAGATACATCTAAAAATTATGTATCTGTCTTGATTATATTTCAGATATATCTAGGAATTATGTATTCTCCTTAATTTATGCCAGATCTATGTGTAAGAAACTTTTACAAGTTGATTTATATATATATATATATATATATATATATATATATATATATATATATATATATATATATATATATATATATATATATATATATATATATATATATATATATATATATTATTTTTGCTTATAGAGTAATCTCAACCAAAGTAGATGCAAAGAGCAGAAAAGAGAGAGAAACTTGTTTCTGCTTGAAAAACGAGGATCTTTTTTCTTGAATTTCAAAATTTGAACTAATTACATTATTCTTGGATTTTGAGATTACAATACAACAGATGTCGCGTGCTTTGCTCCACAAATAAAAAAAATATTTTAAAAAAATTTAACGTGTATTAATTTCTTGTTAGGATGTATCTGCCAGGATGTATCGGTTGTCAAATTATATATTCAAAATATCAAAATCAGCAATTTTATGTAATTTGTTAAAAAAAAAGGGATAAGGAGTATAAACTTGTTGAGATTTATGAGTTTTACCACATTTAATACAAATTTTATAATTTTTAATTTCACTTAAAATAATATTCAAAATTATAAAGTATGAAAGGTACAAATTTAATTTCTTTTCTTAAAAAAGAAGAAGAAGAACTATTACTTTTTATTAAAAATACTTTAGAACTTTTTATCAAATCTTCATATTAATACATAAAGTTTTCACAATGATATTTAAGGTAATGCATTGCAAACAAATGAGTAATATCTTATTAATTAAAATTAGTCTTTACTTTTATAAATAATAATATTACTACGTGAAGTTAAATGTTTAATGTCTTCTAAGAATATTACACAAAAAAATACATAAAAAATTAAAAAATAACTCTAAATTATTGATAAAATTTTTTTATATGCATGTATTTAAAGCTTCATATTAAAATTTGACTTTAGGCCACTAATTTTACTGAGATAACCTTGATGGAAAAATTGCAATAGTGAATGTGTTACGTCTCTACGACAATCTTTTAAATAGTTGAAAAATTGATAGTTCAAATGAAAAGAAATTATAAATCAAATGTACGACCCAAACATAAAGAGGTAACACAATGAGAGATACTTTAATTAAGAATCGAACAACTGGAGTGAGAGATTTATAATTAGAGTTTCTAAAGGAATGTTGGGTTTTTGGAAGAATCTCAAAAATAGACCAAAATCAGGGTGACTTTCAAATTTTAGCCCCAAATAAAAAAACTTCTTTAAAATAACCTTTATCTATTAACTCATTTTTTTTGATGAAATTGCCCCTCCAATACATTCACTTTTAATCTCTTTCTTCCAAAACAAAACACTCGACTTTCTTCCAAAACAAAATTATCGATCTCTCTTTCTTCCAAAACAAAACAATCGATTTTCAAACAAATTCTCAGCTGTAAGGTTTCTTCCAGGTAAGAACTCATCATCAAAATTCTCTAATTCTTTGGGTGTGGTTGGGTGGATTTTAGCTCTATGTAAGCAAAATTTAGATTTAATTTGCAACAAACTTATACATTGTTGAAACACACATTTAATTTACAGTAAATTTGAGCTTATTGATGCACTGCGGTAAAATTTTAGCTCGTTATATAATTAGCATAATGATTTAATTTTTGGGAAGGTGAACGTAAGCTGAAGTTGGGCTATGCTGTTGTTGTAATAACATATTTTTCATCGAGGAATTGTGTCGAACAGGTTGTGGGGAGTTTGTTATTGCGGTTATAATTGTGTTCGAGTAGTTGCGGGGGGGTTGGTCTTGGAGGGAAAGACCGTTAATATGGGAGTTAATATTGATCATAATATTTTTTGGGAAGGCCAAACATATAAGGTCAAGGTGGTACAAAAAATTAGTTTCAAGTATTTCAAACTAGTGGTATAACTAGCATTAGAAAATGATGAGAAATTGTGTCAAACGGGTTATGGGGAGTTTGTTATTGCGGTTATAATTGTGTTTGAGTAGTTGCGGGGGGTTGGTCTTGGAGGAAAAAACCATTAATAAGGGAGTTAACGTTGATCGCAATATTTTTTGGGAAGGCCAAACGTATAAGGTCAAGGTGGTACAAAAAATTAGTTCCAAATATTTCAAACTAGTGGTATAATTAGCATTAGAAGATGATCTACAACTTTTGCCTAACAGAAAAAAATTAATCCACCAAACGAACAAGGTATGCCCCATGGGCAAGCGTTGATACTAGCTTAGTGTGTAATGTTTGGTAGATGATCTATAACTTTTGCCCAAGAGGCAAGACTTTTAGATCACAAAAGAACTTATGCCCATGGTAAAGAGTTGACGCTGCATACCTATAAAGATTTGGCAGATAATCTATAACTCCTGCCCTAGAGGAAAGACTTAGACACCAAATGAACAAGTTATGCTTCATGGGCAAGAGTTGACACTTTCCTAGTCTGTAATGATTCGGTAGATGACCTATAACTCTTGCCCTAGAGGCAAGACTTAGACAGTTATGCCCTATGGACAAGAGTTGACATTGCCTTAATTTGTAATGATTTGACAGATGACCTATAACTCTTGCCCTAGAGGCAAGACTTAGAAAGTTATGCCCCATAGGCAATAGTTGACTATGCCTTACTGTTTAATGATTTTACTTGTTGAAGATATATATTCTAAATTAAACTGTTACTAATCTTATGTTGTTTCATTTTTCACAGGGGTTGTGCTCGAAATGGATAAAAAAGAAATGAGTATTGAGTAATACAATATGGGACAATCGATTGAAATTATCGATAGAAATAATGAGCTAAGGGTTATTGAACCAATGTTGGAGACTAAAATAGCTGAAGAAATGGGGCAGCCATCCAAGACTAAGAGGGTATGATAAAAAAAGACGAGAATAATTGATATCGAGACTACTCTCTGGAGACACAATGCCTCTTTGAATGAGGTAAATACCAAGTCGATCTTCCTTGACAAACAAAATATGGCGACATGTATGTCAAACATTGCAATTACACACAACATCCAATTTAAGGTTATCAAATCAATCACAACAAGATATTCACTAAGATGTTTGGACAAAAACTGCGTGTGGCGGTTTCATACCTCAAAGATTGTTGATTCTTTGCTATTTGAGGTCACTACATATGAAAAGGCTCACAGTTTCTCAGTTGATTTCATAACACCCAACCATAGAAATGCAACATCAAAGGTCATATGTGACTACTTACTAGAGCTTGTGCGTGACTATAGTAATGTAATCACACCAAAATTTATGGTAGATAAAATGAGAAGGAAATACAAAATAATCATATCCTACAACAAAGGATGGCGAGCAATAGAGCATACCTATACGGTGATAAGAGGAACTGCTGAAGAGAACTATAATAGGTTGCTATCGTATCTTCACATGATAAAGGAAAACGACCCAGGAACGTACACAAACATAAAGAGGGACGATGAGAATAGGTACAAATTCTATACTGTTGAAATTAAAAACTTTTGCCTAAGAGACAAAAGGTTGTTCTCTAATTGCACTAACATATATGTAACTCTTGCCTCATGGGCAAGACTTAGTTTGGAACAGGTACAAATACTATACTGTTGAAATTGAAAACAATTGTCCAAGAGGCAAAAGTTTATTCTTTAATTGCACAACTTAGATTGTTAACATATACGCAACCGTTGCCTCATGGGCAAGACTTAGTTTAGAATAGATACAAATGCTATATTGTTGAAATTCAAAATTTTGCCCAAGAGGCAAAATACTATTTTTTAATTGCATTGCTTAGATTATTAACATATATGCAACTCTTGCCTCATGGGCAAGATTTAATTTAGAACAGGTACATACTGTTGAAATTGAAAACTTTTGCCCAAGAGGCAACATGTTATTCTTTAATTACACTGCTGCAACTCTTACCTCATGGGCAAGACTTATTTTAAAAAATTATTGTACTATGATTATAAAAAATTACCGATGGCTCTGGCTCAGCGGTAAGCTTGCTTACCGTGGTGTGCCAGGGTCGGGGGTTTGAAACGTCCCTTCAGCAAAGCTGGGGTGAAGACGCGTAGGTAAGGCCATGTGGTCCCCCCCTCCCCGACACCTACGGAGTAGGTATGAACCGGGTCGTCCCTTTTATTGTACTGTGATTATAAACATCAAAAGCAAATTGTTACTAATATTATTTTTCTCAACATAGGTTTCAGTATGCATTTTTTGCTTATGACGCTTCAATTATTGAATGGACCAACTGTAGACCGGTAATAATAGTAGATCTAATATTTTTGAAGTCAAAATATCATGGTGTCCTCATGATAGCAGTGTCAAAGGACAGAAACAACAACATATTTCCTTTAGTTTTTGGAATTGCAGACTCAAAAAATAATGAGTCTGATAACTGGTTCTTCAATCAGTTAAGAAATGCATTTGGGGTACATGAACGATTGTCTATTATATCAGATCATCATCCAGCTATTGCAAATGCAGTTGCAAATGTCTATCAAGAGTGTCAGCAATGGATATGCATCTATCATATGGAGAAGAATTTAAGAAAAATATACTTCTCAAATATGGTTCTATTACTCTTCTACAATGCAACAACAACATACAAACACACTGAATTTGTTACTTTCATGGATGAGATAGAAAAAGTTGACAAAGTCGCTGCCGTTTGTTTCATACCAATAGAAGGTACAATATGCTTATGACTAACAATGTGGAGTCCATGAATGCGGTACTAAGAAAAGCAAGGCAGCTGCCAATACTGGGACTGATCGATTACATTCAGAATAAGTTACAATGATGGTTTTAGGAAAAAAAAATGGAAGCGAAAGGCAACTTTCATGACATCACACATTTGGCGGATAACCTCCACAACTTTCATGCTATTAAAAATATTATCTTTATAAAAGGATAACCTCCACAACTAATTTGATTATGCTCATTGATTAGATGCATGATGCATAGGTGTTGTGTGTTATTATTAATGTGTTTTATTGTAACAAGGAGATCTTTCTTTCTTCAGGAGCATATTAGTAATTCTTCCTATGCAAGTCAATCTATATATATTTGAGCTATTTTTTATTGCCTCGAGATTCATGCACAAATCTATGGAGTATTGAGTGTCGGTTCTATATAGTTGGTTTTCTGCTCATATGTTGGAACCATACTCATATTTGTGATTTAGTGTTTGTTTTTTATTGCAGATTATATATAACTAATTTTCTGCTCATATTTGTGATTTAGTATTTGTTTTTTGATTGCAAATTATATATAGCTGGTTTACTATTATTTGTAATTTATTGTTAGTTTTTTGATTTCCTTGAGATTCGTGCACAAAATATATGTTATGTTGGTTCCGTTGCTTCTGCTCATAGTTGTGTGATCGTTTGTAATTTGATGTTGTATGCTTGATTGTAGCTGTTTTTTGATTGCCTCAAGATTCATCCCCTATGTATGGTTGATTGCTCTGTATGGATGATTCTGCTTATATACTAGATGTTTCACTATCATAGTTGATTCTACTCATAGGTTAGATGCAATATCTATTTTATCTCTGTTTAGTTGTAGCCTCTCTACTTTGTTAGAGGTAGTGGTATGGTCTGCGTACACTCTACCCTCTCCATACCCCACAATGTGGGAATCTACTGGGTTTGTTGTTGTTGTTGTAGCTGATTCTCCTGCTCATATGTTGAAAGCATCACTATTGAATCAACTGCTGTTCCTGAGCAAGGTTCTATCTTTTTCATAGAATATAGGGAGTTGGGGAGCGGCCTAGTATAGGCCGTTTGAAAAAATGAGGCCATTTAGGTTGGTCAAATAAATGAAACGGTGCAAATGATGCCTTTTCGGGATAAATCAATGTACTATAGCTCACTGTTCTGAGGGTGGGCCCAGGGTCTGAGCGTGCTGCAGCCAAAAATTAATCGGGTAGTGCCAGGGAGGAAGAGGAGCAGCCTAGTGTGGTTCATTTGAAAAAATGGGGCCATTTGGGTGTCAAATAGGCGAAACAGTGCGAACGGGGCATTTTTGAGTTAAATCGGTGTGCTATAACCTATGGTTTCAAGGGTGGGCCCGAGGTACGGGTGTGTTGTGGTCCAAAAATTGACCGGGTCATGCCAAGAAGGCTGGAGAGTGGCATAGTATGGGCCGTTTGAAAAAATGGGGCTATTTGGGTGATCAAATGGGCAAAAAAATACGAATGGAGCATTTTTAGGTCAAATCGAAGTACTATAGCCAATGGTTTTAGGGGTGGGCCTGGGGTCCGGGCCTGCTGCAGGCCGAAAATTGATTGGGTCATCCAGGGAGACTGGGAGCGAACTAGTGTGGGCATTTGAAAAACGAGGCTATTTGGGTGGTCAAGCAGGCAAAATGGCTCGAACGGAGCATTTTTAAGCCAAATTGGTGTTCTATATCCCAGGTTTTGGGGGTGGTCTTGGGGTTCTGGTGTCCTGTGGGTCGAAAATTGATTGGGTCATGCTGAGGAGGATGAGGAGCGTCCTAGTATGTGTCGTTTGATAAAATGGGTCATTTGGGTGGTCCAACGAGTGAAACGGCATGAACGGGGCATTTTTGGGCCAAAGCGGTGTGCTAGAGCCCACAGTTTTGGGAGTGGTCTTGGGGTCCAGTGTAGGCCGGGTCATGCCAGGGAGGCTGGGGAGCATTCCAGTGTGGGCCGTTTGAAAAAAAGAGGTCATTTGGGTGGTCAAATGAGCAAAACAGCATGAACACGACATTTTTGGGCCAAATCAGTGTGCTATAGCTCATGGTTTCGAGAGTGGGCTTGGGGTTCGGGTGTGTTTTAGGCCAAAAATCAATCGGGTCATGCCAAGGAGGATGGGGAGCAGCCTAGTGTGGGCCGTTTGAAAAAATAGGGCCATTTGGGTGGTCAAACGAGTAAAACAATGCAAACGGGGTATTTTTAGGCAAAATTGATGTGCTATAGCCCATAGTTTTGGGGGTGGGCCTAGGGTTCGGGCATGCTATGGGTCAAAAATTGATCGAGTCGTGCCAGGGAGGTTGGAGAGAAAATATTGTGGGCTGTATGGAAAAATGGGGCTATTTGGGTGGTCAAACGGGTGAAACAACGGGAACAAGTCATTTTTTAGCCAAATTGGTGTTCTATAGCCAACGGTTCAGGGGGTGGGCCAAGGGTCTGGGCGTACTGTGCACCAAAAATTGATCAGAGCGTGCCCAAGAGGCTGGGGAATGGACTAGTGTGGGTCGTTTGAAAAAATGGGGCCATTTTCATGGTAAAATGGGCGAAACAATGCGAACAGGGCATTTTAGGGCCAAATTGGTGTGCTATAGGCTATGGTTCGGGGGGTGGGTCCGGGTGTGCTGTGGGCCAAAAATTGATTGGGTCGTGCTGGCAGGATGGGGAGCGTCCTAGTGTTGGCCATTTGAAAAAAGAGGCCATTTGTGTGGTCAAATGTGTGAAACAGCGTAAACAGAGAATTTTTGAGCTAAATCGGTGTGTTATAGTCCATGGTTCTAGGGGTGGTCCCGAGGTTAGGGCTACTTTGGGCCAAAATTTGGTCGAGTCATGTCAGAGAGTCTGGAGAGCGGCCTAGTATGGCCGTTCTTAAAACGAGGCTATTTGGGTGGTCAAACGGGTGAAATAACGCGAATTGGGCATTTTTGGGCAAAATTGGTGTGCTATATATAGCGCACGATTTTGGGGGAGGGTTCGGGGTTCGGGCGTGCTCTGGGCCAAAAATTGATCGAGTCGTTCTTGGGAGGCAGGGGAATAGCCTAGTTTGGGACGTTTGAAAAATTGGGGCCATTTGGGTGGTCAAACGGGCAAAACTGAATGAACGGGTCAGTTTTGGGGTTTCATGGGTAAGCCCGGGGTTCGAGCACGCTTTCTATCAAAAATCGATCGGGTCTTGCCAGGGAGACTGGGGAGTGCCCTAGTGTGGGCCATTTGAAAAAACACAACCATTTGGGTGGTCAATTAGGCAAAACGACGCGAATGGGGCAATTTTGAGCCAAATCGATGTGCTATAGCACACGATTCTGGGGCTAGGCCCCGGGTACTAGCGTGTTGTGGGCCAAAAATTGATTGGGTCATGCCAAGGAGGCTGGAGAGCGGCCTAGTATGGGCCATTTGAAAAAATAGGGCTATTTGGGTGGTCAAATAGGAAAAACAACGGGAATAGGGCATTTTAGGGTAAATCAGTATGCTATAGCCCACGATTCCAGGGGTAGGCTCAAGGTCCGGGCGTGCTACGGGCCAAAAATTGATTGGGTCATTCCAGGGAGATTGGGAGAGAACTAATGTGGTCCATTTGAAAAATAAGGCTATTTCGGTGGTCAAACGGGCAAAACGACGTGAGTGGGGCATTTTTGGGCCAAATCGATATGCTATAGCCCACGGTTCTGGGGGTGGACCCTAGGGTTCGGGCGTGTTGTGGGCTAAAAATTGATCGAGTTGTGCTAGGAAGGTTGGGAATCGACCAAGTATGGGCCGTTTAAAAAAGTACATTGACATTTGGTTGGTCAAACGGGCGAAATGACACAAATGGAAAATTTTCAGGCCAAATCGGTATGCTATAGCCTACGGTTTTGGGGGTTGGCAAGGGGTTCGGGCGTGCTATAGACAAATCATCAACCGAATTGTGTCAAGGAGGATGGGGAGCACTTTAGTATAAGTCATTTGAAAAAATGGGGCCATTTAGGTGGTCAAACGGGCTAAACGATGCAAATGGGGCATTTTTAGGCCAAATTGGTGTGGTATAGCCCATAGTTTTAGGGATGGTCCCAGGGTCCAGGCGTGCTGTGGGTTGAAAATTGACTAGGTCATGCAAGGGAGGCTGGTTAGGGGTCTTATGTGGTCCTTTTGAAAAAATGGGTTCACTTGGGTGGTCAAACGGGTGAAACGGTGCGAATGGGGTATTTTCAGGCCAAATCGATGTGCTATAGCCCACGGTTTTGGGGGTGGGCTGGGGTCCGGGCGTGTTGTGGGCCAAAAATTGATTGGGTCGTGCCTAGGAGGCTGGGGAGTGGCCTAGTATGGGCCGTTTGAAAAAATAAGGCCATTTGGGTGGTCAATTAGGCAAAACGAAGCGAACGCGGCATTTTTAGGCCAAATTGATGTGCTATTATAGCCCATGATTCTGGGGGTGGGCTCGGGGTCCCTGCATGCCGTGGGCCAAAAATCAATCGGTCATGCCAGAGAGGCTGGGGAGCGGCATAGTGTGGGCTATTTGAAAAAATAGGACAATTTGGTTGGTCAAACGGGTGAAACGACACAATGAGGTGTTTTTTGGCAAAATAGATGAGCTATAGCCCACGGTTCAGGGGGTGGAGCAGGGGTCTGGGAGTGCAGTAGGTCAAAAATCATTTGGGATGGGAAGCGGCCTAGGATGGGTCATTTGAAAAAACGATGCCATTTGGGTGGTCAAACGAGTGAAACTGTACGAACATGGCATTTTTGGCCAAATCAGTGTTCTATAGCCCACGGTTCTAGGGGTGAGCCCAGGGTTTGGGCGTGCTATTGGTCAAATTTACCGGATCGTGTCCGGGAGGATGGGGAGTGTCTAGTGTTGTCTATTTGATAAAACGAGTCTATTTGGGAGGTCAAACGACTGAAACAATTCAAACCTCAAATTAGTGTGCTATAGCCTATGGTTCTAGGGGTGAACCCGGGGTCCAAGCATTCTGTGGGCTAAAAATTGATCAGGTTGTGACAAGGAGGCTGGGGAGTGGCCTAGTGTAGGTCATTTTTAAAAAGGGGGCAATTTGGGTGGTCAAATAGGCGAAATTGCGCAAACGTGATATTTTCATGCTAAATCGATGTGCTATAGCGCATGGTTACGGGAGAGGGCCCGGGGTCCGGGCGTGCTATGGGTCAAAAATCGATCGTGTCATTCTAGGGTGGTGGAGAGCGGACTAGTGTGGGCCAATTGAAAAAATGAGGCTATTTTGGAGGTCAAACGTGCGTAACGGCGCGAACGGGGAATTTTCGGCCCAAATCGGTGTTCTATAGCCTATGGTTCTGGGGGTGGGCTCAGGGTGATACGGGAATGGTCTATGAAGTGCTAAAAAAGTCCATAACATAAGGAGAAGTCGAGAGCAAGATAGAGATAATTCACGACAACAACACAAATACACGAGATAAAGAAGACAAGCTACAAACATACAAAGTGAAATAAGATAAGGGATAGGCAAGATGACATAAGATCTTACAAAGAAATGAGAACCAACATATGTATTGAATTAATAGAACCTCAAAGTCTCAATAATCAAACACCAATATTCTTACGGTGACCGCTAAGGGAATCAACTCACCTCAAGAACCACCGTTTCTGAGCAAATGTCAATATTGGCTTTTCCAAGCCCTAAAATACAATAGCTTTTCCAAGCCCTAACTAAGACTATACTAAGGTGTTCTACTCTCAGAGGACTTTCAATGTTTCAATATTTCATCATTCAAAAGCTAGTAAGAAAAGACCTAAAAGAGACTATATATAGCGTAGCTTATTACATGGCAAAATGACCAAGTCACCCTTAATAACCAAGGGGTGGCCTTGGTGTGTTGGAAAACTCTATGAATTGTCCAAAATGCCCTTAAGTCTAAGTGACCAAAATGCCCTTAATGAAGGGATCCAAAACCGTGAACCAACAAAGTGTGGTCCAACCTAAGAGTCCTCAAGTCTTCAAGGGTCCAAGCAATCTTCCACACTTGAGTTTGTCCAATGGAATGCTCATAATGACCCCTCCAAGCATGATCCCGTTCCCTCCCTACTACCGAAGCTTGATTCTTCACGTAGTGACTTTGAAGGATATCATCAAAAGCTAACACAACCATTTCACTTGTATCATCCCCTCTTTCTTGAAAATGATTTGACCTCGAATCCGTACCTTACAAAACTAGAGAAGTACAAAAAAACACAATATCCTCATGGAATGAGGGTTAGGATTAGCGCAATAATAAGCATCTTTATGCCAAGGTGACACATATTTGGAGTATAACCAAGGATCCTTTGAAGGGAATATTAAAAACTCAATGAAAGATGTACAAAGGATTTGTTTATGGGATTCATCAATAGCTACATTTTGCTTGTCATTTAGACCAAGCAACAAGTTGGGTGCACTAACATTACCATTTCTACATTTGGCACCGGGGTCAAACGGGAAGAGTGGCCATAGACACGGGTCTAGACAATACTTTTGTTTCCCGTGGTCTCCACCCAATCTAAATGACACTCTCTCTATAATAGCATACATATAATCCAAAGAAAGTAGAGAGTAGATAAAGGTATCACTCAAATCGACTTCTACTAGGGTGGCCTCATGTGTGTACTCACTACTAGTTTCCTAGCCATCACCATGAGTACTCTCAATAATAAAGTCACCCAAAGTAAAAGAAGGAGTAGCTTCCAAGACCACACATTCCTTGCCCTTAAGAGTACACTCATCTTCCAAGAAGAGATTTCCATCTTTAGGAGGAAGGTTGTCACACCATAGTGGGTTAGTAGATAGGCTATAGCCTCCAAGTCAAGCTATACCATCATCTTCACCACTAGGCTCTGTAGGAGTGTTTATATCATCTTTAAATAAGACATTATACCTAAAGAGTGCATTATCCAACCCACGGGCAGATTTGGAACAAGCAAGTTCCTCACTCTCTAAAAGATCAATATCGAGTTTCAAGAAGGTTTCAAGAACAAGATTACCCCAAGAAGAGCTCTCGGGTTCACTCCTATTCCTTGACCAATATTTTCAAATTCTTCACTCACTTGAGATTCATTAATCACATCACATATAACCTCAAGTGGTGGGCAAGTTTTATATACAAGTTGGTCAACACAATTTTCACTCGACAATGTACTTCCATTCAACACAAGAACTTCAACACTAGGTGGACAAAAATTGATCTTACAAGAAGAGTCAATTCAGTCATCTATAGGATCAACTAGTGTATCTACTTGCACAATATGTTCATCATCCACAAATGGTAAAGAATCAATAAACTCATATGTAGGTAAGCTATTAATCACACTCAACGACTTATTAGCCACACGATTATCATTCACATGCACAAAAGTGTAAGAGTTAGCTATTTTACCTTGAAGGTCATTAGTATGTTCATATTTACCTTGGTGTGAAGGTCCTTCAAGAACTTGGGAAGCAAATTCCTTCGGGAAGCTCTCATTGTAAGTTGTTTGGATAAGAGGAATTGGATTTTGAGGGAAAAGCTTAGGTAACAATTGGCGTATAATTTCAATGTGCCGTTGCATATCTTTAAGATCATCATTGATGCGATCACACGTGGCCTTGAAATTATGGGCAACCATGGTACCTAACCAAAAAAAGAAGAAGACAACAACAAACAAAAGAAAACTAACAAGATTAGTAGTTAAAGCTCTTCACCAACACTCGTAGACACTCACTTTTGTGATCCTCACAATTGGAGCGGTGAATATTGAAAGTTGCTTATACTCCGGTAGTCAATAAGATGTCAATTCTACTTAGCGGCCGGAATAGATTCTTGTTTGGTCGAATCAAGACACAAAACAGAAAATTCTACTTACAAACTTGAAACAAAAAGTTACGACAAATTAAAAATGAGAAAAGCACATAAATTACAAAGACACGACAAAAATGGATTCAAAAACTAATTCACAATCTAGTAGGTGATTACTAGTTGCTAATTAGTACTAGAATCAAGAAATGAAACTAATGAAACAAAGAAAAGAAACTTTAAAATATGAAATTTAAGCTTCAAGTTTTTTGGAACGTTGATGATGTGGCACTTAGATGACGAGGCAGTTTGGTGACGTGGTAATTTGGTGACATGGCAATTTGCAATTTGGATTGGTTAAATTTTTAATTTGGGAGAGTGAAAAATCTACTAAAGGAGGGTAAGCATAAGACTTAGAGCCTTTTTAAAAATTCAAAAGACTTTGACTTTCCTTGCACCTTTTTGGCAAGACACCTTTTTGAAAGTCTTTGTCTCCTTTCCTCTTTTGTTTGTCTTGGTATGTTCCCTTACTCTCTTTTGGTAATGAGTCTTTTTGAAAGTCCTATTGTCCCCTTTCTTTTTTTGTATGTTCTTTGGGATATGTTTCAAGACTAACAAAAGACTACACTCTTTTCTCCACTCTTTAAGATTAAACCACACCTATTGAATGTTCTCGTTCAACAATAAATGATGAAGATAAAGAACAACAAGAACACTCAAAAGATTGAAACTAAACCAAATGAACTCCAAATTGAATGATTTTGGATTCCTTTTGCTCACGTTAAACTCCATAACACAACCACGCATTTTTCAAGCCACAATATCAACAACAACCCTTCCATTTTCAAGCTTCACCTTACTAGTTTCTTCAGCCTTAAACTCAACAATGGTGAACAACTCAAAAGCTCCTGGATTAAGGTCAAATCCAAGATCTAGACTCACTTAGTTTTAGGGAACAAGAATCTAACACTAGAAACAAACAAAACACACTAAAATCTCCTAAATCTAAGTCTCAAATTTCAGCTCAAACACAAAAATGGGACAGATTTATTTTTTTGAGATTTTTGGTTTTTCAACATTTTTTTTATTTTTCAACTAACAAGCCCAAGATTGATTTTGTTGGAACAAAATCAGTCCTTGCTCTGATACCAAATAATACAGGAATGATCTACGAAGTGATAAAATAGTCCACAACACAAGGAGAAACTGTGAGCAAGATAGAGACAAGTACGACAACAATGCAAATACACGAGATAGCGAAGACAAGATACAAATATACAAGGTGAAATAAGGTAAGGGATAGGCAAGATGCCATAAGATATTACAAAGAAATGAGGTGTATTGAATGAAGAGATCCTCAAAGTCGCAATAATCATACACCAATCTTCTTACGGTGACTGCTAAGGGAATCAACTCACCTCATGAACCACCATTTCTAAGCAAATGTCAATATTGAATTTTCGAAGCCCTAAATAAGACTATAATAATGTGTTCTACTCTCAAAGAGAGGACTTTCAATATTTCAATATTACATCATTCAAAAGCTAGTAAGAAAAGACCTAAAAGAGACTATATATAGCGTAGCTTATTACATGAAAAAATGACCAAGACACCCTTAATGACCAAGGGGTTGCCTTGGTGTGTTGGAAAACACTATGAATTATCCAAATTGACCTTAAGGCTAAGTGACCAAAATGCCCTTAATGAAGGGAGCCAAATCGTGAACCAACAAAGTGTGGTCCAACCCAAGAGTCCTCAAGTCTTCAAGGGTCCGAGCAATCTTCCACACTCGGGTTTGTCCAATGGTATGATCATAATGACCCCTACAAGCATGGTCCCATGCCCTCCATATAACCAAACCTTGATTCTCCACGTAGTGATTTTGAAGGATATCATCAAAAGCTAAGGCGACCATTTCACTTGTATCACAGGGTCCAGGTGTGCTGTGGGTTGAAAATCGACTGGATCATGCCAGGAAGACTAAGAAGGGTACTAGTGTAGGTCATTTGAAAAGAATAAGGCTATTTACATGGCTAACGGGCAAAATAGTATGAACGGGGCATTTTGAGTTAAATTTATGTGCTATAGCCCACAATTATGGGGGTGGGTCCTGGGTCTGGGGGTGTTGTGGGCCAAAAATCAATTGGTCGTGCTAGAGAGTCTGGAGAGTGGCCTAGTGTGAGCTATTTGGAAAAAATATTGTCATTTGGGTGGTCAAACTAGTGAAATGGCATGAACGGGGCATTTTTGGGCTAAATCGGTTGTTTTAGCCTACGGTTTTGGGGTGAGGTATGAGGTCCAAATGTGCTGTGGGACTAAAATTGACTAGGTTATGCCAGAAAGGCTGGAGAGTGTCCTTGTGTGGGTCCTTTGAAAAAATAGGGCCATTTGGATAGCCAAACAGGCGAAATGGAGTGAACGGGGCATTTTTGGGCCAAATTGATGTGCTATAGCCCACGATTTTGGGTGTGTTGTGGGCCAAAAATTGATTGGGTCATTCCAGGGAGGCTGGCGAGCATCCTAGTATGGACCGTTTGATAAAATAAGGCCATTTAGGTGGTCAAACGATCAAAACAACATGAATGGAGCATTTTTGTGCCAAATATGTGTGCTATAGCCCATAATTCCGGGGGTGAGCCTGAGGTCCGGGCGTGTTATGAGATAAAAATTCACCGGGGTATGCCAGGGAGCCTAGAAAGTGGCCTGTTATGAGTTGTTAGAAAAAATAAGGATATTTGGGTGGTCAAACAGGTAAAATAGTGCGAATGAGGCATTTTTAGGTCAAATCGATATGCTATAGCCCGCAATTTTAGGGGTAGGCCCAAGAAAAATAGATCCTGTTGTGCCAGGGATGATGAAGAGCGGCCTAGCATGGTCTTTTTGAAAAAATAGGGTTATTTTGGTTGTCAAATGTGTGAAATGACAATTTTAGGCCAAATTGGAGTGTGATAGCCCACGATTATAGGGTGGGCCTGAGGTCAGGATGTGTTAGGGGCCAAATCGGTGTGCTATAGCCTACGTTTTTTGGGGGTGGTCCCAAGATCCGGGCATGCTGTGGGCTAAAAATTGATTGGGTTATGCCAAAGAGGTTGGGGAGCGGCCTAGTATGGGCCGTTTGAAAAAACATGGCCATTTGGTTGGTCAAACGGGCAAAATGGCATGAATGGGGCATTTTTGAGCCAAATTGATGTGCTATGCCCACTGCTCTGGGGTTGGCCAAGTGTTCGGGCGTGCTGTGGGTGAAAAATTGATCAGGTCATGTTAGGGAGGCTGGGGAGTAACCTAGGGTGGGCCGTTTGAAGAAACAGGGCCATTTGGGTGGTCAAACGGGTGAAACAACATGAAAGGAGTATTTTTAGGCTAAATCAGTGTGCTATAGCCCATGGTTTCGTGGGTGGACCTAAGGTCCAGGCGTGTTATGGGCTAAAGATTAATTGAGTTATGCCAGGGAGGCTGAGGAGTGGCCTAGTATAGGTCGTTTTAGAAAAGGGTCCATTTAGGTGGTCAAATCGGCAAAATGATACAAACGGGGCTTTTTCTGGCCAAATTGGTGTGCTATAGCCAACGATTACTTGGGTGGATCTTTTGTTCAAGGCATATTAGGAGCCAAAATCTATCAGGTCATGCCAGGGAGGCCGGAGAGTGACATAGTGCAGGTTGTTTGAAAAAATTGGGCTATTTGGGTGGTCAAATGGGTGAAACGGTGCGAACAGGGCATTTTGATGCCAAATTGATGTACTATAACCTACAGTTCTAGGGGTGGGATCGAGGTCCAAGAGTTCTGTAGTTCAAAAATCTATCGGGTCATGCCAGGGAGGTAGAAGAATGACTTTGTGTGGGTTGTTTGAAAAAATAGGTCTATTTGGTCGATCAAACGGGCGAAACGGAGCAAAAGGGGTATTTTTGAGTTAAATCGGTGTGCTATAGCTCACGATTTCTAGAGTGGGCCCAGGGTACAAACGTGTTGTGGGCCAAAAATTGATAAGGTCATGCCAAGGAGGTTAAGGAGAGGCCTAGTGTGGGCCATTTAAAGAAAGGGGGCTATTTGGGTGACCGAACGGGTGAAACAACGGAAATGGAACATTTTCAGGCCAAAACGGTGTGCTATAACCCTCGGTTTTGAGGGTGGGACTAAAGTCCAGTCCTGATGATACAAGCGCGACTATGAAGATAAACGTGTGTACAAGTGCAACAAAGTATCATCCTAAGAAGTGCAATGTTGAGACGTGAGAAGGATCAAAGACATAACAAAGCCGCCCTATTTGCTCGTTTGTTACACTAGAGGGGCGCCTCTTGTTCATTAAGGGTCTTTTGGGCATTTCATATTTTATGTAATAAGGAGACTATATATAGTTTAGTAGTAGGGATTTTTATTACTTAGTTGATTATTGTTGTAGGTCTTGACATTTAAACACCAAAGTCCTCTCTCTACTTGAGGCAAACCAAAACTTGTAAGTAGGATAGAAATTTAAGAATGAAATCTCGTGTGATTGTTTGTTTTTGAGTAACCTTGGCGCTTGAGTGGTGGACTCTGCTTTTGTGTCATCGTAAGAGTTAGGTGTTCATGTGTGGAGGTGTTAGGAGTCTTAGAGTTGAATGTACTCTTTGGTTACTAGGATTTACACCACCTTTGTCTAACTATCTATCCCTTTACTTTTGTTGGTATCTTGTAGTAGTTGTGTCTTATCCTCTTGTAATCGTTGGTTGTTGTTATTGTAAGTTTGTTGTTCATCACATTAATGTAGTTTTGTTGCTGTTTTGGTGTGGTTATACATATGGGTGTTCATGGGTCAGTTATTGGTCAAAACAATAACCAATCCAACTTAGTCGGTTTTTAAATTTCAAAAACCAAACCAAACCAAACAAAAAAATAACCCCCGATTTAGTTTGGTTTGGTTCAGTTTTTTTGGTTTATAACTTTAGCTAATGATAAAAGTTGAAAATTAAAAAAACAAATCCAATCTAACATATGAGATGTTAACCGAGTGTTGTATCTTAACCTTGAAACTGAGATGTCAACTGAGTGTTATACTTTGGCAAAGCTATGAACAACACCATATGAATGCTTCTAAAAAAGTATTTTAAAACTACATTTAACAGAATGAAATGATAAATCCCCCAAAAGGTGAACACATACTCTTCTTGCTCAACAAGGTTCAAAAAGAAAGTTAAAATTAATAATTGTCTATAGTCAAATGAATCTCAGCTATAAATTTCAATATACAACACGATATTATTTTTAGAATTAGTATCATTTGTCATTCAAAGTGCGAAATTCACTTAGAATCTCATAAGGTACTATCAACTAGATGAAGAAATGACTTAATGTGTTACGACTAAAGTTAAATCATGATTAAAATATAAAATGTAACAAATATTTATATTGTATTTATAAATAATACATAAATAATTATATTATATATATATCGGTTTGGTTTGGTTATTTTTTCGGTTATTTTACAGTAAAACTAAATCAAACCAAACAAAATTAGTATCGGTTTTTCAAAATTCAAAACCAAACCAAACCAAACCAAACCTAACCAAATATCGGTTTTTTTAATTGGTTTGGTTTGAATCGCGGTTCGGTTTGGTTAAAAACCAAACCATGAACACCCATAGTTATACATGTTATTATCTCACCATTGTTGAAGCATTCTCAGATTTTCTTTCCATTCTTATGTTGTCATTCTTGGCCGAGACTTGGTTCCTTGGGCTCTCGGTTTGTGGTGTGTTTGGTGACATTTTTGGGGGCTGTTTTGTGTCTTCTTGGGGTTGCAAGGTATCATTTGGTATCAGAGATAAGGATGGTTGTATTCCTAAACTACCAATATTGGGATCTCTTAGTAAAAAAATAAAATAAAAAAAAAAGATTGAAGTTTTCTTGTTGTTGGCCGAGTGTTCTTGTTGTTGTTGTTGTGTTTGGCCTAGATTTGTGTCCAGATTTGAGTGTGTTTTGTTGTATTAGTTTGTTTCTAGTGTTGGTTATCTTTCTCCTCAACACTTATTGAGTCCACTGATATGATAAAGACCACGGGAACACTAAACACACCCCAAACAGTCCACTAATCAAAAGGATTCTTGGACTGATTGGAGATCTCATACGGATTCGACAATGACAACAACAATAATGATATGAAGAAGGTGTTTATCACAACAAAACAGCAACAACATCAATAATATGAAGACAAGATTAACAACAACAAAGTGGTAACAATAACAACACCTCACGGGTTATATTAACAAAAACAAGAAACAACGATTACAACAAACAAGAGGATAGATAGTTAGACAAAAATGAAGGTATAATCTTAAAAACCCAAAAGCCTATTCCACTCTTGGACCTTTAACATCACACACAACAAATACCTAACTCTTATGTTGGCACAAGAGTGACCTCGATCTCCCAAGAATCCAACTTTTCCAAGCTTGAGTCCAACACGAGTGAATCCACACTCAATGTTGATTTCCCTAGTTACAAGTTTCGGCCATGGGGCCTTTCTCACAAGAGAGAGAGTTTCAAGTGTTACAACTTCAATATTCAACAAAAAATAATGACTAAAACCCTACATTATTCTATTTATAGTAGGTTACAAAATAAAGTGTGAAATGTCCAAAATGACCCCTTAGTCAAATGCTTCAATAGGCTCCCTTGGAGTGCTATGTATGGACGGTTTTGGTGTCCATTTAGGTGCTCATTTGCACTTCATTTGCACTCACCAAGTCTAGGGTCTAACATACGCCCTCATAAGTACATCTACATGATCGTACTCGTATCATCCTTCTCTTCTTAAAAATGATTCAACCTAGAATCTGTACCTTGGAAAATCAAGAGAAGACAAACAAGCACACATCCTCATGACACGAGGGTTAGGGTTAGCAAAAATAAACACATTAATATGCCATACCGAGGGGGAAAAATTTGAAGTATATCCACGGGTCCTTTGTATTAAACATGAAAATATTAGTACAAACGTGACAAAGGAAGTGGCTCGGATAAATACAAAAAAAAAAAATAGGCCGAGAGTTATCCTTTCCCACCCTAAGATGGTACCGGGATCAAATGGAAGCATTAGCCTAGGGCCTAAACCGAGGCTAGCCCTTCCTTCCCCTAGAATGTCATTCCCACATTCACACACAAAAATTATTTCATGCACTTGATCTTTATGAACAAAACTAGTCGCAATGCTTTTACCACACAAGATGTTCAAATAGTCATGCTCATTATCAAGATTAATTCTATAGATACCATCACTAACTTGCGAATTTTTAAGAACTTCATTCACATGATCAAGTAGTGAAATACATTTAAGAGTAAATTTACCATCAGGAATACCAAGAGTACTCATTTCTGAGACTATACAGTCCTTGCCCATAAAAGTACTATCATCTTCCAAGAAGAGATTTCCATGTTTAGGAGGAATGTTGTCATACCATAGTGGGTTAGCATATTAGATATATCCTTCAAGGAAATATATACCATCATTTTCACCAGTAGGTTCATTAGGAGTGTTTATATCATCTTCAAACAGAACATTAAACCTAAAGAGAGCATGATCTATCTCATGGACAGATTTGGAACTAGCAAGTGCTTCACTCTCTATAAGTTCACTATCAAGTACCAAAGATGTTTCAATCTCCTATTTACCTTGGTGTGGGTCGGGGAAGCCCACTTCTTCCTTCGGGAAGCTCTCGGCACACGGTGTTTGGACAAGGGAAGTTGGATTTTGTGGGATAAGTTTAGGTAACAATTGGTGTAGCCTTTCCACGTGCCATTTCATTTCTTTAATATCATCATTGATGTGATAAAATATGGGATAGAGATTAGTGGAAGCCATGGTACCTAAAGCAAAGGACAACAACAAACAATAAACAAACTTGTTAGCTCAAAAATGCCTCACCACACTCTCACTCTTGATTTTTACCTCACACTTGGTTTCACAAGTGTTAAAAGTTGGCTTGTACTTCGCGAGTGATTGAGGGTCGAGTCTACTCACAAAAGAGAAAAAAAGCACACAACAAACGCTAAACACGAATGAACGATCACAAAGACTAACTAACAATCTAGTAGATGAGTACTAGTTTACCAATTAGTATTGGAACCAACAAACGAAATTACGGAACAATAAAAAGAAACTAAAAAAATCTAAAATTTGAGCCAAAATTTGATGCGTGAACAGTAACTTGATGACGGGGCAACCACGTATTGATTGCGGTTTCTACAATTTTTATTTTCCAAAGTCCAAGTCTTTACCAATTTTAATTTGGATTGGTGAAATTTGTTTTAAGGAGGGAAGAATAAGCCTTGGAGCCTTTTTTTCAAGTTTCAAATTTCAAGAATTGACTTTTGTAGTACTTTTTTCTTAAAACATGGACCCGTGTTTCATGGAAAAGTGGTTGAGAAGTGATGTAAAGTCTTTAGTGTGTAGGAAAAGTCTTTGAGTCACAAGTACTATACCTTGAAACTTGGATATATGTCTTGCAAGACTAACACAATACACACTCATTTTCTTCACCTTCTAAGATCAACAACCACTTTTTTTTCAACAATATATGGAGATGGTAAAGAACACCAAGAACACAAACTTTGAGTCTTGAAGTTCTAAGGTTCAAGTTGGACCTCCTAAACAACAACAACGACTTCCCAAGCTTAAATTCCACAACACAATACCCATAATACACGTTCAAAACTTGAACCAACAACACATCACACGTTCAATTCTAGAA
The DNA here is from genome assembly GCA_030864225.1 of Capsicum baccatum var. pendulum. NCBI lineage: Eukaryota > Viridiplantae > Streptophyta > Magnoliopsida > Solanales > Solanaceae > Capsicum > Capsicum baccatum. The sequence continues at coordinate 252,013,128 of CM061559.1, read as the reverse complement.
CATGCAACAACAATCGGCCACACTTTGTTCACATTAACAACATCAACATTTCAAGCTCAAATCTAAGATATAGACTCAACATGTTAGTAAGGAACAAAACTAAAACTTAGATACAACAAATACAAGTAAAAATATTGGCCAATACACAACAAGAACACAATTTTCAGCCAAGAACACAAAATGGACAGATTACTATTTTTCTGGAATTTTCAGATTTCAACTTTCTTTTTTGACAATTTTCTTTTTAATTTTTCAACTAACAAGCCCAAGATTTATCTTGTGGGAACAATATAAAACCATTCTACGATACCAAATGATACGAGAAAGACCACGGGAACACTAAACACACCCCAAAGAGTCCACTAATCAAAAGGATTCATTGACCGATTGGAAACCTCACTCGGATTAGAAAATGACAACAACAAGAATACAAGAATAGAAGGGTGTTTTTGACACCAAAATAGTAGCAACACAACAAGAACAAGAGGAACAATAGACAAATTTTGGATTCCACAATAACAACATAAACACAGGGTTAAAATATCAACACTACTACACGATTACAAAGAAACAAAAGGATAGATAGTTAAACAAAAATGAAGGTATAATCTTAGAAACCCAAAAGCCTATTCGACTCTTGGACCTTTAACATCACACACAAGAAATATCTAACTCTTACGTTGGCACAAGAGTGAACTCGATATCTAAGCATCCAACGTTTCCAAGCTTGAGTCCAACACGAGTGAATCCACACTCAATGTTGATTTCCCTAGTTAAAAGTTTCAGCCATGGGGCCTTTCTCACAAGAAAGAGAGTTTCAAGTGTTACAACTTCAATATTCAACCAAAAATAATAACTAAAACCCTACATTATTCTATTTATAGTAGGTTACAAAATAAAGTGTGAAATGTCCAAAATGACCCCTTAGTTAAATGCTTCAATAGGCGCCCTTTGGAGTGCATGTATGGATGGTTTTGGTGTCCATTTAGGTGCTCCTTTGTGCTTCATTTGCACACACCAAGTCTCGGGTCTAACATACGCCCTCATAAGTCCATCTACACGATCGTACTCATATCAGTCTACCAACCAAATTCTTGAGCAAGATTCGAGTTGTGTTGTAGTATTAAGTGGACAGTTTCTTATTATTGTTGTTGATGTTCATCATATGGTCTTGTGTTGAAGAAGTTATTGTTTGATCTTGAAGAGAGAAAAGAAGTATAAGACTTTGTGTTTGTCTTGAAAACAATTTCAAGACAACACCAAAGTAGAAAAAGAAAAAGATCCCTCTAAAAAGCAAGTTACTAAAAAAAAAGTAAGACACTTTTCAAACTTAGACAAAAGAGGAAAGAGACAAGACTACCCCAAAAAGTTGTCTTCCCAAAAGAGTGCAAGTTGGTTGAAAGTTGGTGGAGAGCTTTTTGACTCTTGAAAAGAGAGTCTCAAGTCTTGTAAGCCTATACTATAGACAAAATATCTTCCTCAAAGGTGTAGTATTGAACATCAAAGTCTTGGAACAAATTCTCTTCAACAACAACGTGTGTTTTTGTCTTGTAAACTTGTTTAGCTTTCTTGTTATCGTTTGTGTGGTGTTGTTGCTTGTGGTTCAATGACTTAAACCTTTGTTGGTGCTTTGTGTGTGACATTGTGGTCTATTTTTGGTTCAATGGAACCCAATACCTCACACTCTTAACCCACAGGGGAACACAAAGCTAATAGTATCATTTTGGCTCACCTTGAAGCTATGTCCCGAGACATGGCTAGGATGACCGCGGGTATTGAAAAACTAGATTCAGATATGGTATTAATGAAGGGTGAAGTGTCAATTATGGGTGGGAGATTGTAGAGAGTGGAAATCCAAAGAAGATGACCTTCTACCCCTCGACAAATTTCACCAACTAGTACTCCCGAGGCCATGAACTAAATGCTATATCCCCCTATTGCCATAACTCAAACCAACCCTTACTCCTAAAATCGAGATTATGATAGACCAAGCCACCCTCTATTTCACTAAGTCCAACAAGAAGGACTTGGTACCTAAATACCACCACCAAACCCGATCCCTCCCATCCAAAATCCACTTGACTAAAGACCTCACTATCCAAATCTAATCCCGCTGCTACAAGCTTTACTTAACCTAAATAGACCTATCTATATTGAGAGGTATGGTAGAGGAGAACAACATGATGGTTATGGACCATATGATGATGTTTACATGAGAAGGGAGGGGATAATGGGTAGGCAAGGTGATCCAAAGAAAGTTTGCGGCCGAGAAGGAAGAGTTGGTATTTGGAGCCAACAAGGGAACCAAAATCATGATGTAGGGCTAAATACCATCAAGGTGGGGCTTCCAACCTTCAAAGGTTAGAGTGATCCAGAAGAGTTTCTAGCTTGTGATTCCGCTTGTGAGAGAATATTCCAAGTTAATGACCTTATCGAGGAGAAAAAGAGTTGTTATGCGATTGCACATTTTGAGGGTTATGCTACTATGTGGTGGGAGTATGTGAAGCAATTTGGCAATGTTTTAACTGAGGGGAAGCACCCTCCTTGGTTTAGGTTAAGGTATCTCATAAGACAAAGGTACTTACCCGAGAGTTATCATCAAGAGATCGTTGCTAAGTTGTATAACTTGAGGCAAGGGAGCAAAAACATTGTGGCTTACTATGATGAGTTCCACTAACTCATTTTAAGACTTAATCACTGAGGGGATAAAGTGAGCCACGACATCATTTGATTAAAGGTTGGGTTGAATAGGGACATTGCCTCACGATTGACACTTCACAAGTTTGACACTATTAATTCCATCTTCTAAGCCGACTTAGAAGTTGAGAAGGAATTACGGGATAAATCGAGTGTCAATCTCCAGGGGAAATCTCCCTCGAGTTGGCACAAGGACAAAAATGACCCATCTAATATGGATAAACCTGAGGACAAGGCTTCCCAAGCCAAGAACAAGTCTCACCAAAGGTACCCTCCGAGAAATAAAGGTAAACCACATTCCTCTTCTAGTTCTAAGGGCTTTTAATATTTTAAATGCCAAGGTTGGGGACACAAGGCTAACGAATGTACAAATATGATTAATGTGATACTAAGTGAGGTACAATTATACTTTCTTGGAGAGGAGGTGGGACTTGAACTGAAGGAGATTAATGATCAATCTCAAGATGGAGAGAAGGTAGAACTCGAAGAGCTAAAAGAGGGGGATGGGGAAGATGTTTGGCTGTGTGAAGGAGAGATCATAGTGCCTATGTATATGGAAAGGAATTCATGCTTAGTGGGGGTATGGAAGAAGAAGCCAAGAGTGAGAAGGATAAAGAAGGAGAGCAGTCAAGAGTTGGTATTGTGGGATTTACCGACAAGGACTCTTTGTTGATCACTAATCGAGATACTAGCACTTTGCCTAGTATCAAATCTTCTTATGTGCAGGTTGTAGAACATATAAGTCTACGGAGAATGCTTGATGATCTCATGGAACCCTTGATTGAATATACTAACCTTAGTAAGAGCAATGAAGAGATGATGTAAAGATGAGAGCTTATCGGTGATGATTGCTTAAATTTGAGGGCAAATTCCTCTCAACATGGAGAGGATGATACAAGTGCAAATATGAAGATAAATGTGTGTACAAGTGCATAAAAGTATAATCCTAGGAAGTGCAATGTTGAGACATGAGAAGGATCAAAGACACACCAAAGCCGCCCTATTTTCTCATTTGTTACACTAGAAGGGCGCCCCCTTTTCATTAAGGGTCTTTTGGGTATTTCATCTTTTATGTAATAAGGAGACTATATATAGTTTAGTAGTAGGTATTTTCATTACTTAGTTGATTATTGTTGTATGTATTGACATTTGAAACACTAAAGTCCTCTCTCTACTTGAGGCAAACCGAAACTTGTAACTAGGATAGCAATTCAAGGGTGAAATCTCTTGTGATTGTTTGTTTTTGAGAAACCTTGGCGCTTGAGTGGTGGACTTTGCTATTGTGTCATCGTAAGAGTTAAGTGATCATGTGTTGAGGTGCTAGGGGTCTTAGAGTTGAATGTACTCTTTGGTTACAGAGATTTACACCATCTTTGTCTAACTATCTATCCCTTTACTTTTGTTGCCATCTTGTAGTAGTTGTGTCTTGTCCTCTTATAATTGTTGGTTGTTGTTATTGTAAGCTTGTTGTTCATCACATTAATGTAGTGTTGTTGCTATTTTGGTGTGGTTATACACATTATTATCTTACCATTGTTGAAGCATTCTTGGCTTTTCTTTTCATTCTTGTGTTGTCATTCTTGGCCGAGAGTTGGTTCCTTGGGCTCTTGGTTTGTTGTGTGTTTTATGACATTTTTGGGGGCTGTTTTGTGTCTTATTGAGGTTGCAAGGTATCACCTGCTGCAGGCTAAAAATTAATCGGGTTGTGCAGGAAGGCTGGGGAAGCAAACTAGTGTGGGCCATTTGAAAAATGAGGCTATTTGTGTGGTCAAACAGGAAAAATAGTGTGAATGGGGCATTTTCGGGTCAAATCAATATTCTATAGCCTAGGTTTCAGGGGTGGGCCTGAGGTCTGCATGTTTTTGTCCAAAATCGATCGGGTTATGCAAAGAAGGATGAGGAGCGGCCTAGTGTGGGCCGTTTGAAAAAACATGGCCATTTGGTTGATCAAACGGGCAAAACGGCGCAAACATAGAATTTTTGGACCAAATCGGTGTGCTATAGCCCACGGTTTTGGGGGTTGGCCAGGTGTTCGGGCGTACTATAGGCCAAAAATCGATTGGGTCCTGTCAGGGAAGCTGAGGAGCGGCCTAGTATAGGCTATTTGAAAACAAATGGGGCCATTTGGGTGGTTAAATGGGCGAAATGACACGAATGAAGCATTTTCAGGCTAAATCGGTGTGCGGCATCGGGTGTGGTCCTGGGATCCAGGCGTGCAGTGGGCACAAAATTGATTGGGTCATTCTAGGAAGGCTCGAGAGTGGCCTAGTGTGGGACGTTTGAAAGAATGGGGCTATTTGGGTGTCAAACGGGAGAAACAGCACGAATGGGACATTTTATGGTCAAATCGGTGTGCTATAGCCCACAGTTTTAGGGGTGAACTTGGGGTCTGGGCGTTCTTTAGGCCAAAAATCTATTGCATTTTTCCAGGGAGTTGGGGAGCAGCCTAGTATGGGCTGATATAAAAAATGGTTCCATTAAGGTGTTCAAACAGGCGAAACAGTACGAACGGGAAATTTTTGGGCCAAATCGATGAGCTATAGCCAACGGTTCCAAGGATGGGCCCAAGGTACAGGCGTGCTGTGGGTCAAAAATCAACCAGGTTTGTCTAGGGAGGCTAGGGAGCGGCCTAGTATGGGTTGTTTGAAAAAACAAGGCTATTTAGGTGGTCAAATGGGAGAAATAACATAAATGGGGCATTTTTGGGCCAAATTAGTGTGCAATAGCCCACGATTATGGGAGTGGGCCTGATATTAGGGCATTTTAGGTGCCAAAAATTGATCGTGTCGTGCGAGGGAGGCTAGGGAGTGGCCTAGTATAGGCCGTTTGAAACAACGAGGCCATTTGGGTGGTCAAACAAACAAAATAGTGCAAATAGAGCCTTTTTGGGATAAATCGATGCGCTTATAGCCCACGATTTTAGGGTGGCCTAGGGTCTGGGCGTACTGTAAGCGAAAAATAGATTGGGTCATGCTGTGGAGGTTGGGGAGTGGCCTAGTATAGACCGTTTGAAAAAATTAGGCCATTTGGGTGGTTAAACGGGTGAAACGATGTGAACGGGACATTTTTAGGCCAAATCCGTGTGCTATAACTTACAATTCCAAGGGTGGGCCTGGGGTACGAGCGTGCTGTGAGCCAAAAATTTATCGGGTCATGCCAAGGAGGCAGGGGAGAGGCTAAGTATGGTTAATTTGAAAAAATAAGGCCATTTGGGTAGTCAAACGAGCGAAATGGTGCAAATAGGGCATTTTTGAGTTAAGCCAGTGTATTATGGTTTTGGGGTGGGCTCAGGGTATGGGTGTGTTGTGGGCTAAAAATCTAACAAGTCTTTCTAAGGAGGCTGAGGAGCGACCTAGTGTGGGCCGTTTGAAAAAATGAGGCTATTTGTTTGGTCAAATGGGAGAAACGATGCAAATGGGGCATTTTTAGGATAAATCAGTGTGCTATAGCCTACGACTCTGGGGTTGGACTTGGGGTATGGGCCGACTGCGGTTCAAAAATTGATTGGGTCATTCCAGGAAGGCTAGGGAGTGAACTAGTATGGGCCGTTTGAATAACGGGGCTAATTTGGTGGTCAAATGGGCGAAACGGTGTGAACGAGGAATTTTTGGGCCAAATCGGTGTTCTATAGCCCACGGTTCTAAGGGTGGGCCCAAGGTACTAGCATTTTGTGGGCCTAAAATTGATCGGATCATGCCGGGGAGGCTTAGAAGCGGCCTAGTGTGGGCCATTTGAAAAAAGGGCCATTTGGGTGGTCAAACGGGTGAAAAGACATGAGCGGGGCATTTTCAAGCCAGATCGATGTGCTATAGCCCACGATTCTAGGGACGGGCCCGAGGTCCGGGCGTGCTGTGTGTAAAAAATTAACCTAGTCATTCCAGGGAGGCTGGAGAGTGGCCTAGTGTGGGTTGTTTTAAACAACAGGGTCATTTGGGTGGTCAAACGGGCAAAAAGGCGCGAATGAGGCATTTTTGGGCCAAATCCATGTGCTATAATCCACGGTTCTGGGGTGGGCCCAGAGTCCGGGCATGTTATGGGCCAAAAATCTATTGGGTAATGCCAAAGAGGATGGAAAATGGCCTAGTATGAGCCATCTAAAAAAATAGGGCCTTTTAGGGCAAAATCGATATTTTATATCCTACGGTTTCTGGGGTGGGCCCAAGGTTCGGGCGTGCTATGGGTTAAAAATTAATTGGGTCATGCCAGGGAGGCTGAAGAGCAAACTAGCATGGGCCGTATGAAAAAATAGATCTATTTGGGTGGTCAAACAGGTGAAACAGTGCGAATGGGCCATTTTCGAGCCAAATCGATGTTCTATTGCCTATTATTTTGGGGTTGGGCATAGGGTCCGAGCGTGCTGTGGGACAAAAATTAATTGAATCATACCAAGGAGGCTGGGTTGTGGACTAGTATAGGCCGTTTGAAAAAATGGGGCCATTTGCGTGGTCAAACGGGCGAAACAACTCAAACAGGGCATTTTTAGGCCAAATCGGTATGCTATAGCTCATGGTTCTAGTTGTGGTCCTGGGGTCCCAGCGTGCTAAAGGTCAAAAATCAATCGGGTTATGCAAGGGAGGCTGGGGAGCATCCTAGTGTGGTCCGTTTGAAAAAAACATGGCCATTTGAGTGGTCAAACAGGAAAAACAGTGCGAATGAGGCATTTTTGAGACAAATTGGTGTGCTATAGCCCACAGTTCTGGGGATAGGCCCGGGGTTTGGTCATGCTGTAGGCCAAAAATTGATCGGGTCGTATCAAGGAGGCTGGAGAGCGGCTTAGTATAGTTTGTTTGCAAAATTGGGGCTATTTGGGTGGTCAAACGAGCAAAACGGTGCAAATTTGGCAATTTCGGGCCAAATCAATGTGCTATAACCCACGATTATGGGGTGGGCCCTGGATCCAGGCATGTTGTAGGCAAAAAATTGACCGGGTTGTGTCAAGGAGGCCGGGGAGCTGCCTGGTGTGGTCTGTTTGAGAAAACGAGGCCATTTGGGTAGTCAAACGGGCAAAACTGTAAGAACGGGGCATTTTTTAGCCAAATCGGTTTGCTATAGCCCACGATTTTAGGGGTGGGCTCGAGGTCCGACGCGCTTTGGGCCAAAAATTGATAGGGTTATGCCAGGGAGGTTGGGGAGTTGCCTAGTGTAGGCCATTTGAAATAATGGGGACATTTGGATGGACAAATGGACAAAACGGCGGGAATGGGGCAATATCTAACCAAATTGGTATATTATAGCCTATGATTTTGGGGGTGGGCCCAGGGTACGGCCGTGTTGTGATCTAAAAATTGACTGGGTTATGCCAAGAATGTTGGGGAGTGGCTTAGTGTGGGCTATTTGAAAAAATGTGGCTATTTGGGTGGTCAAACGAGTGAAACAGCGTGAACGAGATATTTTTAGGCCAATTCAGTGTGCTATAGCCCACGGTTCTGGGGTAGGCCTGGGTTTGGGCGTGATGTAAGATAAAAATCAATCGGGTCATGTCAGGGAGATTGGGGAGCGGCCTAGTGTGGGCCGTTCGATAAAATAGGGCTATTTGAGTGGTCAAACAGGCAAAATGGAGCAAACGGGCCATTTTTGAACCAAATCGGTGTTTAATAACTCACGGTTCTGGAGGTAGGCTTGGGGACCAGGTGTTCTATGGTTAGAAAATCGATTGGATTGTGCCAAGGAGTCTGGAGAGTGGCCTAGTGTGGGCTATTTGAAAAAATAGGGCCATTTGAGTGGTCAAACGGCTAAAACAGTACGAACAGGGCATTTTCGAGCAAAATTGGTGTGCTATAGCCTACGGTTTTGGGGTAGGCCTGGGATCCAGGCATGCTGTGGGCCAAAAATTGATTAGGTCTTACTAGGGAGGCTGGGGAGAAGCCTAGAATGGGCCATTTTAATGGTCAAATCGGTGAAAGGGCGCGAACGGGGCTTTTTCGAGCGAAATCGATGTGCTATAACACAAGTTCCTGGGGTTGTCCGGATTCAGGCGTGCTGTGTACCAAAAATTGATGGAGTCGTGTCACGGAGGCTGGGGAGCGGGCTAGTATAGGCGGTTTGAAAAAATGGGGCCATTTGGGCATCAAACGGGCGAAACGATATGAATGAGGCATTTTTGAGTCAAATCAGTGTGTTATAACCCACAATTCTGGGGGTGGGCTTGAGGTCCAGACGTTTTACGGGTTAAAAATTAACCGAGTCATTCCAGGGAAGTTGGGGAACGGTCTAGTGAGGGCTGTTTGAACAAACGAGGCCATTTGGGTGGTCAAACGGGCAGAGCGTAATGAACAGGGTATTTTTGAGCCAAATCGGTGTGCTATAGCTTGGGGTTTTGGGGGTGGATCCGGAGTCTGGGCGTGCTGTGGGGCAAAAATCTATCGGGTTGTGCTAGGAAGGCTTGGGAGTTTTCTTGTATGCTGCGTTACAAAAATGGTACTATTTGGGTGGTCAAATGGGCAAAACGGTGTGAATGGGGCATTTTCAGGCCAAATCTGTGTGCTATAGCCCAAGGTTCCGGGCATGCTATGGGTCAAAAATCGATCGAGTTGTTCCAGGGAGGCTAGGTAGTGACCTAGTGTAGGCCGTTTGAAATAATGGGGCTATTTAGGTGGTTAAACGGATGAAACGATGCAACCAGGGCTTTTTCAGGCCAAATCAGTGTGTTATAGACTATAGGTAGGCCTGAGGTCAGGGCATGTTTGGGGCCAAAAATCTATCAGGTTGTGCTAGGGAGGCCGAGGAGCGACTAGTGTAGGCCGTTTGAAAATACGAGGCCATTTAGGTGGTCAAACAGACGAAACAGTGTAAATGGGGCTATTTCGAGCCAAATCGGTGCGCTATAACCCATGGTTCTTGGTCTGGGCCAGGGTTCCGGGAATTTTGTGAGATAAAAATCGACCAAGTCGTGCTAGGGAGAGGCCTTTTCATACCCTATTTTTATCTGAGGTTAAAACGAGCACGACGTTATGGACTCTAAAAGAATGAAAATTTGCACAGAGTCGCCATCTAATTTTTAAGAAAAATAAGGAAACCTATTGAAGTATTAACATGTGATTAATGTTTTTAGTCTGCGAAAAACCAATTGAGATTCTAGGTAAGGGTTCAAGTTATTCCGAAGAGAAGGGGTTAGGCATCTTTCAGAATCCACAAGTGTGGTACCCGGCTAGACTAAATTTTTCAAAGAGGGAGGAGGTATAAGAAATAATGTAGAAGTGTATGTGTTAAATATAAAATACTATAAATGTTTAAAATTATGTAAAGATGTATGTATATTAAATATATAAATAAAACATGTTATTATAAAAAAAGTAAAAGATATGTATAAAAATATATGTGTAAAGAAAAGTATTTTATGTTGTGTGAAAGAAAGTATATCTTGATATGTCATGAAGAGAAAGAGAAAAATAATGTTCTTTGTTTGATTAAAGTTTATGAAAAAGTAAAGATTTACTTTAACAAAAAGATCATAATGTTTATGATGTCAAAGTATGTAAACTAATTTGATTAATTTAATTTATTAGTGTAAACATTAACGACCTAAGTTTGCATAAACGCGAGGTGTAGTTGTATAAAGAAAATTTCGCCCAACACCCCAAAAATAAAGTTTTCACTATAATAACATTTGTACAAATATAAAAATACAATACAAAATTAAAAGGGTCTCTTTGAATGCAACTCTCGACGAGTAATTCAAATAACCTGTATAAACACTTGTAAAAATATTAGTAACGAATAAATAATAATCAAAATAAATTGAACAAGTATGTGTGTATATAAATATTTAAAAAGATTTTTTTTATTAAAAAGTGGGCTCAGATAAAGTCATGACTGCGAAATGGTTGCTCAATTAATTGGCCGTCCTAAATCGTTTTGCTACGAAGTGGTTGCTCAATTAATTGACCGTCCTAAATTGTCTTGTCAAAATCTGAATTGTAAAATCTTGTATTGTTATAAAGTTTCATCATCGCCCAAAAAATATTTTTTATTACGTATCTGTATACATAAAGTCCGTCTTTTGTTTACGGAGGCCTCAAATTATTAATAATTTTTCATCGGCCAAGTATTGTTCATTATCAGTATAGATGTACAGATGTTCGTAAGTGACAAAATTATCCAAAATTAGAACAGCAAACCCAGAGCAAAATCAGAACAGCAAACCCAGAGCAAAAATGGTTGCAACAGTGAACGTAGGCAAAAAAAAATACATGAACAAATGCAGTCTAAAATAGCAAAATCTCATAAAAAATAGAGTTATCGAAAAATCTGCAACTTCGATCAAATCTATGCAAAAACCAACATACAACATATAAAATCAATAATACTCAATCCACCCAACGCTAAAATTTAAAGCAAAGGTTATTGTTGGCATTGCTTCAATGACTTTCGCCGGAGCAACGCCAGATACATAAATCCTCGGCCAGATCTGACCCATTTTCTATCAAACAGTAGCGAACAGGAGGGTAGAAGGTGTGGCGCCGTTGGTGGTGCTTTCAACGGAGGTTAAGAGAGAAGAGAGGAGGGGTGGCACTGGTCGACAGCCTGTCGGTTGGTTCGCCGGCGGCTGGCCGGCTCTTTGGAATAGACGGCGGAAGTTTTTATTGGTTTAGAGAGAGAAAGATATAGAGGAAAGGTGGAGAGAGAGAAAGGAGATGATGCGATCCGCCGGAGCTTCGGCGGTGGTGGATGGGGCAGCCATGGTAGGTGAAAAGTGAGAGAAGAGAGATGCAGATTTTGTGCGTGCAGTGTATTTGCGTGTACATATGTATGTGGATATGTGTAGTGTATGTGTGTATTGTTGTGTTGTGTCCTATATCTATGGTGTGTTTCGAAGAGAAAAACAAAAAAACGGAATAAATAAAATATGCTTGTGTATTTATGAATATGTGTGTGGGTTTGCAAAGAAAAAATATTTATGAGTTGTAAAAAATAAACATATGTGTATTTTGAAAGAGAGAAAAAAATGAATAAAAATGTCTTCAAAATGTGTCCTCTCACCACCTATTTATACAAAAAATTGAGCATCCCTTTTATCCAATGGATAAAGGGGTGTCCTCTCTTTTTATAATAGAACACCCTTAGGTCCTTAAGCTATTGGCCAAAGGATTTTCATCCTTTTGACCAACGGACAAAATAATTATCCAAAGGGTAGTGTCATTGAGTGGTAATTGTCAGATGTGACAAGACAACACTGAGTGATCATTGTCGGATGTGACAAGACATTATTATTATACTGCACAAAAATAATTGATCCGATTCAGCATTTACGAACTGTAAAATATAGATGTTGAATGAAAAAATGTAAAGAATATTAAAATTATTAAAATATAATTAATTTAAAAATACTGTAATATATATATATATATATATATATATATATATATATATATATATATATATATATATATATATATATATATATAACGTCATGTAGTGCACGTGTGTGGGTGATTGCAAAATGTTAAGAACGATAATGAATTGATAAAAATTCTAAAATTAGAAAAATTATTAATAAATTATAAAAAAATAAAAATATGACAACAAATTTATTAAAATACTAAAGAAAGGATAATTATCAATAATTTATCAAACAATTATAAAAAAATGTGAAAATTAAGCTTCATGCCCTTTAACGAATAAAAAGCCTGAAGACGTTAATTTTAGGCACGGAGAGCAAAAATTGGGTGTCAACATGCCTAGTATGGGAAGTTTAAAAAACGAGGCCATTTGGGTAGTCAAACGGGCGAAACGACGCGAATGGGGCATTTTAGGCCTATTTGGTGTGCTATATCCACGGTTTCGGGGGTGGGCCCGGGGTACGGGTGTGCCCTAGGCTGACAATTGATCAGATCGTGCCAGGAAGGATGGGGAGCATCCTAGTGTGGGTCATTTGAAAAAATGGGGCTATTTGGGTGCCCAAATGAGCATAACGATGCAACAGGGACATTTTTGGGCCAAATTGATGTGCTATAGCTTACAATTATGGGGGTGGGCCCAAGATCTTGGTGTGTTGTGGGCTAAAAATTGACCGAGTTGTGCCAGGGAGGTCAGGGAGCAGTCTAGTGTAGGTTGTTTGAAAAATCGAGGCCATTTAGGTGGTCAAACGGGTAGAACGATGCGAAAAGTGCATTTTTGGAATCGGTGTAATGTAGCCCATTATTTCGGGGGTGGGCAGGGGGTCCGAGCATGCTGTGGGACAAAAATTGATCAGGTCATGCCATAGAGACTGGGGAGCGACCTAGTATGGTCCATTTGAAATAACGAGGCCATTTGGGTGGTCAAATGGGTGAACCGACACAAACGAGACATTTTTGGGACAAATCAGTGTGCTATTACCCACGATTTTGGGGGTAAGACCCGTTACGGGAGTTCTGTAGGCCAAAAATTGACTGGGTCATGCATAGCAATCTAGGGAGCAGCCTAGTATGGGCCGTTTGAAGAAACGGGGCTATTTGGATGGTCAAACGGGTGAAACAGTGCGAACGGGGCATTTTTGGGCCTAATCGATGAGCTATAACCCACTGTTTCGGGGGTGGGCCTAGGATCTTTGCATGCTGTGGGCCAAAAATCAATCAGGTCATGGCAGGGAGGATGGGGAGCAGAATAATGTGAGATGTTGAAGAAACAGGGCCATTTGGTTGGTCAAACGGGCGAAACAGCGTGAATGGAGTATTTTCATGCAAAATTGGTATGCTATATCCCACGGTTGTGAGGGTGGTCCTAGGGTTCGGGCGTGCTGAGGGCTAAAAATCAACTGGATTATCCTAGAGTGGTTCGAGAGTGGCCTAGTATGAGTTGTTTCAAAAAACAGGGATATTTGGGTGGTCAAATAGGCGAGATGGCCCGAACGCGATGTTTTTGAGCCAAATCAATATGCTATAGCCCATGTTTCTGGGGCTGAGCCCGGGGTCCAAGCGTGCTCTGGGATTAAAATCAACTAGATCATGCCAGGGTGGCTGGGGAGTGGCTTAGTATGGGCCGTTTGAAAAAACGGGGCCAATTGGGTGGTCAAATAGGCAAAACAACACGAACAGGGATTTTTCGAGCAAAATGGGTGTGCTATGGCCCACGATTTTGGGAGTGGGCTTGGGGTCCGGGCGTGTTGTGGGCCAAAAATTGATCGAGTCATGACAGAGAGGCTGGGGAGCGGCCTAATGTCAGCCATTTATAAAAATAAGGCCATTTAGGTGGTCAAATGGGAGAAATGATGCAAACAGGACATTTTTGGGCCAAATTTGCGTTCTATAGCTCACAGTTTCGGGGGTTGGCCCAGGCGTGCTGTGGGCCAAAAATCAATTGGATCATCCTAGGGAGGCTGAGGAGCAGCCTAGTGTGACCGTTTGAAAAAATGGGGCCATTTGGGTGGTCAAATGGGAGAAACGATGCAAACGAGGTATTTTTTGATAAAATCAGTGTGCTATAGCCCATGGTTCTGGGGGTGGGCTTGGGGTCAGGGCGTGCTGTGCATAAAAAAATTGAATGGGTCATGCTAGGGAGGTTGAGGAGCGATCTAGTATGGGCCGTTTAAAAAACAAAGCCATTTGGGTGGTCAAACAGGCGAAACGGCATGAACGGGATATTTTTGGGCCAAATCGGTGTTCTATAGCTGATACGAGAACGACTACAGAAGGCACAAGACACATTCTAAATCAGTCCACAATCTTAAGGATCCAAGGACCAAGATGGAGTCCACTCTCGGATTTGCTATCAACAAGAAGAATACAAGACACTATTGTGTATATAACACCAAAACAACTACAAATGTAAGGAACAAGATGAATAACAATAAGACAAGTTTCGAATTCAATAAAGGATCCAAAATAGTTCACTACATAAGATAACAACAACAAAAGTAAAGGATAGATAGTGAGACCAAGATTATTACAAGATTAAGAACTAAAGAGTATATTAAACTCAAAACCCCCAAATAAATGTAATAATCAAAACCACACTCTTACGGTGACCGCCAAGGGAATCATCAACTCACCTCAAGATCCACCATTTTCAAGCAAAGAATAATATTAGCTTTTCCAAGCCCTATACTAAAACTACACTAAGGTGGTCTACTCTCAAGAGAGAGGATTTTAAAGTGTTTCATACATTCATCCTTCAAAAACTAGTAAGAGAAGAACTAAAATGACCTATTTATAGTGTATTACAAAAGAAGACAAAAATACCATTTTGTCCTTAATGAGAGGGGTGATTATGGTATGTAAATACACCATGTGTAATGTCCAAAATACCCTTATTGAAGGGGCGGCCAAGGTGTGTTGGACTTGAATGAATGGGGCCTCTTCAATGCTCTCAAAACCAAGGATGGTTTATATTTCAAGGCTTGTGGTTCTCGGGTTAACAACAACGTAAGCATCCAAGCAACCTTCCGCACATGGGATTGCTTTAAGTCATGCTCAAAATAGGTCCTCCGTGCATGTTCTCGTATCCTCGAGGTGACCAAGTCTTAAGCCTCTATGTGTTGGCCTCCAAAGATGTCATCAAAAGATAAGATGGCCATTTGTCCCATATCATCCTCCGCTTCTTGAAAAGAATTCAACCTTGAATCCAAACCATGCAAAATCGAAGAAAGGACAAATAAATACTAACTTCTCATTGAATGAGGGTTAGGGTTTGCATAACATATCATCTCAGCATGCGAAGGTTGCACATATTTTCAATATAACCAATGATCCTTTGCATTAGATATTAAAAGCTCAATAAAAGGTGCATAAAGGGTTTGGTTACGGGAATTACCAAGAGTGACACTTTGCATGTCATGGAGACTAAGAAACAAGTTGGGTGCACCATCATCACCCTTTCCATATTTGGCACCGAGGTCAAACGGGAAAAGTTGCCATAGACACGGGTCTAGATAACACTCCCCTTTCCCATGGTCTCCTGTAAATGGCATACTCTCTACAATAGCATACATATCATCCACAACAAATAGAGAGTAGAGAAAAGTATCACTCAAGTTGACTTCTACTAAGGTGCCCTCATGTGTGTACTCACTACTAGTTTTCCAATCATCACTATGAGTACTCTCAACAATAAAGTCACACAAAGTAGAAGAAGGAGTAACTTTCAAGACTACCCATTCCTTACCTTTAAGAGTACTCCCATCTTCCAAGAAGAGATTTCCATATTTAGGAGGAATGTTGTCACACTATAGTGGGTTAACATATAGGCTATAGCCTCCAAGGTAAGCTATACCATCTTTTTCACCACTAGGTTCATTGCGAGTGTTTATATCATCTTCAAACAAGATATTATATCGTAAGAGTGCAAAATCCAACCCACGGGTAGATGAACAAGCAAGTTCCTCACTCTCTATAAGATCAATATCAAGTTTCAAAGTGGTTTCAAGCACAAGATTGTCCCATGAATATCTCTTAGGTTCACTCCCTTTTTGTTGACCAACATTTTCAAGTACTTCACTCACTTGAGTACTATTAATCACATCACACACATACTTAAGTGGTGGACAATTTTCACAAATAAGTTGATCAACACCAATTACACAAGACGATGTACTTCCATTTAACATATAGGCTTCAACACTAGGTGGACACAAATTAATCTTACAAGCAGAGTCAATTTGGTCATCAATAGGATCAACTAGTGTATCCACACTCACAACATGTACATCATCAATAAGAGGCAAAGAATCATTAGACTCACAAGTAGGTGCTACTACTCACACTCATTGGGCTACTAGCCACATAATTATCATTCAAATGCACAAAAGTGTAAGAGTTAGCTATTTTACCTTGAAGTTCTTGAGTAGACTCTCCTTTGCCGGGTTGTGAAGGTCCTCCATAAGCTTGGGCAGCAACTTTACTTTGGCATTTCTCTCCTTCACTTTCTATGTCGGTACCTACACAAATGTCCTTAGAAATAGAAAGACAAATAATGTTAGCACGGTTCGGTGGCAATCCCCTCACTTCGCTCTACATAACCTCTCTTTTTTCCACTCTAGGATTACTACCTTGCACACCCTTACTCCTCTCAATATTTTCTCTCTCATAAGCATTTGGATTAGAGTAAGTATTCACTTTTATTTGCGGCTCGGGCAACATGTATGTCACGAGGTGATTTCCCCTCTGGTCTGTTATAACATTAGTCCAATTTTGCACATTTTGAACTCTATGTTGTGAAAACCAATCAAAACCTAAGCATACATGACTGTATATCAAAGGAAGAATATCGCACCACACCTCCTCATGGTATTCAAATTGGGAGAAGAAAACTTTGACCCTCTCGGTAACCTTAAACCCGTCCAAGAAGTATGGTATAAGTAATGGCCCGCGAAATAACCCCAAGTAGACAACCATGGATGGAAGGATATGGTTTCTATAGTAACTATTATTTAACACAACGAGGCAGTCTGGTATCCCACAAATGGTCACCTTTTTAAAGTGTACACTCCTTCTCGGATCAACATTATAAAGCATATGAGTACCCTCGATTTTGGAGATGCATACCCTTTTCTTCTCATTGCACAACCTCCACTAGAGCTAGTATAACCATTCACACTATATCGACCTTGTTAAGAAGTAATACAAGGTGGAGAATATGAATCTCCACACTACTCACGTGTACTCTCATCATAGCTGTCATAAGCTTTGCAAACAAAAGGGTTATACCTAACACCAAATCTAGGTTTGGAGTGAGAAGTGTAAGACTCCTCACATTCCCAAACGTCATCATAAGATCCATCACGAGGTCCTACATTATCTCCAAAGTCACCATAAGTACTAGGCACTTCATTCACCTCATTTTCTCCCTCAAAACAGTAACTTTCAAATCTGCCCAAGTTTTGATCATGGCTATTTTCATAGCCTCCCAATCTTCCTTAACTTCGTAGCCATAAAAACGCTCACTACAATCATAGTTTCCCATATTATAGTCATAATAAACCCAGGCTATCAAAGAAATGTTCCCCTTATATCAACTTTGTACCTACATAATGAACAAACAAGATTAGTAGTAAAAGCTCCTCATCAACACTCGTATACACTCACCTTTGTGATTCTCACAATTGGAGCGACGAATATTGAAAGTTGCTTATACTCCGATAGTAAATAGGATATCAATTCTACTTGGCAGCTGGAATGGATTATTGTTTGATTGACCCAAGACACAACAAATGCAATTTACTTACGAACTTAAAACAAGAAGTTACTATGAGTTAAAAACAAGAAAAGCACACAAATAACAAAGACACGAAAGAAAGATTCAAAAATTAATCAACAACTAAGTAGGTGATTACTAGTTGTTAATTAATTCTAGAATCAAGTAATAAAAATAATGAAATAATAAACTGAAACTTAGATCTACTTAGATTTTATGCGTTTTGTTTGTTTCTAGTGTTAGGTTCTTGTTCCCTAATACTAAGTGAGTCTAGATCTTTGATTTGAGCTTAATCCGGGTAGTTTTGAGATATTCACCATTGTTGAGTTGATGGTTGAACAAACCAGAAAGGTGAATCTCAAAATTTTAGGTTGTTGTTGAGGGATGGATGCTTGAAAACGTGTTGTTGTTGTGGAATTCATGTGTGCTTGAAAAATTCAAAAATCATTCAATATAGAGGCCATTTGCTGAAGGTGCACTTTTGAGTATTCTTGGTGTTCTTCTTGTTCTTAATGTATTGTTGAGTAAGAACATTCAAAAAGGGGTGGTTTGATCTAAAAGAGTGGAAAAAGAAAGTGTGGTCTTTGTTTGTATTGAAACATATTCCAAGGCTTACAAAAGAAGAAAGGAGACAAGAAGGCTTTCAAAAGTCTTGTTACCCACATGGGGGGACAAGAAGACTTTCAAAAGAGCTAACAACCTTTCAAAAAGGTGTCTTTACAAAAAGGTGAAAGGAATCCAAACCTTTTTGAATATTGAAAAAGGCTAAAGAGAATATGATGAGATAAAGAAGGACAAACAAACCCACATTCGGATTTAGCACAAAAAGAAGAGAAAATGCATAAACATAAGGATAGTTAGTGAGACATAAACCTTTACCAATGATAAGAACCAAGGTCCATATTAAACACCAAGACCCATTACGACCAATAAAGGTAACACCACACTCTTACGTTGACATAAAAGGGACTCAAAGCACCCCAAAGCACCAACATTTCTAAGCCGATTGTCAACTCACGTGAATCCACATTCAAGCTAACCCTAATTTCAATTATGTCTTTTCCAAGCCTTACACTAAAAGAGATAAACTCTCAAAGAGAGAAGAAATCTTCAATATTCATCAAAATTTGCCCAAACACAAAAAACGTGATTAACAACTTATTTTGTGATTTTCTACACTTCTTATAGTGTTAGAAACAAGCATCTAACACTAGAAACACACAAAACACACAAAAATCAAGTCTCAAAAATTGAAAAACACTAAAAACGTGAACAGTAAATTTTTCTTTTTCTTTTTTTTCAAGATAACAATTCCAAGATTGATTTTGTTGGAACAAAATCAAACCTTTCTCTCGATACCAAATGATGCGAGAACGACCACAGAAGGCATAAAAAACACTCAAATCAGTCCACAATTTTAAGGATCCAAGGACCAAGATGGAGTCCACTCTCAGATTTGCTATCAACAAGAAGAATACAAGATACCATTTGTATATAACACCAAAACAACTACAAAACATGAGGAACAAGATAATAACAATGACACAAGTTTCGAATTCAATAAAGGATACAAAATAGTTCACTACATAAGATAACAATAACAAAAGTAAAGGATAGATAGTGAGACCAAGATTATTACAAGATTAAGAACAAAAGAGTATATTAAACTCAAAAACCCCAAATGAATGTAATAATCAAAACCACACTCTTATGGTGACCGCCAAGGGAATCATCAACTCACCTCAAGATCCATAGTTTCCAAGCAAAGAACAACATTAGCTTTTCCAAGCCCTATACTAAAACTACACTAGGGTGGTCTACTCTCAAGAGAGAGGATTTTAAGTATTTCATTCATTCATCCTTCAAAAACTAGTAAGAGAAGAACTAAAATGACCTATTTATAGTGTATTACAAAAGCAGACAAAAAAACCACTTTGCCCTTAATGAGTGGGGCAGCCATGGTGTGTAAATACACCATGTGTAATATCCAAAATACCCTTATTAAAGGGGAGGCCAAGGTGTACTGGACTTGAATGAATGGGGCCTCTTCAATACTCTCAAAACCAAGGATGGTTTACACTTCAAAGCTTATAGTTCTCGGGTTAACAACAACGTAAGCATCCAAGCAACCTTCCACACACAGGATTGCTTTAAGTCACGCTTAAAACGGGTCTTTCATGTATGTTCTTGTATCCTCGAGGTGACCAAGTCTTGATCCTCTATGTGTTGGCCTTCAAAGATGTCATCAAAAGATAAGATGACCATTTATCCTGTATCAATAGCTCACGCTTTCAGGGGTGGGCGGGCTCGAGTGTGCTTTGGGGCAAAAATCAACTAGGTCATGCCACGGAGGTTGAGGAGTGGCATAGTATGGGTCGTTTGAAAAAATGGAACCATTTAGGTGGTCAAATGGGTGAAATAAGGCCTACGAGGTATTTTCAAGCTAAATTGGTAAGCTATAGCCCACGGTTCAAAGGGTGGGCCAGGGGTCTAGGCGTACTGTGGACTAAAAATTGATTGAGTCATGTCAGAGAGGCTAGGAAGTAGCCTAGTATTGGACATTTGAAAAAATAAGGCCATTTGGGTAGTTAAACAGGCAAAACAGTGCAAATGAGGCATTTTTGGCACAAATCGGTGTGCTATAGCCTATGGTTTTGGGGTGTGCCCGGGGTCCAGGTATGTTTCAGTATAAAAATTGATCAGGTTGAGCTAAGGAGGATGGGGAGAGACCTAGTGAGGATCGTTTGAAAAAATGGAGCCATTTGGGTTGTCAAACGGGCAAAATAGTGCAAAAGGGGCATTTTTTTGGCTAAATCGATGTGCTATAGCCCACAGTTATAGGGGTCGCCCCAGGGTTCAATCATGCTGCAGGTCGAAAATCAATTGGGTCATGCCAGAGAGGTTGGGGAGCGGCCTAGTATGGGCTGTTTGAAAAAAGGGGCTATTTACTTGGTCAATCGATCAAAACGGTGCAAATCGACGTGCTATAGTCGATGATTCTGGGGGTGGGCTCGAGGTTCAGGCTTTCTATGTGCCAAAAATTGATCAAGTCATGCTATGGAGGTTTGGGAGAAGCCTTGTATTGGTCGTTTAAAAAAATGGGGCCATTTGGGTGGTAAAACGATGAAACGGTGCTAATGGGGCATTTTTAGGCCAAATCAATGTGCTGTAGCCCATGATTCTGGGAGTGGGCCCAGGTTTTGGGCATGTTGTTTGCCAAAAATCTATCGAGTCATGCCAGAGAGGCTGGGGAATAGCCTAGTATGGGCTGTTTGAAAAAATGAGCCAATTTGGGTGGTTAAACGGGCAAAATAACACTAACGGGGCATTTTCAGCCCAAATCAATGTGTTATAACCCTTGGTTCCAGGGGTGGGCCCAAGGTTTGAGCTTACTGTGGGTCAACAATCGATTGGGTTATGTCAGAGAGATAGAGAAGTGGCCTAGTATGGCCATTTTAAAAAAATAAGGTTATTTGGGTGGTCAAACAGGAGAAATGGTGCGAATGGGGCATTTTTGGGCTAAATTGATGTGTTATAGCCCACGGTTTTAGGGGTAGGCTCGAGTTTTGAGCAAGTCGTCTGCTAAAAATTGATTGAATCATGCCATAAAGGCTGGAGAGCAGCCTAGTATGAGCTGTTTGAAAAAATGGTGCTATTTGGATGGTCAAACAAACGAAATGCGTGAATGGGGAATTTTTGGGCAAAATTAGTGTGCTATAGCCCACGGTTTTGGGGTAAACTCGGGGTCCGGGTGAGCTGCGGGCCAAAAATTGATTGGGTCATGCCAAAGAGGCTAGGGAGCGGCCTAGGTGGTCCGTTTGAAAAATTTGGTTCATTTGGGTGGTTAAATGGGTAAAACGGCGTAAATAGGGCATTTTTGGGCCAAATCGGTGCACTGTAGCCCACGATTTTAGGGGTTGGCCAGGCTTTGGCCGTTCTGTGAGCCAAAAATCAACCGGGTCATGCTAGGGAGGTTTGGGAGTGGCCTAGTGTCAGCCTTTTGAAAAAATAGTTTCATTTGGGTTGTAAAACAGGCAAAACGGCGCGAATGGGGCAGTTTTCAAGCCAAATTAGTGTGCTATATCCCACGATTCTTGGGATTGGCTCGGGGTTTAGGTGTGATGTTGGCTGAAAATGATTGGGGTCATGCCAGGGAGGCTTGAGAATGGCCTAGTTTGGTCGTTTGATATAACGAGGCCATAAGACTGTCCAACAGGAAAAAGGACGTAAACAAGGCATTTTTGTGCTAAATCAATGTGCTATAGCCCACGGTTTCAGGGGTGTACCTGAGGTTCGGGCGTGCTGTGTGCCAAAAAATTGACCACATCGTGATAGGGAGACTGAGAAGCAACATAGTGTAGGTCATTTGGGAAAAAAGGGCCATTAGGCGGTCAAACAGGCGAAACAATGCGAACAAAATATTTTTAGGCCAAATCGGTATGCTATAGCCCACGGTTCTAGAGATTGGCTTGGGGTATGGCCGTGCTGTATGCTAATAATTGATTGAGTCATGCCAGAGATGCTAGGGAGCATCCTAGTGTGGTCCATTTGAAAATGATGCCATTTGGGTGGTCAAACAGGCAAAACAGCGCGAACGAGGCATTTTCAGGTCAAATTGGTTTGCTATAGCCCATAGTTTTGGGGGTGGGCCCAGGGTTCGAGCATGCTGTGGGCCAAAAATTGATTGACTTATACCATGGAGGATGGGGCATGGCCTAGTATGGGCCGTTTGAAAAAATAGGGCCATTTGGGTGGTCAAACGGGCAAAACGACATGAATAAGTCATTTTCAGGATAAATCGATGTGCTATAGCCCACAGTTCCGAGGGTGGGCTCGGGGTTCTGGCATGTTGTGGGCTAAAAATTGACCAGGTCATGCCAGAGCAGCTGAAGAGCGGCCTAGTGTCAATCATTTGAAAAAAAGGGGCCATTGGGTGGTCAAACGGGCAAAATGACACGAACGAGACATTTTTGGGCTAAATTAGTTTGCTACATCCCATGGTTTTAGAGGTGGTCCCAGTGTCCGGGCGTGAAGTGGGTCAAAAATCATCCGGGTCATTTTAGGGAGGCTGGGGAAAAACCTAGTGTAGGCCGTTTGAAAAAATAGGGCCATTTAGGTAGTCAAACGGGTGAAACGGTGAGAATAGTGCATTTTCGAGCCTAATCGGTGTTCTATGACCTACGATTTTGGGGGTGGGCTAGTCTTTTGTCATTTTGTGGGCCAAAAATCAACCTGGTCATGACAGGAGGCTGAGGAATGGCCTAATATGGGCCGTTTGAAAAAATAGGGCTATTTAGGTGGTCAAACAAGTGAAACAATGTGAACGAGGCATTTTCGGGCTAAATTGATGTGCTATAGCACACAATTCTAGGGGTGGGCCTGGGTCCAGCGTGCTATGAAATAAAAATCAACTGGGTCATGCCAGGGAAGCACAGAAGTGGCCTAGGGTCGTGCCAGGGAAGAACAGAAGTGGACTAGTGTGGTCCTTTTAAAAAAATGGGGCCATTTGGGTGTACTAAAGGGTAAAACGGTGCAAATGGGGCATTTTTAGGCCAAATTGGTGTGTTATATACCACGAGTTTAGGGGTGGACCTTGGTTTTGGGTGAGTCGTAGGCCAAAAATCAACTGGGTCATGCCAGGGAGACTGGGGAGCGACCTAGTATGGGACGTTTGAAAAAAAAGGGCCATTTGCGTGGTCAAATATGCAAAACGGTTGAAACGACGCAAACAGGGCATTTTTAGGCCAGAAAAGTGTTCTATAGACCACAATTCTAGGGGTGGAACCGGGATACGGCATGCTATGTGCCAAAAATCACCTTGGTTATGCCAAAAAAGTTGGGGAACGTCCTAGTATGAGGCATTTGAAAAAACGAGGCCATTTGGATTGTTAAACGGGTGAAACATCATGAACGGAGCATTTTTGGGCCAAATTGGTTTGCTATAGCCCACGGTTCTAGTGGTGGTCTTGCTGTGGGCCAAAAATCTATCGAATTATTTCAGGAAGGCTAGGTAGCGGCCTAGTATGGGCCATTGAAACAATGGGGCCATTTGGGTGGTCAAATAGGCAAAACGGCGTTAACGGGGCAATTTTAGGTCAAATTGGTGTGCTATAGCCCACGGTTTTGGGTGGCCAGGGCATCGGGTGTGCTGTCAACCAAAAATTGACCGGGTCAGGTTAGGGAAGATGGGAAGCAGCTTGGTGTGGGCTGTTGGAAAAAATTGAGGCTATTTGGGTGGTCAAACTTGCATAACAATGCGAACAACGCATTTTTGGGATAAATTGGTGTGCTATAGCCCGTAGTTTCGAGGGTGGGCCCGAGGTTCGAGTGTGCTGTGGGCCAAAATTTGATCGAGTCATGCTAGGGAGGTTGGGGAGTGGCCTAGTGTGGGCCATTTGAAAAACCATGGCCATTTGGATGGACAAAAAGGTAAAACGACGCGAAAAGGGCATTTTCATGCCAAATCTATGTTCTATAGCCCACGGTCCCAATGGTGGGCTCGGGTTTTGGGTGAGTTGTGGGCCAAAAAATCGATTAAGTCATGCCAGGGAGGCTAGGGAGTAGCGTAGTATGTGCTGTTTGAATAAAAAGGGTTATTCGAGGGTGTGCCGAGATTCGGGCGTGCTGTGCATCGAAAATCGATCAGGTTATGCCAGGGAGTGACCTAGTATGGAACGTTTGAAAAAGCAGGGCTATTTGGGTGGTCAAATGGGCAAAATAGGGCAAATGGAACATTTTTACATCAAAATAGTGTGCTATAGCCCACGATTTTAGGGGTGGGTCCGGGGTCCGAGCATATTGTGGCCAAAAATTAATCGAATCATGCCAGGGAGGTTGGGGAATGGCCTAGTGTGGGCCGTTTGAAAAAACTAGGCTATTTGGGTGGTCAAACTGGTGAAACAATGCAAACGGGGCATTTTCATGCCAAATCGGTGTGCATCGCCCACGGTTTTGGGAGTGGGCCTGGGGTCCGGGAATATTATGGGCTAAAAATTGATTGGGTCATGATTGAGAGGATTGGGAGTGGCTATTATGGTCCATTTGAAAAAATAAGGCCATTTGGGTGGTCAAACGGGAGAAACAATGCGAACGGGGCATTTTAGTGCGGAAAATAATGTGCTATAACCCACGATTCTGGGGTGGGCATGGGGTTCGGGCGTGCTTTGGGCCAAAAATAGATAGGGTCATGCTAGGGAGTATAGGGAGCAACGTAATATGGGTTTTTTGAAAAAATAAGGCTATTTGGGTGGTCAAGCGGGCGAAACGACGCGAAAAGGGCATTTTCAGGAATAATCGGTGTGCTATAGCCCACGGTTCTGGTGGTGGCCCCGAGGTCTGGGGGTCCTAAGGGATAAAAATCAACCGGATTATACCAGGGATGCTGGGGAACGGCCTAGTGTGGGCCATTTGAAAAAGTCAGGCCATTTGGGTGGTCAGACGAGCAAAACAGTGCGAATGAAGCATTTTCTAGCCTAATTAGTATGCTATAGCCCACGATTTTGGGGGTGGGCTGGGATTCAGGCGTGCTGTGTGATAAAAATCAATCGGGTCATGCCAAGGAGGCTATGGAGTGACCTAGTGTGGGCCATTTGAAAAAGCGGGGCCATTTGGGGGAGCGATGCGAACGGGATTTTTTTAGGCTAAATCCGTGTTCTATAGCCCACGGTTCCAGAGGTGGGTCCGGGTTCTAAGCATGCTATGGCCGAATATTGATCGGTTCATGTCAGAGAGGATGGGGAGCGGCCTAGTGCGGTATTTTTGAAAAAACTAGGCCATTTAGGTGGTCAAACAGGCGAAATAGCTCAAATGGGGCATTTTCATGCCAAATCAGTGTTCTATAGCCCATGGTTTCGGTAGTGGGTTTGGTGTCTGGGTGTGTTGTGGGCTGAAAATCAAATGAATCGTGCTTGAGAGACTGGGGAGCGGCCTAGTATGGGCCATTAGAACAAATGAGGCCATTTGGGTAGTCAAACAGGATAAAAAACACGAACGGGTCATTTTAGTGCCAAATTGGTGTGCTATAACTCACGATTCTGGGAGTGAGCTTGGGGTTCGGGCTTACTGTGGGTCAAAAATAGACCAAGTCGTGCTAGGGAGTGTGGCGAGTGGCCTAATGTGGGTCGTTTGATTAAATTGGGTTATTTCGGTGGTCAAAGGGGCAAAATAATGAGAACGAGGTATTTTCAAGCATAATCGATGTGGTATAACCCACAGTTGTGGTGGTGGGCTCAGGTTTCAGGTGTGTTGTGGGTCAAAACTCGATCAGGTCATGCCAGGGAGGCTAGGGAGCAGCCTAATGTGGGTTTCTTATAAAAATGAGGCCATTTAGGTGGTCAAACGGGTGAAACAATGCGAATGGGGCATTTTTGAGCCAAATTGGTGTTCTATTGGTCACAATTCTGGGGGTTGGCTCGGGTGTACTGTAGGCTAAAAATTGATTGGGTCGTGCCAAGGGGGCTAGAAAGTGGCCTAGTATGGGTCATTTGAAATAACGAGGCTATTTGGGTGGTCAAATAGGCAAAAAAATGTGAACGAGGCATTTTCTAGAAAAATCAATGTGCTATAGCCCATGGTTTTGGGGTGGGCCTGGGTTCAGGGCGTGCTATGGGACAAAAATTGATTGGGGCCTGCCAAGGAGGCTGGGGAGTGGCCTAGTGTGGGCCTTTTAAAAAACAAAGCCATTTAGGTAGTCAAACGAGCGAAATGGCATGAAAGAGGCATTTTCAGGCCTCGGTGTGAGCCCGGGTGTACTGTGGGCCAAAATCAATTGGGTCATGCTAGGAAGGATGCGGAGAGACTTAGTATGGTCCGTTTAAAAAAATAAGGCCATTTGGGTGGTCAAACAGGAAAAACGACTCTAATAGGGCATTTTTGGGCTAAATTAGTATGTTATATCCCACGATTCCGGGGGTGGGCCCAGGATCTGGGCATGCTGTGGATTGAAAATTGACTGGGTCATGCCATAGAGGCTAGGAAGGGGCCTAGTATGGGTTTTTTTTTAAATTATTAGGCCATTTGGGTAGTTATATAGGCGAAACGGCGAGGACAAGGCATTTTCGAGCCAATCTGTATGCTATTAGCCCACAGTTTTGGGGGTGGGCTCGAGGTCAAGGCGTGTTGTGGGCCAAAAATCGATTGGGTTGAGCCAAGGAGGTTGGGGAGTGGCCTAATGAGGGTCATTTAAAAAAATAGGTTCATTTGGGTGGTCAAACAAGCAAAACGGTGAAAAATGGATTTTTTTGGGCTAAATCGGTGTGTTACAGCCCACGGTTCTGGGGGTGGGCCCATGATTTGGACGTGCTGTGGGTCAAAAATTGACTGAGTCATGCTAGGGAGGTTGGGGAGTGGCCTAGTATGGGCTGTTTTAAAAAATGGGGCTTTTGCTTGGTCAAATGAGAGAAATGTGCGAATGAGGCATTTTTGGGCATAATTGGTGTGCTATAGTCCACGGTTTCTGGGGTGAACCCGGTGTTCAACCATTTTTTTCTCTAAAAAATGATCGGGTCATGCCATTAAGGCTACAAAATGGCCTTGTATTGGTCGTTTCTAAAAATAGGGCTACTTGGGTGGTCAAACGGTCGAAATGGTGCAAACGGGACATTTTTAGGCCAAATCGATATGCTATAGCCCACGGTTTTAGGGGTGGACCCGGGATACGGTGTGCTATATGCCAAAAATTGACTAGGTTGTGCCATAGAAGCTGGAGAGTGGCCTAGTATGGGCCGTTTGAAAGAATGGGGCCATTTGGATTATTAAACTGGCGAAACACGCAAACGGAGTATTTTTGGGCTAAATTAGTTTGCTATAGCCCACGATTCCGGTGGTGGGCCTAGGGTTCGAGAGTGCTGTGGGCCAAAAATTTACTGGATTATGCCAGGGAGGCTAAAGAGCGGCCTAGTATGGTCCATTGAAAAAATGGGGTCATTTGAGTGGTCAAACGGGCGAAATGGCGTGAATGAGGCATTTTTGGGCCAAATCAATATGCTATAGCCCACGATTTTGGGGGTAGGCCCTAGCTTTGGGCTTGATATTGGTGAAAAATTGACCGGTTATGCCAGGGAAGCAGGGGAGCGTCCTAGTATAGGCTGTTTGAAAATACGAGGCTAGTTGGGTAGTCAAACTTATGAAACGACGCTAACAGGGTATTTTTAGGCTTAATTGGTGTGCTATAGCCCACAATTTTAGGGGTGGGCCCAGGGTTCGGGTGTGATGTGGGCCTAAAATTGACCGAGTCATGCCAGGGAGGTTGTTCAGTGGCCTAGTGTAGGCCATTTGAAAAAATGGGATTATTTGGATGGACAAAAAAGCGAAACGATGTGAACAGGGCATTTTCAGACCAAATTGGTGTGCTGTAGACCATGGTTCTGGGATGGGCGCTGGTTTCGAGAAAATTATGGGCCAAAAATTGATTGGGTTATGTCAGGGAAGCTGAGGAGCAGCCTAGTGTGGGCCGTTTGAAAAAAGAGGGCCATTTGGGTGGTCAAACAGTCCAAACAGGACAAACAGGGAATTTTTGGGACAAATCGGTGTGCTATAGCCCACAGTTCAGGGGTGAATCAGGATTCGGGCGTGCTGTATGTCGAAAATCAGTCAGGTTGTGCCAGGGAGTCTAGGGAGTAACCTAGTGTAGACCGTTTGAAAAAGAAGGGCATTTGGGTGGTCAAACTGGCAACACGACACAAATGAGACATTTTTACGCCGAATCGGTGTGCTATAGCCCACGGTTCTGGGGTGGGTGATACGAGTATGATTATGTAGGTGGAATTATGAGGATGTATGATAGACCCGATACTTGGTGTGTGAAATAAAGTGCAAAGGAGCACCTAAATGGACATCAAAACTGTCCTTACATAGCACTCCATGGGCACCTATTGAAGCATTTGACTAAGGGGCCATTTTGGGGATTTCATATTTTATTTTGTAACCCACTATAAATAGAATAATGTAAGGTTTCATTTATTAGTTTTTTGTTGAAGATGGAAGAGTAACACTTAGAAACATCTCTCTTGTAAGAATGACCCTCCCATGGCCGAAATTGTAACTAGGGAAATCAACTTGAGTGTGGAATCACTCGTGTTGGATTCAAGTTTGGAAATGTTGGACGCTTGGGAGATCAAGGTCACTCTTGTGCCAATGTAAGAGCTAAGTATTTGTTGTGTGTGATGTTTAAGTTCCAAGAGTAGAGTAGGCTTTTGGGTTTTTAAGATTATACCTTCAATTTGTCTAACTATCTATCCTTTTGTTTCTTTGTAATCGTGTAGTAGTATTGATGTTGTAACCGTGTGTTTGTGTTGTTAAGGTGGAATCGGAAATTTGTCTATTTTTCATATTTTTCTTGTTGTGCTGCTGCTGTTTTGGTGTTATATACACCATTGTGCCTTGTATTCTTCTTTTTGGTAGCAAATCCGAGAGTGGTCACCAAAAGAGGTCCTCGGTTTCTTGACTAGTGGACTGATTTTGGTGTTTGTTTCATGTCTCCTTGTCTTTCTTGTATGATTTGGTATCAAATCATGGCTAGATATTGTTCCTACAAGATCAATCTTGGGATTGCTTGTTAGGAAATTCAAAAAAAAAAATGTTGAAAAGCTGAAAAATAAAAAAAGAAGCAAATCTGTCCATTTTGTGTTCTTGGACGAGAATTGTGTTCTTGTTGTGTCTTGGCCGAGATTTTTCTTGTTTTATTTTCTAGATCTTGGTGTCTTTTGTCCTTTTTAGTTGTTTCTAAGTGTTGGTTTTCTTGTTCACTAGCATTTTGAGTTTAGATCTAAAAACTTGAGCTTTGAATATTGATGTTGTTGTTGTGAACAAACTTGAAGAAGTAGCTATTGTGTCTTGAAGATTGTTGTGGTGTTCATCTTGTTCTTCATATATTCTTACAACTTAAGACAACATAAAGTGTAAAATAGATCCAAAAGTTACAAGACCAAAGTTGTAAAGTTGTTTGTGAGAAGACTTGCACACCTCACTTTCTAGACTTGACCACCACTTCGCCTTCCATCAAGCGGACATTTTCTTGTGAAAATAGTAAAGTCAAATTGGGACCTAGTCTTGTGGGACTAGTAGAATCAAATCTCACCCTTTTCAGTTTGAAAGTTGAAAAAGACTAAACCACTTTTACTTTTCCTCCAAAACCAATTATCACCCATTCCAATTTGTGTGTAGATTAAAATTTCAAAAAATGAGGCTATTTGTGTTTTTAAACAAGAGAAACGACGCTAATGTGGAATTTTAGCGACAAATTGGTGTGCTATAACCTACAAATCTGAGGGTGGGCCTAGGGTCAGGGTGTGCTGTGGGCAGATAATAGATTGGGTCATGCTAGGGAGTGTGGTAAGCAACCTAGTATGGGCCATTTAATTAAACAGGGCTATTTGGGTAGTCAAACAGGCGAACCGACACAAATGGGGAATTTTCAGGCATAATTGGTATGCTATTTCCCACGATTCTGAGGGTGGACCCAGGGTTTGGGCATGCTGAGGGACGAAAATCAACCGGGTCATGCTAGGGATGCTTGAGAGTGGCTAAGTGTGGGCTGTCTGGAAAAACCAGTCCATTTAGGTGGTCAAACGAGCAAAACGACATAAACGACACATTTTCGAGCCTAATTGGTATGTTATTGCCTATGATTTTGGGGATGGATCGGGATTTGGGTGTGTTGTGGGCTAAAAATTGATCGGGTCATGCCAGGGTGGCTAGGTAGCGGTCTAATGTGGGCCATTTGAAAAAAGGGGTCCATTAAGGTGGTCAAATGTGCAAAATTCTACGAGCAGGGCATTTTCAAGCCAAATCGATGCACTGTAGCCCACGATTCGGGTGTGTTGTGGGCTAAAAATTGGCTGGGTCGTGCTAGATAGGCTGGAAAGCTGCCTAGTATAGGCCGTTTTAAAAAATGAGCCCATTTGGGTGGTCGAACAATAGAAACAGCACAAACGGGGTATTTTTGGCCCAAATCGATGTGCTATAACCCTTAGTTCTAGGAGTGTGCTCGGGGTCTGAGCGTGTTGTGGGTTAAAATTTGATCGGGTCATGCCAGGGAGGCTGAAATGTTGCCTAGTTTGGGCCATTTGAAATAACGAGGCCATTTGGGTGGTCAAACGAAAGAAACATTGCAAATGGGGAATTTACAAGCCAAATCAGTGTGTTATAGCCCACGGTTCTGGGCTTGGGATCAAGGTTCGGGCATTCTGTGGGCCAAAAATTGATCGCATTATGCCATAAAGGCTGGGGAGTGGCCTAGTGTGGGCTGTTTGAAAACATGGGGCCATTTGGGCGGTCAAACGGGCGAAATGCACGAACGGGGCTTTTTCGGGCCAAATTAGTGTGTTATAACCCACGATTTTGGGGGTGGGCTTGCATTCCAGGCGAGCGTTTGTCTAAAAATTGATCGGGTCATGACAGGGAGGATGGAGACCAGCCTAGTATGGGCCGTTTGAAAAAATGGGGTCATTTGGGTGGTTGAACGGGCAAAAAAGGTGTAAATGTGGTATTTTGGCCAAATTGGTGCCCTATAGCCCACGATTTTAGGGGTTGGCTGAGCTTCGGCCGTTCTGTGGACCAAAAATTGACCGGGTCATGCCAGGGAGGTTTGGGAGTGGCCTAGTGTGGGCCATTTGAAAAAATGAGGTCATTTGTGTGGTAAAACAGGAGAAACGGTGCGTGTGGGGTATTTTTGGGCCAAATCGGTCTGCTATAGCCCACGTTTCATAGGATGTACCTGGGGTTCGGGCGTGCTGTTGGCTGAAAATAAACGGGGTTGTATCAGGGAGGCTTGGGAGCGACCTAGTGTTGGTCTTTTTATATAACGGGGCCATTTGAGTGGTCAAACCGGAGAAACGGAGTGACCAGGGCATTTTCAGGCTAAATCGATATGCTGTAGCCCATGGTTTTAGGGGTGGACCCAGGGTCTGGGCGTGCTGTGGGCCGTAAATTGACCGCGTTGTACCAGGGAGGCTGAGGAGTGACCTATTATGGGTTATTTGGAAAAAGGGGGCCATTGGGTGGTCAAACGGGCGAAACAACACGAACGGGGCATTTTCGAGCCAAATTGATATGTTATAGCCCACGGTTCTGGGGGTTGGCTCGGGTTCTAGCCGTGTTGTGTGTCAAAAATCGACCGAGTCATTCCATAGGAGTTAAAGAGCGGCCTAGTGTGGTCTGTTTGAAAAAATGGGGCCATTTGGGTGATCAAATGGGTGAAACAGTGCGAATAGGGCATTTTCAGGCCAAATTAGTTTGCTATAGCCTACGGTTCTGGGGGTGGGCGTAGGGTCCGAGCGTGCTGTGGGTCAAAAATTGATTAGGTTATGCCAGGGAGGATAGAGAGTGGACTAGTGTGGGTCATTGGTAAAATTGGGGCCATTTGGGCGGTCAAACAAGTGAAACGGCATGAACTGGGCATTTTTGGAAAAAATTGATGTGCTATAGCCCACGATTCTGAGGGTGGGCCCAGGGTTCGAGCGTGCTGTGGGCCAAAAATTGACCAGGTCATGCCAGGGAGGCTGAGGAGCGGCCTAGTGTGGATCATTTGAAAAAAGGGGCCATTGGGTTGTCAAACGGGCAAAACGACGTGAACGGGGCATTTTCAAGCCAAATTGGTGTGCTATAGCCGACGGTTTTGGAGGTGGTCCCGGAGTCTGGGTATTCTGTGGGCCAAAAATTTCTTGGGTCATGCCAGGGAGGCTGGGAGCACCCTAGTGTGGGTTGTTTGAAAAAATAGGGCCATTTGGGTGGTCAAATGGGCGAAACAGAGCGAATGGAGCATTTTCGGGCCTAATTAGTGTGCTATGGCCTATGATTTTGGGGGTGGGCTGGGCTTCAGGCATTTTTGGGTCCAAAATCAATCGCGTCATGCCAAGGAGGCTGGGGAGTGGTCTAATATGTACCATTGGAAAATGGGGACATTTAGGTGGTCAAACATGCGAAACGATGTGAATGAGGCATTTTTGGACTAAATCGATGTGCTATAGTCCACGGTTCCAGGGGTGGAACTGGGGTTCAGGCGTACTATGGGCCAAAAATTGACTTAGTCATGGTAGGGAAGCTAGGGAGAGGCCTAGTATGGACTGTTTGAAAAAACGGGTCTATTTGGATGGTCAAACAGGCAAAACGGTGCGAATGGGGAGTTTTCAGGCTAACTCGATGTGCTATAGCACACTGTTCCAAAGGTGGGCCTGGGGTTCGGGCGTGCTGTGGGCTAAAAATTGACCTAGTCGTGCCTGGGAGGCTAAGGAGCATCCTATTGTGTGTCGTTTGACAAAACATTGCCATTTACGTGGTCAAACAAGAGAAACAACGCGAATGGGGCATTTTTACGCTAAATCGGTATGCCATAGCCCACGGTTCTAGGATGGGCTCAGGGTCCGGGCATGCTATGGATTGAAAATCGATTCAATCATGCTAAGGAGGCTAGCGAGCGGCCTAGTGCGGTCTGTTTGAAAAAATAGGGCCATTTGCGTGGTCAAACGGGTAAAACAACACGAATAGGGCATTTTTAGACTAAATTCGTGTGCTATAACCCACAGTTTCGGAGGTAGGCCCGGGTTTTGGGTATGCTGTGAGTCAAAAATTGACCAAATTATGCCAAGATGGCTTGAGAGCAGCCTAGTATATGCTGTTTGAAAAAACATGGCCATTTGAGTGGTCAAATGGATAAAACGGCAAGAACGGGACATTTTCGGGCCAAATCAGTGTACTTTAACCTACAGTTTTGAGGGTGGGCCTAGGTTCGGGCATGCTCTGCGATAAAAATCAATCGGGTCGTGCCGTGGAGGCTGAGGTACGGCCTAGTGTGTCCATTTGAAAAAATAGGGCCATTTGGGTTATCAAACGGGCAAAACAGCA
Source organism: Capsicum baccatum var. pendulum (assembly GCA_030864225.1). Taxonomy (NCBI): domain Eukaryota; kingdom Viridiplantae; phylum Streptophyta; class Magnoliopsida; order Solanales; family Solanaceae; genus Capsicum; species Capsicum baccatum. The sequence continues at coordinate 251,979,483 of CM061559.1, read as the reverse complement.
CGAGCGAGGCATTTTTGATCTAAATCGATGTGCTATAGCCTATAGTTTTGGGGGTGGGCCCAAGGTTCAGGCGTGCTTTGGGACAAAAATTGATTGGATCATGCCAGGTAGGCTGGGGAGCGGCCTAGTAAGGGCCGTTTGAAAAATGGGGCCATATGGGTGGTCAAACGGGAGAAACGACGCGAACAAGGCATTTTCGGGCCAAATCGATATGTTATTGCCCACGGTTCCAAGGTTAGACACAGGGTACGGGCGTATCGTTGGCCAAAAATTGATCAGGTCATGTCAGGGAGGTAGAAGAACAACCTAATGTAGCCCGTTTTAAAAAATGGTGCCATTTGGAAGGTCAAATAGGCGAAACAGCACTAACGGGGCATATTCGGGCAAAATTAGTATGCTATAGCCCATGATTTCAGGGGTGGGCTTGGGGTCCGAGCGTATTATCTGCCAAAAATTGACTAAGTCATGCCAAAGAGGTTGGGGAGCAGTCAATTATGGGTTGTTTTATAAAACAGGACTATTTGAGTGGTCAAACAGGCAAAACGGCACGAACGGTGCATTTTTGGGCCAAATCGATGTGTTATAGCCCATGGTTCTGGGGGTGGGCCTGGGTACGAGCATGCTATGGGCCAAAAATCAATCAAATCATGCCAGGTAGGTTGGAGAGCGACCTAGTATGGTCCATTTGAAAAAATAAGGCCATTTGGGTGGTCAAACAGGTGAAATTGCGTGAGTGGGGCATTTTTATGCTAAATCGATGTGCTATAGCCCACGGTTCTGAGGGTGGGATTGGGGTACGGGCATACTGTGTGCCAAAAATCAATCGAGTCAGGCCAGGTAGGCTGGAGAGCGGCCTAATGTGGATGTTTTAAAAACAGGGTCATTTGGGTGGTCAAATGAGCAAAACGGTGTGAACAGGGCATTTTTAGGCTAAATCAGTGGGCCTAGTGGTTTTGGCGTCTTGTGGGCCAAAAATTGTTAGGGTCATGCCCGAGAGGCTGGGGAGCGGCCTAGTGTTGGCCATTTCAAAAAATGGGGCCATTTTGGCAGCCAAACGGACGAAACAGCATGAATGGTGCATTTTCAGGCCTAATCGATGTGATATAACCCACGGTTTTAGGGGTAGACCTGGGATACGATGTGCTGTGTGTCAAAAATTGACTAAGTCATGCCAAAGAAGCTGGGGAGTGGCCTAGTATTGGCCGTTTGAAAAAATGGGGCCATTTGGATGGTTAAACGAGTGAAACATCCCAAACAAAGCATTTTAGGCCAAATCAGTTTGTTATAGCCCATGGTTTCGGGGGTAGGCTTGGGTTCGAGCGTTCTGTGGGCGAAAAATTGACCGGGTCATGCCAGGGAGGCTAGGGAGCGGCCTAGTGTGGGCCGTTGAAAAAATGCGGCCATTTGGGTGGTCAAATGGGTGAAACGGCGTGAGTGGAGCATTTTTGGGCCAAATCGGTGAGCTATAGCCCATGGTTTCAGGGGTGAGCCCAGGCTTCGGGCGTGCTATCGGCTGAAAATCGATCGGGTTATGCCGGAAGGTTGGGGAGTGCCCTAGTGTGGGCTATTTGAAAAAATGGGGGGTATTTGGGTAGTCAAATAGGCAAAAAAAACGCGATTGGGGAGTATTCAGGCCAAATCAGTGTGCTACAGCCCAAGATTTTGGGGGTGGGTGACAGCGCACATGCAAGTTTATGTGGTATTATATAGTATTCAAGTGGCCTAATTCTAGCCAAGTATCAATCCTCTAAAATTTAGGAGCAAATTTTAAGAAAAAGCATAAGAAACATACTACTAACATGTAACCATGTAGGGTGGCTAATGTATTTTAAAATTGAAATGGTAATTATGAATTGAAAAAGAATATATAATTATGTTAAAAGTTGGCAACTGATCTGTGATTTTTGAATTACGTTTGTCACATGTTAATTGCAATTGAGGGAAAAATAGAAAGTGGAGTACAGTTGTATTTTTGTTACCGTAATGTTGCAACTGCTATTCAAATGTGTCAAACAAAATGGCCATGGACTAAAATTACTTCGGTCGACTAGCCATTTTATGAAAATTGGCTTAAACATGGGTCATTTGTTTTGAGATGGGTCAACCCATATCTTTTTTCCAAGAAATTAAGGAAATAACTCAAAAAGACTTGGAGAAAATAAAATACTTCAGTGGTGTGATCAAAGAAAATTATTTTGTTAATAACTCAAAGACATATATTTATAACTAAATTTCTAACTAGAAAATATAAAAGTATGCTACTAAACATGTCTTCTAAATTCAAATAACAAACAAAGAGGAAACTAACTCCTAAGTTCAAGCCACACAAGATTCTAACAAAAATAATTTTAAAATCCTACTAGTTAGCTACTTTATTTCTGAGACATATTTTCAACACTCCTCCTTGGATCAAAAATTGAAGATTGTAGTCCCGGCTAAATTTGACCTCATGAACAAATCAACTATTTTATCTCTTATTTGCAAGGCTTGTGTTCATTTTCTATTGGATTACATAAGAAGCTTTTACCTCTCATTTCAACTTGTAAAATCTCCTAATTAGTGGAATCAAAGATCCGACATTATTTGTCTGCAAATAATAATTTAAATCCTTCAAGTCATTAGTTGGACTAACAAACTTTTATCAATATCAGGCAAGTAAAGGACTTTAGAAATTTTGTTTGTACCTGAACTTGCTTTGCTTCCAACAACCCCCTTTCCTTTTGCAGGAATATAATTACCATTTTCAATTCTGACTTTCTTATTTTCTATAGGCACACACTTTTTAAAAGAGTTTTGTCATATGTCATGTGATTTTTACAACTATTGTGAATCATTCAAAAATCAGATTTCTCGATTGAAAAATATGTTGTCACAAATAAGTGGTCTTCTTCTTCTTCTTCATTCGTGACTTGGGCTGCTTCATATTTTTTAGATTTGCTTTTATAAATCACAGCTTCATGACTAAGATGGTTCCAGATCTTATATTGTTCATCAGGTCTTACCCAAAATTTAGATTGAGGATGACCTATTTTGCCACAGTGCTAGCGAGGTTGGTAATTTTTTCTTAAATTATTACCCTTTGAGTCTTGTGGTTGGCTACCAAGGCTCCTTCAATCATACCATCCTACCTCGTAAGCCTCATTTGCTTTTGTATCTGTAGTGTATTTAACAATTCTGCCAAGTTAATCTTGGACAGGTCTTTTGTGTTACTTTCAGGCACTGTAACAAGAATTTTTTCAATAATTCTTAAATACTTAAACTTTGTGCCAAGCAATCTTACCTTGTTAACAATGCCAAGAAGTCGGTTTAGGTACTCTTTGACTGTCTTAGATTTCTTCATCTTTTGTAATTCGAATTCTCTTATTATATTCAACACAATTATGCCTCGTATTCTTCAATTTTCTGTATATTCTTCCTTCAGATAATCTCAAATTTCTTTTGCTAATTTGAAAGCCATAACTTTCATGAAAATTATTGCACACACACTATCAAATAAAGTTGCTTTCACTTTTGAGTTTATAATGTTCTTTTTCTCTTGATTTTCGATCTGGGCCACCGTGGAATTATTGAGCAGTTGAAGAACATCATAATCCTCTTCCACAACCTCTCAAAGATCTAAATCCTCAAGATAAGTCTCCATTTTTACTGTCCAAAGTTGGTAATTTTCATCATCAAAGATAGAAAAAGCTATTTGGGAAAAGTTATCTTCAGAATTGATCTCAATCACAGATTCCACAAGAAAATGACTCTAGATAGCAATTATTGATTTTAGCAAAGAGATTAAGGAAATAACAAATAAAGACTTAGAGAAAATAAAATACCCCAGTTCTGTTGTCAAAGAAAATTATTTTACTAATTACTCAGAGACATGCATTTATAGCTAGATTTATAACTAAAAAATATAAAAATATGCTACTAAACTTATCTACTAAATTCAAATAACAAAAAAGAGGAAACAAACTTAATAAAGAGAAAACTAACTCCTAACACTTTGTTTAGATAGTGGTTTCCCATGGTATGATATGGTATAATTACTCAGATAACCATGTTTGTTTTGATTTTTTCTTAATGTATGGTATGATATGATTTAATTTCATGATTTGGTAATTATGAAAAACCTCACTTTATTTAACCACACATTTTGTGGTATCCCATGGTTTGCTTTTTTTTACCCAATTATGTCCTTACTTAATATAATGTAATCCTATTTTATCCTCCACCTTATATTATTTAACTCCACTTTTTACCCCTCTTAGCTCCGGGACCCATCCCTCCTCCTCACCACCACCACCCCACCCTGCCCCTAATTTTTTTTTAAATTCTTTTTGTAGAGAATTTCAAACTTTTTACTTATCCTACCCCTACCTCGAACGATCCGACCTTGTCAAACACTCACTTTATTTTTCTTTATATTTACTTTTTTAAAAAAAAATTCAAAAACTTTTTCTTACTACACCCTCACCCCGAGCACTTTCCCCCACCTACTAGCCCTCCCCCATCAATTTCTTTTTTATTTTTTAAAACTGTCAAGAAAATTTTCTTACACCACCCCCACTGCCTACCAGCTCCTCCCCCCCCCCCCCCATAAAAAAAAATTAAATTATTTTTAATAGAAAAAACTTTTTTTCTTACACCTTACCCTCCCCCTACCCCCAAATCCACTACACCCACCCCAAATATTTTTTCAAAAAAAAATTAGTCTTTTCTCATTCCACCCCCTTTGTCATGTTCATTTTCATTATTTTGTGTTAAATATATACAAATATTTTTAGAAAATATTTTTCTACTTGTGTTTCGAACACAAGAAAATAAGTAAGAAATAATTTATTTTTTTAGAAAATATTTTTTTATTTCATACCGAACACACTCATAGCATAAACATATGCATTCAAACTTTGTACTTGTCATAGGTGTCAGATCTCAAAATATCAAAAAGAAATAAAATTTATTACTATAAAAAAAATGAAGGAAAAATGGTTTGATGGACCCTTGTACTATGCCTGTTTTGTAATGTGGACACTTCTACTTATATGTTTATCATCTAGGCCCTTGAACCCACTAAAAAGCAATATTTTAAACACATTTTTTGATGTAGCATCCTATGTGACTGGGACCATATAGGAGCATGTACTTTAGCCTCCTAGCACGCGTCAACCATCAAAAAACCCCTAACGTTCATAAAAGACCTTATAAATGCTCCTTCTTCCTCATTTGCTTGCAACACCATTGTTGGAACAATTTGAGCTTTTTTTCTCCCTTCGCTATTTTTTCTCTCTTTAAGTTCTTGTTCCTTAATTTTTTTCCTTCTTTGTTTGTAATATTGAAAAGTTAATTTTTTATGTAATTTTTTGCAACACCATGATAGTTCGGGTTTGTTATTGTGGGCTTTACGCTGAACTTAAGATGTCAAGAACACCAACCAACCCCAAAAGAATATTTTGGGTCTGTCAAAAAAATAAAGTTGGTAATATTGTGGGTTCTTTCGATGGGCTGATGAAAATAAATAATATAAAGGCAGACATAGAAGGCAATGAAGACAAGAAGGACTGGGAAGATATGAAAGGCACGGAAGACATGAAAGATCAAGCATTAGTTTTGATATTATTGCTATCATTATTGTTTTCATCTAGTTTCTCTCTGTTGTATTTAAGATGGCTTGATCTTTGTAGTTACAATATGCAATGAAAATGAAAATTAAATTTAATAACAAACACTATTTTGCCAACATAAAAATCTTTAATATATAATGTCTTAACAAAAGTTGAAATAAAAAAGCTTGTCTTAACAACATCTTAAATGAGAATTGTACCAGAAGTCTTAAAAAATTATCTTAACAACACTTGGGATCAATATAAAAAAACAATTATACTAATGTGTTCCTTAAGTGCTTGTTGTGGACTGATTCTTGTTGGCTTTAGTGCTTGATGTGGCTTGACTGGTTGTAGATGATTTTGCCTTTGATCTTTTGTAACTCTATTCTTGTAGATGCCTTTGAGTTACTGCAGCTCCACCTTTTAACCTTAGTCCATTTGGTTTGAAACCCACGTCAATATTGGTTGAAACTGAACTAATAAGTGTTGGACTATGTAATACTTTATCAGTATTTCCAGACTGTAAAAATAAAAAAATCATCTATAGATGCACTAATTAATACTAATTAAATGTAAATTACATAATAGGAAACTTACCCTCTCTACCACATTGCCACTTGGTCCAAACAACACACCAAAACCAGCTTCTTTTGCCTTCTTTTACCTTGGTCTTTTATATGTAAGATTTACACCACCTCTCAAAGTTGTACTAGTCTTCCTCTTTTGGGCAACAACACCACTAATAGACTGCTGAGTTATAGATTGTGCAGCATTATCACGTACTGCTGAAGTGGTTGTGGGCATCACAACAGCTACAGGCCTTATATCAGTTGTTGAGGCACTTGCAAGCCTTACACCACCAACTGATGCAGCATTTGTAGGACTTTCTGCAGCTCTTGATGCACTGTGAGCATTTGCAGGCCTTCATGCACCTCTTGGTGCACTGTGAGCATTTGCAGGCCTTCTGTTGTTTGGTTTAGCATTTGCATGCATATCTCAAGCTGTTGAAGCATTTGCAGCTCTCTCAGTAGCAGCAACAACAGCTGCAATACTAGTGCTGACTTGCACACTTGGTTGACTAGCATAGCTACTACTGAAATCTTTTTTCTAAAAATAAAAATATGTAAAGGTCAAAAAAAATTCAAAAGAGTAAAATTCATTAATAAGAAAAGATTTAGCTTACCAAAGTTGGACATCCTTTCTTGTTATGTCCAATAGACTTGCATACAGAATATGTCATTTTTCTTCCATTTCTTGTAGCCTCTCCAAGTTTTTTCTTAATGGGTTCATCCTTAGCTTTCTTTCTATTTTTACCTGGCCTTCCTAGCATAGAAGTAATCTTAGGTGGCTCAATTGGTGGTCTTGTGCTTCTTGGCCACATCTTAATATTTGTAATTGGTTGAATATACTATCATATGTCTTCAAGTATGTTTTTCTTTGATACCAGTGATTAAAAAATGACTCCACATTCCATCCATTTTAATGTATTGCAGCAATTGCATGTGCACAAGGAATTTCCTTTAGTTGTTATGACCTACAACTACATTGCTTCCTCTTCACATTAACAATATGTGTATAACGTGGATCACCAATCTTAAAGCCCATATCACCATTAAACCTCACCTCACACTTGGCTACATATTCACTATTCTCTGCAAGAACTTCCATATCCATTGGTGATACATCACTGATCCATTTTTTAGAAAAATCTCTCATTTGATTCATTCTTTCCATGACTTTGCATCCTATTTACTCCAACATAGTGATAATTGTTTTGAACCTAGCAGCTAAAATCCAACTATTGAAAGTCTTACACATGTTGTTCTCAGCCATATCACATCTGTTATGTTCCTTTAAAAAGGCCCTACATCATGCCCCTTTGTGGTACTTGAGCAAATCTTCCACAATTCCAACACCCAACTCACTCATTTCATTAAGTTTTTGTTGCAAATACACTTCAAATGGGCCCTTGCAACCTACCAAATTTTTTTTCTCCTTTCTTCACCACTCTAAACCTGCTTTCAGTTGGCCCATATATGTCTAGCGCACCATCTATGATCACCCCCATTTTCTTTAAGTTTTAAATCATGGCTGATACACCTAAGTAACCAAGACCATGTGTCCTTAGTTTCTTTATCAACCACAGTCCATGCTACTGGGTACATTTGATTATTTCCATCTTTGGAAATGCAAGACAACAAGATACCTTTGCATACAGCCTTGAGAAAGGCACCATATAAACCAATTATTATTCTGCAACACTCTTTCTATCCACTTTTAAGGACCCAAGACAAATATAAATGCCCATAAACACCTCTTTTCCTGGAATTACATTCTTGGATGTCCTAATAGATATAGTGGTACCAGGATTGGTGGTCCTCAACTGTTCAGCATAGTCATACCACCTACTAAACTCTTCAACGAAATCACCAACATGTTCATTCATAATTCTGATTTTTATCTTTCTACAAGTTGTTTTACTAACATACAATCCATAGTCCTTTCTTAAAAGTGCTTAGATCTGATGCAATTTTATTGATAGATCACTCATAATTCTATCCTTGTAATGCTTACTAATCCACAAAAGGTTACACATCTTATTTCTTATCCTTTTAGAACACTTGTGTACGGGAAAGTAAGTTTTCACACTATAATTTCCTGTGATATCAACAATTCTAAGAATAATCAAAGGACAACCCTTATGCTTACACTTTGCCATTACATTTTTCTTCTCATTAGGTTTCAACTTAAGGTTCACACCTTTTTGAATAGAGTAACTCTACAGTGCCTCTCTTAACTCAACAACATTCAAAAAAATCATATACAACTGAAAACATACCTTCTTTATAGTTTTATCAAAGTAGATCTTGCTAGATGAAGTTCTAGGTAGTGGATCTACCACTTCATCATCATCAACAGGATCTCCTTCTTCTTCATCACTAATCTCACTACTCGGATCTGAACTATTAAAATAAGGGTCATCGCCACCCAGATTACCTTCATATCTAACCCCCTATTCTAATAAATATCCTCAAAACCAATATCTATACCTACTGGTCCAGATGGTATCTCATTTAGATTCACCCTATTAGCCTTTTTTTTGCTTGTTTTTCAATGTTAGACTTCCTAGCTTCAAGCAACTCTTCATAAAAATCACTCAACTCTTTAATATGTTTATCAGCATGATAAAGTGAATCACCATAAGAATCAGTGATACAAAATCTAATTCAGAATCAGATGTTTGAAGATGGTATATGGAAAAATCATTAACTTGATCTTCACCTAAGTCTTCTAAAAAACCTTAGATTTTTCTTTGTTTGCCTTAGGAGGATTATTTTCATTTATTTACTCATCTTCATTTATATCCAATGGATGAGATGAAGACACATCAGCCCTATTAGTTTTAAAAGGGGTTGTCACGTCACCATTAATAAGTAGTAATAATGGTGGAGTGGCTGTCACATCATCATTAATAACTATAGGTTTACTAATTTGGTGAACAATATATACATTACCAAAACTCCATGTTTTAAACTATTGGTAAATCTTAAAACATCAGCATCACTATCTAACGTGTAATAATAGCCTTTTTTATTTACTCTACACCAAAAGCTTTCAACTTTTTCCATATCAAAATCTACTGCTAAGTTATGAAACAACATAATATGAAGCTCATCTACATCTACTCTAATTTTATCAGGAATACAAACTCCATTTGCATACCTTAGATCAGGGTCTGACAAAAAGACCTCCCCCCCGTAGGTGAATTGAAGTTTTACAATTGTGTCCATTTATTTAGAAAATCCATACAATGATAAGATAACATATACATTAGTCAATTATCCACAAAGCCCTAATTTTTAAAGAAAAAAATAAAGGAATAAAAAATCAATTCTGATTTTACCAAAAATAAAATCCTAAAATGTAATCGAAATAACAAAACACACCATTGAAGGCACAAAACTTCTATACACACGTTTAATAGGAGCATTAAACAACAAAAAAATTAAAAGCCCCAAAATTTTTGAACCTAATTCTAAATTTACCAAAAAAATTTGAAAATGTAATTGAAATAACAAAACATGCCATTAAAGGCACAAAATTGCAACAAATAGGTATAATAGGAGCATTAGACAACACATAAATCAAAAACCCTAAAATTTTCAGACCCAATTATCATTTTACGAAAAAATCCTAAATTCTAATTAAAATTTCAATATATACCATTGAAGGCATATCACCACTACAAATACTACCTGCAACAACACTACATACAAAATAGAACAAAACCACCCAAAAGATTGAAGAAAAAAGTTCATAATCGCGAAAATCCTAAAACCACTAAAACGGACTCCATTAAATCGACTAGAAGCTTCAAAATAAACTATCAAAAACTACAACTACCCCAAAATATTAAATACTTACACGGATTGCAACAACCATCAACAACAATCAACCTAAATTAAGTTAAAATTAGGAAAATTTTGAATTTGGGATGATAGAGACGAAGGACGAAGAAGAAGGGTCTCAAATGACCTAATTTTTTAGTTCAACTTTACTATTTATACTCTAGACAAGTCATTTCCTACGTGAAAATTATTTTACAAATATTTGATGATGTGTCCGCGATTGTGCAGCACGTTTAACTGAGTAGACCTACAAAGAGTTTTAAATGTTGTTTTTAGTGGGTTCAAAGGTCAAGATGACAAACATATAAGTAGAAGTGTTCACATTACAAAATAGACATAGTACAAGGGCCCATCGAACCATTTTTCTAAAAATGAATCCAGTTATATTTAATTTGATCTACTCTTTTATTGACTTTATTGAAATTTACATGAATTTAACAACTTAATATATCTACATGACATAATTTATGATAAATTAGTAGGAATAAAATTAATTTATTAGCAATTATTGATAAACTTAACATTTATAATAATTAAGGGGATTTTAGTAAATTTACTAGTTACGATACAGCACCATACTGTCAAACCAAATAATAAAACTGTTACTCCCTCTGTTTAAAAGAGAATGACCTATTTTTCTTTTTAGTCCGTTTTAAAAAGAATGACCCCTTTCCTTTTTTGACAACACTTTAATTTCAACTTTCCACATGGCATATTTAGGACCACAATATTAAAGAAAATTTTGGTACATTTGACACAACTTTAATTTAAGCCACAAGATTCAAAAGTCGTCTTTATTTTCTTAAACTTTGTGTCAAGGCAAAGTAGGTCATTCTCTTTGAAACGGAAGGAGTATTAAACAACAATGAACGATACCGTCAATCCAAATATTAAATTGTAGAGAAAAGACATATTTTCCCCCCTGAACTTGTCCTCCCAACTCACTTTAGCACTTAAACTTAACTTCCATTTATTTACCCCCCTTAACATCTTTAAAGAGAATTATTTTAACCACTTAACATCCCGTGTGTAAACAAGTGTTGCTGGGCACGTAAAAACTCATTTTTGTCTTTTTAATTTCTTTGCTCTTTCTTTTAAATACCCGTTTGAACCCCCCTAATGGTTATATCCATTATTTTATAATAAAAAAAACCCTAATTTATCCTCCTTTTCTTCATCTTCAATCCAAAATTTCTTCAATTCATGAAAGTTATGCAAAAATTAAAATTTCTTTCTCTTTATTTGTATTAAGCCACATAAATTTGTGATTAAAAAATATAAAATCGAATTAATTTTAGCTTCGTCTCTTTCCGTATTAAGGTATAATCTCATTCATTACTTTGTCTATGTTTTGTTAGGAATTACTTTCGTAATGAATTTCTGAATTACTTTGTTTATTGTCTCCTTTAATTTTATTTTATCAGCTCCTTTAATTTTGTTTCTAAATTTTATATTATTTGTTGAAATGAATTTCTTGTAGCACACAGTAATAAAGTCAGTTAACTTGAGTAAACTATGTATGGAGGAAAATAATTCTGCTTTGAAACAAGTTATTCATTGTAACCATGAAATTTTGTGGCATTTGAAGACATCTTAGACTTCAAGTAATCCCAGTAGAAGGTATTGGGCATGTCCTTATTATGGGGTAAATATCAAATTTTACATTTTCTCTTGTTATTTCAACAGAATTGATTAAGAGAAATGAGGTTAATTCATTCTTTATTTGTCACCATTGAAGGGTCCAAGATCTTGCGACTTTTGGCGTTGGAGGGATTCAGAAGACATTGATCCGAGGTCCAAATATGTGATTCCTAAACTAATTGAAAAACTAGGTGAGCTTGAGAATGTAGTTGAATCTTGTCGTTTCAATGAAGTTGAAAAATTGATTGGATTGAGAAAGTCAATCATGGAAGGTTCAGAAGAAGTTGACAAGCCTAAAGAATCCAAACACGATGATAATGGAATTAATATGAAATTGGAGAAGTTGGAAGAAGAGATTTGAAATATCAAGGAGAAAGAAAAGAATTGGAGACAAATAGCTGAAGGAAGGACTAGAGACAATACTCACTTCTTTGTTGTGTTTTTTGTTGTATATTAGTAATAGCTTTAAGCTATTTGGGTGGGATGCTCTATATGAAAAATGGTTAAATGAGGTTACCTTAGCACTAGGTTGTTGTTATATGATGTGTTACAAATTATTGTGTTGAGTATTGGGTGAGATGTGTTGGATTCTCTTATATATATGAAGAAGAGAAAGGTTACTAGATGAAGTGAATGATGTTTGTTTATCTTTTGTAATGGTGCAACTTATACTTCTTTTGTGTTTGTTTGAGTATTTATTGTTAAATTGATTGCATTTGAATCATTTAGTAGCCAAAAAATAAGTGCAGGCAACAAATTACAATTTGAAACTGCAAAATGTCAAAATACTGCAGGCATAACATAATAGAAATGCAGTCACAACTGCTGATATTTCAACAGAAACATTAGCTAAAAAAATGCAATCATAGCTGCTGATATTTCAATAGAAACATTAGCCAAAAATACAGTCATTACTGCATCATTGTTTTCAAAACATGTCAAATTAGTCCAGTCACAACTGCATAGTTGAAGTCACCACAACTGAACTACTAGCTAATTTAAAATCACTACTGTTTCATTTTACACCATGAATACACAAGGAGAAAAACATAATCAGGCTTCTAATGGAAAGTTGTTAAACTTGTTTGGCTTAGATGATTCAGTTCAGCAACATTTGGCCTTGTCTTCATTCTTTTCTGTGCTCTTATGTCTTCAAGTCCTTGTTGCGTCACAACTTTCTTTCCTTTTCATTTCATACCTGAGGTTGGTTTATGATATCCAAGATTTCCAGTCACTATGGAGGAGTTCATAGGTATTCCAGGCTGACAAAAATAAAAGAGAACAAATTTAACTAAAGACTTGAAAAAGGTTTACTTTAAACTAGACAAATATAATCAAGAAATTTTAACTTACATTGAGGATTTTAAAACCACTCTCTGTATGAAGCACCTCCATTCCAACCATCTTGGGTCTTTTATAAGTTTTCCCTCTACCTTTGCTAGCACTAGTGACACCATTTCCTCTTGATGTACCAGCACAACCAACAGCAGCAGCTCCCCTACCTCTACCAGCTTCACCAATAACTGCAGCACCAGCTCCACTACCTCTACCAGTTCCACCAACAACTGTAGCTCCAACTCATCTACCTCTACCAGCTCCACCAACAACTGCAGCACCAGCTCTTTTAACTCTACCAGCTCCACCAACAAATGCAGCACCAGCTCCTGTACCTCTACCAGCTCCACCAAGAATTGCAGCATCAGCTCCTCTACCTCTACTAATAGCACTATCAACAACATAAGTTGCAGTTTTTTTTCTCTATCAACACCCATAGTAGCAGTAGTTGTTGCAGGAGATCCTCTTCCTCTACCAGTAGTTGCTGCTGCTGCAGAAGCCTACAATACATAAGAAAAAATATAATGAGAGTAAAAAATAAAAGAAAATAAAAGAGAATTAAAATACTAGTAAATTATAAGTCAAATGTTACCTTTGTAGATCCTTTTGGTCTTCTTCTTCCTCTACTAGTGCTTGGTGTTGCAGAAGAAGGACCTACACTAGTTCTAGTGGAATTTTAATTCAATGGAAAACTCTTTTTATTATGACCCTTGTTATGACATGTGTTGTAGGTCATCTCAACACCCCTCTTTGACAACTTTCCAGTCCTGTTTTCATTCTGCTCTCTTTTTCTAGATTTACCGGGTCTGCTTGGAAGTTTTCTTATTGTATGTGGTATAACAGAAAGATTGGTTGACTTGGGCCACATTTTCATACTAGTACCAGGATGAATTAAGTAACTATAATTCTTGAGGTAAGTTTCCTTGGTATATCAATGTGCAACATAGTTAATGGGTTTTAGCTTTCTGAAGTGTAGTGCAGCTATGGAATGACAACAAGGTATACCTTTTAACATCCAAGACCTACATTACAAGTATTATCCCTCAAATTCACTATAAAAGTATTTCTTCATCTATTCTTAACTTCAAAACCAAATTCACCATTCCACTCAAGAGTACACTTTGATTTTAATGTGTTATCTTGCAACACTTTTAGTGCCATAGGAGAAATATCAGTTATCCATGTATCAAAAAACTGTCTCGACTGTCCTATTCTTCTCATTACCTTAACCCTTATTTTCTCAAGTATTGATATGATAGTCTTGTATCTTGCCCCTAGTATCCATGAGTTGAAGCTTTCAGCCATGTTGTCAACACTATCACAACAACTGTGATATTTGAAGTAAACCTTAGACCACCTTTCTATGTTCTGCCATAGAAGATCTCTACAAATTTTATCTCCTAACATCTCCATATGATCTAAATTTCTTCTCAATTCTTGCTCATATGTATATTTGGCACACTTTCAAAAATAGTTTCTTCTTTCAATACCTCTCCAATCCTTAGACCAGTTGGATAGAACATGTCTAGCACACATTCTCTGTTCTGCATTTGGCAGTAAATCTAAAATTGCACTGTCAAGATCCTTGAACAAAATAAAATATATCAGTTGACATAAGTATAAAACAAGTACAAAATAAAAAATTTAGAAAATGACTAAGAGAAAATAAATGAGGTTACCTTCTGCATATCAGTAATAGTAGTCACTTTAGACCCATATCCCAGCTCAAGATCATTCTTCACAAGTCTAACAAACCATCTCCAAGTGAATTTGTATTCAAATTCAACCACTGCCCAGGCTAGTGGTAGCATCTGGTTATTCCCATCCTTACAAACAGCCACAAGTAATTGACCCTTACAAACACCTTTCAAAAAACAACCATCAAACCCAATACATCTCCTGGCACCAGCTTTAAATGCTCTTTTCAAAGCATCAAAACATATGTAAAATGATTCCGAACTATTTTCTTCCACCTTCAAAAGTTCATTTACTACCTGGATTGGTCTTTAAAAGCTCATCCCTATAATCCAAAATTCTTTTGAACTTTTCTACATGATCACCCATAATTTGCTGCAACACAATATTTCTAGCTTTTCTTGCTACAGTCCTCCCTATATACACCTCCAAATCATTTTTTACTAACTCTTGAAACTGACAAACTCTAATTCCAGGTTTTGATGTGATTCTGTCCCTGTACCTTTCTGCTAAGTACTTAGAATTCACCAATTTGTTCTTTGTTGTGGCATTACACTTGTGGACTGGAATGTACTTCTTAACTTGAAAATCTGTAGTCCTAGAATCAGTGCTTGCAAACAACAACCATCTACACACTTTACTCTCACCCTTTTTAGTTCATTCACAAACTTATCTAGATCTACATGTTCTTGAACAACATATCTAGTAAGAGCTTTTCTAAACTCTCCAACATTTGCAAAACAAAGTCCAAGCTCCCAAACTATTAATTTACAAGTAGAATCAAACAAAATACTCTTATAATTTCTTTTCGCTCTCCTTGTTTTTCCTTCTCTTCTAGCAGGTTGTTCAACCTCAGCATCCCCATAACTATCCTCATCAGAATCTATTTCAAAACTTACCTCATCATCTGAATCAATATATGGCTCATCTCTAGCTATCTTGCCCTCTAGACTATTTTTCTTTTGGGATAAAATCTCATCATATCCCACATCAGCTCCCTTTTTACCTAAACTAACACCTTTTGCTCTAGGCTCTTGTTTTTTTTCTCTTTTTGGTTTCATCAGATCTCTTCTTTTTGGCAGCCCTCTTTTGTTCCCTCAGAATCCTTAGCTCCTCATGAACATCACTACCATACTCATCATCTTCACCTTCATCAAAGAAATCACAATAATTTGATTTTTCAATGATATCAATTTCACTTTTCCAATCTGATGGAATGACTAGGACATCTGCTGCAGTAACAAAAGCAGTGTCACCTAAATTATGATTAATACTAGTAGAAACACCACTCAAATCCTCACCAGTAATATAAACACCATTAACACCACCCAAATTATCACTCCTAGCACTACCACCACCACCTAAGTCCTCACCCCTAGCAGTAATACTATCAGCACCAAAGTCCCCACCAGCAGCAAAAAAATCACTACCACAACCAGCTAAGTACTCACCCCTAGCAGCACCACCACCATCACCCAAGCCCCCACCAATAGTAGAAACACCATCACCACCTAAGTCCTCACCTATAACAGCAATACCAACATCACCAAAGTCCCCACCACTACCAAATAAATCACTACCACCCCACCTAAGTTCTCACCCCTAGCAGCAACACCACCATCACCCAAGTCCCTACCAGTAGCAGAAACACCACCACCGCAACTACCTAAGTCCTTACCAATAGAAGAAACATCATCACCAACACCTAGGTCTTCACTCCTACCAGTACTACCACTACTCAAGTTTTCAGTAAAAGTAAGTTCATGAGGTATTGCAGCTTCTACAAAGTTCTCTTCAAAACCTAAATTATCATAGTCTCCTAAGTCTTTACTTAACTCTTTATCAAAAGTAGGACAAGATTCTCCTCCCACATGGGGTCATATTCAATAGATGGGACCACATCAGCCTCATCAACAAAATGTGTCAAATATGATTCAACAACATCTCCATTTTTAAGTTGAGGTAAAATACCCAAAATGTCTATATCACATGTTACCATTACTAATTTTTTCCTTTTGGGAGGTTTGAGATAAACAATACACGAGGAAAAATTATACCCAATTTCCTTCACGATATCAATAAATTCAAAGTAAGAAAATTTATCTACATCCACATTGAAACAGTCAGTAACAGTACCTCCATGATACTTATACGGAGTTTTTGTCGTAATTTGCCTCCATGGTGAAACCTCAATGTAACATACACAAAATTCATGGTTACTCTGAAGAAAAATGAAAAAAAATACGAGCTTAGAATTTATTCACGATAAAAACCCTAATATCAAAGTAAAACAACCCTAGTCAAATTTCATCACAGAGCAACATAGAAATCATAAAAAAAAAACATAGAAATAACCTAATTTGAAGTGAAATCGAGAGGTTTTAGAGAGAGAGAAAAGTGAAATGGGTTATTATTTAGGTTTAGGGTATTTGATAAGAGTGGGTCGGGTTATAAACGGGAATGGGTCGGGCTATAACATCAACCAATCAAAGGGCGCGTGCTTAACAACATGCAACCTTGACTTGGGTTAGGCTGTTAAGGGGTTGAAATAATTCATTTTAAAGATGTTAAGAGGGTAAATAAACAGAAGTTAAGTTTAATTGCTAAAGTGAGTTGGAGGACAAGTTCAGGGAAAAAAGATGTTTTTTCTCTATATTGTACTATACTATATAATATAATACTATACCATACAGTACTGTACATTATGAAACCATCGCAAACTACCATCCAAACAAAGTGTAAGTTCAAGCCTCATAGGACTGTAACAAAAATAATTTTAAAATCCTACTAGTTAGCTACTTTTTTTTTTTTTGATAACACATGTGAATATTACCATTTCATCAAGGATAAACCAATGTTCTATACATCAATGGAGCATCCTGCCCAGTCCTATAAGGAATTTGGGAGAACCTCAAACAGGAATTTTTTCTTTTTAAAAAACAAACTATACAAGCATTAGCGAAAATTCTAGCTAATATCCCTGGATAATGCAGTGCTTTTTTTTAATCCTTTTAACATATCTACTCGACCCCTTATTTCCTATTTGATCTGAAGTATACTACTCTCTGTCTGTACGATTCTACTTCAAGAAAACTTCCAGTTCCTTGATATCCATACATGATAGATAAATGCCTAAAATATTGCAGTTTCCACGTCTCTTCTATACTTTCTCTTATGCTTCATAGAGTAGTCAGAAATGATTTGCAACACTAAACCATAGCTAGTAGTAACTCCCATCTAGTTATGTAGCTCTCCCATACCTTCTTAGCCTATGGACAATCCCAAAGCAGGTGTATTATAGTTTCCAATTCCCCAGAACAGCAGAGACTATAGTGGGTCTAATCAAACTCAATTCCAAGTTATAAGCATTCTTTGCTTTGTCAGAAGTCTCTCTTGTGCAGCAAGCCATAAGATAAATCCATGTTTAGACATCAATACAGCATTTCATATTAATGGATCCCTGACATGAGTGTTCTTCTCCCTAATAGTGCTTCATAGCTCACATAAATAGAATATACACCAGAGATATTAAGGATGTACCTGCCATCATTATACCAGCTCTGCATTCCACCTTTAGTTTGAGCAATTTCCTCCAATACCAACTATTGTCAGCAGGTGGTAAATGAGACCAAAAATCTTCATGGTCCTTCATAAAAATCCCATGTACCCATCTTGCCCATAACAACTCCTTCCTAATATAAAGTTCCCATATTAGTTTCCTTACTACTGTAAGATTCCAGCCTTGCCATTGCTTTACATTTAGACCTCCCCACTATTCAGGTGTACATATTCTAGCTCATGAAACCTGAGTCATCTTTTTCTTGTCCTCTGAAGGCCCCCCCATAAATAATCTCTACATCTTTTATCACTTCATCAAGTATGCTCTTAGGCAGAATAAACACAGAGCCCCAAAATTAATGCATTGAGAACAATATGGCTGAGATTACCTGCACTCTGCCCGTAGATGTTAGGTGTCTAGCTGACACATTTTGAATCCTCTGAGTTATCTTCAAAATTAATTGATTGCAATCCTGCTTGCTTTATTTTTTCCAAACTTAACCGGAGGCCAAGTTATCTGATAGGGTATTCACCTCCTGTAAACCTTGCACATTCAAATATGGCAACTCTAGTCTTGCTATCAACTCCACCTAGGAATATACTAGACTCGTCACTATTTGCTTCAAGACCTGCTGTTGCATAAAAGATTTGTAATGCTTCCATCACTATTTTAACTGAAGTTGTATTGCCCTTATATAATATCATAATGTCATCTGCAAATGCTAGATGAGTAAGTCTCTCACCCTTGCACATAGGATGAAATCTTAAGTCTGAAAGTTGACCCATCTTATGTAGAATCCTTGACAGGTATTCCATTACTGAAACAAATAGCAAAGGGGATGCAGGGTCCCTTTGCCTTAAGCCCTTTTTACCTAGGAAGAACCCTTACTCTCTCCATTGATATTAATAGAAAAAGTGGTAGTAGTCACACCCTGCATTATATAGTGTCTCAATTGACTAAAGGGAAAGGGACGACCCGGTTCATACCTACTCCGTAGGTGTCGGGGAGGGGGGGACCACTCCAGGCCTGACCTACGCGCCCTCACCCCAGCTTCGCTGGAGGGGCGTTTCGAACCCCCGACCCTGACACACCACGGTAAGCAAGCTTACCGCTGACCTACGCGCCCTCACCCCAGTGTCTCAATTGACTAAGAAATTTATATCCTTCAAGTATTTCCTCCACAAACTCCCACCTAACTATATCATAGGCTTTCCTCAAATCTATTTTCATTATGCATCTGTGTCACGATCTAAACCAAGGCCTAACTATGACGGGTATCTCAAGTCTAATAAGGACCGGAGACTACCCCCACAACTAACCAAACAGAACACAATACCCTCAACATCAAATGAATTCTGAACATATAACAAGATAGCATAAAATAAGCTCAAGAAATTTAAGATATGTCTATAACCGATAACCAACCAAACAACTAACCAACATCATCACCCAAGAAAGCACTAATCCAACAAAGCCTTCTAACGACCTGAAATTAATAAAGTGTCGGGCCATGCCCCCGACCCTAACAATGACAATGTTAATGATAATGTAAACTCTCAATTCTAATCTAAGAATGGAAACTGATGAAATTCAAGTCTTTCAGAGAATGGAAGCTCACCACTTTACCACAACAAAACAATGAACTGAGCCGATCCACCCAACTCTGCACAGAAAAAATAGAAGTATCTCCGGTGCCTACATCGTGTGGGGATACAATGTCTAGAGACGGTTGGTGGCGTGATCACTAGCATGAAACTCAAGAATAGGGGACAAAATAATGTCAAGTCTAACCATTTCAAATACCATATGAACCACATCATAATACATATAAAAATAATCTACTGGGATAGGGAACAAAGCTTAGAATGCACTTTAAAACTTTAGCCTGGATTGTGTTGCTCAACCCTCTTGAAATAAGAAGGCACCCACGAGCTATATAGGCCCAGCTTTCCCCCAGCTGGAAGGGCCCCAACGTGTGTAGCCGTACGAACCAGAGGATGTATGTATGCACCATGAGAGACTCAAACCTCTCGGCATACCAAGGTGACTAAAGCACCCAAGTCATGTAATGTAATATGAGGGACTTGAACCACGTACTCATGTAATAATAATAATAAGGGGGACTCGAATCACCCAATCATGTAGACCCGCACGTCGGCAACCGAGGTTTCTAGTATTGGTCCCTCGGGACCTCCACTTTCATGACTCAACTAAATAGCCTTCATTAAAGCCCAATTAAAACATTTAACGTACATTCTCATTTATTGAATCATGATACGCATTTAGACATACATTATCGATATCATCATTGCAAGGTAACATCGACATGCCAAAATAATTATCATCACTTCGGAAAATTCACAACCTTCATGGTTCAATTATACATTAGCTTGGGGAATTACACAACCCCATAAGGTTTAATTCAAAATCATTTTACCTCATTAGCTTTTCACGTTGTGCAATACTTCAAGAGTAGT
The DNA here is from genome assembly GCA_030864225.1 of Capsicum baccatum var. pendulum. NCBI lineage: Eukaryota > Viridiplantae > Streptophyta > Magnoliopsida > Solanales > Solanaceae > Capsicum > Capsicum baccatum. Next base: position 251,958,776 of record CM061559.1, on the reverse strand, counting down.
TCACTGTGCATACTTTTTACATTCAAAACTAATTTCACAATATGGGGTTGAGGTCAGTAGCACTTTAATTGTCAATATTCACAAATTGGGGAAATCACAATCCCCTAGTTTATTCACCATACCCGTGCATCAAATCAATTTTAAAACCGTCATTTAAAACATAATCAATACATATACAAACATGAAAATCACATAAACAACAATTATTCATTACCCTCAACCCATGTTCAAAATCAACATTAAAATTTTATGAATAATACTTTAAAATACATGTTTTTAGTAAGGTAATAATTTGGAAAGAGTAGAATGCCTGAAATACCCAAGATTATGGGGAGAATTCAACCCTTGAAGCTCTACTTGACCCATTTCTTGGAAACCCTAAGTATGGATGCTTAAGAGACTTGAGAGAGAAGAAAGAATGTTTGGAATGTGTTATCAATGAAAATAGGGCCCCAAGTATGTTTATAGGTCATGAGTTATTATTGGGATATGAGGAAAATGTCTAAAATACCTTCATTAAAAGATGGAAAAATAAATATCAGTCGTTACGGGTCTCATAACGACTCATTGCGACTCGTCTCCATGAGTGGTTGTCAAGACAGTGTTACAAGACACACACACTGTTGACCTTATGACTCGTATACCGCATGGCTCGTAATGAGACCCTACGACTCGTAGGGTCCAGTCGTAGTCAACACAGAAACCATTTGGGTATACACTGGACATCCTACAATTTACACGCAATGACCCATCACGAGTCCTCATGACTCGTAGTGAGCCGCTCGTACTCAGAGCAGAAGATTTAGCCTCACACACTAGTTAGGCTATGATTTGGGTTTAATGACTCGTCTACGACTCGTAGAGTAAGTCATGGTCAGGACAATGAGGATTAAATTTTAGGAATTTCTCGGAGATCAGCACTTGGGGTATTTCAATCTAGGTGATGTCTTCCTCTTGTAGTGTCTCATGATCACAACACATTAACACAATATAGATAAGTAACTTTTCATAATTAAATGCAGCCTGAGTATGACTAATTAATGTAGGAAAGACAAGCTTCATTCTAGTACATAAAATCTTTGAAATGCACTTATATAGGACATTACAACATGATATGAGTCTTTATTGGCTAGCATTAACAGAATTGTCAACTTTGGGAATCAATGTAATGATGGTAGCATTAATTTAAGTGAGAAGTTTACCAGTCTTAAAAAATTCCATTGCCAAAGCCATCTGACCTTGGGTTGTTGTTCACATTAATGGAGAACACAACATCCTTCACCTCTTTAGCTGCCAGGGGAAGCATCAAACCAAGTTATTGAGATGTCTCCAAAGCAGGTCCTGTATAAAATCAGTCTACACGAGCCTTGCTCCTAGCCCCATCCACAGCACCTAATAGATCAATTCTAGTTAAGTCTTCATCAAACCTATTCTCATCTTTCACCTGTGTGATAGCTTGTGCCAGTCTTTTTTCCTTAATAATAGAGTGCAAATATCTTGTATTTTCATCTCCTAATCTCACCCATGTTGCTTTACTTTTTTGCAATAAAAAGGATTCATCTAGAATTTATAAGTCTTTAAATCTGGTACAAGCTTGTTTTTTCCTGCTCTTGGACTTGAAGCAACACATAGGAAGGATCCAATTGCAGTTTGATCTAAGCAAGATACATATTCTCTCTATATGCTTCCACCTTTGATAAGATACCCCTATAATGTCTAGTATGCAATATATTCAGTTGTGTCCTTAACATCTTTAATTTCTTAACCACCTTAAACATAGTAAACCCCTGAATCTGGACCTCCCAGCTCTTCTTTATTATTACCTAAAAATTAGGGTTATAGCTTCAGAAGTTGCAATATTTAAATTTTGGTTGCCTCCTCCTCTGTTGTTGTAGTATAGTTATATGAGCAGGACAATGGTCGCTTACACCCTCAGATAGGTACTGATACACACAAAAAGGCATATATTTATCCAATCACCATTCACCCAAACCCAATCAATCTTGGAAATCCATCACATCTGCATGTGTAACTAGATTACCTTCTCTTCTATTTCTTTATTTAGGACATCATTAAAGTCCCCCACAACTACCTAAGGTCCTATATAACCAGATCTAATACCACGCAATTCCTTCCATAATTATTTTCTCTCCTCTTTTCTATTGTAATCATAAACATAGTTCATTATAAACTCCTTCTGGAATAGTTTACACAACACCTTGCAAGTGACATCCTGTGCTGAGTTTTCCAATAATGTAATATGATATATGTGTGGCTTCCAGACTACCACAGTCCTCCCATTATAATGGGATGCTAAGTTTGTGAGATATTCCACCCAAAGAATATATTAGACATACTACTCTCCATATTAGTTTCTAATAACCCTACCATACCAGCGTCTTTATTTTTTCAGAAAAGAGCAACCTCTTTTTGTTTATTATGGCCACTTAGGGCTCTCATATTCCAACTAATAAAATTAACCATTCCTTAAAGGAGCAATTAAGTCACCTATATTTCCAACCTAACCAAGTTGTAAATCCTACACCTTAGGGTCTTTATCCTGCAGTTGGTAAATGTTTTTTATTAGCACACCTTGCTTCAATGTAGCTGGAGATTTTGCAGTTTTGATTGGAAAAGCCCAAGTCTACTCACTCCCCAGTACCTATCCCCATGTACCTCATGATATTGATCAGTATCCGCCTTCTTCGACTTGCCCTTTTCCTCCTTGATTGGTACATTAGTCACTTCAACCTTCTTTGTGTCTTTCTTATGCACCTCAGCCTTCTTTTTCTGACATACTTCCTCAATGTGCCCATATTTATGGCAAGCCTTGCAAATGGAAGGACGCTAGTCGCATGTTACCTTCTGTGTGACCAACATTCCCTTCTCATTACAGAATATAATTTCCTTAGGTAGATTCTCCTCTTTTTTCACCTCAACCAGCAATCGAGCATAATTCAGCCCCATCTTCTTCTCCGTATACCGACCACCATCATTGGCTTCCCTATTAGGCCACCCAATTTTCTTAATCCTTTAGCACTCTAACATTTGAATTCAAGCCCTATAAATCAAATCCTGATTGGAATTGAGTGTAATTCTTCACTAGAAAAATCCATTTCCTCACTCCATGCCTTGACAATACATGGTTTATTTGTCAAAATGCACAATCCCTCTTGTAGCACTTCATCCCTACTCTATACTGTATCAAATTGCAGTAGGATAATTCTACTTTTCAACATGAACCTTTGTTGATTCAATATTTCCCCCACATCGTTTGAACAAATCCATTTAGCATTGCAAAAGGAGGATGATCTCCGAGAACATAGCAAGCTATAGCCGACTTCCAGTAATCAATCTCCAAGTTAGTGTCCTCTATATCAGTATTAATCTGCTTACCTCCCTTCAAATCAGGCTTAACATACTCTATTTTAAACCCAGCATTAGACATTTTGGAAGTATCAAATTTCTCCCACATTGAAGGACTATCCGGCTTTACCTGAGTCACCTAGGCTTCCTCTTCTTCCACAGCATCTGCCGATGTTTGGGTTTGTATTGATTTCAGAGTAAAACACATCGACCCATTTCCTCAAAGTATCCTGACCTGCTTTCAATTTCTGTTCTCTCAATTTTGGTGATACATTAATTTGAGCATCATTATGTCTTACTATTTTCTCCATTTCCTAACTACGTAGAGTACGCACTACTCCAATACTAGTTTTCCCCTCCCTAATTTGCCCTGGAACCTTGCCCAATGCCAATGGTTTTGCTCTCCTGCCCATGGCTGGCGTACATTAGAACAACTGCACTCTAAGAGAGAAAAATCGTCTGGACTTTAGCTACTTTATTTCTCACGCATATTTTCAATAGTTATAACAAAGCATATTTCCTACATTCAACTAGAGTTTTCTTTTTTATATAATTAAGTTGACTTACAATAAGAAATAACACTTCCTACCAAATTTAATAACGTAAAACTTAAGAAAATAAAGTAATAATCTGTTGTAGTGAACTTTGCAAGTTGCAAATAAATTGATACTTATCACAAGAGATGCCTTAATAGATTTATGGCCTAAAATCAAAATATATTAAAGGTCCCTAAACTTGGTTTATAAACAATCGGGTTAGGATCCCCTTTGTTGATCTTTTGCTCCCGTATTCCTCAATGAAGGTATAGGACTGTGTCAACTCAGCATATCTGAAGACTCTAATTGATTTGTAGATGTGTAAGGGCCTTCAATGGGCATTACGCAATGTCAGTCGGGTTCTCGATGCAATTATCAAACACAATGAGAAATTCTTTTTAAAAAGAAACAATGATGATGATATATATGTTAAACAACATTTTTCAGTGAACAAATGTCTCCCCCTTTCAAAAGAAATCAGATAGAACACACAGGAATGTCTAAATAATAATTGAGAAGTAGTCTATAAGGAACGAGAATCTGGTTATTGCGGAATTTAGCCAAACAATCTTATAACAATAATAATAAAGACAATAACAAGTTGATAGTGACGGTATTTAAAAAAATAAAGGAGGCACAAATTTAGCGTGGTTCGGTCAGTGTGACCTATGTCCACGAGCAGAGAGGAGCAACTTCACTATATCAACAAGAGTACAATAGAGAGATTACAAAATTAGAGTAGTCACTCTAATTAACCCAAATATCCCATGAGAACAATCTCACAAGATCACTCCAAAAGAAAGGGCTCACAAAAGTGTTTCCCAACACCCACTCTCTAACTAAATACTCTAATATGAAGGGAAAATAGATACAAGAGAATGAAAGAAAACTCTTGAAAATTGATATGTTACAAATGAGAAAGAAGGCCACTATTTATAGAGATAAAAATGGACTTGTTGATGTCATCCATAATGAAAATGAAAGATGTAAATTTCAACATTTGCATGTGAATGGAAAAAATTTACAACAAAATCTTTGGTAGCAATTTTGTTTTAACAAGTAGCAACTTTGTTTGAAAAATCCAAAAAATAATCTTTCAAAAATATTTGGTAGCAACTTTCCTTGACAAAGCAAGTGTGAATCATAGAATAAACAAATGTCACATTACAAATCTCCACCTTGACCTGAGTTTGGTTAATATATTAAATTTTCTTTCTCTCCGCAAAAGCCCATGTGGGAAAAATCATTCTTCACAAATGGCAATCAGGCTCAAGAAAAGCTTGAATTTACTGACCGAAAGAGACTTTGTGAACATGTCTGCAGGATTGTCTCTAGTGTTGATCTTCTGAACAGAGAGCTTTTCTTCAATAATAGATTCCCGAATAAAATGATACTTGATAAATATGCTTCGTTATCTCATGGTACATTTGATCTTTAGTCAAGTGGATTGCACTTTGACTATCACAGGAAATAATAATACCACCTTGGTATGGACTGAATTCAGCAAATAGACACTTCAACCATAAGGCTTCTTTGATAGCCTCGGTCACTGCCATATATTCTGCATCGGTAGTAGATAAAGCTACTACGTGTTGTAATATAGCTTTCCAACTAATAGCACAACCACCAATGCAAAATACGTAGCCAGTCAATGATCTTCTTTTGTTAAGATAACCTGCATAATCTGAGTCTACAAAACCAACCAAAGTGTTAGTATTTCTTCCGAATTCCAAACATGCATTTGAAGTACCACGCAATTATCTGAGAATCCATTTCACCGCCTACCAATTTGCTTTTCCAGGATAAGCCATATATAGACTTACCACACTTACTGCTTGTGAAATATCTGGATGTGTACATACCATTGCGTACATAATATTGCCAACTGCACTAGAATATGGTACATGTGCCATATACCTTTCTTCTTTCTCTGATTGTGTTGACTGAGCAGCTGATAACTTAAAATGAGCAACACGAGGAGTACTTATTGGTTAGCTTCTTTCATGCCAAACCTCTCCAAGACCTTCTCCAAGTACTTCTTTTGGGTCAAAAATAGCTTGCGGGCTTCTCGATCTCTTTTGATCTCCATGCCAAGGATTTTATTAGCTGCTCCCAAATATTTTATTTCAAATCCACTTTTCAGTTGACTTTTCAAATTATGAATTTCTGTTAAATCCTTAGCAGCAATGAGCATGTCATCAACATATAATAGTAAGTAAACAAATAAACCATCATTTAACTTTCGAAAGTAAACACAACTATCATACATGCTCCTTGAATAACCATGACCCAACATAAATAAATCAAACCTCTTATACCACTGTCTTGGGGATTGTTTTGATCCGTACAAGAATTTCTTTAACAAGCAAACATGATCTTCCTTTCCTTCAATTTTAAATCCTTCAGGTTATTGCATGTATATTTGTTCCTCAAGTTCGTCATGTAAGAAAGTTTTCTTAACATCAAGCTATTCTAATTCTAAATCATGCATGGCAACTAAGGCAAGCAAGATACGAATAGAGCTATGTTTAACAACAGGTGAGAAAATATCATTAAAATCAACTCCTTGTATCTAACTATAGCCCTTTGCAACTAATCGTTCCTTATACCTTACATCTTCAACCCCTGGAATTCCATCTTTTTTCTTGAAAATCCATTTGCAACCAATGATTTGCTTCCTGAAGGCGGCTTCACAAGAGACCAAGTATCATTCTTATAGAGAGATTCAATTTTTTCATTCATTGCAATTAGCCACTTGGTTGAATCACCACCAGAAACTGCTTCTGAATAATTTGATGGTTCTCCACTTTCTTCAGTTTCCTGTGCAACTGAAAAAGTAAATGCAACATAATCTACATACCTTTCTGATTTGTGAATTTGTCTTCTTGGCCTATTTGTTGCTATGGAATACTCATTTGGTTCAACTTCAGAAGTCATAACTTCTGGCTCAACTTCTGTAGTTTCAACTGTATTTTGTTTTGCAGTTGATAAGCTTGGCTCAGAAGGTATGCCAAGCTCAATCTCCACCTGTTCATACATATCATGCTCTTTGCTCTTGGTGCAAGAGCTAGAAGACTCTTTTATGGAATATAACATGGAGGATTCATCAAAGGTTACATTTCTGCTAGTTATAAATTTTGGTGACTTGGGATAAGGAACCAAAGTTTGTATCCTTTTACCCTAGTTGTATATCCAAGGACAATACACTTTTTAGCTCTTGGCTCTAATTTTCCATCATTTACATGCATGTAAGCAGGACAACCAAAAACTTTTAAGTCAGAATAATTAGTAGGTGTACCTGACCATATTTCCTCCGAAGTCTTGAAGTTCAAAGGTGCAGAAGGAGCACGGTTGATAATATAACAAGCTGTAGAGATAGCCTCTACTCAAAAAGCATTTGTCAACCCAACATTTGAAATCATGCAACGCGCTATTTCCAAAAGAGTCTTGTTCATCCTTTTTGCAATACCATTTTGTTGAGGTGTCATCCTCACAGTTCGATGTCGAGAAATTCCTTCATTTTTACAAAATTCATTGAACTCGTCATTACAAAATTCCAAGCCATTAGCAATTCTAAGCCACTTGATCTGTTTTCCTGTTTGTTTCTCAATCAAAACTTTCCATTGTTTGAAAGTTAAGAAAATATCACTTTCATTTTTAAGGAAATAAACCCAAACCTTCCTTGAATAATCATTAATAAAAGTTAACATATACCTGGCACCACCTTTTGATGGGGTATGGGAAGGACCCCAAAGATCTGAATGAATGTAGTCCAAAGTATCTTTTGTTCGATGAACTGCTAGAGATTTGAAGCTGACTCTTTTCAGCTTTCCAAACACACAATGTTTGCAAAACTTTATTTTTTCGATACTTTGTCCACACAGTAGACCTCTTTTGCTGAGGATGAAAAGACTTTTCTCACTCATATGTCCTAATCGCATATGCCACAATTCGGTGATGTCGGGATCAAAATAATTTAAAGTAAAAACTGCAGCAGCACTTGTAACAGTGGATCCTAATAAAGTGTACAACGTACCTGATCTGTGTGCTTTCATGATCACAAGAGCACCTACAGAGACTTTCAAAACTCCACATTCACTTGTGTATTTACATCCAAGAGATTCTAGAGTGCCTAATGAAATGAGATTTTTCTTCAAGTCAGGAACATATCTAACATTGGTGAGAGTTCTTACCACACCATAGTGCATTCTAATTTGGACTGTACCTTTACCAAAAATTTTGCAAGGAGCATTGTTGCCCATCGTTAGATTTAAAACTATTATTAGTTGCTAAAAATATTGTTCCCTTAGACTCATTAGCAGCTACACTTGCTTCGGTAGAGTTAGTATTTTGGTGCTTATTTTTGTTTTCCTTATGCTTTTCTTTGTTTTTCAACTTATAGCATTCAGAAATAATATGACCTTTCTTATGACAGTATTTGCACACAATATTTCTAGATTTAGAGTTTGACCTTGATTTAGACCTCTCACTATTTGATTCTTTCTTATTAGATCTACCTCTTACAAACAATCCTTTCCCATTGGTTGCGCTACTTTCCCCGGTAATATCTCTATCTATCTGTTCCTTTGTTTTTAAGATAGATTTAATTTCTTTGTAAGAGATATTATCCTTTTCATAAAGCATAGTATCTCTAATATGCTTAAATGATTGGGGTAAAGAAATAAGTAATAAGACGTCCTGATCTTCATCATTAACTTCAGCGTCTATATTATTCAAATCCATAAGAATAGAATCAAAAGCATCACGATGTGAAAGTATAGAAGTACCTTCAACCATACGAAATGTGTAAAGCTTTTGCTTCAGGTAAAGTCTATTTTCTACTATCCTCTTCATAAACAAGGTTTTTAGTTTTTCCCACATGCCTTTTTCCGTGGTTTTTACAGTACTTTACGTTAAACCTCATTTGAGAGATTTAGAATGATACCTGATTTTGCCTTTTTGTCTATGACGGCAAACTCTTCGTCCTTCGTACTTTCAGGCTCCTTCTCTTTTCCTTCCAGTGCCAGATCTAAGCCATCCTAAATTAGGATAGCTTCCATATTTAGTTTTCACATTTCGAAGTTTGCACTTCGATCAAATTTCTCAACGTAAGTCTTTATTATAGTCATTTTGGCTACTTAAAAAAAAACTGTTAGATCCGGCTCTGATATCAATTTGTAAGGATCGAGAACACGGTTATTGCGGAATTTAGCCAAACAACCTTATAATAACAATAAGAAAGACAATAACAAGTTGATAGTGACGGTATTTAAAAAAATAAAGAAGGCACAAATTTAACGTGGTTCGGTCAGTGTGACCTACGTCCACGAGCGGAGAGGAACAACTTCACTATATCAACAAGAGTACAATAGAGAGATTACAAAATTAGAGTAAATATCCCAAGAGAATAACCTCACAAGATCACTCCAAAAGAAAGGGCTCACAAAAGTGTTTCCCAACACCCACTCTCTAACTAAATACTCTAATAGGAAGGGAAAATAGATACAAGAGAATGAAAGAAAACTCTTAAAAATTGATATGTAACAAATTAGAAAGAAGGCTCCTATTTATAGAGATGAAAATGGACTTATTGATGTCATCCATGATGAAAATGAAAGATGTAAATTTCAACATTTGCATGTGAATGGAAGAAATTTACAACAAAATTTTTGGTAGCAACTTTGTTTGAACAAGTAGCAACTTTGTTTGACAAATTCAAAAAGTAATCTTCCAAAAATATTTGGCAGCAACTTTTCTTGACAAAGCAAGTGTGAATCATAGAATAAACAAAGGCCACATTACATAATCTCTTATAACAAATCCGATCAATTAAACAAGACTGATAAGGGGAAAACTTCTATTGGACTTCTAACAGAATGCCTATCAGAAGACCAAATTATGTATCCCTGGGAATGTCCTGTAATATCTGATGATTTAAATGTTACATTATAAGATGCCTTCTGATTCAACGCTGTGAATTTCAAGATGTTGGGATTAACAGTCACCGTGATGCCTTTGAGTCCAAATATTTTAACTGTGTAAGCTGAAATTGCTTCTCCGACGTTAGTCACAGTCCTCGTATATGTCTGATCACTTGATTCCTTAGGAATAGAAAATGAAGGGTAGTTCAACCCTGATTGAGGTATCCTTGATGTACAATATACCTTCTTTTTCACAATGGCACTGACTTGATCATCTGTGTAGTTCAAGCCACACAAGTATGGGATGTAATCTTCAGGCTGGATGTCATAAACGAGTCCTGGATCATTTGCTCTTGATGGATTCACATGCCCTGACCCGAGTGTAAGTAGGTCAGCAGGTTGAAGTGTCTCGTCCTGAATTAGATCGTTTCCAAGGTTGATGAAATCAGTTGTGGTCATGATTGCGGATTTAACTGCAGCTGGAGACCAATCTGGATGTGCGCTCTTTAATAGTGCTGCAACTCCTGCAAGGTGAGGGCAAGACATCGACGTTCCAGAAAGGAAGTTAAACGACCATGATGAAGATGAGGATGCTGTCTCGGCCTCTATAGAGGCTGGCCACGCTGCTAGGATATTCACTCCAGGACCAATAATGTCGGGCTTTAGTATGCCCGGACTCTGCACAAATGGACCCCTGGAAGAAAAGTAAGCAACTATTGGTGCGTGTTTGTCTCCAATTCTCGTTCCCTTGAATGATATTGTAGCAACTGGTTTTGATGTTGATTTCATATAGTTTATGATCATTTTTCCGTTGCTGTAACTAACATGTGTCGTGGGAAGGACATGATATTCTGAAATTGTTGTAGAGCCACGAGACTCTTCATTCATGAGAATCATGCCAGCACCACCGGCATTTTTCACTACTACTCCTTTGTCAATTCTAGACGAGTATCCACTTGTATCACACAACACTATTTTACCCTGGACATCGCTTAAATTCAACAATACATCACAATCGTTACCATTCACGAGTGGTAAAAATTTTCGTGAAAAATTTGTTGGCTGGAAGGCTGATTCTCCTTCATACTCTGCTCCGTTACCCAAAACTGCTACCGCACTTATCTTTCTATCTGTTGTGCTAGCACCAACGGTTACAATCCATGGGGCTCCGTTTGTTACACTACCATTACCTGGTCCATCATTTCCTGCGGCAAAACTTACAAAAATCCCCTTCTCCATCGCACTGTATACACCAACTGCCATATAATCATCATATAAAGGCAGAGACTCGTCTAATCCAAGTGAAATGGAAATCACATCCACACCGTCTTCAATTGCAGCGTCAAATCCAGCTAAGACATTGGATTCTTGACAATCAAGATAACAGACTTTGTACATGGCCACATGGGCTCGTGGCGCAATGCCAACAGCCGTGCCATTAGCATTACCAAAAAAATTGGCACCATGCACAAAGTTCCCCGCAGCTGTGCTTGAAGTATGTGTTCCGTGCCCATTTTCGTCCGAAGGGGACATATCCGGCACAAAATTTCTGGCTCCAATAAGTTTCTTATTACAGTATGTTGTAATGTTGAACTCACATTTGCCTTTCCATTTAACAGGTGGATTAGGCATTCCAATGTCATTAAAAGAAGAATGTTGAGGAGTAATTCCAGAATCTAATAAACCAATAATCACACCGTTTCCTGAATTTGATGCATTCCACAAGCCAACATTCTGATGCAAGCCAAGGAAACTTGGACTGTGTGTGGTGTGCATCTGAAGTACACGTTGGGGACGCGCTGATACAAAACCAGGCTTCTTTTCCATTTCCTTCACTTCAGTTGATGACAAAGTAGCAGCAAAACCATTGAACACATGACGATAAGAGTATGAAATGCACGATGAATGATTTGAATTTGTAGGCAAAAATGATTGATGCCAGAGATGTAAATCTTTTGAATTAGAAAGAACTTGATCATGAATTTCAAGATGTACTATATAAGTTTCAAAATCACTTTGATTAGTGAAATGGTCACCAAATGCTTTTGATGAATGCAATAGGACAAAGCAGAGAAAGGTAGAAATGAGTTTCAAATCCATGTTTTTTTTCTGGGTGACTATCACATTTTCCATTACCATATAATAGTACGAAAACTCTTAATTTATTATGGTCCAGTTTGCTGCCAAATAATCCATAGTTAGTAAGTTGACTGAAAATAAGAATAATATAGTCAATATTACAAGGAAGAAAATTAAATGGATTCTTCGCTAGTCATCAGTTTAGACATATATAATGCAGTTCAATTATCATATAATAGTATGAACACTCTTAAATGTCTAATCTATATATTGTTGATTAGATCATACTTAATTTATTATGGTTAGTAATTCAGTTTGCTTCCAAATTATCCATAGTTAGTAAGTTGAATGAAAACAAGAATATTATAGTCAGTATTACAAGGAAGAAAATCATACAAATTCTTGGAACTTAGTCAATAGTTAGTAAGTTGACTGAAAACAAGAATTTAGTCAATAGTCAGTAAGCTTGACTGAAAATAAGAAGTGTAGTCAATAGTTTAAAATTTTCTTACAGTCCTTTAATCTTCTTTATGGATATTCTTACAAAGAATATGAAAATAAGAATAGTATAATGATAGTTTAAAATTTTGTTTATTACCAAAAAAAAAGTTTAAAATTTTGTTTGCTTGAACTTACAGTCCCATAATCTTCTTTATGAATATCCTAACAAAAATAAGTAAAAGCTCCATAAATTTCTACTCTTTTGGAGTTAATTATTTCTTATGTCACTCTTTTTTCAAAACTATTAAACATTTCTCATTTAATTGACACGAATATATCACATCCTTCCGAATAAATCACTTAATTTGCACAGAGACATTATATTCTTCTGAATACATTATTTAATTTTATATGGATACATCACATTCTTCCAGATAGGTCATTTAATTTTACATGAATATATCATATTTTCCTGAATTCGTGATTTAAATTTACACGATGTATCAAATTCTTCTGTATTATATCTAAGCTTTTAAGTAAAATTAAAAATTTATGTAATTATTTAAAAAGAATTTTAAATAATTATAATAAATTAAATTATGGTATAATGTAATTTTTTCAAAAAGTAATCTAAATTTGGTAATTAGTATTCTTTGACCGAACAGAGGAATACAAACTCACACTTTCTTGATATTTTGACTTCCCATATTACACTTGTTTCGTGTAGATTCCTCAACTCCGTGAAAGTTTTTGTGATAGATAAGACTATGGATGTTCACTGTTTGGGTAAAAGCAGATCTAAATTGAAAAACGAACCAAATCGATTTTCGTTTGATTTGGTTTTACATTTTTAAAAATCTATAATATTCGTTTGATTTTAGTTTTGTCTAAAAAGAAGCCGAAAAACAATCGATCGAATATATATATATATATATATATATATATATATATATATATTACTTTTATAATGTCACGATCCGAATCGAGGTCCTGACTGCAAAGAGTTACCCGAATCATGAATGCCCGAGAGACCTCTTAACTTATAATTATAAGCATAACTCATCTATTATTATAATGCAGAAGTAAACTGAAAACATAGTAGTTCGATTATTTCAACTTAACAATACGGGACATAAGTTCAAAAGAAACTCAACACCATCTATAACAAGTCTACGAAGTCTCTACTAAGCCGAAAGCAATAATCTGTCTAAAACCAAGACAAAGCCCCCGGTCGGATCATGAACTAAAATCAAATGAAGTAAACACATGGACAAAGGCCTTCCGAAATAAGGGAGGCTCACCAACTCCAAATATTTGACAATGATCTACTAATTAGCAGGATCACGGGACTGGGCCTCAGAACCTGAAATATAGGGGGTCAATACACAAAGATATTGGTATGTGAAACAATCCAAAATAACATATTTTTATACAATATAGGTGAAAGTATTTCATAAAAAAAAAAAAAATATTTAGCATAAGGTAAACAAAAACACATGGGCTTAACTTAAAAGCATAAAAATATTTTCTTGAAATTATGACTCAACTCTTCATTTTACTTCTGAGCTAGATGGTACACCCTACAAACGTACTTATCCATGGGCTATATGGACTTTTCACCCTTAACTCGGCGGCCAAGCCCCCAATCCGAGTTTGCCGCAAGGATTGGGGTTGTCATGCGTACTATGCCACAAGGTTGTCGCTAGCTTACAATCCATAATATACAGCATCATAAACCTCTATAGACAAAACACGGTTTCGGGCTAAGAGTTATCTGAACTCAAGCCTTTTTCAAAAAATCAACTAGCTCTCTTTAAGCCCAATTTTAGTCCTTTAAGACCATCATTCATTCTCTTAAAACATTCAATACTTATTCTGTTAAGGGCATATCATCACCGGATATCGTCATACCCAGACTTGCAAGTCAGTCATATCGCACCATAATGTATTCATACCCTTTTTATTTATGATCATGTTATTGACCACCCAAAAACTCTAAACATCATGTGAGAGAGTCTTGCTATAGATTTTCATATGAGTTTTCCCCAAAAACACTCTCTTTTCAATATTACAATCATATGGTGGCCATCTCATGTTCGCATTACTTAAAACCCATGAAATCTTTCAATAGACACAATGAACGTTTACAACAAGAAAAATACCCCTCTTCACGTCATAGACAATACTAATTGATGAACTTTAGAAAGGAATTCATTCTCTAGTATTCTTTCAAAAATCATGTATTTGTACAACCCACAACACTTGAAATCAAGAAACACCATGATGAGAGAGGGAGTTTCGTTACTCATGCTCTCAATTAAACTTTTCAAAACTGAAAACACATATATATACGTGATAATAATTCAATTCTTTGAAAGGAGTTCAAGACGACATATACTTTCATCAAAAACAAATTCAAGATACATGCTATTCAAAATGATATCAAAAACCTTTTTCATAAACATGATTATAAATCTTTAAACTTGATGAATCGATAAAACTTATGCCCATGGAGTTTAGGATAGTCCCACATACCTTAAGTTTCTTAACTTAGGAATAAAACCCTAATCTTGATGTTTTCTTGAAGATTCATGAACTTAGGGAGCTTGAATTTTAGATTATTTCAAAAAAATGAGTTGATTTTTGTTCTTGGGGGACAGAGAGGGTTTTCTTGTTAGAGAAGAAGGGCAAATATTGTCCTAATAGATGTCCTAATTCATGTTATGGATGATTTGGGCTAGGGGAAAAGACTCAATTGCCCCTCAACTATTTAAATCAGAACTGGATGCAACAACGTCACCGTGATGCGGTCTTATCGCAGTAGTTCATTTCCCTCATCGCAATACGGTCTATATGACGACAAAAAGAACACCGCGTCGTGGGATTATTGCGATAATCCTCTGGTTTCATGATCCAAACATGACCCAAACCCCATCTAAAAATCTAAAACTTTTCCGAGATATGCTTCGAACATGAATTAACTCAAAACCAATATCTCCGGGTCGGGACGACCAAGTTAAAAATCCTTCAAGTTTAGAAGCCTTAAAAATGACTAAATCCCTAACACTTCGTGAAATTTTCAGGCCTTAAGCCCCTTATTCATACAACTAATAGCTGAATAAATTCAAAAATAATATGAGGTGTTACATTATCTCCCCTTTGGGTTCATTCGTCCCCGAATGAAGTTCCTAAGCACATTAAGCATAATTTTTAAGCAGTACAAGAATTAAAATGAGTAGGATAAGAATGATACCTTCCATATCATCATCTGCGGATTCAAATAGAGTTGGATATCTTGCACGCATGTTATTCTCTAACTCCCAAGTAGTTTCCTCAATATTATGATTCTTCAACAATACTTTCACCGAAGCTATTTCTTTACTCCTCAACTTATGAACTTGTTGATTTAGTATAGCTATGGGTTTTTCCTTGGATAAAAAATCCTTCACCCCGATTTCTTCAACATTCAACACAAGCGAATGATCTCCAATACATTTCTTTAGCATTGATACATGAAATACAGGATGAACAGAAGTTAGACTCGCAGGAAAATCTAACTCATAAGCAACTCCACTAATCCTTCTCGTAATCTGATATGGGCCTATATAATGGGGACTAAGCTTTCCTTTCTTTCCAAATATCATGACTTCCTTAATAGGGTAGACCTTTGGAAACACCCAATCATCAACCTCAAACGCTAACTCCCTTCTTCTAATATTGACATAGGACTTCTGACGACTCTGACCTGTCTTAAGTCGTTCTCTAATAACTTTCACCTTCTCCATCGTCTGATGAATAAGGTCAGGCCCAAACAAATGAGTTTCACCCACTTAATACCACCTAATCGATGATCTATACCTTTTTCCATATAGAGCCTCAAAATGAGCCATTTAGATGCTGGAGTGGCAACTATTGTTATAGGTAAACTCTATCAATGACAGATGATCCACCCAAATACCTTTAAATTCAATCACTCAATCCCTCAAAATATCTTCTAAGGTCTGAATGGTGCGCTCTGCTTTCCCATTCGTTTGAGGGTGAAAAGTAGTGCTAAGATTTACTTGGGTACCTAAAACCCTCTAGAAAGATCGCTAAAATTGAGAAGAGAATTGTGTCCCTCGATCGAATATAACAGATACTAGAGCCCCATGAAAATGAATTATTTCCTGAATATACAGCTTAGCATAATTATCTCCCGAATAATTATACGCACTAGAAGAAAATGGGCAGACTTGGTCATCCCGTCTACAATCACCTAAATAGAGTCATAGTGGTTTCGGGATCTCAGAAGTCCTGTAATAAAGTCCATGTTGATCATCTCCCATTTACACAAAGGTAAAGCTATCTCTTGGGAAGTACCACCTGATCTTAAATGTTCTACCTAAAGCTCTCTCTTGGGAAGTGCCACCTGGTCTCAAATGTTCCACCTTGACTTGTTAACAATTCAGACAATTAGCCACAAAGTTTGCAACATCCTTTTTCATATTATTCCACTATTAAATATCCTTGAGATCATGATACATTTTATTAGAGCCAGGGTGAACAACATACTTGGAAGTATGAGCCTCATTAAGGATCCTTTCTCGTAACCCATCAACATCTAGCACACATAACCTACCTTTGTATCTCAAGATAACATCACCCCCAATTGCAATAGCCATGACCTTTTGTTGACCAACATCATCCTTAATCTATATCAAAATGGGATCTCTGGTCTGCTTTTCCTTAACTTCTGAACAAAGGGAAGATTTTTCTACCTCTTGTACGAATACCCCTCCATCCTCAAAATCTAGGAGTCTGACTCCCAAATTAGAAAGCCGGTGAATATCCTCACCATATTCCTCCCTCCTTCCTCCACATGAGTAAGACTGCCCATGGACAACCTACTAAGGGCATCAGCCACCATATTGACCTTACCTGAATGATAGTGTAGGCTCATCTCATAATCCTTCAACAAATCCAACCACCGTCTCCACCTAAGATTCAGTTCTTTCTACTTGAAGACATACTGCAAACTTTTATGATTAGTAAAAATATCAATATGCACCCTCTAAAGATAATGACGCCAAATTTTTAGTGCAAACACCACACCCGCTAACTCTAAATTATGGATGGGATGGTTCTTTTCATTCACATTTAACTGTCTAGATGCGTAAGCCACCACCTTACTATGCTGCATAAGTACACACCCAAGTCCAACTCAGGATGCATCACAGTACACAATAAAACCCTTTATACCCTAAGGAAGGGTCAAGACCGGTGCAGTAGTAAATTTGTCTTTCAGTTTCTCAAAACTATTGTAAGAACCCGCAAAATCTCTAGCTTAATTCAGTCCTTTAAAGTTTATCAAGGGGTCCCAGACTTAGAATATTTAGCTAAGTATTCAGACTTAGTTATACTTTTAGCCTACGAAAATTGGCAATAATGCTTCATATCCTTTATGTCCATCAAATATTGATAATTGAGTCAATTCATGATCAGGAAGGTCCATAGGTGATCTCAGACCAGTTTTGGCTTTTTCGGACCTCGTTTGAAACAAGTTTGAGTGTCCAAGATAGTGGGTCGATGCGATCTCAATGCATCGCATCGACCATCACATAGAAAAATTGGGATCTAGACGTATGTATTACCATATTTTTCTTCCTAGAAACCTAGGTCATTGATTATTCCGACCATGTATTTTCTAATGTTTCTCTCTCATATCATTGGGAAGATGTGAATTCAAGTGGAGCGAGTACACTTAGGGGAGATGTTAACCCATCTTCATTTGGAGAATTCTCTAATTTTTTAAAAGTGAATCACTTTTCAGGGAAATCCTCAGGAGATTTCGGGGATAAGAGTAAGGGAAAATAAGGGATTTCTAAGATTATCACCATGAAGGCAGGGGAATGGTTGTCTAAGAATAGCTTATCATGTCCATGGAAAGGCAATGAGAGAGAAGCATCAGAGTCAAGAACTACACGATCTGTGTAGCCTTGGCTAAACCATAACTAAGACAATGGGTTACATCACATCAACAGTTCTAATACATTTAAACGACACAATCATGTTATTAAAACTCACCGTACAACCACTAGTGAAGCTCCAGGGTCCTGTTCTTCATTTAATATCAACAGCACAAGCAATGCTGGTAGCTATGAAAGCATCAACAATAATGTTGTTAATAAAGTGGACATAAATACTGATTGCTTGGATTATGAAATCTTGTGGGAGGACTTAACTATTGGAAAATGAATTGATAAGGTACACGGAATATCTTTTATAGGTGATAATAGAATATACGTATGATAGATTCTCCTTGACCAATCTAACGGATGTTGATAAGGCTAGTAAGCAAGATAGCACAAGCAGTATAAGATCACATATATCATTGGAGAATAGATTGAGAAGGTTCGTGAAATATCTTTTACAGGTGATAATAGAATATAAGTATGATAGATTCTCCTTGACCAATCTAATGGATGTTGATAAGACTAATAAGCAAGATAGCATAAGCAGTATAAGGTCACATATACCAATTAAAGAGTAAGAAATTTTTTTCACTAACCTTTGCACACTGTTTAGAATTATATTTGAAACTGCCACAAACAAAACATGGTTTATTACATCTAGCTGATGTATAGTTAGATGCGGTGTGACCCTCTACACCACAATTATAGCATATTCCTCAACTCCCATAAGAACATAAAAAGACAAGGTAGAAAATATTTACTTATAGATCTTTTTTGTAGGTCGGTGAGGATTATCAGATTGATCATCAACCATTCACGACTTGGTTCACCTTGTAGATTATCTGGTTGTTTATCTGATAGAATATACCCATCAGCTTTAAGCATTTCCAACAATAATCTTTTAATTTCAGATAATTTGGACTCCAAAAATTTGTTCTCATCAAGAATCTTTTCAAACTTCTTCGAACATGTGCTTTGAAGTTTCTGCATACACAATACATGAGAAATTAAAAATAATCTATTCAATAGACAAGTTTATAAGAGGGATTAGATGAAAAGAACCAATGCTTACATCAAGTTTTTGATTTAACACACTGACTCGTTTGTCTTCACTGTCATTATTACTTGGCAGCTCATGCTCTAATGAGAATGCCTCAACCGCACCTTTTTTCAGAGACTATCTGCACATTTTTTTTCTCTATATTTGGGAAAAATATCATGTCCATACCATAAATGTATATGAAAAATCAACAAGTTGGTATGATGATCCGACGGTGATTTTTGTTGGTTTTAGTGAGTTTTTTAATGAACTTATAGTTTCATCGAAAGACAATTTACTCCATCCAAACTCTCTACACAAATCTGAATCTTTCAATATCATAATAAGATTAGCATAGATGACCTTAGTAGGCCTCCCCCAAACAACATGCGTCCTAAAATATATATTTCAGCTAACTTGATAATGTCTAAATCATTTTGGACTTCACCTTTCCATATTTCCACAAAAAATTTCAAGTCCTTTATTTTTAATTTATCAGCACCATCAAAGTAAGTGTTCAATAGATGACCACCACCTCCTTTTTTTCTAATTGATGATAATACATTACTTGAACTTTTAGTCGACAACCTAGTAACAAGACCAAATACATCAAGTGTAAACTCAATATAACTTCCTTGGACATAAAATGCCATCTAATTCTTCTTGTTATGTCTTACTTCCAATAAAAGCATGCAATGTAAAAGCATACCTGATGGATTTAGATTACCGAATTGCACGAAATTCTCAAAAACACCTTTCTCTAACAATGATAACTGATTGTCATCCAAAAAGCTCATTATATTTGTATGATAATTTGAATCCCCTCTCCAACGGGGATCTGATTTGAACCAATCATTAGGATCAATAAAGTACTCAGCACGATTTATCTTGCTAGACATGCTTTACAAAACCTGCAGAGTTACAAAGATAAAAACAACTTTCAAATTAAAAATTAACGACAAAACAAGAATCAAGCTGCAAAATAAAATTTATTGGACAAAAAAAATTGACCCAATGGCTACACAAAACATCAAAAATTCAAACCTAAATGACCTAATGACTGGACAATAATGAGATCAGTAAGTAGAGAAACCACCCAAAATGCATTTTCATCAAGATGATGTAGATAAAAAATATAGAGTTTATAAATTAATCTATGCATTATAGAATGTGATTCATAGAAGAGAAAAGTGATTTTCAGCTCAAAAAAAATTCTAGGTAACAAATACTTCAAATGGATGCAATAAGATTAAGAAAAAATGAGAGAGAATTACTTAAAGGGCAGAGAGATGAAGGGAAAAATCAAAAATCCTAAAGGTAGAATGCAATTTCACCAAAGGGAAGAGAGAAATCTGAAGCTCAAGCTTTGAAATGAAATTTTTGTAGCTTTATGAAATTTGTCGTAAATTAAGCTTATTGCAAAGGGTAAATATATTTTTAACTTTATTTTTTTGGTATAAAATGTACTATATTAATCTGACGCTTTCGAGCTTTGAGATGAAATTTGTTGTAGCTTTGAGGTGAAATTTTTTCTAGCTTTAGCTTTGTGCAGAGGGTAAATGTATTTTTAACTTTTTTTTGGTACAAAAATATATTTTTAGCTTAAAATTGGTGCAGATAAATTATGTCATTTAAAAATAACTAATTTTTAATAAAATAATATATCTTAAATTGTGTCTTATGGACAAACGTTATTACTAGTAATTTATATTAAATTAGCTAATATTCTGCAAAAGGCAAATTTAGACCCAACAAAATAAGTTATGCCACGCGGGTAAAGAGTAGACATTATTAGTTTGTATCGCCATAATTTTACAATGTCTAACTTACAATGTCTAGTTTTATAATGTCTAATACAGAGTCCACCCAGATAAAAGTTATGTCCCATGGGTAAGAGTTGACTTTGTCTTAGTCTGTAATGATTTGGCAGATGATCTTTAACTCTTGCCTTTTAAATCACAAAAGAACAAGTTGTGCCCCAAAGGCAAAAGTTGACTTTGCCTTAAGTTTGTAATGATTTGACAAATGATCTATAACTCTTGCCCTAGAGGCAAGACTTTTAAATCACAAAAGAACAAGTTGTGCTCCATGGACAAAAATTGACTTTGCCTTAGTCTGTAATGATTTAATAAATGATATATAATTCTTGCCCTAGAAGCAAGATTAGAAACAAGTCCATGAGCAAGAGTTGACACTACTTTAGTATTTAATGATTTAGTAGATGATCTATAACTCTTGTCCAATAAAAAAGAATTTTAGATCACAAAAGAAAAAGTTGTGCCTCATGGGCAAGATTTGACACTAGCATAGTTTATATTGATTTGACAAGTGATATATAAATCTTGCCCTAAAGGAAAGACATTACCCGAGGACTCCAAAAGAACAAGTAACTACTCATGGACAAGAGTTTACACTTGACATAATCGACTGACTTTTAAAAAATTAGTGCATTTCACAAAGTTTAACTAATTGATTATTATACAATGCTCGACTTAGATGCATAATGTGTAGTAATTATTGTCTTACATACAAAACATAACACAAGGCTTATAAAAACTAACAAATACTTAATGGGCAATGATTTATACTATTTCACAAAATCTAACTTATTGAGTATTATATAACTATTGCCTTTGGGGGGAAATGTAGCTCAATTTTTTTTTAAAATTAACGTATGCCTCATGGACAACAATTTACATAATTTTACAATGTCTAACTTATGAGATACTCTATGAATCATGTTGAGAAGACTTAATCAAGGAGTTTTAAAGGAACAAGTTGAGACCCATAGACATAACATGTAGTAATGGTTACCTTATAGACAAAACATAGGTCGGGCTTTAAAAAATTAATGAATATTTCAAGGACAACAATTATACTATTTCACTAAATCTAACTAATTGAATTTTATGTAGTTCTTTCCTTAGAGGCAAAATGTATCTTAGAATTTTTTAAAAAAAATTAATGTATGTGAAACAAGTTACACCATTTCACTATATCTAACTTATGAGATACTCTAATATAAGTTGATAACTCAAAAAAAAGAATATATCATGACCTTTATATAACTTGACAAAAATAAACTCACAAGTAAAAAAGATCAAAATCAAAAATTTGATATTAAAATAAACTAATAAGAAAAATAAAACAAGAAAAAATAATGCAACAATTTACAAAAGAATAAGCAAAAGCCGTGGCAAATTAGTTGAAAGTAAACACTTCAATGATAACTTGAGTGACTATCTTTAAACATAATAAAGAAACGAAAGACAAACTTAAATCCTCTTAAGAATTTATCACATCTTCAGTAGTACAAAAATTATTTTTTATAGAAATATGATCAGGAACACCGAATGGCATTGAAGTTATTAGAGTAAAACTAGGACCATAATCTTCATCTGATACTTCGCACCGCTTTCTTTTCCTAGAAAGCAAGTCATCGGGAGGTGTTGAAAGATCAATTTCTCTGCTTTGAATCTTGGCACAAATCTGAAAATTGGTTTCAAACTTGAGTTCATCTTTAAGAATAGGCACATTTTATTCCTGCATTTCATTCACCCCCTTGAAATTTGCAATGTCAAATTCTCATCTGTCACATGGTTTATGTAATCCCTAATAAGCTCCACAATAGAATCACACTTGCATTCTAGAGACTATAAAAAAAAAAATGTCAACAACATAATCAACACAATTACAGATATAATGATGTTGTTTCTATTGAGTAATAAATCTAATGTAAAATTTATCGTAATACAGCTCATAATCCCATCTAAAGAAGTATCAAGATGGTTCTTACTAGAAGATGTCACTCTCTGCATAAAAATTGCAAAAGAAAAAGAAAGATTACTAAAGTAAGTTAGAAACTCAACATTGAATTATGATTTGAACAGTAAAATAATAAAGATATATTCAATATTAAAGAAAAACAGAGTGACATAAAGTACACCTAGATAAAAGTTATGCCCCATGGGCAAGATTTGACTCAAGCATAGTCTTTATTGACTTAGTAAATGATCTATAACTCATGTCCAAGAGGAAAGACTTTTAGATCACAAAGGAACAAGTTGTGCCCCATGGGCAAGATTTGACACTACTGATTTGGCAGATGATCTATAACTCTTGCCCTAGAGGCAAGATTAGAACAAGTCTATGAGCCATTATTAAGTACCCAACTTTCCTGCCTATCAGCAAGCGTTGGAGAATAAGTTGAACCGTTGAGGGTAAGCAGAAGAAAATGTGCACAAAGCCAGCTCTCTCCTAAAAGCTAAACAATAATCACAAAGTGGCAAATCAACAGCCTACTAATAAGTGTTTATTATATGTATGTAAATTAGGTAATAACTGGAACCAATCCAACTAGTTAACACATTGATAATATAAAGAACATGGAGTTGGAGGCTTATAAGCACAATGACAGAGAAAAGGATCAAAAATGATAAATATGTACATTAAATACAAATGGTTTGCCCAATTACATGATCTTCTCACTCTTTTTAAAATGAAGACCTTAACTCAATAAGATTTCAATGATTCCACTTTTTATTTCTCATTACAGGTCCTGCAAAGTTGTAAATAAGTACAAGCAACAATTCACGGTGTTCGTTTTCCTAATCGCTTTTCTTCACACATAAATGAATAAAATCAACTTCTTCTACTAAAAGAAGGTCCTAACTTCTTTATTCACTTTTCTAGTTCTGCACGCTTACGCAATGTAAATGAAGCCTTAACATGGTGTCATCCATAGAAGCAATTCAACATAGTTCAACTAATCAACAGTTGGACATAAATTAAACAAAAATAGAAAAACATGTTTAATACACTCAATAAAACTATAAAATTTCCTTGTGAAAAGATTTTAACGATAATAGGGAGAACAACAAAATATTTTGTTTTTAGCCTTCTAAAGCTATACGTTCTCCAAATTCAAGTATGTAAATCAAACTTAGCACACTCCTTCGAAAGTCATTGCATTACATGGATTATCAACTTGCGGTATTTTTGGGTTATTCAAACACAAATATCAAAAGAATAATAATTACAAGAGCAAGCATTTCCTTGACCAAGAGTAAGGGTATGGGACTGTGGTCAAGTGGTCAATGAAGTGTTTGAGAACTACGAGGTCTCATGTTCAAAATCTAGCGAAGACAAAAATACTAGGTGGTTTCTTCCTATCTATTCTAGCCTTAGTGGATAGAGTTATCCGGTACTTGTTGTTGACAGGTACCCTACAGATATGGAATATTGGTCAATGTGTGTGCAAGTTCAACCCATCACCAGGGTCCATAAACTTCAGCAAGCGTTGGAGACAAAGTTGAGCCGTTGAGGATAAGGTGGAGAAGCTATGCACAAAGTCAGCTCTCTCCTAAAAGCTAAGCAATAATCACAAAGTGACAAATCGATAGCCTACTATTAAGTGCTTATTATATGTAAATTAAGTAATAACTAAAATCAATCCAACTAGTTAGCTAATTGACAATGTAAAGAACATGAAGCTGGAGGCTTATAAGCACATTGGCCGGAGAAAACAACCAAAAAGCACAAATAGCCAAGCAAGAATCTTATAGAGATAATTTCTGAACAAAATAAATAAAGTAACACACTAACACCCTTGCCAGCACAGTATCTGAGGCACACATAAAAACATGCACAAAACAGGCAAATAAGTTGTCACTGGCCTAACGTAGACACTTTGAAGCTTATCTGAAAAATAATCCTAATCGTACCTTATTGTAAGCTAATTCTTAAGTCATTTCAGTTTAAAAAATTAGAACAAAGTGGTTTCATTAAAGTGTTAAACAAACTTAATAGAAAAATTCAATTATTGGCATATTTGACTTCAACATTCATCACTTGTACATAATATTACTAAGTAGATGATCTATAAATCTTGACATAGACGCAAAGACTGAGCCCCCATAGAAACAAGTAATGCCTCATGGGCTAAAATTGATCACGCCACATTGTCTATTAATTAAACAGATGCTCAATAACTCTTGCCCTAGAGGCAAGACCTATCCCACAAAGAAACAACTAGTCTCTCTAGATAAGAGTTAACACTACTTTGTTCTGTAATGATTTGATAGATCCTCTATAATTCTTGTCCTACAGGCAAAAATTAGCTCACATTGATAAAATATATAAAAAGTGAAGTTGCAATTTTTTTAGTATACTAACAGACATTAATGTAAAATATATGTAAATGATAAAGTGAATTTAGTAGAAACTTACATCAACAATGATGTCAATTAAGTTTGAGGGCAAAAGTCCTAAAGAATTGGAAGCAACATCCACTGAGAGACGCTCTATTTCTTCATCAGAAGCAACATCTATTTTTTTCTATTTATCAAGTTTGAAGATTTGAGAGAAGTCCAATGAAGAGAAAGAGGAGCAAAAGAAAAAGCATTTGAGAAAATGAAGAAAAAAGATGAACAACGAGAAAGAGTATTTGAGAAAAATCTAGAAAAAAAATAATAATAAAAACTCAAAATAAAGGTTAAAGACAAATAAATTAAAAAAAAATGAAGAAATAGATAATGATTGAGAAAAAAGAAAAACGAGGAAATAATAAAGGTTGCGACAAATAATTTAAAACATGAAAATAAAATTAAAGAAAAAAACAAAAAGTGAAAATAATTTAAAAAAATAGAATAATAAATTTACAGAAAAAAATAAAAAATTTAAAAAAAGTAGAATGATAAAAGTAAAGGAAAAAATAAAAAAATAAAAATAATAAAAAATAAAATTTGAGAGACAAATAAGTATGAAAAGTTTTAAAATATATTTGAGGTGTAGAGAGCAAAATAGTACTTGTACTATATTAAAAAGTTAGGAAGGGCCCCCAAGGGGGTGGTTGAGTTGGTTTGAGGGGGACTTTCCATAGCGAAGGTCGCGGGTTCGATCCACCCCTAATGTCTTCTTAATCGTCGCACGAGGTTTACCTAGTGTGGTTTACATCTCCTGTATGGTTTGCGAGCTATTGCACAGTGAGGAATTTACCTAGTGTGCACACAGTGCTCACCACAAAGTGTTGTAGCGGCTGCGGATTTTTCTAGAGTTTTCAAAAAAAAATAAAAATTAAGGAAGGTAATTTTTTAAAAACATTTCTTATTGAGGTTTAAAAACATTTTTTATTGAGGTCAAATATCTAAAGTCACTCATAGTTAAATCTATGACATGTAATTTTCTGACAGTATCCCCGCATATTTTAATAAAGAAATAAAAAAGGAATAAAATGAGAGCACTAATTCAAGGAAAAACAACACTTTTAATTCCTGAGCTCATGCTTTATTTCAATTTTGATCCTGCAATATTTATTGTACTTTATTTCACCTTTAATTATACCATATGTGAGATTTTAGTCCCTAGAATTAACAGATTATTTTATAATTACTATATTGTTTCCTTTATCTTATCTCTTCTCACCAGAATAGAAGAAATGAACCACCATGAACCAACAATTTAATTCCCTCTAAGAAGTGTGCTTCCTCTTCTTCTCATTCCTAGCGTTTTACTTTTTCTTTGTACCTGTTAGCCTATTTCTTGGTCTTACAACTGCAACAGTCAAGCAGTTAGAAATGCAGTAAAAACTAAATAGGCAATTTGCTACGATTAAAATTTCCAATATTCCTTCTAGATTATAATTTACAGTTGATTTCAATTTTCATTGTATTTACTTTCATTTTGAGAGGTCTAACAATTCTTAATGTGCATAATTTTTTTTTGGAAAGCTTGTAGATACAAATTTCTATCAACCACAAGAATGATTATTCACCTCTTTAGACAAGTGTGGAACAATATTTGCCAAGAATCCACAGAGTTTCAGTTTTTAATTCTGGAAACAGTTTAGCAATATTTGCAAAGATCGCACAGAATTACATTCTATTTGATAATATAAAGAAAAATATGATCATGCACACAATTACCTCGCACCAACATGACCACGACCAATATAATTTGCACCAATGTTGGCCAATTGTCTGCACACACACACAAAAAGCAAACAATCGATCACATGAAAGGCTAATTAATCAAAAGAGTGGTTAATTAAAAGAGTTAGAAACATTAGGAACTAACCAACGGAGAGCCATAATTTGTAGGTGCAGTCCTATTGGAAACAAAAATTCAGTTAAAACTACTTAATATGCTAAGATATATCCAACTAAAAGTCCAAAGTATGATGTCCAAATCCTAAGAATGTTATGAGGATGCAAACAGATTTCGAGTGTCAATCATTCCAGGGCTAAATTTGGGTATTATATCGTATAGGTAAGGCTTCTAAGTGTTGAAATAAAGATATGCAACTATTGAAACATGCAGGAATATTCAAAATTCTTGTCACTTATTAAAGGAAAAAAAATCTTATAGGTATGATAACTATATAATTAAAATTTAAATCGAATCAAATGTAACAACAACAACAACAACAATAATAATATCAATAACAACAACAACAAAAATAATAATAATAATAATAATAATATCAATAACAATAACAACAACAACAACAACAACAATAATAATAATAATATCAATAACAACAACAACAACAATAATAATAATAATAATAATAATATCAATAACAATAACAACAACAACAATAATAATAACTATAATAACAATAATAATAATAATAACAACAACAATAATAATTGTAGACACGTAATTTTATATCTTTGAAAAATTAATTTTTATCTTTTTACCTTATCCTATCGTATACCTTCAACCATATAATTATCCCTTCCTAAAATGACAAAAAATAATAACCCCTAACTAATTTTATTTTTGTTCTAACAACCTATCTAATCAAAATAAGATACCTACGTACCCCTACCCCTCCTAACCACTACCTTACCCTCACCCACTCGGCAGTCACCACACACTCACATTTTTTATTCCTTTTAACCAACACATTAAGAACAAAATAGGGAGGGCACGTGATATCTTGATACCATCACACAATACACAACTTCACATATAACAAGGGAGGGGCCCACTGGAATTCCATCATTTTTTCTTTCCAATTGATATAGACAGAGGAGTAATCACAACCTTGGGGGACCACTTTCATCATCCATATATCTTCTTTACGGACCAAAAAAAAAAGAGAGAAAAAAGGAGGAGAGAAGAACGACACTCTCCATTTTTTTCTTTGATTGACCCTCACAAATCAACAACACAGAAATGGATAGATAAGAGATGACGTGAGAAAGAAAGAGCTGCGAGAGAGTGACAGAGATTTGCGAGAGAGGGAGAGATCCGCGATTGAAATCGAAAGAGAACGATGGCGAAGCAGTTTCCGGCGAGTCAGAGCTTGAGGAACACGAGTTTGGTCGTTTGATTACTGTTCCGGCGACAGGATTGCCGGAATCGCATCTAGCTGTCATAAATTCGTTCAAAACCCATCGAATACGTCTCAACTGATATCTCTTTGTCGTTTTGGTCATAGCCGAAGTTTAGCGGGGTTACAGCGACACAAAATCATCAAACAAACCTCGATCTGCTTTTGATTCCGTCCAAACCCATTGGAATCGAGCCGGATTTCTCTTATTTCTCACGATTTTTAGTTCGAGGTTGTGTGGGTTTGTGAGAATCTGGTCCAGGTCTCTCTGTTTCTGTGATTCTCAGTTCCGAGTTGGATGAGTTCGTTTGTTTGAGGTTCAGTTTGAGGTATTCGGGCGCTGATTCTCTTTATTCGAATAACATTGAGTTTGAAAGCTACAAATTGAGATCCAATTCTATTCTCTCTTTTTATTTCATTATTTACTGTATTTTGATGTGTTGATTGAATATTGTGTGTTTTGTTTGATCCTTGTTGGTGATGAACGTATATTTGTTTTGATTCGCGGTTGGTTCTTTTGATTATGATTTGCATGGTGAAATAGCATCTCATTTGAGAATTAAAATTGATTGTTTGGGGCGGAATTAAAATTGATAAAAGTGGATACGTATTTATTTTAATTCATTATTAGCGGTTTAATTTGGAATAAGCATGAATTTTGTTGAAATAGATAGGCAAATGTAGGTTTGGATAGGCAAATTTAGAACTTGTGTCTGGTTGAATGTTTGAATGTGCGTGGGCCGTATTTGATTCTAATGTATTCATTTGGCCGGAGAATGTCTCGAGAGATTTGTATTGATTTATTCGGGGAATATCTCGAAGTATCATGTACGCAGAGGAGGCTCGTGATTAAGGCCCGAGGCATCGGATACGACATTGGAACGCAGTTTTAGGATTAGCTTAAAATAGGATTTATATTTTAAGCATTTTTCTATTTTGGATTGTATAATTGGAATGGACATTAAATTTTGATTTGTTTCGTTGTGTTTGCTTGATTGATTGTTTTGCATGCTTTGTGTGGTTTATACATTTATAATGTCAAATTAACCGATACGCTCTACCAAGCGATCATGGTCGAACCACGGGATCGAGGGGTGCCTAACACTTTCCCCTCGGTCAACAGAATTCCTTAGCTGAAATTTTTGTTCGCAAACCAGTTTAAAGAGTCAAATTATTTTGAAAAGGGATTTCCAAAGGTGACTTGGCACACCCAATTTATGCCAAGTGGTGACTCTGAGTTTTAAATATGAGAAGTCTTTTTCGAAATAAATTTTTCAATCTTTTGTAACTTTAATAATAAAACCCTTTCAAACATTAAAATCAATTTTCTTGGATAAAAAAAAAAAGGGTGTGCCAGCTCTGGCGACTCTGCTTGGAAATTTTCAGAATTCAAGCTTATTTTTGGAGTTATATCGACTTAGTTTTACATTATGGGTGTATAAACGTGTTTGTGTGATTGTTTGTATTGTTTTATTATTGTGATGTGCTTACGTGCTCTTTGTTTATAGTTTTTCTTATGTGTTACTATTTTATATCTGGCACCATGTGCATAACTCGAGTCAATTGTTTCTGCAACAAGTTCTGTAATACACACTGTGTACACGACCTATAGTTGAGTCACTCTTATTTTAGGAGGGGGAGCCGTCGGCTGGTATAGAGTAGGTGGACAGCCAAAGCAGCCACTATCGATCATACACTCCCCTGAACAGCCTTGTTAGTGAACCCTAGCATAGATCAGCCTTTAGGTCATACTTATGTGCATCATATTGAGACCTAGCGGGGCCCATTTGATTATTTGTAGGAGACTCACCTCTACAGCATTCCTATGCGCTAAATGTTGCATCTTTGAGGGTAACGTGATCATTTGACGGTTTGATTCGGGGAAAGTATGTGTTAGAAGTAAACTGTGTAGGCAATGAAAAATCGAAAAAAAAAAAAAGAGAAAACGAAAAGGTGAATAAAAAAAAAGGGTTTCGTAGTTTTTTTTTAGAGTTTTTTATGACTTTGTTCTTCACAATTCAAAAATTCAAAAAAAAAGAGTTTTTTTCTTTTACCTTTTGCATTTATTTTCTCAAAAAAATAAAAATTCAAAAAAAAATAAAAAATCACCATTTGCACCATCTTCTCAAAATACAAAAAAGCATCAAAAAGATTTTCCTTTTGTTTCTTTAGTAATCATTCATAATTTGAAAATTTTAAAAAAAGATTTTTCATTCATAGGAGTTTTCATAAAAGAAATTTTTTTTAAAAATGGTAGAAGTTTTGTACATTTCATATAATGAAAATATCAAAAAGATTTTTCTTTCATAGTTGTTGGTGTCAGTCTTATGTGGAGTGTCAAAGTGAAACCCCCCAAAAAAAAAAAATTCATTGTAATCTCGTCTCCAAGTCAGGGTTCAGTCGGTTATTTAATCCTTAATTGTCTTATCTGGATGAATTACGCACCCCTGATTCTCCTCTCTCGGGAGTGAGATACGTAAGCAACCTATTATTGGTTCGGGGATCTTATTTAAAAAATTCAAAAAGATCTTCTTCACTCTTCATTTAGAGTAGGTGTCATATACATCTCTAAAAGAAAATCACAAAAAGGATTTTTCTTTAATTAGTTTCAAGTTTTATTTACATATGAATGTAAAATTGAAAATTCAAAAAGATTTTTCTTTGATAATCGTAGGTTTCATTTTGTATAGGAATTTTAAAGCTGAAAATTTTAAAAGATTTTCGTCAATTCTTTTGACAATTTGTTATATTTTAAGCTTCAACAAAAAGAAAAAGAAGAGTTTGATCGGCCATTTTGGCAAGACTTCACGAACTACGCACACCTGATTCTCCCCTCTCGGGGGCGAGATACATAGGCGCCCTTCTCGGGTTCGATGATCTTTTCAAAAAAAAAAAGACAGGTTTTGAAAAATTGTTGAACTCTAACGCATTTGTTATCTCTTGTCCAGTTAGTTTAAGGTGGTTGGTTTGTGGCATTTTGGGTGGTCCTCCATATTGATCCAAGTCACAGAGAAAGTTATAGCCAACAAAGATACCGAGTTTGTTGTCACTAATCAGATAGGGAGTTCGGGGAATAAGAATGTAGGAGCTAATGAAGAGATTCGGAAATTAAGGCAGCAAATGATAGAAATGCATCGAGCTTGGGCTAATGGGATGCCACCTCCTCCATTTCCCGCTGATAATCTGGAATATCTTTCTAGTTTGCCTCCAGTGTCACACGTACAATTTCCTATTTTGGTTGACACGCCACAACATGCATCAGGACCTACTCCGGGGCAATAGTATCTAAACACTTCCAATATTCATTTCCTCACTCCTCAATACAAAATTCCCACATGCTCGACTCCGCCTGCTGTTCATACTTTTGCAGTCCCACTCCCGTCTGAAGCTCCTGCTTTTAATGTCAATCCAACGATTGTGATTCCTCACTCTACAAGCGACCCTGTATCCAATATTTTTAGTGATCAGCATTATGCTCCCGAGCCCACATTTAAGTCGACTGGTCCTTACGACTGCCCTCAACCGCCTGAATTTCCTCCTAACACTGAGAAGTCTATTATGACAGAAGAACAAGAGAAAATGGCCAGAAAATTGAGAAGTTTGGAATTGACTATGAAAAAATTACAAGGACTTGGGGGGTACAAAAGTGTCTCATATAAAGATCTGTGCATGTTATCAGGTGTACATCTTCCTTTTGGTTTTAAAATGCCGAAGTTTAAGAAGTATGATGGACATGGCGATACTGTAGCACATTTGAGACGCTATTACAATTAGCTAAGGAGTGCTGGAGGGAAGGAAGAATTACTCATGGCATATTTCGGTGAGAGTCTTTCAGGTCTAGCTTCAGAATGGTTTGTTGACCAAGACATCGACAAGTGGAATAGCTGGGATGACCTGGCTAATGAATTTGTGCAACAATTTCAATACAATATGGAGCTGATTCCTGACGAGAAATCCCTAACTAATATAAAGAAAAAGAGTACTAAAACTTTCAGAGACTATACGATTAGATTGTGTGAACAAGCTGCTGGGGTAAAACCGCCAATGAAAGAAAGTAAGATAGTGGAGGTATTTATTCAAGCACAGGATGAAACATATTATCAACACTTGTTACCTGCATTAGGCAAGTTATTAATTGAGGTCCTCAAAATGGGGGAAATAATAGAGGATGAATTAAGACTGGTCTCATTGTGAGTTTTGCAACATTGAAAGTGACTACTCAAGCAATTAAAAAAGGTTTGGGAAGTGTGGGAGGAAAGATGGAGGAAGATACATCTGCCATTGTAGTTGGAAAACAGGCACGGGAAAGAGGACCACACCATCGTTACCCACAAGTTCAAACCCAAGTTTATACCCAAGCTCCACAGAATCTTTCCCAAAATCCATTATACTCCATTCCCCTACCTCCATATCCAATATACCATGCACAACCCAATGGTCAATTACTTTCTTACCCATAATGGCATGTACCAACTCTTCAGAGTCTTCCTCAAACTCCACAAACATACCAAAGCCCTTCTAGGCCAGATTTTTTGTCCAAGCCAAACAATGAAATGAGGCAGAAGTCGAGGGATAGCTTCACACCAATTGGAGAGTCGTATGTAAGTTTATTCCAGAGATTGGTACAACAGGGCATGATCACTCCTCTCCTTGGGTATACTCCTGACCTACATTCAAGAAGTTTTGATCCTAATGTACGATGTCCATATTATTCTGATGTTCAGGGTTACAGTATTGAAGATTGTCGTGCTTTAAAAAGAGAAATTGAAAAGATGATTCAAGATAAATCAATCATGGTGCAGAACATTGATAGTAAGGAAAGCTCTAGTCATGCTGATATACAAACCAGTGGATAAGATGTCAGGCTGAGCAATTGAGAAGTCACCCCTCTCCTTACTAGGAAGGGGTCTGGTAGCTTGTTTTGTTTTATTTTTTATTGTCTGAATTATTTCAGGGTTGTAGTTCGGGATCTATCTTGTTTTGTCCTTTTGTTGTTTATGTTCAAACCCTTCTATCTTTTGTTTCAACTAAATGAAGTGTCCCATTTTTCTTTGTGTTTTAAATATGTGTTGTTTGTTTGTTTTCTTTACATAGTACATTTTATGTTAACTCTAGTGATATGACATGCTAGTGAAATTTTCAGTCAGATATTAAAATTCAGTTTAAGCATGAATATTGAATCAGAGGGTTAAAGTTAGAAAAAGAGAGCACATGAGAAAATAGATAGAATGCTAAGATATTTGGTGACAAGTTAAGACAATTATTTTGAGAAACATAAGAACAACTTGGTTATCGATCGAAAGGCAGATCCCAATTAGGTCAAATATGGACATATGATTCCTATATCAAGAGATACCAGAAGATAACTAGCTCCACGAAAGCATGAGTCATTCGATGTGAGGAATTTACAACAAAGGTGGAGTTTTCAGAAGAAGAAGTGACGCACAGACTCAATCTGCTTAAAAAGATGTCGCAAATGATCTTCATCTCTCACTTTCATATTGCCTGATATGTACTTGCATTTTCAAGGATTGATATGACGAAGGCATTTCACTCTGTTATCCAAACATCGTGTCATCCTCTGTTTACCCCATTTGATCTTTAGTCCTATTTTATTTCATACCCCTCTTTTGGAATCAATATAGTCAGCAAAGCTCAAAAGAAAAGTGTCGAGCAAAACAATAGAGTCAAAAAAGTTCAAAAAAAGAGAAAAGAAAAAGAAAATATGTCCAAAAAAAAAGTGTCAAGACAAATAGAGTTAGAAAAATCCAAAGAGAAAAAGAGTCAACAAAAGAAAAATTAGAATCAAGTGAAAGAACAAGCTGCCAGAACTACGCATGACCTGATTCTCCTATCTCGAGGGTGAGATACGTAGGCTACCCTACTAAGGGCTCGGTCCAACCAAATAAATAAATTTAGAATTGCCCAGTCAAAAAAAACTGGGGCATGGGTTAATCCTCATCGTTTGAGTCGATTTCAAAAGTTGTAAGTCCCACCCCACTTCAAGTGTCGATTGGGCCTTATGCAATCCTTTCTTTATAACCCTATTCAAAAGCCAAGTTACAACCAAAGAAAGACCTTCAGATCAATCTTTGAGGATGTTAAGGCTAAGCATGCAAGGGATATGATGATGCATTTGGGAACTACTTGTCTTCCTCAGCATAAGAAATCAAGAGAGAAATAAAAATGAGAGAGTCTTATTGGTGAAAACCCTCGCGGGCACCGTAAGGCGATGGTAAGTTAAGAGAAATAAAAATGAGAAAGTCTTATTGGTGAAAACCCCCACGGGAACCATAAAGCGATGGTGAACCGAGAGCAAAATGAGAAAGGCTTGTTGGCGAAAACCCTTCAAGGCGTCACTAGCCGAATAAGGTCGTAAATGCAATTGACCTAAGGAAGTAACTCAGTTTCAAGGATGTTAACTCAACAATAATTGGTAGAAAGTTTGGATGAAAAGATCAAGCTGCTTAATCCAAAATGCATGTCATAACCATTAGAGTTGACTGTCATTTTTTCGATAAATTTGTCGTTTCTTTGTTTCAAACAGGGACATTCATTGTATTTTCTTTCTTCTCTTTATTTTTGTTTATCTTTCTTGAGTCAGTTATCCAAATAAGAATTGTCATTCTATTTTCTTTTCTTGTCTTTGAGT
Source organism: Capsicum baccatum var. pendulum (assembly GCA_030864225.1). Lineage (NCBI taxonomy): Eukaryota > Viridiplantae > Streptophyta > Magnoliopsida > Solanales > Solanaceae > Capsicum > Capsicum baccatum. Next base: position 251,923,454 of record CM061559.1, on the reverse strand, counting down.
CAAGTCCGTGTCTAAATAAGTGAGAAAATATTTCAAAACTAGCTACCAGCTTCATTAATTACACAAAGCAAGACAAAGCTAGTACATGAAAGAGACATGATTGTGAGCCAAAAAGGGTATGTAGAAAGTTTTGCCAACAGAAAAGTCGAGGAACTTATCGAAATACCAAGGTTCAAAGGGTTTATCTGAGGAGCATGGCAAAGTAGAGATACCGTGTTTATTTCAGAGTCACTCTAAATAATCTGAGTGTGGATCAATGATGCAGTAAGTCAATGACATATGCTAATGGTTGGAAGCAAGGTTAAATGTGACTGGGGCAAGAGCAATTGCTGCGAAAGCTAAAGCCACAAACCAGCCACCATGTTTTTAAACTCACAAGTTTTTGTTGTATGAAACAGGAACACATTTTGCATTCAGATCAAGGATTTCAGAGCCTAAACATCAAAGGCCGTTATTTCTCCCTTCTACAAATGCAAGAGGGATTGTTGTTGCATAGTTTGGGTAATCAAAACCATGGTAAAACTCATAATTCAATATCTCTAGGAGACACACTTCCTTGTCCGGATGATTCAGGTCCATTTATTAGGTGATGCACTTCCAAAATTGAACCTTCACTCCTAGAAGTCGCACTTTCTAGTTGAGTCCTTCCACTTAACCCCTAGGAGATGCACCTCCTTATTTGAGTAATTCAGATTTCATTTATTAGGTGATGTACTTCCTAAATTTAACCTTCACTCCTAGAAGTCGCATGTTCTAGTCGAGTTATTCTAGTTGACCCTTAGGAGACACACTTCCTTGTTGGGTAATTCAAGCGGCATTTGTAAGGAGATGCACTTTCTTGTTTGGGGCAATTCAAGCAACATTGGTAAGGAGACACACTTTCTTGTTCAGGTAATTCCAGCAATATTTGTAAGGAGACACACTTCCTTGTTTGTTTAATTCATGAAATACTTGTAAGGAGACGCACTTCCTTGTTTGGTAATTCAAGCAATATTTGTAAGGAGACCCACTTCCTTTTTTGGTAATTCAAGCGGTATTTGTAAGGATACGCACTTCATTGTTTGGGTAATTCAAGCAACATTTTTAAGGAGATGCACTTCCTTGTTTGGGTAATTCAAGAAACATTGGTAAGGAGACACATTTCCTTGTTTTGATAATTCAATCAACATTGGTTAGGAGATGCACTTCCTTGATTGGGTAATTCGAATTTTGCTTTTTAGGTGATGCACTTCCTAGCTTAAATTTTGATTCCTATAAGACGTACCTTGTAGTCGAGTCATCTCCCTTGATTCCTATAAGACGTACCTTTAGTCGAGTTATTCCCCTTTGATTCCTAGAAGACGTACCTTTTAGTCGAGTCATCTCCCTTGATTCCTATAAGACGTACCTTTTAGTCGAGTCATCCCCCTTGATTCCTAGAATACGTACCTTTTAGTCGAGTTATTCCCCTTGACCCCTAGAAGACGTGCCTTTTAGTCGAGTCATCTCCCTTGATTCCTATAATGATGTGACTTTCGCAAAAGTCCTTTGATGATAAACTGGGGCAAAATTTAATTCTTGTGTTGGAACTTTACTTTTCTGGCAATGAAACCTCTTTATAACAATCTTTGGTTGGGATAATTTTCTTTTTAGTTTTGATGTGATTTCAGGAGCCTGCCCGAAGCACAGGCCGAATAAATGGAAAACCAAGCAACAAGGTGAAGAAATTAAAAGTTAAATAGATTGAAAAATAGCAAGTCAGGAGCCTGCCTTTAGAACAGGGTGAAGAAGATAAAAGCATTTAGAACAGGGTGAAAAAGATAAAAGCATAGCAACAAGTTGATGAAATAGCAAATTAGGAGCCCACCTGAAGAAAAAAGGGTGATGAAACTCAATTCCAACAGAAGTTGTATAGATACGATTTTTGTAATTTCATTTATGCTTTAACTTGTAATTTTTATTTTGATGTAATGACAGAGCCGCGGATCGGAACCTCGACGGGACCTTACTCGACTCTCCAACTCGGTTGTCCTTCTTCCTTTTATTTCTTTCTTTGATAATGGTCCGGACAAAGTTCTGTCTCGTTGTCTACTTCTTTTTCTGAAAACACTGCGTGTTTACATTCAAATGGGGCATGATGTAGACACATAATTTTATCCCTCTGAAAGATTAATTTTTACCTTCTTACCTTATCCTATCGTATACCCTTAACCATGTAATTATCCTTCCACAAAATGACAAAATATAACAACCCCTAACTAATTTTATTTTTTTCTAACAACCTATTCAATCAAAATAAGACACTTACCCACCCTTACCCCTCCTAACCACTACCTTACCTCACCCCCTAGGTAGTCACCACCCACTTACGTTTTTTATTCCTTTTAACCAACACATTAAGAACAAAATAGGGAGGGCACGTGATATCTTAATACCATCACACAATACACAACATCACATATACCAAGGGAGGGGCCCACTGGAATTCCATGATTCTTTCTTTCCAATTGATATAGACAAAGGAGTAATAGGCCAACAGGGAGAGAAAAAAATCACAACAACCTGGGGGGACCACTTTCATCGTCATCGTCCACATATCTTCTTCACGAACTAAAAAAAAAAGGAGGAGAGAAGAACGACACTCTCCATTTTTTTGTGTGATTGACCCTCACAAATCAACAATCAAAAATGGATAGATAAGAGATGACATAAGAAAGAGAGAGATACAAAGAGTGAGAGATATCTGCGAGAGAGTGATAGAGATTTGCGAGAGAGGGGGAGATTCGTGATTGAAATTGAAAGAGAACGATGGCGAAGCAATTTCCGGCGAGTGAGAGCTTGAGGAACACGAGTTTGGTCATTTGATTACTGTTCCGGTGACAGGCTAGCCAGAATCGCGTCTAGCTGTCATAAATTCATTTAAAACCCATCAAATATATCTCGACTGATATCTCTTTATCGTTTTGGTCATAGCCAAAGTTTATTGGGGTTACAGCAACACAAAATCATCAAACAAACCTCGATCTGCTTTTGATTCCATCCAAACCCATTAGAATCGGGTCGGATTTCTCTTATTTCTCATGATTTTTAGTTCGAGGTTATGTGGGTTCGTGAGAATCTGGTCCAGGTCTCTCTGTTTCTGTGATTCTCAGTTCTGAGTTGGATGAGTTCGTTTGTTTGATGTTCGATTCGAGGTTTTCGGGCGCGGATTCTCTTTATTCAAATAACATTGAGTTTGAAAGCTACGAATCGAGGTCCAATTCTATTATCTCTTTTTTTATTTCATTATTTACTGTATTTTGGTGTGTTGGATTGAATATTGTATGTTTTGTTTGATCCTTGTTGGTGATGAACGCGTATTTATTTTGATTCGCGGTTGAATCTTTTGATTATGATTTGCATGGTGAAATAGCATCTCATTTGAGAATTAAAATTGGTTGTTTGGGGCGGAATTAAAATTGATAAAAGTGGATACGTATTTGTTTTAATTCATTATTAGCGGTTTAATTTGGAATAAGCATGAATTTTGTTGAAATAGATAGGCAAATGTAGGTTTGGGTAGGCAAATTTAGAACTTGTGTCTGTTGAATATTTGAATGTGCGTGGGCCGTACTTGATTATAATGTATTCATTTGGCCGGGGAATGCCCCGAGAGATTTGTATTGATTTATCCGGGGAATGCCCTGAAGTATCATGTACGCAGAGGAGGCTCGTGATCAAGGCCCGAGGCATCTCTTTCATCGAAGTAATTAATCGTTCGTGCTTCAGATTGTGAAACCCTAGCCTCAAATTTTGGTATGAATATACTCTCTGTTCTCCTTGCCTCAACTTGACTCTCTATTTTAAACTTTATATTTCTCGAATTTTATTTAACTATGCTCAAAATTATAAAAAATTATTTGTAGACAAAGAGATGGGATATTTTTTAAAGGAGAAAGAATTATCTGTAGACTTTGTTAGAGAATAATTTTTCATTTATGGCTAGTTAATTTGTTTATTATAGTGAAAATATTTACTTATGTATAGGTACCTTTTTTATGGCTGGTAGTAGTTCATACAAGTTGGATCTTGGGCCACTTGAACCGTCTGTATTAACTGAACAACTCACTGATAGGTCACGGGATATATGGGATGGAAGTGTTGATATGGTTCTTAATATGAGAAAGAGTGATGGAGGTTTTTGGAAGCTCATAGAAAAATATTCTATCCATCCACGAGTTTTAGAAGTGATTAGATTATCTGGATTGTATGGTGTTTATAGATGTAATAGGCCTGCTATCGACCGTAGTTTGATCACTTCATTAGTTGAGCGGCGGCATCCTGAAACACATACTTTCCACTTTAGAATAGGTGAAACAACTATCACCTTGCAAGATGTCGAGGTGTTGTATGGATTACCCGTGAATGGTGCTCCGGTACTTGGTACTGAGACGACGAGAACTATTAGAAATTGGCAAAACATTTGTCAAAGATTATTAGGTTTTTTTCCATCTCTTCAGAACTTTAAAAATAGTTTCCTCAAGGTCTCCGCACTTAAAGCAGACCTGCTAAGTGAGCCACAATTGTCAGACATAGCAACCCAAGAAATAGTCAATCAGAAGGCTAGGTGTTACATGTTTTGGATGATTGCGGGTATGATAATGGCAGATACATCTGGTGCTTATTTGAAGCTTATGTACCTGCATATTCTTGAGGATGTCAATGCAATTGGGTCTTATAGTTGGGGTAGTGCAACTTTAGCGTACTTGTATCGCTTTCTTTGTAAAGCCTCACAAAGTACCCAAAATAAGATAGCCGGATTTCTACCACTACTTCAGGTATATCTAATAATTCTAATAATTGTACAAATATATTGATATTTCTTTTAGTTTTTTTTATTTATATATATATATATATATATATATATATATCAGGTTTGGGCATGGGAGAGGATCACTGTCCTTAGGCCACAGATAGTAGGAAAAAAAAGGTACAAGAAATATTTTTCCTACTGGTTTTCCTAGGGGTCCATATGCTACTAGATGGTTTACACACTTTAGTTGGACTAACACTTCTAAGCATGTGCTGAAAGTTTATAGGGGTGCACTTGACTCTATGACAGAAAATCAGGTAGATTGTGTATAATTTTTTTCTTTAATTTTATGTCGATTGTAAATATAACTCATATGTTTTTTCCTTTTTCATGTAGTTTATCTGGGAACCATATACTGATGACTTAATTGAGAGTCTTCCTGACTATTGTCGTGCTGGACGATACACGTAGCGTGTTCAAGTTCCAATCTTCTGTTGGGATGTGGTAGAGGTTCACTTGCCTGATAGAGTAATGAGGCAATTTGGATTGCAACAAGTGATTCCAACTCCATTTCTGTTTGATTCCACCCACTTTCGTCATGATCGTCGAGGAAGGCCAAATACAAACTGGGAGTTAGAACATGCACAATGGTTACTTTTTGAAATGAGCGAGAACAATTTATCTGTAATGCACCGGTCAATCATGGGCCACTTCAGTATGACGACCCCTACCTTATTTGGTTTAGACGTATTACTCGTCTTCTCATTGGTAATCCTAATCCCCGTCCTCAATGCCAACATGGTTATGTCCCTAATTCAACTGCATATGAAATAATGGTAAGTTGGATGATACCAACAATGAAGTGAATGTTAATGATCCGGAGGGTGCAAGTACAGGTTGTGAGACGACTATTGAGCATGATGAACTATCAAAGAAATAAAAGCATAAAATTATTGCTAAGCTTTGTGGGACTGGTATTTTTTTGTGATTATGTTATTTTTTTTCAACTTAACTGCACCTTTTTAGTTGAACAGTTGAAAATCTACCTTTGCTTGACAGGGAGTCACTATGCTTACCACCACGCTGAAAAGAAAAACACAAAACAGAAGAAAATCAAAACGAAAAAAGCAAAGAGTAATGGAGTTATGTTGGACTCTTCCTTCTTCCATCCCCTTGTATCTGGTCTAGTCATCACTTTTGTGGTAATACATGGATACTTGTTCTGTCTGTTTTCAACTGCATTTGCTTGAATTTATCCTGTGAGGTTCATGTTTTTCATTCCAACTGCATGTGCTTGAATTTATCCAGTGATTTTATATGGTCATTCCCGAAGAGGGGAATATTGATGACAAATTATTTGAGAATCGAATCTGTGTCTGTCATTTTACTATCAATCATCTGTTAGGGAAGAGGTCCTTAACCTCATCAAAAAAGGGAAGGGGCCAAAAAATTATATTTTGCTTTTGTTTTACATGCTGCCAGAGGGCCAACAAATCTTGTTTTCCAATTTGTGTCACCTTTCTTTTGTTGGCAGGTATACGATGGAGCTCAAAGTTGGGTAAAAAACTTATAGGTAATTGTTTGATATTTTATCTTTTTTGACGAGTGAATATGTTTAGCAAGCACTACCGATGGAAGTACATTCGTATTTGGTATTTCTTAAAAATGAATGGAAGTACATTATCAACTATTCTAATATGCAGGAATTGCTGCTCTTGCTTCTTCCCCTTCTCAATTCATCATCTGTCAAGAATTTTCTTCGTCCGTTCTCAGAGGAGATAGGAGAAATCTTCAGATTCTTCAGTGGATGACATTTTGTGCCCAATCTTGAAATTGAAATTGAAGAACTGACAATCTTATGCTTATGTAGGCATATTGTATATATAGTGGCGTGGGCTGTACATAGGTGTAACTTTGTAGATTGTAGACAATTTGTTATGCTTATGTAGGCATTTGAATTTTATGAGTCCTTGTTGGTCTTAAGTTTATATATAACAATATTTGGGTAATGACTGAGTTCACTATCAAATATTTGTAGATATGCAGTAAAGTTCTTAATATACATATAAAATCTAGATTCACGTGAATTCATAGGTTATATGTAGTCCGAATTCATAGGTTATATGTAGTTCACTCCAAAATTTATATGCTGCACTAAGTTTCTCTTGCATATCAATTTGCAAACGTATCATGTTTTAATTTAGAACCCACAATTGGATGTCAAAATGAGTACATAGATAAAAGTGTAAAAGTTAAACTGCCTTAATTATGTAAAGCTTATGTAAATACAATTAATAAACTTTACTATCACCTAACATCAATGGTAGAATATTTGCAGATAAAAATATGAAATTTACAATTATAGATATCAAGACATCTCATGTCTCAAATATATATTCAATAATTCAAATCGTCATTGGGAAGCATAAAACTTGACACATATCTCAAAATATTATTCCAAAATACCATCTCGACATACGTCCCAAAATTATTCAAAATACCACCTCGTGGTAAAAGTGTGTAATTCGCAATGATAATTATTAAATCATATCATGAAAACATTGAGATAATCATATAAATCAAAGTTTATTCATTCAATCATTGGTGGACTGTTTTGATAGGCTGTAGTAGATCGACCATAATGTTTTACTCCGATAGACAAATTGGATGAAACTAATTTCATTAAAAACAAAACTCTTAGAGCTTTCCGTTGATATATAGTAGCTCACCCAGATCATTATGTACAAGGAGTTATGGTCGTTTGAAGTTGACCCAAAAATTTGCTTTTGATAGGCTGAACTAGATTGACTATAACTTTTTTCTCTGATAGTCAAATTGGATGAACCCAATTTCATTAGAAAGAGGACTGGCAGATCTTTCCGTTGATATATATTACATCACCGAGATCATTATGTACAAGGAGTTATGATCATTTGAAGTTGACCCTGAAATTCACCTGACTGCAGTAATTTTAATTTCCTGCACGTTTTACTGTTCACAGTTCGATCGAAATGGTCGTAGTTCGATTGGAATGGTTGTAACTCATGGCTCGAGTACGTTTTCGATGATCTATATATCATTGAAAAGTTTATTCGATACTCTATGCAATGGTAGGTCAACATCTTAGAAATACTACACAGAAAATTTATGGATCTCTCTAAAGCGTAGAACTCGATACGTTTCTCACGAAATCTTTACGAAGAAAATTTTTCGGGGTATTACAAAAACTATGTTTAATCTTGAGCTTGGTAGGGCTCTTATGTTGCCAAAAGTTATAGGATATTTTAGCAAATCTTGAACAGTTCCTCTTGAGTTTATTCTTTGGTATGGCTGTTACAACCATTAAGGGATTATCTGGTTGTGATCGGTATAACTTCATATGGTCTGATTATAGTTAAGAGGATCGAGAACAGTATGGGATGGATAAGAGGGATTGTGTAGTATCAAGTATACCTCTTGAGCTGGAAAGTTTATGTTTTAATATTTTTATATAAGTGCATAGAAAAAGGTTAATTTACTAACTTTTGTTTAATCTTTTGATGTAGTTCCTCCTGACACCGTATCAATCAGTTCACTTGGTAAAAGGTCAACGGCAGAAGAACAAATTAAGAAAAAGAATCCAGCTGTTGTGAAGATTAACCCATGGACGTTAGCACGATTGAATTCAGAGGATGTTTTAAAAGTTGCGGCTGAAAATTCTCCAGCCTGTTGTAGTAAGGAATTGCACTGGTTCACTGTAAACTAAAGAGTGACCTTTTTTCTTATGGAATTTCATAGAAGACTATACAACTTATGGAATTTCAAAGATTGATTTGTTGACGTGCCTTACGATATTCTAGCCTACAATATTCTAGCCGTTTTTCTTGGGTACGTTTGGTTGCTAAGGAAGCAGAAGGAAAGTATTAGAAAGTTATTTGATTTGTCTTTAGGTGCGTTTGTAAGCAGGAAAAACACACCATACAAAGCAACGTACAATTTCTACTAGAAATTGTATTGACCAGCTATGAATCATGATACTACTACTAAAAACCGAAGCATAGCTACAAATGCTAGCTGGAATGAAGTTCTTTTACAAGATGAAACATAATACTCACAGATGACATCTGAAAGATAGAAAAGAGTTGCAAACTCTATCGGAAATCATTTCACATAAAACACCAACAACTTTTATTCTTAAGTACTAATGCTACAAATGCTAGCTGGAATGTTGGTACAAGATTTCTACTCAATTAATTCATGAAACAATTATTAGACTTAGAAATAATCCACAAAACAGAATTCATTAGACTTAAATGGTTAGAAATTTTAAGAGTACCCACTTAAGTTTGATTACGAGTTGGACATCGGCGCCTATCATATCCAGTATGTCTACACAACCCGCAAGCTTGCCCATATACTGCAGGACCACGATCCATCTCATTAGGTACTCTAGTTGTCCTTTGTCGATTAGGACGACGATAGAATTCATTACTTCTCATTATAAAACTTGTAGATGGCCAATATGCCTCGTGCCCAACCGGTGAGAATGACCTGGAATATGTAGCAACATAATTCTCTGTTGTGAAATGCTCGCTAACAAAATTTCTAGCTAGCCCTCCCATTCTTTCAGTAACCTTCATGACATGTGAACACGGAAAGTGCAAATTAGCCCATTTTCCACAATCACATTTTTTATCATTTAGTGAGACACGATGAGGATTACTACCAGTACCATCAACTTGAATAGATCTAACCTCATATGTCCCAGTGGATATATTCCAATAAAAAAAATGTATTTTTGAACTTTTGTAGTTCTTCTCCCACTTTACTTTGAACCTGCTTGTCCATAATTCCTTTTGCTCTACAAGTTGGTGCACTGATTGAGATCTACGGGTATACCGTTCAACTATTTGCTCCAATGAAAGTCTCACCATGGCAGTGACAGGCAATCCTCGAACTTTCTTTAGAAGACCGTTGAAAGACTCTGAAAGATTTGTTGTCAACACTCCCCATCTTTTTCCATCATCATGGCTAATCGTCCATTTGTCCAATGAAAATTACATGAGATATTCATATGCTTCTTCATTTTCTTCCCTGATTTCCCACATCAAAGCTTCGAACTTCCTTACTTGATGAGCCGATGCAGCACTCCACATCAGATCACTGAGATTCCTGTTTGGAAAATAAGATTGAAAGTTACTCTTAAGATGTCTTATGCAAAATCGATGAAAGGCCTGAGGCTCCTGGAATTGCCACAACTCCGATAAACTAGCTAAGATTCCTTTTGCCCTATTATAGATAATACATACATCTTCTCTATCCTTTATTACATGTGCGCTTAGTTTTCTAAAAAACCATTTCCATACCTCTTTGGATTTCCTGTCAACAATAGCAAATGCTAGAGGAAGAATGTTATCATTTCCATCAATTCCAACAACAATTAATAATTTTATCTCATATTTATCATACAAATGGGTTCCATCTACTGAAATAACTGGACGACAAGTTCGGAATCCATCAATGCATGGCTTGAAAGCCCAAAATACAAATTTAAACGTTTTTACCTCTAACAAACTCATTGACTCTTCATGTTTTCATTCTACAATTGTTCCATGGTTAAAGTGTTGAAAAACTACAAAAAAATTAGGAAGCTCACTAAATGATTTCTGAAAATCACCATACACCAATTTAAATGCTCGTTGACGTCCAAGCCACGCTTTTCTATATGTTACTTGATGACCAAATATCTCATGAACCTTAGAAATGACATCTACTACCAATAATTTGGGATTTTTACGTATTTGATTTAGAAAAAAAGATGCAATTAAATTGGTATCTAGGTTAGCGTGACCTATATTAAGCCCTTCAGTCTCACATCTATGATTATCAAAATACTTTACTATCTTCCAAAGGCTACCTCCAACCTTTCGGCCTCGAAGAAATCATCGACAACCTAATGATTCGTGAAACCTGCATCTGACAATCCATAGTTTCTTGTTTGATGTTACAACTATGAATTCTTTATTTTTGCACAAACTCCAAATTGTCATAGCCCGTTTCAATCTATCTTTGTTGCTAAACACATTTCTTTTTTTAAATCTTTTTTGCCATCGCCAGACCAAACAGAACAACAATTCATCTCAGATTCACGGGTAGAGATAAAAATATCTTCTTCATTCTCTAATGTTGTAAAGTAGGGTATATCATGATTTTGCATTTCAGACAAACTTTGACCAAATTGATTATGAAGATTTACACCAATATCATTTTGAGGTAAATCTTCACTATCATTGGTATCTTTATCAGATTCACTTTCTAAGGTTTCAATTTCTCCATCATCTTCTGAAGGTTCATATTCCTCCGAACTTTCATCACAAATTTGAACATGGGCATCATTACACAAATCAAAGTTATCTTCATCTTCTCTGCAGAAAAAAAAATAATGATGTAGTGAAGTAGTGATGCATAAGATTTCTTATAGTTTCCAAAAAAGTAAAGATCACCCACCTGATCTCATATTGTCTGTGGCCACTTTCAATGTGTCCTTGACTACTTAATCCTTCATCATATGATTGATACTCATGTTCGTTAGGGTTTGCATCAAGTGATTGATGGATACTAGGGGTTGCAGTATATGCAAAATGAGGATGACTGAGCATGGCAAATCCATAATTTTGAGCTAATAAATTCATATAATAACCATGCTGACCATTCAGTTGAAATAGATTATCATGATTTGTTGGTCTAGTCTTTACATACATCTCCAAAAGATTTATATCAATTTTATTTGAAAAATTTTGAGGAATGACAAGAAATTGTAGCAAAAGACTAGTCATTCTCTATTTTAAATTCAATAAACCTTGTAATGTTACCTTGAAATGAGCATGGATATTTTCCAGAAATATCCATTTGAATATTTTCACTGTTTGTCCTCATTTTTTCATGCAACATTGCAACTAGTTCAACATAGCTAGTTGAAATAGACATGCTAACAATCATTTTAGCACCTTCGCTGTATCTAAATCCGCTCATTTCAGAAATTATTTCACCACCCCAATACGAAGCAACCATCACATTTTCTTCAAAATTAGTCATTTTTCTGCTATACACAAAAATAAGATATGTATTATAATTATTAAAACATCAAAATAATTTTAATGCATTACAAAATATTGGCTAGCCATACCTATTAAAACTTTGTAAATGTCATTTCTAGAATAAAGCACATAACCAAAAGCTTTGATTAGAATTGTAAAAATGTGTTTCAACATTCTATACATACCGTCACTTATATAATCTGTTGTCCTAAAACTTTGCAGGTTTGTGATTTGATTCGCTAGAAACGTTACTCACAGTAACGTTTTTAACTAAAAATGTGACTAGTGATTACGATTTCAAGGCAAAATTTCGATCAAAAAAGTTGCTGGGTTGATTTGATAGAATCGTTATTCGGAGTAACGTTTTACAGCTAAAATGTTATTGGTGATAACGTATTTAATGTCAGATTTATACAGAGATTCTTGGGTGGCAGAGCTACAAAGAAACGTTACTGGCGGTAACGTCTTATGTCTAAAACGTTACCGAGAGTAACGTTTTATACTGTGAGTAACATTTAATATTCTAACGTCTAACGCCAATTTCGTTTGAGCCGTTAACCTTTTTAAAACATAAAACGTTATTGGGAACAACGTTTATACTAGTTTTGTAAAATTTTCAAAAAACAAATTACTTTGGTGAATTGATTCAAAGAATGACTTATTTCGGTCCAAGATTCAAGAAAAGACACACAGATAGCAACAATTATACACACAACCATCTTCTTCAATAATCCACATAGATAATACATACAGAGGGCCAAATATGGTAGGAGAAGAGAAAAACCATTCTCAATACACACACCATTCACAAAACTCCATCTTCTTCACTCATTCTCACAACACACAAATCTCACATACACATACACACTGGAAGAGACAAAAGCAATAAAAAATGAGTTGATCGGAGAGAGGGAAAATACAGGGGATGGACGAAAAATAGGGGACGACCATTGTTTTCTCCTTTTTCTTTTCTGGTGAGGCTCCAAAACGCCAACGCATACGCATAAATTGCACACAACACACACGTTAAAGAGGAGATCGAGAGGGAGAACGGCGGGTTTGAGTTTTCCGGCGAACCCGTCGCCGGACTGGCTGCTTTTAGATCATTTTCAGGCAACTCCGGCTAGAAATATTGAAATTCGTCGAAAACCGACCTCCTTTTTGTCAGTTTTGCCCTTCGCAGCTCTCTGAAATCTGTTATTTCTCGTCGAACTCAAGTGTTGCTGGTTCGCAAGCTCTCTCTTGCCATCGGGGATAGCTCAAAAAGGTGTTTTCCTGTTGAAATAGAGAAGAAAACCGGCAGCCTCTCTTCATCGATACTGTTCCGACGAAACCGAATACAGTTTTCTTATGGATTTTCTTTATTTTTGCTTCGGGTTGTTCATTGGATCTTCGTGTCCATTCAAATTAATCTTTTGTTCCGGATATTTTCGTGCTCAATTTGGTTGATAGTCGAGGTTTGGTACCTGTTAAGATTCCGAAACTGCTTTATTCTCTTCTTCATCAATCGAAAATATTCGGAAGGTCCATCTCTATAACTCTCACTCTTTATTTCATTTTGATTTGGTATATCGATGTTGTGATTACGTATGGGGTGATTATGATTGTTGGATTTTATTAATGTTATGATTATATGCTTGACGATGTGATTTCGGTGATATGTGAAATGAATTTGAGTAATTTTGATGGTGTGATTGATAAAAATGAAGCTAAATGAATTGGAATGGAGGAATTGATAAAAATGGTTGAATAGAGATCAATTTTGGTTTATTGTAGTTTTGTTAAATTCAGAATACGCATGAATATTATTGGAACGTGATAGTATTATGATATGTTGAAACGGATAAGCAAAGTTTATGTTCGGGTAAGCAAATTTAGGACTTGTGGAATATTGAATGCTTGAAATTTGTGTTGAATGGCTTGGTGTGTTCATTTTTTTGGATCAAATGTATCATTTGGCCGGGGAATGCCCCGAGGTATTTGTGTTTATTCACCGGGAATGCCCCAAAATATTTTGTATCCGGAGGACGTTCGCGACGAAGGCCCGAGGCGTCGGGTGGAGCTTAGTCTAGGACTAATCTAGAATAGGATTTATATTTTTCTCATTTTTATATTTTTGGACTGTATAATTGGATTGTACACTATATTTTGGGATTCATTTTGTTTTGTTTGTTTGAATGATTGTTTTATGTGTTTTGTGTTGTTTAAACATTCGTAGTGTTAAATTAGCTGATATTTTCCACCAAGTGACCGTGGTCGAACCACGGGATCGGGGGGTGCCTAACACCTTCTCCTCGGTCAACAGAATTCCTTAACCGGAATCTTTGTTTGCAAATCAGTTTTAAAGAGTCAAATCATTTTCGAAAAAGTATTTTCAAAGGTGACTTGACACACTAGATTTATACCAAGTGGTGAACCTGAGTTTTGAATATAAAAGGTTATTTTCGAAATAAATCTTCATTTTATCACTTAATAATAAAAACTCTTTCAAACCTTAAAATATAATTTTTTTTGGTGAATAAAAGGGGTGTGAATCAAACTAATAACTTATGTATCATGACTTAATTAGTGTATCATTATATATTAAAAACTATTTGTCATCACATGTTATATGTAAACTGAGGTATGAAACATATCATGGTATGACAATGTATCGGAATCATAATGTATCGAAACGACAATGATGCATTCGTGTAAACTTATTCCAAAATTTTTAGTACGATTGAAAAGAGTAATTAGCTCCTAAAATGATGAAATTTATGTTGTTTATCGTAATATTTATGGCTAAATTGGTACTAAAGTTTTTATTATATATTCAACAAGCTCAATGGTAGGTGCTCTCTAGTTTCTCTCTCTTTTTTTCCAACTAATATTATTCGATATTCGTATTAGAATTTAATTAAATTTGAATTCATGTGTTGCAGGGTCTATTTCTGAAAACAACCTTTCTAATAAGATTTTTTTTTTTTTTTTTTTGAATTTTCAAAAGCTCAAACATAAAATCTCGAATTTAAGAGGAAGGAATTTAATCAAACACAAAATCTCGAATTTAAGAGGAAGGAATCTAAAGCTATCTCACCGTAACTTGTTGATTGCTTTCAGTCTAGGCTTAATGGAAAAGCTACATCTTATGAAGATTGCAACAAATCTATCAGGAGAAATAATCATACAACTCTTTTATGTGACACAAATGGATTTCATTTGTTGCCATCATATGGATTGCAACAAATTTTGAAGAATGAACACTTGCAATAAATAATCCACCAAAATGCATCTAGAAGAGAACTCATATAATTGACATTCTCATGGCCAGTAATTGACATTCATAGCTGCTGCAACCTCAAAATGTGTGTGTGAAAATGACAAGACGAGATACTATCCGAGGAATCCGAACATGGTGGGAACATAGATTTTGTGCGTGTTGTACTATGTCCTACTCACAACTAAACACTTCAATTAATTCTTCATTTTTTCTTGTCCTGTTTCGCACAAGTAGCTGACGTAGCACATGAAGAGGTTGACGAGGATGTTATGCATAGTATCCGTGCAGGATGGTTAAAATAGAGGTTCGCTTCGGGAGTGATAAGAAATTGTCTTCGTAAGCTTAAAAGACAAATTTTGCAGAGTGACAGTCCGATCAGCTATGCTGTATCGAGTATAGTGTTGGCCTGATAAAAACTTTCACATTCAAAAATTGAAGGTGGCGGAGATGAGGATGTTGAGATGAATGTGTGGACTTACTAGAATGAATAAGGTTAGAAATGAGATTATTCAAGAGAAAGCGAGAGTGACTTTGAAGGAAGATAAGATGCGAGAAGTGGAATTGAGATGGTTTGGATATATGATGCGAGAAGTGTGAGAGGCTCACTATGTATGGTTTCAGACGAGACAGAGGTACGTCGAAGAAATATTGAAGGGAAGTGAGTAGACATGATATGGAGCAGTTATGACTTACAGAGGACATGACAGTTGATATGAAGGTGTGGAGGACGTGGATTAAGGTAGAGGGTTAGTGAGTCGGAGTGCGTCCATATTAGTAGGAAAGAATGTTTTGTTTGTCGATATACATGTAGTAATAGTTTTATGTATGTGTCTTGTAGTTACTTATTCGTGGTGTTTTGATGATGTTTGAGATTTCGAATAGATAATTATAGTATTACTTTGTGAGTGTCTTTTTTGTTATTATTATCTAGTAGTGTGCTACCTCATTGTATTACTAGTATTTATGTTTTCTAGTTGTTATAATATTATTTGTCATGAGCCGGAGATCTATCGAAGATAATCTCTCTGCTTCAATCTGGGGTAGCAGTATGGACTGCGTATACTTTATCTCTCCAGACTCTACTTTATTGAAATACACTGAGGATGTTGTTGTCAAATGTTTGAATAACTAGTTATACAGGAGTGAACTATTTTATCTTGTCCTACATGATTATTTCACAGGAATTGCAACTCAAATGATGCGTATAACTACTTATTCAATTTTAAATAAATTTAAATGTATTTGTATACACTCCCATAATTTGCTGACATAAATATTAACTAACGTCAAATTAAAAGGCATTCTTATTTCTTATGTGTTATATCAAATAATTATTTTTATAAGTTGAAGTGTTCGACCAAAAGAATAAATGATAGTTGAGTTGTCAAAGTTAAAATACTGTATTTACTTATAGGTTGATGCAAATTGAAATTCTTAGTTACATCGAATGTGTTTAATTTTTAAAATAAAATAAAAATAGAAAACAAAAATTATCCTAGTATTAATAGTAGGATAAATAAAATGAAAAATAAGTAATTAATTATATATATTAATTTTTTACTATATGCACAAATAAATTGGACTCCATCCTATCTATTTTAAACTTGTCACATTTTTATTTAAACATACCTAAAAAAGCTATGTATTTTAATTATTATTCTTAAAAAATGTATTTTGATTATTATACTCTTATTTATTATTTAAAAAATAAAAAAAGGTTTAATTAAGGTCTATTTTCCATTTTCAAGGGCCCTTCTTTTTCTTGATATCTATGAATATCTCCATTTTTTGAAAACTTTGCAAGAATTAGAGATCTGGGTTACTTCTACTGCTGGAGTTTCATACACAAAATAGGTAAAAATGGAACCTTTGTATGTTTCAAAGTGTTTCTTTGAGCCTGTGCACTTGCTTTAGTATTCAAAGTTAGCATCTTTTGGTTGATGATTTACTATATTGTGAAAAAAGTTTCATTCTTTATCCACTTTATATGAAATTATAGTTAATATTGATAACTAACACCCCTCCCCCCCACACACACACAACCAAGCAGCAAACCTTTTACTAGGTTTTCTGTAACATAATTTGTGGTGTTCTTTAAGGTTGTGGCCTAGTGGTCAATGAAGTGAGTTGAGTACTATGAGGTCGCAGGTTCAAATCTGACAAATATCAGGTGATTGTTTTTCAAGTCTTGGTGGACAGAGTTACCTAGTACGTATCTGTTATTGGTGGGAGCTGGGAGGTGGTAGGTATTTCGTGGAATTAGTTGGTTACTGGTGGGAGGTGGTAGGTATCTCGTGGAATTTATTGGTTACTGGTGGGAGGTGATAGGTATCTCGTGGACTTAGTTGGTTACTGGTGAGAGGTAATAGGTCCCGTGGAATTAGTTGGTTATTGGTGGGAGGTGGTAGTTGTCTCGTGGAATTAGTTGGTTATTGATGGGAGGTGGTAGGTATCGCATGGAATTAGTTGGTTACTAGTGGGATGTGGTAGGTATCGCGTGGAATTAGTTGAGATGCGTCCAAGCTGACCTGGACACCACGACTATCAGAAAAAAGAATCTGCCCTTTTCTGGGTTGATACATAGGGAATTTTTCAGTGTACAACTTCTGGAAAAGATTATCTTTTTTTTTTTTTGCTTTTAGGCATTTCAAGCTTCAGTGTTTTCCATTAGGAGTAGTATTTCTCGCTATTCTTGGACCAAAACTGAGGATTATTAAGGTTCAGGAGTATACAAACTGACCAAGTTTTTCTCTCACTTGAGCGTAAGTGTGGTGTTTCTAAAAAAGGGTACAAATTCGTTATGAACTTGTAATCGTTATACTAAAGATAACGCTGGTAGTTGTCCTTCGCTGCTGGTAGGTATTTTGGGGGAGATTAAATTTATGAATTATTGCTAATGAGTGGTTAATTCGTCATATGAAATGAGCTTAAATGAAAGTGGGGTTCATATAGCGGACCCTAACTTGTTTGAGACTGAAGCGTAAAGTAGCAGTAGTATTATTTGTTGTACTGTTTGATTCATAATTTCATATGCATGTCTGATGATTTAAGAAAAGAAAAAGATTTTCTTCGACTTGGATTTTTGGGGAAAATGCTAATCCAGCTATGTATCGACCCAGCTTATTGTTTTGCTCAGGAATGACATTGAAGCACAGTTTAGCTCAAAAGATAGGTAATGCAATTAAGGAAGTTGCAAGGAACGAAGGCTCAACGTGGTGGTACACACCTCACATGGCTGCGGCATCTCGTGCCATAACGGAATGGATCCAATTGGTTGATTCTCCTTGAAGTCAGAGATGCACGGGTATGTAAAAACCTAGCGTTCATGGATCTTTTCCTTTAAATTGTTTCCCTCTAGGTGTTAGATTTACGTCTGGGCAAGCTTGCCAGTATTACTCCAGAAACGTCTTGTTTCGTGATGTGGTATTTGGATAAGATATAATGTTAGTGAATAAATTATTCTCTTAGACTTGTGTTCTCTTGTCAACAACAAGAAGTGTTGACCTCTCATGACTCCATCCTGCATGATCTGTACATACCAATTTTGGCCACGAGAGGGATAGCCTAGTGTAAAAACCTTCATCTCTAACCATAAAGTTGGATTTTTGCATATCAAGAAGTATGCACCAGTTCTGCGATAGACCATTACTTTTGGTAGATAATGTGCTTTTACCAGTTAGCCTGTCGATCTTCCAGAGCCCTTTTCTATGTTGAGCATAAGAAAATAATTAGACAGGTTTATATAGCATGAGCATAAAGAGATAAAAGGAGAAGCGACAACATGGCTTGACATATTCACATAGTTGTCAGTCCCTAAAGGGTTAGCTGAGTGGTTAAGGCAATGAATGACAACCTGAAGGCTCAAGGCTCAAATCGCAGCTACAACACTTGTGGTGAGCCGCGTGCCCGGCTATTCTATCCTTGATGTATAGGATTACTCAACACCTGTGCTTGTGGGCTTTAGCAGACTGCTTGGTAGATTAGTTAAGATTGAGCAAGTTGGCTCAGACACCACCATCATAAATAAATATTTCATTGTGGGTATTTTGTTAAGGACTCGGTTATAATTTGACACGTATTAAATCATGTTCCAGTTCCTTTGTTTACGAGGATATGCTTGTATATCGATCATCTAATTTTTAATTCTTATTTTTCACCTTTGGCTTTTCTCAGATTCCCTTATCATCAACATGTGAGCTAATTAAGCATCTTTCACCTTCCTCGAGGCGCATTGTAATTTTGAACAAGACAGATTTAGCAAATAACATTCAATTAAAGGTGATGCATTGCTCTTCGCTTTCTCAGTTAGCTAAGGGCTACTGTTTCACTTTACAATTATTCATCTGGCTGATTCCTTGATCCCCCTGTACTGGCTACACCTTTATATGATCACGGACAGCATACATGATAGCTTTTTTTTGGTTAGACATTTTTAATGTCCCTAGTTATTGCAGATTTTATGTCATATATCCTATTTGCATGCTGCCGTTAACATTTATTTATGTTTGTTTCCTGCAGGAATGGCTGAATACTTTTGAGCAAAAAAATTGTCTTGTTTTTGGAGTCAATTCCCATAATAAGGATAACATCAAAGAGGTAATTGTATGAAAATTTACCATAGTTGTTCATGTTTTAGTTTGCAAATTGTACTGTTCTAGCAACTTTTTTTCTTGGTTTGCTCCCGTGTTGGCAATTTGTTGTTCTCATGACGTTTGACCTAAATTCATAGGTTTCATATGCATTGGTTCCATATTTCTTGGTTAAATTGATATTATGGAAAGGTTGACACTGTTTCATGCATAAACGTGCAATTTTTCCCTATATAAGCAAATTTATTGGTTTTGACGGCATAATTTTTGTACTATTGCTGTTCTGTTGTTTGACATTAACACATACAGATGCATACCAGCATACATACTGATACTTATTTCTTAGCAAGGGTGACATTTACTTCCATATTTAAGGTCTCTGGCTCTCTGCCTCTCTGGTGTAAATGCTGATCTTTGACGGTACATAGAGGAAGACTTAAGACTATGTAGTGTTGAACTTCTTTGTGTTATCATACGAGGCCAATGCTCAGACAGTACCCCAAGTTGTAGTATAAGAATACAACACCCTAGTGATGGTATGTTTCATCGTATATAAATTCTCCAACCAAGTTCTCTAGCTTGCATTGAATTAACATGAACTTTATGGCCTTTCGGTTGATTGTGTGCACCCTATATACTTGGGGTCTGTTTGAGTAGGTTCATC
Source organism: Capsicum baccatum var. pendulum (assembly GCA_030864225.1). Taxonomy (NCBI): domain Eukaryota; kingdom Viridiplantae; phylum Streptophyta; class Magnoliopsida; order Solanales; family Solanaceae; genus Capsicum; species Capsicum baccatum. The sequence continues at coordinate 251,903,092 of CM061559.1, read as the reverse complement.
AACTTGGCTAATATTGTAGAGTTGGCATTGATATTGTACTAATGGAAAGTAGTAGGCGCTGATATTCATCACTAGTTAATCTGAAAACCTTTTATTTTGCATGTGATGCTCATTTGCGTCAGATATAAATCTTGACATGTTGGAGATTTGCCGTTACTGAACTTTCTGCAAGCCCGAGTTCGAGAATTACCAAAGAATTACATTAATGCTTTTCGGCATTCCTAATGTTGGCAAGTCTGCCCTTGCCAACTCACTGCATCAAATTGGAAGGATTAGTGCAGCAGGTACGTCATTTTTAAGTACAAACTGTTAGTTGTTAAGTTCTTTTAGCTGTTTTCTCGTGTTTCCAGAAGACTCTCTCTCGAGTATAGAACTTATCCAATCCAAACATCCTGAACCATTCTTTGATTTGCAGAGAAAGGAAGATTAAAGCATGCCATAGTAATCACTTCTTAATTGTTATTGTCCTCGTCTAATTAAAGTATGATTATGATGCCTTTGTCTCCATCTTGTTAAAGTCAATTAAATTGACATGTTATTTATTGTAGTGACAAGACTATTCATTAGTACAAGTGTCAAAAGTGTGACCAGATATCTTGTGTCCTTAACTATTTTCATCCGTCCATTTTTCAATTATTGCGGTATTGAATAACCAAAAATAGACTAAGAAAATTTCATCCTTATCACTTTATTTTTTTTTGATTTTCCATCCGGTATTCAATACCCGTATTGGAACTCGACTAATTCGGATTCGCACCAGATAGAGTCCATTTGGAAATAGTGCTCCCTATCAAGGATTTTTCCATACTCAGGGCTCGAACCCGAGACAGCTGGACTTTATTTTTTGATATTGTTCATAAAGGGATTCAAACCATAGGAATATGATTTTCAATAACGTGTGCTAAAACCTTGCAATAAGTTTCCTATGATGTTCAAAAAATGAAAAAAGAACTTATATTATGTGAAATAATATTATTTCATATTGTACTTGTGAAAAAGTTAACTATAAAATTATGATATAAAATAGTCTTTTTTCTCTATCTCACCAAAATAAATTAATGAATAAATAAATAAAAGTCGGATCTAGATAAAAAATTACACTGTATATATAAGGTAATTTTTATGTATGTATATAGATTTTGAATCGCCTAATACGAGATTGGTTTCAGCTGTATATGAGTTCAAAATTTACCTTGAGGTTTCGAGTTTAAATCCTCAATAAAATAATTAAGTTACGAATTCAAACATCACCATCATCATTTAAGAAAATTGAAATAAAGAACCTTAAAAATGAAAATGACATATACTAAAACTAATAAAATCCTTGTCTAGCACTATATAAACACATCAAAAAACTTAGATTTTTCTTTATAACATAAATGGAAGATCATATTTTTTCTCATTTTAATGCAGTTTTACTACTCATAACCATTACCCTTTCCTCCATTTTCATATATAAAATCACACAAAAATCACATAAACTTTCAAATTTCCCGCCAGAAATCTCCGGTGGCTTACCGGTGATCGGTCATCTTCTCCAATTCTCCGTCACCGACAACATTCCATTGCATCGAAAACTATCCTCTTTGGCAGATAAATGTGGCCCCATTTTCACTTTCCGGCTAGGAATACCGCGTGTATTAGTGGTAAGCAGCTATGATGCTGTGAAGGATTGTTTGAATATCAATGATAAAGTGTTTGCTGCCCGGCCGGGGAGCTTGGTCGGAGAGTATATCGGGTACAGTAATGCAATGCTTTTTTTTGCTAGTTATGGTGATTATTGGAGAAAGATTAGGAAAATTGTTATTAAGGGAGTTTTGTCTAGTAGTAGGCTGGAGAAATTGAGAGATGTGAGGGTTTCTGAAGTGAAAACTAGTATTACAGAGCTTTATATTTTGTTTCCGATCACCGGAGATCGATTACCGGTCTCCGGAGAAAATCTTGATTTTCCGATGACCGGAGGTGATTTTCAGGTGAAAGTGAATATTTCTAATTGGATAGAAAAGTTAACATTGAGCTTGATAGTGAAAATGATAGCTGGAAAAAGCTATGGAAGGGTAGAAAAAGGGGGAAATGAAGAAGAAGAAGTTGAGAGATTTAAGAAAGCTTTAAAGGATTTTGTGTATATCACAATGGAATTTGTGTTATGGGATGCATTTCCTATACCATTGTTTAAGTGGATTGATTTTCAAGGGCATGTTAAGTTTATGAAAAGGACATTTAAAGATATTGATTGTGTTTTACAAAATTGGTTAGATGAACATGTGAAGAAGAGAGAAAGTGTTGATTTTGTTGATGGAAATGAAGAGGATTTTATTGATGTTATGCTCTCTATGATCAGTAATGAAGATTTTGTTGATGGTTATAGTAGAGAAACCACCATTAAAGCTACTGCTCTGGTGAGTAATGTCTCTTGCTGCTATATTTACATTGTTTTTCTTGTCTGGGAAGGTCTAAGTTGCTCGGACTCTCCAAAAACGTTGCTAGATCAGGGTCGGATCCTTCAAAACTGCACCACGAAGGATCCGACACAACCCCTGATGACATTTTTGAAGAGTTCGAACAACATATGTGAAGGCTATGAATGTTTATGAGATGCTTGTGCTTATGTGTTTATGATCATGATCTATGTTGTTCGGACTCTTCAAAATTTCGTTGGGTGTGTTATCTGATCCTTCAAAAGTAGTGTCTTTTTTGGAGGATTCAATATAACAACAGCATACCCCAGTGAAATCCACAAGTAGGGTCTGGGGAGGTAGAGTGTACGGTAATATTTTGGAGATTTCGAGCAACATAGATCATGGGTAGATGTTCAGTTGGTTTGCTCGATGCACAGTTAAGGCACTGAGTGTCAGCCACGTGCTCCTCCAGAATTGCTATCATTCATAGGTACAAGGGCAGTTAACTCTTTATATCAAGTTTCATATGGAGAGACTTTTTGTTCTGAAAAGAATTGTGCAACCATTTAGTATGATGGCAACGACAGTAACATACCTAGTGTAGTCCCACACAGTGGGAGTGGGGTGTGGGGAGGGTAGAGTGTATGCAGACGTTACCCCTACTTCAGAGGTAGAAAAGTTGCTTTCGAAATTTAGCATGATGCCAACATAATGATGGTTAAAAGATTGTTCTTTTGTTTGTTTTTCTAGTCTTGTTGTTCTTAAATGGTTCTTTTTAACAGAGTATGGTGGTGGATGCTTCGGACACGACTGCTATTCACTTAAATTGGGTAATGGCTACATTGTTAAACCACAGAGATGCCATGAAGAAAGTCCAAGAAGAGCTAGACACAAATGTTGGCAGAAACAGATGGGTAGAAGAGAGTGATATCAGGGATTTGGTATACTTCCAAGCTGTCGTTAAAGAAACACTGCGATTATATCCACCAGCACCTTTGTTAGGGGCCCATGAATCGGTAGAGGACTGCATCGTGCAAGGATACCACATTCCTCAAGGTACAAGATTGTGGGTCAATACTATGAAACTACATCGAGATCCTAAGATTTGGTCGAATCCCGATACATTTGATCCAGAGAGATTCTTGACTAGTCAAGCAAGGGTTGATGTTCGCGGTCAACAATATGAGTTCATCCCGTTTGGCTCTGGAAGACGATCTTGTCCAGGGATCACCTATGCAACTCAAGTGACACACCTTGCAATAGCTCATTTACTCCAAGGTTTTGATTTTAGTACACCATCGGATGAGCCTTTGGATATGAAAGAAGGGGTAGGCATTACCATGCGCAAAGTAGATCCTATAGAAGTGTTTATTACACCTCGCTTGCCTTCTGTACTCTATAAGTTCTAAGTTAATGTCTATGTCTTCTTTTTTCTTTTTCTTTTGGTTATGTATGTACTTTGTGGATTTTCTTTGTAAGTCGGCTATTTAAAGCTCTCTTATGCTTGAGAAAAGTTATTGAAAGCATTTTAATCCATTGAGAGCCATTTAACCTCTTTTCACTGCCCCATCTTTTTTAGAAAAAACAACAGCTTGCCATTTTCATGGTGCAGGCCAGAAGCATGTCAAGTATAAGCTCTAGCTATCAGCTCAAGGACAGATAGTCTATTCACCAGCCATGGATACTCAATCTCAGTTTAGAGCTTAGTCGAACTCATAAGCAAAGCAGATCGATCACCAGAGCTTCTTGGTCTATCCTTTCAGTTCTTGTCCTGGACAAAACTTGCACTTGGCCATGGTTTGAGGACCAGTGCCAGCTCAATAAGAACTTTCACAAGCTTCCCCGAACCAAAATGTTGACAATAATGCAACAGGTGAGTCTGCTGAAGGAATCAAAAATTGTTCCACGTCGCTTCAGGATGAATTATGTTCGGTTGGACCTCCTGAATTGGAGGTCAATTAGGTGTACCACATCTCACAGAAAAAGTCTGGGCCATCGGGCGTGATCATACTATAAAGGCGATGAAACAACCCACCTCAACCAGTGTTGTCAAGCGACAAACATGGATCCAATCCTTCCAGTCTTTGTCCAACAATAAAAGCTTGCACCTTGTCTTGAATTTGAACCCAACTACATCCAGGGTTTTCTTCACTATCCTTAGCTTCATGTGACCAGGAGGTCACGGGTTCAAGCCTTGAAAACAGCCTCTTCACTCCCCTCAGCTTCATGTGACCAGGAGGTAACAGGTTCAAAGCTTTGAAGCTTTGGAAACAGCCTCTGGCAGAAATGCAAGGTAATGCTGCGTACAATACACCCTTGTGGTGGGATCCTTCCCCGGATACTGCGCATAACGGTAGCTTTAGTGCACCGGACTGCCCTTGCCCCTCAGGTTCATCAACTCTCTGATCCTATCAGCTTCACCCCACCGACCTCCGGCCTGCTTCAGCGTACATATTTGAGAGAAGAGCATAGTACCCAGGATGATGCGGCTGCAGCTTCAATAAGTGCTCAGTTGCCCAAGAACCGAAATCTACATTTCCATGGAGTCGGCACGCTCCAAGTAGTGCAGCCCAAACATTGGAATCTGGTTTAAATGGTAGACCAGTAATAAGATTAAGTATAAATAACATAAATACCAATCCTTTTGGAAGTAATCACATTCTCTCCCACTTTTTAAATTACTTTACTCTCTTCCTATCAATATACATAACATAACCGACATATACGTAGCATTCTGTGTATATGTTGGAATTTTTGTAATATGTTTAGGGAGTTGGGATTTTTTATAATATTGAAAACATAAGTTGTATATTTGTGTAATTTTTAGGCCTTACCCATAAGTCCAATACACAACAATCAAACTAATAACTTATGTATCGTGACTTAATTAGTATATCGTGATATATTTAAAACTATTTTTCATTACATGTTATATGCATATGATACATATCATAGTATAACAATGCATCAGGACGACAGTGAGTCGTGATGTATCCATGTGAAATTAAGAATTGAGATTAGTAGTAATTATCTCCTAAAACAATGAGATTTATGTTATTTACCCTAATATTTATGGCCAAATTGGTCCTAAAAGTTTTTATTATATATTCAACAAGCCCAACTATAGGTGCTCTCTAGTTTCTCTTTTTTTTCCCAACTAATATTATTCGGTGCATTAGAATCTAATTTAATTTGAATTCATATATTGCAGGGTCTATTTCTGAGAGCAACGTTGCTAATAATTTATTTATTTTTCATTTTCAAAAGCTCAAACCCAAAATCTCGAATTTAAGGGGAAGGAATTTCAAACTATCTCACCGCAACTTGTTGATTGCTCTCAATCTAGGTTTAATGAAAAAGCTAAATCTTATGAAGATTGCAACAAATCTATGCAGAAAAATAATCATACAACTTTTCTATGTGACACTTACAAATGGATTTCATTTTTAGCCATCATATGGTTTCCAACAAATTTTGAAGAATGAACACTTGCAATATATAATCCACCAAAATGCATCTAGAAGAGAACTCACATAATTGACATTCTCATGGCCAGTAATTGACATCCATAGCTGCTGCAACCTTACAATGTGATGACGTTTGTTCTTGCTACAACTAAATTGAGGTCTCTGGACTTTGTTCCTACCGCGATTTGGTTGCTAGAATAGGCAGATCATCCTTGGCTATCGGCAGGCAGTTCATCTTTGGCTTATCCGCATTAAGGTTGTGAAGCGCTAATACCTTAATGCACTTATACTATAGCAATAGTAGGACATATATCCTAAATCTAAATAAGTTCATGAAGGTCTAAATTATCAGGTTTATGATATTGTGCATATGTTGATTTGTAAGAATTGAGTTGATCTATGTTGATGATTTGACTTGGTATTCACTAGTGTATGATTTGGTGTGTTTGAGACTTGACTTGACTTGTACTTGGACGGAAGTGAAGTGTTTGTGTTTTGTTTTTTTGGACATAAGTTCGTATAATATGTGCAAAGTAATTCAATTATATACCATTTCATTGTTAGCTCCCAAAAACACACTTTTAAAAACATTATTTGTATAATAAGCTTGTGAATTTTTTATTGACCTGCCTATCATTCAGAGTTCTTAAAAGAATATTCTGTGTCTTTGTGTATTGATAATACTGTCCTTGCCCAATACGTCTGAATTTTTTGTAGAATCTAACTTCACTAATCTAATCATGAACCTGTTTTGTTGCCTCAAAACTCCGATGATAACTTTGTTACAAAATGAATGTCTCAGTTACAACCAACTCCCTCTCCCCATCTATTTCTTTATCGAAAAACTAATTGTTATGAACCAAATTCAGCCCAATATGGATACCAAGGTCACTCAAGTAGCTTTTGGGCTGAGAACAAGCAACAGGGCTGGGTTAATTTGGGATCCGGATTGAGCAGTCAAAAGGAGTAGTGGGTATGTGATTCAAGAGGTTATGCACGTTATATTGTACTTAGGCAAAGTCTATGCTTCTCACCTCCAATTCTTCTCTGGCTTCTCATCCCCCTTCTACTTAAGGACCTTTAGTTGTCATTTGTTTGTTGATTCCATCCCAGGTGTGCTTCGTATTATCTATGACTATAATACATATTGTCCTTGTATTGATTACTTTTGCCATTATAATCACTCCATAATTAATATGTGAGCCAAAAAGCCTCTCAGATAAGAACATTCCCTGTTACTCAAAATTCTTTGACCTATAAACACGCCCATCTTGGACTCAATCAACCTTAACCATACCATACTTCTGACCCTTTCCTACTTTCCTTACTTCTTAACCCCACGGTCTTTATTCAATACCTAACCCCCAATCCCAACCCTACTCCTAATATCTATATTTATTATTCTTTTGTTTTTTATCGTGATATCGTTTTGAGGTCATATTAATTCCAAATAGCGTGAGAACTCTCATTTTAGAAGGTAGAGTGGTCTCTATCAAAGCTAATTACATCGTCAGGATTTAAGCTCGAAACATCTGATTGACCATTCTACCGTAATCTTGAATCTCTATATATTTATCTTTGAACTTCCTCACTCGATGTCAAGTACACGCTTTTGAACTTGACTAATTCGAATTCACGTCAATAAAGTTCCAAAGCACTTCAAATCAAGGAAGACTTGATATCCAGCTCTTGGATACATGATTAATTAATTTAAGGATAGAACAGTATCACCACTCCGTCCCGAACATGAAGTCTCTAGATATTTACATACATTGAATAGTGAAGACTAATACATTAATTTCAATTGACTTTTTATAATCTTATTTTTCCTTCCAACTTGTCATTATAGTTGTTGAAGCGGACTACCAAGTCTTCTCTCCAGCCTGCCATACCACAACTTGTTAATTTCAACCCCCTCCACCACACCACCCCTACCCCCAAATTCATTTGCCCTTCAAAAGCCCCATCTCAACCAAAAATCTAATCAAATTCTTGAACCCCTTTTAGCTCAAAAATTCAACTAGCAATTCATTCATCAAGAATCAAGAAATGAATGATCTATTCTCAGGATCATTTTCTCGTTTCAGAAATGAAGATCAGTCACCAAATCAACAATCCCCCGGCATCCAAATGAGACAAACAGGCGGTGTCAATCTCGACAAGTTCTTTGAAGATGTAGAAACTATTAAAGACGAGCTTAAAGAGCTCGAAAGACTTCATTTACAACTCCATAATTCACATGAACAAAGCAAGACTTTGCACAATGCTAAGAACGTCAAAGATCTCAGAACAAAGATGGATAACGATGTCTCTGTAGCATTGAAAAAGGCCAAATTCATTAAAGTTCGATTAGAAGCGTTAGATAGATCTAATGCTGCTAATAGAGGTATACCTGGTTGTGGACCTGGAAGTTCATCAGATAGAACAAGAACATCTGTTGTGAATGGTTTGAGGAAAAAACTTCAAGAATCTATGAATCAGTTTAATGAGCTGAGAGAAAGAATGGCATCTGAGTATAGAGAAACTATTCAGAGAAGGTATTGTTGAATAAAGTTTAAATTTTTTGCATCTATTTTATCTAAAAATGAGTTGTTCGTGTTGATTATCTGAAATTGAGCATCTTTGCGGTAAGGTTTGCGTATATCCCAAACTCCACTTGTGATATTATACTATGTTGTTTACTTTTGATTCACTCGTGTTCTTGCCGTTGGCAACTCGAACCCACAACCTCAAGGTAGGAGGTGAAGGATGCTTACCATCCGAGCGACCCCTCTTGTCAAATATGCATGTATATGATCTTAAATTGAGCAACTCTGTGGTAAGGTTTGCGTACGTCACAAACATCACTTGTGGGATTATACTGGGTATGTTATTGACTTTTGATTCACCTCGTCCTTGTGACCTTGTCGTTAGCGAATTGTTTTGTATTTGCTCGCTTGGTGACTCGAACCTATAGCCTCAAGGTTGGAGATGAAGGATGCTTTCCATCGGAGCAACCCTTCTTGTCAAATTTGCTTCTATATTATTTGAAATTGAGCTATTTTGCCTTTTCTTTGACTTTTGATTCATTCATATCCTTGCCGTGAGTAAATTGTTCCTATTTCGCTCTTTCTCAGTTGATGGAGCTCTAGGTGAAACTAGTTGAGTTTACTTGTCCTAATTCTTCGAGAAAAAGGTCCTCAATTTTAGACTATGGTTTTATGACCCCAAATGCAAGAAATTCTTTTTGATAATGAGTGTCAATGAGACATGAAATCAAGACCTCTGACTATGAAATTATATTGAAATATGGAATAAAGCTAGTCTAAAAGTTCAAAATCAACAGGTACTACACGGTGACCGGAGAAAATCCAGATGAAGGTACACTGGATACACTGATATCCACTGGCCAAAGTGAGACATTTTTGCAGAAAGCGATACAGGAGCAAGGAAGAGGACAAGTAATGGACACAGTAATGGAGATTCAAGAAAGGCATGAAGCTGTGAAGGAATTGGAAAGAAATCTGAAAGAACTGCACCAAGTTTTCCTGGACATGGCTGTTTTAGTGGAAAGTCAGGGAGCTCAGCTAGATGACATTGAAAGTCAAGTCAATAGAGCTCATTCATTTGTGAGAGGTGGTGCTCAGGAGCTTCAGGTAGCAAGAAAGCACCAGAAAAATACAAGAAAATGGACTTGTATTGCCATTGTTATTTTGCTGATTATTATCTTGGTGGTTGTTCTTTCTGTTCGACCATGGAAAAAATAAGAATTACTCAAATCTCCGTATAGGTCACTGGTTCGAACCATGAAATTAGTCATTGATACTTGCATCGGGTAGGTTATCTGCATAACATCCCTTAGGATGTCGCCTTTCCTAGGTCCTGCATCAACACGAGATGCTTCGTGCATCAGATTGTCTTTGTTTTCTTTTTTTCATTTCTATTGTTTGGAGTTCTCTTTGTAATTAAATTATTGCTCAAGTAGAAACGGAGTTGAGGTAGACTTCTGTTCTATTTGCTTGTTTATACACATTTGGGTTTAAATTTAATCTTTTGTTGGTGATACTTTTGTTTCTTTTTTGGAACTTTTCAAAATTCAGAAATGCATGTGGCATGCCACCATAAAGATTCAAGCCTGCAATTGCTTTACTAGACTTCAAAGTACATGTAATATTATACTTGTAAAGTTTGATAGTACAATAATTAAACAAGACATTTAGCATACATCAATATATTTAATCAGCCAGTACACATGAGTTGTCTTCTTATATTAGTAGCATTAGCAGCCTAGAGTTACTAGATTAATCTATGGCCCTTCCAACGTCTCCTGTCCGGTCTTGTTAGAATATTCCATGAACCTCTGTGTAGCAACATCCGATGAAAGCTTGTATTGTTCCTCGGGGGTGAGAGGTTGAGGTTCGCCGGACATTACCTCTTTAAATTTTGCTACAACGTCTTCAGTCCTTGTGTAGATCAAACATGCTCGGGAATACTTGGAATATTCATCCGATGGGTGGTCCGAATTTCCCCATTGCAAGAGCTCAGCGACGGCAGTACAGCGCGCATCACTGCAAGCAAAACAAGGAACAATAAAAAGCTGAAACGTAAAGAATCAACACAAAATGAGGAAATGGGAAAAACAACAATTAGCATCAAACAAAAGGTAGCAAAGGGTCTATTCAACATCATTGGATCAAGCTTAAGATGTAGCAATTGGAAGTACCATATCAACGAAAAATCCCAAGCAAAAAAAAAAAATATGCATTCAGTATTTATAGATGTCGAGGAGAAAAGACTTCATACAAGTAAAATGATTCATTGAGGTACTTACTCTTTAAATGAATAAGAAAATGTGCATTCAAGTAAAATTGAAATATCCCCCGGGTGAGTATGTCTCATCCTCTACGTCACATAAATCAGGTAGGAATGTGCTCAGTTACTTTTCAGGTCAACCTTGCTGATCATACGAATAAATTTACCATCTTAGGCACTGATTCATTATTAACAGTAATTCTAAAATCATTTTGCCACGGGGGAACAGAATATTAACATTGTCAATTCCATTAAGATCCCTCAGTGATGGCTTCATTCATAGACCATTGGACAAAAATGGAGAAGATAAATAATGCCGATTATGCATAACAACCTCCACATTCTTCATTAATTAACAGTTCTACATAAGGATTCTTACCCATGAAGTGAATCATCTGTATCGTCTCTACCTTTCATCACATTGACATCAAGATTTAACCCCTTAGCTGCACTCTGCACCTCATGAGTGTCTTCATCAAGGTCAATCTTGTGCTTTGCTGACAGATCTATCAAGTCTCATTTAGAGAAAACTTGCTGGTCGCTTTGTCTGTCTACAGCTGCTTTTTCTCCTATTTTCAGAAACTGAGGACCGACACCGTGAACATTGCAGACCAAAGACCTGGACAAATCCTGTGTACTTAAACAGCAATATTGACATCTCAATTAGGACAAACATGAAATAACAGGCAGGTTTTTTTAAAATTTATTAGAGGACATGGTGCTCCAAAATGCAGTTAAAGCATCTTCCAAATGCTTTACTGCATGCTTTTAAGGGAAAAAAAAATGCTTATGTGACCCGCAGTTTCCCTCTTTCTCCTAAGGTGGAGAATTTAGTCCATAGACTAAGCATACCTTGTCTCAATATGTTCTTGTTACCCAATTGTTAAAGTGTTCCGCAAAAAAAGCTTGAAGAGCCCCATTCATTTCCGTCTAGATATATTCCATATAGTTTGTGCGGACAATGCCAACAACATGGTTTAAAATCTATCAGGCCAATGTTTACCGGGATGGTACCAATTGAGATGTTCTGGCTCCTCTAAAAGTGCAATATCGGCATCTCTTGATGGGATAAACTGAGAAGTGCCTCCAGCTGGTATTATACTCCACCCGCCTTTGGGGAACTGGAAGGGCAAAAATATTCGTCAATAATCACATCCATCTCAACATCTTTGGCTGTCATATTATAATTTATTTAGCTGTTAATCAGAGACTACCTTCCCAAGGTAAAATGATATCCTGAAGTCGACCTTGACACCAATTCGCTCCTCAAGCCAATTGCATATATAAAGCTCCTGAACTTCAGGAGATCGAAATGAAAGATGGTTTGGAAAAATTAGCTCTTCGTCAGATTTACATAGCCATGGAACCAGCAACATAACATTCTGATTTTCTAATTTGGCTAAGTGAGCTGCTCAGAATAGAAGATTTACAGCAGTTCCTGTAATCAAAGGAAGGCTAGCAGTTGTGACTACATGCCTTTTATCACCTGATTGGTTCTGCATGGTAGAATCTCCCAAAATCCACCCTCATGACAATGAACAGTAGTCTGAACGATACCGGCAATTCACAAATCTAGTTCATCATTCATAATTCCACCTTCAATCATGAGGACCCTCCTCCTGATAAGGAATGTAGGAAAAGTTTGCTTCAACCCTTGCTGCGCAGAATTCCACAATCTTTTCTGATATATCTGCAAATTATTCAAAGTCCCAGAGAAAATGGTGTATAGCGTTCTCAGAAAATGAATACAACAACAACAAACCCAGTGTATTCCCACCTAGTGGGGTCTGGGGGGGTAAGATGTACGCAGTCCATACCTCTACCTCTAAAGAAGTAGAAAGGCTGTTTAAATTCTCAGAAAATGAATGGACATTTAAAATCAAATTAAAAATTAGAACAAAATTTTAAAAAGAAAGTAAGTTTATTTTATGTTTGTATATCATTATATTGAGGATCTGCCACATCAAGCTTGATGGTTAAATTGTGTCATCCATAACTAACATCTGTCTGTTACAGTACATCATGCAAATGTTCAGCATCACCACATTGGACATGTCAAGAATAGATTAAGGAGAAACTACCCCACTTTACTGGCTGAAACCTGCAACTAACGGAGCTACTGCAGAATTACACAAGATAAAAATGCTCTGAACTTTATGTGCAACAATTTACAATAAATATAAAACGAGACTATCTTTTAGAAATTGTATAACTTAATGCAAAGGTAAGCTAACCATCCTAGTTAATGTGCAAGGGTGGGCTATCTTTCCTACAAGATGCCCAAAAAGAATAAGTGATATGAAAGCACAGTGAAAGCACTGATTAAATATCAAAACAGGCAGTGGCAGAACCAGGATTTTCATTGAGAGGGTTCAGAAGTATATATACAAACTAGTCGAAGGAGGTTCAACATCTACTATTACAACAACAAACCCAATGTATTCCCACATAGTGGGGTCTGGGGGGTAAGATGTACGCAGTCCATACCACTACTTCAGGAGAAGTAGAAAGGTTGTTTCCGATAGACCCCCGGCTCAAGACAAGGAATAATAAACAGATACTTAATAGAGCATGGAACAGGATGTCAAGACAAAAATACGCCACCCACAAGGAATAATAAACAAAGAATAGTAAACACATTCGTAATAAAGCATACAACAAAGTGTCCTAGCAAGAATAATACATCTACCAAGTAATGTCCTACCCCAACGACTCAAACTGGCACTAGCCTTCTATCCTAATCCACGCCCTCCAGATCTTCCTATCTAGGGTCATGTCCTCACGTCCTCGTGTCCTCATGTCCTCAGTGAGCTGTAACTGCTCCATGTCCCGCCTGATCACCTCTCTCCCGTATTTCTTCGGCCTACCTCTACCCCGCCTAAAACCATCCAAAGCAAGCTTCTCACACCTACGAACCGGGGCACCCGTGCCCCTCCTCATCACATGGCCGAACCATCTCAATCGGACTTCCCGCATCTTGTTCCACCGAAGTCACTCCAACCTTTCCCCGAATAATCTCATTTCAAACTCTATCACCCCTATTAAGCCCACACATCCAACGCAACATCCGCATTTCCGCCACCTTCAATTTTTGAATGTGAGTTCTTGACTGGCCAACATTCCGCTCCATACAATATGGTCGGCCGGACTGTCACCCTGTAGAATTTGCCTTTAAGCTTGGGCGGCACCTTCCTATCACACAACACCCCCGAGGCGAGCTTCCACTTCATCCATCCCGCTCCAATACGATGGGAGACATCCTCGTCAATCTCACCATTGCCCTGAATCATGGACCCCAGATACTTGAAACTATCACTCTTACACACCGTCTGGGAATCCAACCTTACCACCACCTCGTCTTCCTGCCTCACGTCATTAAACTTGCATTCCAAATATTCTATCTTGCTCCTGCTCAACCTGAACCCTTTAGACTCAAGGGTCCGTCTCCACACCTCTAATTTATCATTCACACACACACCGCGTCTCATCAATCAAAACTACATCATCTACAAAAAACATACACCAAGGCACCTATCCTTGAATACGCCGCGTCAACACATCCATCACCAAAGCAAACAAAAACGGGCTAAGAGTGGATCCTGATGCAACCCCGTCAAGACAGGGAAATGCTCTGAGTCTCCTCCCGCCATCCTCACCTGAGTCTTAGCTCCATTATACATGTCCTTGATTGCACTAATATATGCCACCGGTACCCCACTCATCTCCGAGCATCTCCAAAGCACCTCCCTAGGGACTTTGTCGAACGCCTTCTCCAAGTCGATAAACTCATGTGCAGATCTCTTTTCCTTTCCCTATATTGTTCCACCAGTCTCCGCACCAGGTGAATTGCCTCCGTCGTCGAGCGCCTGGGCATAAATCCAAACTGATTTTCCGAGATAGACACTATCCTCCTCAACCTCAACTCGACCACTCTCTCCCAAATCTTCATAGTGTGACTCAATAACTTAATACCTCTATAGTTATTGCAACTCTGAATGTCACCCTTATTCTTATAAAGAGGGATCATAGTACTCCATCTCCAAGCCTCAGACATTTTTGCCGACTTGAAAATGCCGTTAAATAATTCAGTCAACCACCTTAAGCCAGCCTCTCCAGAGAACTTCCAAAAATCCACGAGAATCTCATCAGACCCCGTCGCCCTACCCCTACGCATCCTGCGAACAGCCTCTCTGACCTCATTTACCTTAAAACGTCTACAATAACTAAAATCACGACACTCCTCTGTGTGCTCCAGCTCCCCTAAAACAATAACTCTATCCCCTTCTTCATTCAATAACCTATCGAAGTACGACTGACATTCTTAATGTGACCATCCTCCACCAATACTCTACCATCCTCCCCCTTAATGAATTTCACCTGGTCGAGGTCACGATCCTTCCTCTCCCTAGCCTTAGCAAGCCTAAACAACCTTTTTTCCCCTCTTTTCTCCTCTAACCCCACATACAAGCTCTCGAACGTTGTCGTCTTAGCCGCCGTGACTGCTAACTTAGCCTCCTTCCTAGCTATCTTGTACTCCTCCCTATTAGCCCGTTTCTCATCTTCATCCCTACTCTCACCCAACTTAGCATACGCCCCCTTCTTAGTCTCCACTTTCTTCCCAACTTCTTCATTCCACCACTAATCCCCCGAAGATGGCCGGCGCAGCCCCTGGAAATACCTAATACCTTACTAGCAGTCTCCTTGATGCACCTAGCCGCCCTATCCCACATACCATCCACGTTCCCCCTGCACTCCCACACCCCCATTCCAACCACCTTTTCCCCTATCTCCCTCACATTCGCCGGCGTAAGGCCGCCCCACTTAATTCTAGGTCTATCCTCCTCACCCCCTCTCTTCTTATCTTTCTTAATACCTTAGTCCATCACCAAGAGCCTACGCTGGGTCGAAAGATTCTCACTCGGGATGACTTTACAGTCCTTACACAACACCCTATCCCCTTTCTTAAGCAGCAAAAAGTCAATTTGCATCTTGGCTATCGCGCTTTGAAAGGTGATCAGGTGATCGTCCTTCTTTGGGAAGCTCGAATTCACCACTACCAACCCAAAGGACCTCGCAAAATCCAACAGAGCAGTTCCCTCCTCATTTCTCTCCCCAAAACCAAAACCTCATCTCACCACCTCATCCAACACCTCCCAAAACCGCATCTTCTCCCCATCCATGCAAACACTACACACGATCAGAGTAGACCCCTCAATGACCAACTTAACAGTCATCAACCTATCGTTGATCCTCTTAACCTCCACTACCTACCCTCTAAGCTCTTCATCTATTAAAATGCCAACTCCATTCTTACGCCTCTCGCTACCAGAGTACCACAGCTTGTAACCATCCACATCCCTAGCCTTAGACCCTACCTACTTAGTCTCCTGCGCACACGCAATATTGATCCTCCTGCGCACACGCAATATTGATCCTCCTCTTTTTAAGAATCTTCACTAGCTCTATAGACTTACCCTGCAGAGTACCTATATTCCAAGACCTAACCCGCAGCCTATCAACTCTAGCAACCCGTCTTCCTCTACCTCCCCTAACGTCGGGCCTAGCCCCAACTCCCTCACCCGTCTTTCCCTCCTCCTCCACCCCCAACACAGGCCCCCGCCCCAACCCCCTCGGACATAACCCTATCCTACCATCAATGCCCACAGCCACAACTCCCAGAAAAGACACAACGACAGTAATCAAGCAACAGCAGGAAATAGAAAGCACAAGCACAGTATATAATATGTAATAATAAAGAAGTCAAACCCACCAATTATAACTAAGTCAAGCAATGGAATAAACCGGAAATATACGACAACAGACAATCCCAACAAATTAAGCGCAAGTCAAGATACAGGAGATAATACTAGAAATTATACGAAGAATGAAATAGCAAAGGTTAGAAGTCACCGGGTTACGCTTGCAAACCAAATCCTCTTTTCCTGCGTGGTATGTTGGGTCCCAGCAAACTGATGCCGAAACTGGTCGACGGGATAATTGGCTGGAGCTTCGTTGGAGTGCATTCAGAATCCGAAGTTGTGGGAACCAGATCTGGTCGGAACCAGAAGTACCGTCAGATGGACCCGCCGGATCGGTCGCTTGTGACCGGAGCTGCGCGCTGCCTGTGTCGCCGGAGTCGAGCCGACGGCAACCTTGACCGCCGGCGAAAGCACGAGTGGTTCGAACGACGGAGGGGGCAGGAAACGGGAGAGAGAAGAGGGTAGAGAGAACTGGGGAGAGAGAAGAGAGGGAGTGGGGGTTATCCTTGCCTGTTACCGGCGCTCCGACGCCGTCGCCGGCGTTAGCCGGTCAAGGGGCAGTGGTCGTGGGTTTAGTGTATTATACTATTAATGCATAAAAAATATTTTTAACCATGTAAAATAGTATAATTTTCCGTCAAAGGGGTTCAGATGAACCCCCAGAGCAAAGGTCGCTACGCCACTGAAAACAGGAGTGTGGGTAGCATCTAAGTTGCTCCGACTCTTCAAAAATGTCTACGGATGCGTGCCAGATACTCCAAAGATAGGTATTTTTGAAGGATCCGACACGGGTGCGGCAACATTTTTGGAGAGTCTGAGCAACTTAGGGTAGCATCACTTATAGTTGCTTATGCTAGTGAAGAATATCTTACCTTCAACAATTTAATAGACTAAGCATCAAGAAGAAAAAGAAAACAAAGGGCACTCACATAAATTAAATGCACAGGTCAAGTATAGCAAACAGAACATGAACAACCAAGACAATCAAAAATCAACTAGTAAATTAGTGAATCACAAATGAACTATTACCTTGTCTTATTTCCAATTTGAACCAGAAAAAATGGCCGTTACTGTCTAACTAATATGCCAACAATTCTGGCACATCAAGTGGTGGCACTCCTGCATAGATGAAGAACATTAGAGGAAGGTTAAGGAGAAGAAAATATCTCTAGTCTAATTGCTTCCTCTTTTTTACGGAATATGGGGGGAAAAACAAGATTAACCCTAAGGGACAGGAGAGAAAATAAAGAGGGGAATGAAGAGAAAAATGAAATGCGTATCATTTTACTTGCATTGAACAACACTTTACCTTGTAAAAAAAAAAAAAATTGCTTGGAACAGTGAGAAAAATAAGAGAAAGTGAAAAAGAAAATGATTTTCTTCTCTCGCTTATCCTCCGGTGGTCTCTTCCTAAAGTTTCCATCACCTCATAAATTACGACCAAACTAGGAAAGAGAGAAACGTTTTTATATTCTCGACTTGTCTCTTCCATTCCCTTCCTTTCTCAACTTCTGAAGCAGAGTATTAACCGTACGAGTCAGTCCAAATCAAATGCGTCAAAAACAATGGAGAAAAATAAGACACCAACCTTTTGTCTCTCCTTGTTCCTTGCAAATTGATTAATGGAGAAAGACAATATATTAATCACGTGGATTAACATACCTATAAAAAAAAATCACATGGATCAACATCAAGAAATACAAATGTGAGACAAGACAACTTAAATAACAAGACACCACATAATGGTGAAGGAACCGAGAGACAGAAGGAAAGTACGAAAAGATTTACACTACTCGTGCATACTATTTAACACTAAGTTGAATATAAAAAGAAACCATCAATCATTTGACTTAATCCCACAACCAAAAAAGAAATTCCAGAATATATCAGCATGAAGATGAGGATATATTCAAGCTGAGGGTCTTATGGAACCAACTTCGCTATTTCTATGAGGTAGGGGTAAGGTCTGCGTACACTCTACCCTCCCCAGATCCCACTTGTGAGATTAAAGTGGGCATGTTGTTGTTGTATCAGCATGAAGATGAGACAACCCATGGAAAAATTGACACCATTAGAAAGCAAATCCCAAAACGGAAGTTTCAAAAGTAAGAGAAAGGAAATATCAAAGAAATATTTAGCAATATGAGAAAAAATATGTACCACCTAAAGAGCCAGAGTAGCGTTTATCCGAAAGGAGATAAAATTGCACATATTGAATCGGAATACACAGTATTCTTCATATAATAAGAGAGGGGTTGAGGAAAAAGAGCCACCGGGGTAAACTTTCAGTGTAAAACCATCTCTGGAGATGTAAAAAGAATCACAAATGCAAAGTTAACAATGTGAACTATGAAATCTTCTTCTTCTTTTTTGAAATTTTTAACTTTTAAATTATAGCAGTCTTAAAAAGCATAGCATCTTTCTTAAGAGTATGTGTGTTAAAAGAATTGAAGAATCCGTCTCTGACGAATAAGAGCTCTTTTAAGTTACAACAAACAACAACATACCCAGTGATATCCCATAAGTGGGGTCCGGGGAGGGTGGTGTGTATGCAGACTTACCCTACCTTGTGAAGGTTGATAGGTTGTTTCCGATAAACCCTCGGCAAGGCCTTTTAAGTTAGAATTTGAATAATTGTTTTTAGTTTTAGGGAGGATAAAACTAGCTTGTCATTGAAAAACCTTTGCGACTGTCAGAGTAGCAGTGCATAACCGCAAGCCAAATCAGTTTATTCATCAAAACCAAACACCTACCATATTTCTAAAAAACAGCAATAAAACAACAAAAGAATAAATAGTTCACAGCATTTTGAAATAGAATCCAATAAAACATATTTTAGAACCAAAAAGTAAGACATGAGTTTTTCACAATTTTATGCACCTTCCACTCAAATAAAAAGCATAAAGAACATAAGCACAATGGAAATAGACGGTAGAGTGAAGGAGAAAGTTAAGAAAGCAAATGAAACTTGCCTGTTACCTGCCAGAAGTAGCTGCATATACCAGATGACTGACTCCAAACTGATCTCATGATGGCAATTTCCCTTAAAAAGAATAGCCCACAAGAGTGGAAATGAGAAATCTTTATTCAGGCAACAGGGTATTAAAGTGCACATGAAGATCTAGTTGTGGACATCCTTGACTAAGCACACATATGCAACAGAATCACAAATAGCAGGAATTTCATACTTCATTTGTTGTCTGTTCTATCAAGTCCCTCTAGCAGCAATGAATATGTCTGGGAACTAAGTCGAGAACCATTTTTCTCCATAACATCCAACAACTCAGAACATCTATCTACAAGTCCCCTTTTAAGCAAGCCATCAATTAGAATCTTCCAAGCAACTTCATCATTATTGTACCCACAATCAAGAAGTCGAAAAAAGGTTGCCTTAGCTTTATCATTGTTTCCATCATCATACAACCCACATATAAGGAGCCTGTACGACTCTAAGCGTGGTAAAAAACCTTTTGTAAGCATAGTTTCAAGAAATCTTTCTGCATCCTCGTACATCCTCAACTTGCAACAACAATTTACCATTGAAGTGTACATATCTTCACAAGGAAACATTCTGCTACTCTGCATATGATTAAGTAACCTCGAAGCCTCCTCAAGGCGTCCTTCTCTACAGAGACCTATTGCAAGCGAACTAAAAACGTTTGTATTTGGAGGACATCCATGTTCTCTCATTTTATCAAAGAGTTCAAGCAAAGTTTCATATTTCACTACTTTCCACACATCAGCAATGTTAATGGAACAGGCCTCTGCTTTGAGATCTAGTCCTCTTTGGGACAAATGTTTGATCAAAACGGAATAGGAGTAGTGAGAAGGTTCATATCCAGAATCAAACATACATTTTAGCATATCAAAGGATCGATTTAATAATCCTGCACGACCATAACCATCAATCATTGCTGTATAGGCCATCAAATCTGGCTTAACTCCTGCCTCTGCCATGTTAGCCATCATATCTTCCGCTTCTTTCAACTTCCCCTCATTATGATATGCAACCAGAAAGGAAGTGTAAATGCAGACATCAGGCTTGTGTCCCCTGGAAACCATCAAACCAAAAACTTTGTCCGCATGGTCAAAGGCATATTCTTTTAGTAGTTGCTCAATCAAGATACTGTAGGATTCAATTGTGGGTTCAACACCACTTTCTGACATCCTTTCAAGTAATTGGGCTGCTTCTAGCTGTTTACCTTGTTTACACAGCCCGTTAATGACCACATTATAAGTACATGCGTTTGGAGAGCAACCTTCCTCAATCATTTTCTTATACAATGTGAAGGCAAAATCAAAAATTTCAGCTTTGCAATGTCCATCAATAAGAGCAGTGTACATTGCGACATTAACCTTTATACCCTTCTCTTTCAGAGAATTAAAAAAGGTGTTAGCTTCTTCAACTCTGCCTCTTTCACATAAGCCATCAACTAGAGTACCGTAAGTGCACTCATCAGGAGCCAAACCATTCTCCTCCATCAGTCTAAGCAACCTAAATGCACTATCTATTTCACCCTCTTTACACTGTCCATGAACTAACAAGTTAAAAGTGACGTTACTAGGAGACAGTTTGCGCTCAAGCATCTTACCAAGTAGTGACATTGCCTTATGCACCTTTTTCGTCCTACAAAAGCCGCAAATCAATTCATTGTATGTACGTACATCTGGGATACAACTTTTCGACTCCATCATATCAAAAATATTTAATGCAACATCAACCAAACCTTTCTTACAGTATCCATCAATCAAAGCATTGTAAGTCACCACACTCGGAACTAGCCCCTTTTCTGACATAACATCTAGTAACACTCTTGCTTCATCAAGCTTAGAGTCTTTACACAAACCATCAATTAGAACAGTGTAAGTATAAACATTCGGCTCACAACCTTTCTCCTTCATCTCATCAAACAAACGCAATGCTTCTGTCCTCCTATCCAATCGACACAACGCATCAATGAGAACTGTATATATCCTGACATCAGGAGAACACCCATCATCTCCCATTTCCAAATACAACTTCATCGCTTCATTAATCCTCTTATTTTCACACAAGCCATGAATCAAAATGTTATACGAAACCACATTTCTTCGACAACCCTTTTTTGGCATTTCCCTAAAAACCTTAAAAGCACTATTCACATCCTTATTCTTACAATGCCCCAATATAAACGATGTATATGTGTGTGTATCCGGACGTAAACCACCTTGCAATATCTTACTAAAATAAACCTCAGCCTCAACAACATTACCCAATTTACAATAACCATTAATCATTATATTAAAAGTATATATATCAGGCTTAATCATATCTTTCAACATCTCATCATACACACATTTCATATCATCAATCATTAAAAACCGCGATAACGACCTCAATAATTCATTATAACTAAACCCATTTAGCTTAAAACTCAAACCCCCATCACTACATTTATTCATCTCCCTTACAAAACCCATGACAAAAACAACATCTTCAGTTGTTCTACATCCTTTAATCATCGAAATTCGATACCCTTTAGCGGGTCGAAAACGGTTGTTTTTAATCAAAATACGCAAAAGGGGTTCATAGGATTGTACAGTGGGGGTGAAAGAAGGGAGATTTGTGAGATAATCAAAGAAGGTACAAGCTATATGGGGGTTAAGGTTTGGGTTTTGTGAGAGGAAAGTGGAGAGATTACAAGGGGAAAGTGAAGGAATAAGGTTCTTGAATGATGGGTGTTTTTGCCAATCTGGATGTGAAAGGATGTTGATGAGCTGGGAAGAGAAATGGTCAATGGAAGATTCAGATTCTTGTGAGGCTAAAAGGGGTGAAGAAGAAGAAGAGAAAGATTTGATAAAGGAGAAGAGAAGGGAAATTGACTGACCTGAACGGAATGGAAATGGTGTAGGCAAAGATGTCCATTGTATCATTGTTCTTGGAAAATTGATTCCAAGAACGGAGAAGAACAGAATAAAGATCAAGTTTTGAGATTCATTAGAGGTGTTTATGAATTAAAAAAAAAAAAAAATTCAATGCACTAAAGTTGTCGCTATGCATAAGTGTCCATATATTTAGGGAGAAACAGAAGAAAAGGGAAATACGATACTGCCGCTATTCCCAGCGTACAGGGTGGTTATGGAGAAGGAGAGATTGGCAAAAGGTGAATACAGCGGCGATGGAAGTTTTTGATTGAAAGAGGCGGGCTGTGGCGATAGTTTGCAGACATTAGAGGGGGCGAAGTGCAAATTAGAAAAGAAAAAATTCAAATAGCCAGTTTTGGGACCCTATTTAAAAATTTGGCCATATTTTGCAAAGTTTT
This sequence comes from Capsicum baccatum var. pendulum, assembly GCA_030864225.1. Lineage (NCBI taxonomy): Eukaryota > Viridiplantae > Streptophyta > Magnoliopsida > Solanales > Solanaceae > Capsicum > Capsicum baccatum. The sequence continues at coordinate 251,880,374 of CM061559.1, read as the reverse complement.
AGAAACTTAGCCACTGTGATAACAAATACAAAGTTAACTGGATTGACGTCAGTATAGCTAAATTCACTTTCTAGAAAAGGCATCGGTGCCACTCCAAACTATACCCAAAAAGTATAAGTCATATCTAAATTATACTGACCCATTACACACTTTAATTATAAAAAAGTGATACTTTTTACACCTTGTCAGGCATTACACCACTTACATGTAATGTGGTGTTTTACATGTGCTGCCACGTCAGCGCCACATCAGCACCACGTCAATGCCATGTCAGCATCATCCGAAAAAATAATAAATTTATTATTTTCATAAATTTTTCTTTTTCTTTCTTCTTTTTAATTTAAATCCTTTTTCTTTCTTTTTTAAAAGTGAATTTTAAAAAACATCATCTCCTTCGATCCTTCTTCTTTTAGTTAAAATCTGGGCAAAGCCCATTTATTGATAAACAAACGGATTCGATCAGATCAAAGCAATCCGAATCCGACAAATAAAATCACTTCAATTCTTTCATTATTTCACAATCTTCGCCATTTTTTGTGAAATTCTAGAAACCCACAACCCAATTCGATAAAATTCGAGCAAATCATAACCCAGACCATAAAATGCAACCACAAAACTCAATTCTTGAAAAATCAAGAAATCCACAAATCAGTTCAATAAAATTCAACTAATTTACAATTCAATTCATGCAAGAAACTCATAACTCAACTTCATAAAATTCGATAAATCTAAAATTCAATTTGCAAAATTCGAGAAACCCACAACACAATTCAGTAAAATGCAAGAAACACAGAATCGAACTCATGAAATTCAAGATACCCACATTTCAATTTTGTAAAATTCGAACAACCCACTATCTAACTCGTGAAATTCAAGATACCCATAATCGAATTTTATAAAATTTGAAAAACCCACAATCTAATTTAAATTAAAATTGAATAAATTTCATTTAAATAATATCCAGATTCACAGAGAAATATCAATTATAAATTGAAATGTGGGTATCTTGAAATATGGGTTATGGGTTCGAATTCAACTCGTATTTTTTTGGGGTAACTGGTGGGATTATATTAAATAAAGGTATGTCTTAAAGACTTAATACAAAACAAAAGTCATTACTGCTCCAAGCAGAAACTGTTTAAACGCTTCTAGTTGGGGCCAAAATTGAGTAACCCACATTTGGTTCTAACAAAATCAAAAGGACATAGCATTAATAATAAATTTCTTCCCACTTGTAATAATAAAGGAAAAAAAATAAAAGGATAAGTGAATTTGTGAATTCATTGATGAATGACGAGGATGTCTCGCACCGTATTGGGGCGGGATGGATGAAGTGGAAGCTCGCGTCGGGGGTGTTGTGTGATAAGAAGGTGCCGCCCAAGCTTAAAGGCAAATTCTACAGGGTGGTAGTCCGTCCGGCCATGTTGTATGGAGCGGAGTGTTGGCCAGTTAAGAATTCCCACATCCAAAAAATGAAGGTGGCAGAAATGCGGATGTTGCGCTGGATGTGTGGGCTGACTAGAGGGGATAGAGTTCGGAATGAGACTATCAGGGAGAAGGTTGGTGTGACTCCAGTGGAGTGCAAGATGCGGGAAGTTCGATTGAGATGGTTCGGACACGTGAAGAGGAGGGGCATGGATGCCCCGGTTCGTAGGTGTGAGAGGCTAGCGTTGGATGGTTTTAGGCGGGGTAGGGGTAGGCCGAAGAAGTACTGGGGTGAGGTGATTAGGCGGGACATGGAGCAGTTACAGCTCACCGAGGACATGACCCTAGATAGGAAGGTCTGGAGGACGCGAATTAGGGCAGAAGACTAGGGCCAGTTTGGGTTGCTAGTGTAGGGAATTACTTGATGAGGGTAGTATCCTTGTTATGATTCCGTGTTCCTTGTTTTAGTACGAATCTGGGTGCTTTCCTCTATTTTCTTTTACTTATGGGTGTCGTATTTATGTTATGTAATCTTATAATCTTGTTCTGTGCTTTACTATGTATTTGTATGGTATCTCGTGTCTTGAGCCGGGGGTCTATCGGAAATAGCATTTCTACTTCTTTAGAGGTAGAGGTATGGACTGCGTACATCTTACCCCCCCAGATCCCACCAGGTGGGAATACACTGGGTTTGTTGTTGTTGTTGTTATTGTATTGATGAATTGATGGAGGTTGAGAGAAGGTAAGGAATAAGAGATGGAGTTGAGGAAGAAATGAGAAAAAAAGAAAGAAGTTGGAGATGAACATTAAAAGAGGAAAAGGAAAAACAAATTAAAAGGTAAAGAAAGAAAATAAAAATTATATAAATATAAATCAAAAACTAATTAAATATAATTGATAGATAAAATGCAATTGAATAATGACACGTGTGCATTTTAATCTGCTTTTAATTTCCCTTTCTGGTATTCACACGCCTAAAACGAGTGTAAACAACGCGCCTTAGAATGAGTGTCGTGGAGAGGTAATAGTTTCACTTTTTTATAGTTTAAGTGTGTAACAGGTCACTAGTATAGTTTAGGTGTGGCTTAGACTTTTCGGGTATAATTTAGGATGGAAACGATGTCTTTTTCCTAAACTTTTCAATCCGCTTATTTATTAACTCAATTTATTTTAATTTTTGTTTACAATCAATTTGGGATAGTTAATTTGTAAGTGGATTAAGAGCATGCATTACGGTCTTGGCTTCGTGTTAGTAGTGTAAGTTTGCAAGATAGTAAATAAATTACAAAACTGAGATCGAAAGCAAATCTGAATGGCAAATGTAGTCCTTAGTTTCTTGGCTATGAGAAAATCTTAACCGTGATTGCTAGATGAATGAGCATAACAACAATAGGCAATTAAAAACCAACTAAAGTTATGGAAAAAACTTAAAGAACAAAGCTAAAGGCTTTTATTGCTTGAGGAAAGAGATGAGCCAAGGTCGTGTGTTCTCTACAATAGAGAAGGGATGCCTATTTATAAGGTACACGATTTGCTTTCGAATAATAGGAGAATGCCACTTGGTCCCTCTGGCACCACAACCAATGGTCAAGGGGCACTTGCTATTAAGTTATTGGTGGGTGCCAGTCTAGTATTACGTGTTTAACGCGGTTTTGACAAAGGTCGCCTATATTTCTGAGACTCCTGACATATTGTCCTTTTGTTTGTCCTTTCGAGCGTAGTCACTATCGTAGCTAGTCTCGTGATGTCTCCTTTCGACCTGAGATGGCCTCTATCTATCTTGGATTCACTTCCCGATCGCCCCCATCGTGGGCCAACTTCGATTATATACTCAACCTGAGCCAACCCATATCCGATAAATCTGTGGATAAATGCAGGTTTATATAGCCATTAGATGCCTCTTCCGAAAAGAGGCAATGGTTCATTCAGAAAGATGTATCTTCTAGAACAGTCAGTTCATTGAAAGAGTCATGTCTGTTTATTGAATCAGTGTGTCTTTTTAATGGACAGTCACAACGATCCGGAAAGACGCCTTTTTTCTGAATCAGTGTGTCACTTCGTCGAAGAGTTGCATCTCTTCTGAAGCAGCATTCCACATTTCTTTCTGCACTACATGCATGCATTTTAATGGAGGAGCAAAACTGTGTTGCGTTTTTCCCTTGTTTTTTGTGACTGTTTTTTGTGACTGTTTAAATAAATTTTGTCCAAAAAGATAGATCTCATTGATCATTTTCCAAAGCCAAAGTCAAACCCGAGTGACGATGACGGCGCGAGGCACCTTTTGGTTCTTGCCTCACTTACTATGTGGATTGAGTGTTTCATAATATAAACACTTGAGAGTTTTCTTCTCTCACTAATGTGGGAGAATTAGTAAACTTTTCACTTTTGAGTACACTTTTCATTTTTGAGTGTTATCTCAATTTTTTCCCTCCACTTGATTCCAGTCATTTTCCATTCACACTTCGATCTTGAACCCTAACATAAAATACATTGGATATCACAATGTATACACTTGAAACACTCTTGGAAGAAATGAAAAAAATCTCTATACTGCATTCTCTTCTCTTTCTTTATTTTTTGTCTAGTTTCTTGTTTATATAGTTACTTATTTCTTTTAACTTTTATAACATATATTTATTAAAAATAAATAAATTTAAATTAGGTTTATATAGTAGCATGATTATTTGTCATTTTTTTCCCATTCCAAATAGGCCCTCGTTCAAGCCCACCATCTTCTCAACAGAGAGAGCGTGTCATAAAGGGCTTTACATCAGGCCCAACATTCTATTTGGGCTTTATAATGAAAGGGGCCCAACTATAATGCCACTCTACCATGGGCTGCAAATCTTAGAGCACCCTCTTAATAATGGGCTTTCATTTCAAACGGAATTTTGTATCTTCTTTTCCTTCTACTTCTAGCAACAACAACAATACTGATAATATACACAGTGAAATTTTATAAGTAGAGTCTGAAGAGGGTAGAGTATTTGTGGATCTTACCGCTACCTCATATAGGTTGAGAGACGGATTTCAAAAGACCGTCAGCTCCGTCATATAGGTTGAGAGACGGATTTCAAAAGACCGTCAGCTCAAGTGTAGCAGGTTCAAGTACAAAGAAGAGAACAATGGAGAGAACATAACGACTAATTACAAGGAAAGTAGTGCAATGCCTACAAAAAGGAAACAAGAATATATAACAAAATAGTGAGATAATTGAAACACAATAAACAATAGACAATGATACACATCAAAATTAAAGCAAGAACTATAATAATATGATTAGTACAATAACAAACACCAACAAGCCTAACTCTCGAAAAGCAAGACACCCTCCACTTCCTTTTACTCCTAGCAATTAAATGAATTAGTTAATAGCAGTTCTACAATGAAATGAATTAGTGGTAGCTATATATTAATTGCACGTATTTCTAAATTATAAATTAAAAATGGTACTAATTTTATAACTAGTAAAAAAATGCTATCAAACATAATATTATTTATGTAAGTTTTAGTACATGAATAATTTACCTCATAATCAGCTACCGAACAACCCCTAAATTTACTAGTAGCAACTTTACTGCATTTTGAACATGTAATCTATTTGTATAATGTTCTTTTTCAAAGTAGTATTAATATTTAGCACTTGTGAGCACTGCCCTTCTTAGTGAATACAAGCATATAGCCATGTAGTTCAATGACATAAGGTATAAAATTAGTATCTTAAATTTTATTACATCAAACAGCATAAATGAAAACATGTTATATATATTATAAATATATTATCGAATATTGCCATAGTAGAGGAATATTAATGAAATTAAGAATAGGATAAAGATCATAACCTATAAATAAAGTGTTAAAAGAAGCAATAATATATGAAGCATTGCTATGCTTTGCTGTTTTCCTCTTTCACTGTTCAAATCTTTGCAGCTATATATATTTAATTTTCAGAAACATTTTAAGTGTGGATAATTAAACATATTGTATCACATTTTATGGAACTTTGCTATATGACTTGTGCATTCAAGTTGAAAAGTACATCAAAAGGACAAAATAATGAAAAATTATTATGATGGTGATATATAACACGACAGTTTCCTCATGGATATTCCAGGTTATATTGTCTCCCCAAATTATTAGGTGTAATAGCACACAAGTTTTGAGATTGAAGTAACTGGTAAATTAAGTTAATGCCATGTGATCAGGAGATTATGAGTTCAAACCGTGAAAATAATATCTGTCAAAAATGGCAGGTGTTACCACATATTTTGGTCCAACCCTTTTTCGGGTCCAACGCATAGCAGACGCTTTAGTACATCAAGATTGCCTAACAACACACTAGATTTGAAATTGTAAATTATAATAATCAAATCCTACATTCACCATTGAATGCTGACTAAGCTTATAAAGAACATAAGCTTATAAAGAACATAACATATACAGATGAATATATATATGTACTGGGGCAAATGTGATATATGCTTTAATTTATTAAGATAGAAGATAGGATTGTAGGGATAATATATAGTATGTGATTTGTAATTTTATTTGCATAATGTTAAAAAGGCAACAACTAAATTTCAGTTTTGTCCTAGTGTTGTCCAACCCTATATAATATAATAATATGTAGATTGGACAAAAATAAAAATAAAGAATAAAATATAGATCTTAATAAAAGTACGTGAGTCATCTTATTCATCTTTTGTCATTTATACTTCTCTTTTCTTTTTTTCATTAAAAAAAAAATCAGTGAATGCTATTTTTAAATAACTAATTGTTTTTTAAAAGATGATTTAATATGAAAGCATGACCGATTTGAACTTAAAAGCCACAAAATACTTGAAATCAAACCTGAGATTTTAAATTGAAGTTATCTATTCATGATTAAAATCCTACATTCACATAAGCAAAAAATATATTATCATAAAAGTATTTGTGTACAATTAATAATCTAGATAAATGCTCTAGGAGATGGGAGTAATATAATGAAATGGTGGGGATGGAGTTTGGGGTGGGGGGTAAAAATGAGATTGTCGGAGTGTAAAGAGGACAAAATCAACGTGAAATGTTTCTTGTGGAGTTATAATTATCTTTTCTACTTTCATCAGAAAATTATTCTTCTCATTTTAAGAAACTTATTTTTTCTAGAAAAAATATTTTTCAAAAATTTTGATCAATCGAACATGATGAGAAATAATGAAATGAAGAAGAATAAATGAAAGGCACCAGAGGAAGGACTGACGAACTTGTTAGTTACCTGTAGTTAACTGATGGACTGACTTGGGATACGAAAACATTATTTGGAAAATAATGTAGCAGGTAAGGGTATCCAAAAGGTATTTGTTTACCTGATCTTGACTAATTCATTCATCGACTTAAAATTTTGAATTAGATGATCAAATTCTGTTAAACATGATTTGTATTTGAATTGTCAAAATTTATAACATGGTATATTTGTAGAAAAATATTGGTGAGCTCAATTATTATAATGCTTACTCATCTCTCTCAACTTATCACGAAATATACTATAATGATTACATGTTAAATATACTATAATGATCCTAATATGATAGGATTACATGTACATCAGGTACATCCTATACAAAGTTGAGTTAAAAGAAGCACTGTCAGATTTCAAGGTTGATAAACTTCTGGAAAAAAATACACACGATATTTCAAACGAATCATATATCCAAATAGGAGAGTAAAGCGATGAATTTTTATAAGGTATATCACACGTTCATATGATACACGTTTTCCATGAGCAGTTTTGAGCTCGATAGTACGTAGCCAAGGAACAAATTGGTATAAGTCAATTGAGCCATCGAGGACAAATAATACATGAACTTGACATGTGACAATTGACTATCACATTTCATATACACTGTTTAATTATAATAGTCAATTTCATTAGATTTAATTGTCAGCTTCTTTCAATCAACTATGCTAAATTGTATTTTTTTTTTTAATCTTTTAAATAACAGAGCATTTTATTCATCTTCCTAAAAAGTTAATTGAGTTACAAAAAGAAAGTACAAATATCCCTAATCCATCTGAAATATAAATAAAACTATCTTTATTACAAAGGGAGATGAATAATGAATATACATGAGCCACGAGACCTTTGACTTGTGTTGAAAATTAGTTGTTAAAATTCTGGAGAGTTAAAGCCAAACTCTACATGACTAGTATAATACTCCCTCCGTGTCAAATTATCCGTCTCAAATTGATTAAGAAAAATAATTAATAACATGATTAGTTTACTATTGTACCCTTATTAAATGATATTTACATTTTAATTTGAAGAAAAAGTAATTAATGCAAAGGGTAAAACATGGAAAAAAAAAATTATCTCTTCTTGATTAATGAAAAAAGATAAGTAAAATGAGAAATCAAATTAAAAAAATTGAGAGGGATAATTTGGGACGGAGGGCCCTTCATTTCATATTACTTGGACTTTATTGATCTGAAATACCTTTTGAAAAGAATTCTGATTTTTAATTTTTATTAATTGCTTGATTCTCTCTGTTTTTTCTTTGTGTCTTTTTTAAATGCAATTACGCCGTATGATGGTGTCTCTACTTATATCAAAAAAGGAAAACAAACAAACAAATGAGTAGGTTACAATGATCATGACTCCGCAAAAATTCCATGTACAAGGAAAATTCGTATCTTTTCAAAGGGCAAAAAAGCTAGTAAATGTAGATGAAGATACACATAATTACTGAAACGCTTCCCAACGTTATTTCACATTCGTTTAGATCTGATTCTAAATTCTGTTTCAGAAAAGATCCGACGCAATTTATACGAATACAGCCAACAGATTTTTCTCTATATTCGATTCTTTCTTCTTCTGCTTAATTTTGAGCTTATATAGTTTTTTTCTCAGCATTTTTTTTTTTACGATTAGTGAAGCAGGGTAAGTTTAAGTTTGTGGTATACTTAACTATAAATTTGTACTGCATATAGGTTTTTTCGAAGTGCGGTATCTAATTGATTTGTATTAAGCTAGTTTTGGCTAAATTATGTAGTTATTTATGCGAAAGATAGTATGAAAACAAGGTAATAAAACTTTTTTGATTTACTAAAATGGTTAAATAATTCATTTTTTGGTATATGAGGCCAAGTAAAATGAAATACGTAGTCGTTTGGTCATAATTTTTAATTTTTTTTTTGAAAAATTATTTCACTTTAGTGAAAAAAGTGAAAACACGCTGCGTTTGACCATGAATTTTCCAACTCCAATTTCGAAAAATTATTGGAAAAGTGAAAACAAGTTTTAATTGTTTTCACTTTTTTCACTCATACTTCACTTATAAAATTTCAAAAACAACTTTAATTTATATTCATGGCCAAACACAACTTCAACTCCGAAAAAAAGTAATTTTCATGACCAAACAGGGCGGCGTTTGACCATTAGTTTTTTTTTTTTTTCATTTTTTTCAGAATTATTTAACTTTAGTGAAAAAAGTAAAATTAGTGGTGTTTGACCATAAAAATTATTTCACTTCAGTAAAAACTATTTTTGGAAAAGTGAAAACAAGTTTTACTTGTTTTCACTTTCACCTCTCTCACAAAAAGTTAAAAGCAACTCCAATTTATATTTATGGCTAAACATAATTTCAACTCCAACTTCAACTTCAGTTCCAACTCCAACTTCTACTCCAGAAAATTATTGTTTTCATGGCCAAACTAGAAAAGTATAAACAAACCAAAACAAGTGTAAAATGAAAGAGAATGGAGCAATTTCACTAATACTAGTATTGTATTAATCCAAAAGAAAGTTATTTATACGTATATAAATAATCTATTCGTGTTAGATATTAAATAATATGTTATGATGCCCATGTGAATGCATCAAGGCATTCTTGTAAAACAAGATACACAAGGCAATCTTATAAAATAAGATGCACAAAAGCAATCTTGTAAGATAAGTTTTTCCACCGCCAGTATATTGATTTGGTGAACAAGTTTGCAATTTGGCTATATATAGCCTTCCATTGTGCATTGTAAGATATATGAAAAACAAGAAAAGTACTACTGCTATCTTCATTCTCTCTGTTAGTGTTATTACAATTAAATTTAATATTTTGCTTTAATTATTTAACATGTTACCAATATGAGCCTTTGCAATTTTTTTTTAACAATATTTAAAGGTTAGTATTTAATTTTCTTAAATAATTCTAATATTTTCAAACGCGAATTTAGTTATCCTAGATATATCGGGCAAAACTTATATATCTCGGGCACACGAGATACAGAAATACATTTAAATGCAACGGGTATGACAGACACCATAAGATATGACAATAAGGCATCAAATCAAGATAAGGCCAAGGCCATGATATTTCTTTGTCATCATCTTGATGAAGGTTTAAAAATAAAATACCTCACGATTAAAGATCCCCTCATATTGTGGAACAATTTAAAAAGAAAATACGATCACCTGAAGATGGTCATTCTTCCACAAGCTCATCATGAATGGACTTATCTAAGGTTGCAAGATTTTAAAAATATAACTAATTATAATTCTGCAATATTTAGAATTAAATCATAGTTTAATTTATGTGGGAAAGATATCACAGACCACGACTTGTTAGAGAAAACATTCTCTACTTTTCTCGCCTCGAGTATGCTCCTGCAGCAGCAGTACCGAGAAATGAGTTTTAAAAAATATTCTGAATTGATTTATCATCTTCTTGTTGCTGAACAACATAATGACCTTTCAATGAGAAATCATGAAAGCTGACCTGCTGGTACTGCTTCATTCCCAGAAGTGAATGCTGCAAATTTTTGCCCAACTAAGCGTGAAAGAAGTTCTGACCCCAGTCGTGGTTGTGGTCGAGGTCGAGGTCATAATCGTGGTCATGAAAGGTATTTTAATCAGGGTGATAGCCTTGCAATAAACAATAACCTGCAACACCAGTAGTGTAAGAAGAGGGGGGAAGCTCCTAAAGCAGCGCAAAGGACGAACTCTCAAAGTAAATGTTATCGATGTGGAGGAAAGGGGCACTGGTCGCGTACCTATTGTACGCTAAAACATCTGGTAAAACTCTATCAGGCGTTCCTTAAGAAAGAAGAAAATGATGTTGAAGCAAACTTCCTCCTTGAAGATAACGTTGAGCCCATGGACTTGGAAGTTTCACATTTCTTTGCAATTTCTGAAGAACATGTAAATCACCCTGTATGTGATAATTATGAAATAATCTGATTATGTTAATTTTCTGTTAAGGTTGTATTAGTTTACTTTTCTGTCATTTACTAATCTTGTATACAAATAAAATTTATATAATATGTTATGTGCTAGTAATGTTATAATATTTATTTTGTTTATATTTTTATTTTGAAGAATATGGATACTCCTCAAATTTTATTTGGATCACTAATCGATCGTGATGATATTTGTGTAATTGATAGCGGGACAACGCACACAATATTTAAAGATGAAAAATACTTTTCCTACTTACTTAGAAGAACAACAAATGTTACGACGATTTTTGGTAATTCAAAATTAATTGAAGGCTCCGGAAGGCTACTATATTTCAGCCTAAGGGAATAAAATTAGTGATAGAAGATGCATTGCTCTCTTCTAAATTTCCAAGAAACTTATTGAGTTTTAAAGATATCCGCCGAAATAGATATCATACTGAGACACTAAATGAAATGAATGCCGACTTGGCACTACCAAGAATGTCTCAAGTCAAAAATAAATGTTGGAGAAATTACCAACTTTGTCTTCCGGCTTATACTATGCCGAAATTAGTATAGTTGAAGTACACTTTATCGTAAACCAGAAGTTTACTGATATAAATACTTTTGTGCTTTGGCATGATCAAATAGGCCATCCTGATTCAATAATGATGAGACGGATTACTGAAAATTCAAAAGGGCATCCGTTAAAGAACATAAAGATTCTTACAACGAATGAATTTTCATGTGCTGCTTGTTATCAAGGCAAACTGATAACTAGACCATCGCCACTGAAAGTTAGCGTTGAATTCCCTCTGTTTCTAAAATGTATACATGGGGATATATGTGGGATTATTCACCCACCTAGTGGGACATTTAGATATTTTATGATCCTTATTGACGCATCTTCAAGATGGTCGCAGTGCCTCTTGTCATCTCGCAACCTGGTGTTTGCAAAATTATTGGCACAAATAATATGATTAAGGGCACAATTCTCAGATTATCCCATTAAGGCTATTCTCCTCGATAATGCTGGAGAGTTTACATCCCAAGCTTTTGATGATTATTGTATGTCAGTTGGGATAAGAGTTGAACATCATGTTGCTCATGTTCATACTCAAAATGGCCTTGCTGAGTCATTTATTAAACACCTACAATTGATAGCAAGACCACTACTTATGAAAAAAAATTGCCCACTACTGTTTGGGGTCATGCTATCTTACATAGAACATCACTTGTTCGTCTCATACCAACTCATTATAATAAGTACTCCCTGTTACAATTGGTCCTGGGTCATAAGCCGAATATTTTCCATCTATGAATTTTTGGATGTGTTTTATATGTGCCAGTAGCACCACCTCAGCGTACTAAGATGGGCCCCCAAAAGAAGATTAGGAATATATGTTGGGTTTGAGTCACCCTCTATAATTCGCTATCTTGAACCATTGGCGGGAGATTTATTTACTGCTCGATTTGCAGATTGTCGATTTGATGAATTTTTTTTTCCACAATTAGGGGGATAAAAACGTGAACTTAAAAGAGAAATTCCATGAAAAGTTTCATCATTATCACATTTTGATCCACGTAACCCCACACGTGAAAGTGAGATCCGAAAGATCATTCACTTACAAAATTAGAAAATCAAACGCCAGATGCATTTACTGATTTGAAAAGGATAACCCAGTCTCATACTCCTGCAATGAATTTGTCTGTCCGAATTGAAGTTCCAAAAGAACCATCTTCTAATGTAATAACTTCTAAATCTCAAACACGTCTGAAGCGTGGTAGGACTTTGGGTTCAAAGGATAAAAATCCTAGAAAAAAGCGCAAAAAATGATAAAGATAATATTATAAAAGATTCTCCTGAAGAGACTCAAAATTTGATTAATCCTGAAGAAATCAGCGATTTCGAGACTCAAGTGAATGAAGAACTTTCAATAAGTTCTACTAGTGATGAGGTAAATTTAGATCGATCGAAAATTACAGTGAATAATATTTTTGCATATAATGTCGCACTAAATATCATGTAAGATAATGAGAACCTTGAACCTCCATCTGTCGAAGAATGTCGACGAAGAAAAGACTGGCTAAAATGGCAAGAAGCGATTCAATTTGAATTGAACTCACTTGCTAAACGGGAGATTTTTGGACCTGTAGTCTAAACCCCAGATAGTCTAAAACCAGTCGGCTATAAATGAGTCTTCGTACTTAAAAGAAATAAGAAAAATAAAATTGTAAGAGACAAGGCACGCCTTGTTGCACAAGGATTCTCTCAAAGACCCGGTATCGACTATGAAGAAACATATTCACCTGTTATGGATGCAATAACATTTCGATACCTTATCGGTCTAGCTGTACATAAAAATCTTGAAATTCATCTAATGGATGTGGTTACAGCTTATCTTTATGATTCACTTGATAATGATATTTACATGAGAATTCCAGAAGGATTAAAAATGTCTGAAGCATATAGTTCAAAGTCTCGTAAATTATATTTGATCAGACTACAAAGATCGTTGTATGGACTAAAACAATCAAGGCTGTGGTATAATCGCCTAAGTGAGTATTTGAAAAGTGAAGGCTACATAAATAATGTCATTTGTCCTTGTATTTTTATTAAGAAAACGACATCAAGAAACGACATCAGGATTTGTTATACTCGCTATTTATGTGGATGATATAAATCTCATTGGGACTCCAGAAGAGGTCCAAAAGGCAATTGAATATCTAAAAAAAGAATTCGAAATGAAAGATCTTGGAAAGACAACTTTGTCTTGGTCTGCAAATTGAACATTTAGTAGACAGGGTCTTCATTCATCAAACTACCTATATCGAAAAGGTTTTGAAAAGATTTTACATGGACAAAGCATATCCATTAAGTACTCCAATGGTTGTTCGATTACTCGAAGTGAGTAAAAATCCATTCCGACCTATGGAAGAAGGTGAAGAGATTTTTGATCCCGAAGTACCTTATCTTAGTGCTATTGGTGTACTTATGTACCTCGCTAATGCCACAAGGCCAGATATAGCATTTTCTGTAAATTTACTAGCAAGGTACAGTTCTTCTCTTACGCAGAGACACTGGAACGGGATTAAGCATATATTAAGGTACCTAAAAGGGACTATTGATATGGGTCTGTTTTATACTAACAAAGCTAGTCCAGATCTTGTTGGTCATGCAGATGCAGGTTATTTATCTGACCCACATAAATCACGATCTCAAACAAGCTATGTGTTTACATACGGAGGTACTGCTATATCATGGCGATCAATAAAATAGTCTATCGTTGCTACTTTTTCTAATCATGCTGAAATAATAGCAATCCATGAAGCAAATAGAGAATGCATATGATTGAGATCAGTGGTACGTTCCATCAAAGAGATATGTGGCGTGAAGCTCGATATCAAGGTACCCATGGTCATATTTGAAGACAATGCACCATGCATAGCTCAATTAAAGGGAGGCTTTATAAAAGGAGATAGAACGAAACACATTTCACCAAAGTTATTCTTCACGCACGATCTTCAAAAGAATGGTGATATTGATGTGCAACAGATCCGCTCCAGTGACAATCCAGCAGATTTGTTCACCAAATCTTTACCAACTTCAATCTTTGAGAAAATGGTATACAGGATTGGAATGCGAAGACTGAACCGATTGAATCGGGGTCTACATTAGGGGGAGTAAGAATACGCGTTGTACTCTTTTTTTCTTAACCATTTTTTTTCACTGAATTTTTCCTGGTAAGATTTTTAATGAGGCAACATTCAAATGCGTATTTACTAGATCATCCTCTACATGGACATCCAAGGGGGAGTGTTAGATATTAAATAATATGTTATGGATGCCCATGTGAATGCATCAAGGTATTCTTGTAAAACAAGATACACAAGGCAATCTTGTAAAACAAGATGCACAAAAGCAATCTTGTAAGATAAGTTTTTCCACCGCCTGTATATTGGCTTGTTGGAGAAGTTTGCAATTTGGCTCTATATAGCCTTCCATTGTGCATTGTAAGACATGAAAAACAAGAAAAGTACTACTGCTATCTTCATTCTCTCTGTTAGTGTTATTGCAATTAAGTTTAATATTTTGCTTTAATTATTTAACAATTCGATTATAAAGTATAAAATTCCTAGACATCTCCATTTATAATTATGCTATGTATCTATACGAAGATGTGTCTATGTTTATTAGATGTCTATGTACATCAATTCTAGGCCAAACCCATCGACGATCCCCTAAACTTGGCATCATCTTTCACTTTGGGACCTCAAGTAGACGTTATTCATTTTTAGCACCTCAAGTAGCCATAAATTGTGTCACTTTGGCACCTTTCGACATCAGCCCTGGTGCGTGTGTCTCACTCACCGCCAACATGGATAAAATGGTCAATTAATTTGCGTCAACTCATTTAAATTGCCACATCAATAAATGCACCTATAATTATAGGGGATCTTTAAAAATTAACAGCATTTTACTATAAAACCCACCTTCCATAGCCACATTTTACATAATTACCATTTATAGCCGCTGTATTCGATTTATGCCCGTTGTATTTGGTTTTACAGATAGTATGTATTCATATAAAATATGAATACAGTCCATATTTAGTCGCGCCAACAATGAAATTGAATATTTTTAAAAATAAAAAAATCTCAATACGCTTATCTCGTTGAACTGAATATTTTTCTTGCCTAACACTACCATTATCTTTTTTTATCTTTTTTTATTTTTTTGTGTTTCCCCATTTTTTCTTCTTCTTTTTTCTATTTTTTCCTACTTTTATTTTTTTCGTTTCTTTCTTTTTGTTTTTTTCCTTTTTTCTCTCTTTTTAATCTCTAGCTTCTATTTCTCTTTCTTCTTTCTTTTCTTCTTTGATTTTTTATTTTCTTGTTCTATTTTATATTTTTTGTATTTTCGAAAATATGATTAGTCGAGCACGAGTCATGAATGATAACGTAAATTCCACAATTGTTTGTCGTATTTGTAGTCACACCGCCATTTGTATTTTTATATTTATTGATACAACTATATTTGTATTTGTATTTTAAAGTTCTCACTTGTATTTATATTTTTTAGGTCGCATTTGTATTTGTATTTAATAGTTCACACTTGTATTTGTATTTGTTAGTTTACCCCATTTATATTTTATATAATTCACACTTGTATTTTAAAAAACTATTTTGTATTTGTATTTTATAACTGATTGCATATTATATTGAATTATATTTATAATGGTTTTATTGTGTTTGTATATTTAGATTATATTTGGATTATACTTGTATTTGTATTCTATTTTCTTCATTACATTTTTATTTTTAAGAAATTATTTTATATTTGTATTTGTAAGTTGATTGCATATTGTATTTAGTTATGACTATGTACAATTTATCATTTGTATTTGTATACAAACAAGTAAGTGCATTAATTGTATTTTCGTGATTCTAAAATATATAAATATGTAATGTATTATTTGATACAAATGTATCGTTTTGTATTTGTATATCAAAATTATCATTCATATTTATTAATAAACAAATATTACTTGATACAAATACAATGACGAACAAATAAAACAAATGATTTTACAAATACAAATACAATATGTATTTGTATGTATTGTATTTGTATAAAAATTTGAGTTGTATTTATTTGTATAAATAAATACAACTAGTATCAATAAATACAAACAAGTATTCGTAGAAAAAAAAATCAATCGTTCCTTTTCAATAATTAAAAAATACAAATGGTAGTTCACGCTTGCATTTATATGTTATAGTTCGCATTTGTATTTGTATTTGTATTTTATAGTTCACACTTATATTTATATGTTATAATTCGCATTTGAATGTGTATTTTATAGTTCGCACTTGTATTTGTATGTTAGAGTTCGAATTTATGTTTGTATTTTATAATTCGCACTTGTATTTGTATTTGTTAGTTCGCACAAATGAAAAGAAGGAGTGAAATTGAAAAGAAAAAAAAAATGGAGAAAAATTAGAGAAAAAGAAGGAGAAAAAATACAAAAAGAGAAGAAGAAAAAAAAGAAAAAGAAAAAGAAAAAAGTGAAAAAATAAAAAATAAAGAGAAAGCAACAAAAAAAAGAAAAAGAAAAACTGAAGAAAAAAATACTGAAAAAGAAAAAAAAAAAAGAGAATAGTAAAAGATAGAATAAAAGAGAAAATACACGAGAAAGACTACGAATTGTAATAAGGAATAATTAATAGGCGAGAGGGGGTTATGGATTGTAATTAATTGAAAATTATGCTTTAAGTGGTAATAAAAGTCAATAGTGGCTAATCCGGATAATTTTTCCATAATTATATTTGTTTATTTATTTTTTAAAAAAAGGACTAAAACACATTGAAAGGGACCAATTATAAAAAAGACATTTGTCATTTTTATTAAAATAATTTTCATATATTTAATTTAAATAAAAAATATTAATAACCCCACCCCCACCATATATCTTCCTAACCACTCCACCCATCCCATATCATCTTCCTCAACACACCCCACCCCCAAATTGTCTTCTGCCACCCCGACCCACCCCTAAATCATTTGTTGCCACCTCACCCTCCCCTAACCCTACCCCCCCACCCCATATTGTCTTCTCTAATTCAAAACCCCCCGCCCCTGCCACCCCCAGCCCAAAGTTTTTTTTTTTCTATTCATATATTTTTTTCATTTTCTTCCATACCCACTATCAAATTTTCATTGTCACCATAGCATCACAATCACTAAACTCAACCACCGAACAATTACCATTGAAATTGTCTTCATCAATTTTATCAATTACTATCAAAGTCACCACCAACATCATCAAATTTACGAGCCTCCATCAATCCTCTATTATCATCATAGAACCACTATTATCAAACCAACCATCATTGGAATCGCCATCATTATTATCAATTTTATGAATTATTACTAAATTATTATCAATTTTATGAATTACCACTAAATTCTCTCTCTAAAATCTTGCAGCTTTTGGTGACTCTGTCACTGTTACTCGTGACAAAATCAAGATCACTGTTGATTATGATAATTGGTGGTTTGGTTTATATTTCTATCTATGTATGTGGATTTATGGAAAATTAGTGTATGGATGTGTTAAGAAAAGAAATGATGAAAATTTAATGGATTGAAAGAGTCAGAAAAAAAGAGAAGAGAGCTGAAAAAATTACAAAAATATCCCTGAAACACGTCTAAAAGCGAGTGTGATACATTTTCTTTGCTGAATCAGCAAAAGGTGTCAAAGTGATACAGTTTATCGCTATTTGAAGTGCCAAAAGTGAACAACGTCCACTTGAGATGTCAAAGTGAAAGATGATGTCAAGTTGAGGGGTCTGTCGATGTGTTTGGCGTTAATTCTACAACTGGAAGAAGTATAAGAAATAAAGAAAACAAAGAGAAAAGACATAAAGACATCGTTGAAGTTATACCAAATTATTAAAAAGACACTTTAACTTTATGGATGTCCTTTTATCCCATAAAACTTGTAAAGACTAGTGTAAAAACAAACTTTTGATCAATTTTTAGCCCAATTTAAGACTCAAAAACAGCGCGTGTGATGCACTTTCAATCGAAATTTTGACATTAAGATTGATTTTTCTTTAACATGGTTAAATTACTTTTCTCTTTGGTGAAAAAAACTCATAGAACTCATACTTCCTTTGATTCTTTCCCTCTTCAAGAACCCAATTAACATCCATGTCATTCTCTTCTCCTCTCCTTAGAATTGCAAATTAACCTTACAGATTTACAATTTCAAGATCATATTTTGAATAAGAAAAGATGACATTTAGCCCTTTTTACGTGACATTTTTTAATTGATTCTTGCTGAAAACATCTCACATTCACGCGCATGACTTGCGTGATAATACACATGGGCTTAAAATCGGTCAAAAGGATACATTTATAGTGATCTTTACAAATTTTGTGGGATAAATTTTTTTTCATAAATTTAAAGTGTCTTTTTAAAAATTTGAAACAATTTCAGTAGTGTTTTTATATTTTTTTTCTCGAAAACAAACAACATAGGAACTTGTAGTAAATAAGTGAAAAGTTTTTATACTTTTTAAAAGTAAAAAAAAATGATGGTTTTACTCACTCCTCTCAAAATAGTTGGCATTCTTTTATTTCTAGAGTCAATTTGATTAAATTTTAAAATTAAATTACATTAGATTAATTTAATATTCTAAATTTAAAATTTAGATATTCAAAAACCATATGAATAATATATGTTGCAACATTTTTTTTTTTCAGTTTGATTAAAAAATATATATTAAAATGTTGATCAAAATTTATATAATTTAATATTTTTTTTTTTAAAAAAGCATGCCAACTATTTTTAGTTTGGAGAAAATACTTCTTATTATCAGAGAGATTACAAAAGGCATTTAGCATTAACATAGCAACACATTAATAAATCAGAAAAAGTAACGAATGTGCTCAATATTTTTGTTAAATTTCTGAACAAAAAGCAGTTTTTAGTTCAATTACAATTAAATATGGTCCAGATCCAAGTAAAATCCCAGTCATCCACTTATGAAAATCCCCTCTTTTTTTATCAAGTAAAATGTTCTAAACAAATACAAAAAGATAATTAATTAAAAAATATTTTTCCTTCTCATGAAAGATCTATCATCTAAGAAGAGACACATATTCATGTGTAAATGAATAAAAAATATTTCACACAACTTTTCTAGCTAACTATAAATAATTACACTTAGCTTAGCTTATTGGCATATTACTCCGTATAGTGCACACTTCTTAATTTCTTCTCCATAATAACAACACCTTTGTTCAAACTTCATAATTTTTCAAATTAATCATCCATTTTCAATGGAGATTAATAATTCAACAAGCCCCCCAAAAACCAATGTCATGATTTCCCATATCTTGGATTTTCCAAGAAAGGTGAAAGACAAAGTTGTGGAAATTTTGGAAAAAACAAAGAAAATTGGAAATGACGATCCAAGAAAAATTTGGCATGCATTTAAAGTGGGATTGGCTCTCACTTTAGTTTCCATGTTTTACTATTATAGGCCTCTTTATGATGGCTTTGGACAATCAGCAATTTGGGCTATTTTAACCGTGGTCGTTGTTTTTGAATTCACTGCAGGCAAGTTCTTTTTATCTTATATTTCTTTTTATTTTTGTTGCGATAATCATGATATTTGATTTAGCTTGTCTGCAACTTAACTAATTTTATGCAGTATCTGTTAACTTTCACCAACAACAATCTCGTATAATTTTATCCGATAAAGCTTAGACAGATAGATGAAAATCACCTAATATTTTTAACATACATTTTGAATTTAGAGATATTAATTATTATTTTTATTTGTTTTTCAGGTGCAACTTTGTGCAAGTGTTTAAACAGAGGGTTTGCAACATTGACAGCTGGGGCATTAGGTGTTGGAGCAAAATATTTTGCTGACTTGTTTGGAAAAGAAGGGGAGCCCATTGTTCTGGGTTTTTTGGTCTTTACACTAGGTAGGATATATTATGCAAGTCAAAACATATTATTATTATAATCCATAATTAGCTTCATGAAAGAATAATGAAGAAAATATAATTAAAAAGTAAATTCAATCTCATTTTACCAAAAATAAAAAAAAAAGAAAGAAAGAAAGAAAAAGAGAGGTGTGGATGGACATTCATAATTTTTTTTTAAACACATAAATTTATATTTTACGTTAAAAGTCTTAACTTCAGATAAGCTCGAACCAAAAAAGCGACTAATGGCATCACCTAGTTATAGTGTTAAAGCGTGTGATCATCTAATTTAAAAACTTGAGCTTTCAGAAAGGATCATTGTTGAATTCTAATTTCAACTAAGCTTCAAATACTAAAATAAGAAAGTTTGACCTAACTTAATTACATCTACGACATTATTTAATTTTAATTTTCAATGAAATTTTTATTTACTTAATTATATTTTGAACGTATACAGGTGCACTAGCTACGTTTACAAGATTTTTCCCTCACATGAAGAGGAGATATGACTATGGGATCTTGATATTTGTGTTGACATTCAGTATGGTGACCGTATCCGGTTATCGTGTAGACGAAATATTAGAATTGGCTCATCAACGTCTGTCAACCATTCTTATTGGGGCTGCCACGTGCATGATAGTTTCCTTAGTTATTTGTCCTGTTTGGGCCGGAGAAGATCTTCATAAGTTAATTTCTAGTCATCTGGAGAAACTTGCAACATTCTTAGAAGGTCAGTGAATCTTCTTCTTCATTTTATAGCATACTACTTAAATATGCGTTTTGTTTCTTTGGGAACATTCGATAAAATTGAAACGTTACAAGAGAGTTAATGGTATGGGATTTGAGTATAAAATGATATACAATAAAGGTGGGGATTTTTATGTATTTACGTTATTCAGTTACTAGTATAATTATTCACAAAAAAAGTGAGGCTAGTTACCTAGCTACAGAACGAACTAGACAGATTACTTGCTACAACATATGATATGTACTTTATATAATTTTTGCAATGTCAATGCATATTAGTTATTCTTTTATTTCAACTTATGTATGTGATGATATTTGACTCTGTAAATAGTTTAAAACACAGAGGATTTTGGAACTCATGGCCTTAAACCTGACGACCGTGACATTTTTGTAACTATAAAACATGTCACTCATGGTAAAATAAGAAATTTAAACTAATCTATTTACGAGTATAAAAAGATAAGTAATTAGGATTCTATTTTAACAGACTAGTAAAAAAAATAGTGTAGCAAGTAAAATTCATTTTGTGTGATCCATGTGGGGCAAAAAGAATGAAGAAATTAATGAATATACATTCTAATATTCTTTTGCAGGTTTTGGAAGTGAATATTTCAGCTTTTCAGAGAATGATCAAAGTGGAAAGACCTCTAAGGAAGATAAAAAGGGATTCCTTGAAGCCTATAAAACTGTCCTTAATTCTAAGGCCACTGAGGAATCTTTGGTGAGTTAAAAAGATTTCATAATCAGCAAAGGAATAAATATATCCGCGAAATATGATAAATGATACATATATATCTCCCGTCATACTTTGGGTGCACATATGCCCCCTACCGTTAATGAGATGGTACGTATACGCCCCTCACAATAACGATAGGGACATATGTGTACCCAAAGTATGCTGAAAGATATACATACCATTTATCATAGTTCGGGGGTTATATTTGTCCCTTTTTCATTTTTTTTTTTTTTTAAATAATTAACCCAAACTCACTACCCGACCATTGAGAAATACCCGATGCATCTAGTTCACACATCACATGTTATACTGAAGGATATTATTATATTGTATGATAAATTCAGGCAAATTTTGCATGGTGGGAGCCTGGTCATGGATGTTTCAGGCTACGTCATCCATGGAAGCAATACTTGAAGATTGGTGTCCTCGCTAGAGAATGTGCATGCCATCTTCAAGCACTTAGTGGTTACTTTAATTCCAAGCCTCAGGTATATAAATATTATATATAGTACTACTATTTAACTTAATTATAATATAAAAT
This sequence comes from Capsicum baccatum var. pendulum, assembly GCA_030864225.1. Classification (NCBI taxonomy): domain Eukaryota; kingdom Viridiplantae; phylum Streptophyta; class Magnoliopsida; order Solanales; family Solanaceae; genus Capsicum; species Capsicum baccatum. Next base: position 251,858,228 of record CM061559.1, on the reverse strand, counting down.
TAATACTTTCACTAAGCATACTACTACTATATTAAAAAAAAAAAAAGTCTGACATGATCACGTATATAATTGCTTTCAAAATTCAAAGTGATATCATAATGGTGAAACACGATTCATTCCCAAAAATGGAAGGCTCCTCCTCCTCCTCCTCCTATTTTTTTTTAAGGTCAATTTTGTCCATATCGAAGGAGTTACTGAAGAATATTCTTAAAACAAATGAATTAGTGAAGAATATTCTGAATTCTCTAACTTAAAAAAGAATTATTTTTAGTATTCCATGTGTCGACGCATGTACAGTGCCGGAGCCACATTCAATTCAGATTTTAGGGTTCGTCCGAACCCCTTGGTAAAAAAATTATACTATTTTTATATGATCAAAAATATTTTTATGTATATATAGTAGATGTTGAATCCCCCTTCAACTAATATGTATATTTACTTCTGAACCCCTCAACGAAAATTTTGACTCTTTCACTGCGCATGTATGTATTATGCGTCATATATTTGTATTTAGTCTGCCCAAAAAAATGTTATACTTCATCGTTGAAATAATTTTAAGTCACACAAATTTAAACAACGACTTGTTATAGAGATTTAAATTTTCTTATACTTTTTTAATTAATGTTATACTTCATTGAAATGATTTAAAGTCACACAAATATAAACTACTTGTTATATAGATTTAAATTTTTTTACTTTCTTAATTTCCTTTTAATCAAACAGCGTCACATACGATTAAAACGCAATAGTTTGTTTTAATAATAACCATATATTTTGTGTCATTTTTTTCTCACGGTAGCACCGTATCGTGAGTTTAAAAGTAGTATGCATGCAAGTTTTATCTAGTGATCAATGCATTTTTAGCTTAATTATTTCACCTGTAATGAAATGTTATTTATTCTAGTAAATATTTAAAAAGTCATCTTATAATAAGACAACAAATTTTCTACACTTACAAAAGAAGCCTTAAAGCAACTGTAAAATTATTTTTATATGAGCTATATGTCACAAAACACTATTACTTGCATAATTAGCTAGCAGGATAAACCATCTAAATTACACTTGTTGAAGTGCTGTCCTTTCTACAACCTGTTAATGCAGGATATTTTGTGCACCGTATCTAATTCTGCTTTATCATTTTCAGGCACCAACCGAGTTCCACAAAACAATACAAGAAGCATGCAAAAAAATGAGCATAGAATCAAGTAAACTCCTAAAAGAACTATCAACTTCCATCAAAACCATGACACAGCCATCCTCCTCCTCAGCAACCCATCTCCACCACTCGAAAGCCGCCGTCGATGACTTCAAAATCATCCTAACCACCACACAAACACTCTTATACTCCAACAAACTAGACCTTTTACAAATATTTCCAGCAATAACAGTGGCATCTATACTCATTGATGTCATCAATTGCCTCGAAAAAATCTTGGAGGCTGTTGAGGAGCTATCCGTTCAAGCACATTTTATGAAAGCAAAGAATAACGAAGTTTCTGTAGCTTCACCACCACCACCGCAGCACCACCAGTTGCTCCATCGCGGAATAGTGAAGCCGGTCATCGATGTCGATGACATTGAAGGTGGTGCTGCGGTGGCATATTCCGCGCCGGAGGTCAAACCTCCGGCGGGGAAATAGGAAGAGATGTAAATATTTGGATGAGAATAGTAATTGGAGGGAAAGTGAAAACAAACTTTTTTGAGTAGTAAAAACTTTCCCTTCTAAGTTAAGTTGTTTTTTTCAGTTAGTTTAGCTGTATCTTATGTTGTTCGAATTCTTTAAAAATGACGTTACTGAATTTTGAATATTTCAAAAATAATGATGTATTTTTGAAAAATTCATCATGAATGCGATATGATCTTTAAAGGATTCGAGCAACTTAGGTAGGTTGTATATGATGAGACATGAGTACTATGTAGCTTCTTGATAGAAGCAACTTTTTGTTATTTTTCTTTTCATTAAGTAATTTGCTTTTGCTCTCGATCTATTTCTTTTTTTAACAATTGTATATATTAGCGTTTATGTCTTTCTTCATTGTTTAACTTAAAATCTGAAGTAAAGATTAACTATTAAATTAAAAGATTTGAGTCTACTGGCAAGTGAATTAATAGCCTATCGACGATATGAACATGATTATAACAAGACAAAATAGATGATAAATTACTTAAAAATAATGAAATAACAGTTTAAACAAAATAAGTCATAAAACGTGCACGCAATTTAGAAGGGATAACTATACAACCATTACAAGTAAAAGAGAAAAGTATAACAAAGTCTACTTTTCTAATTTACATTAAATCGAAGAGGACATTTTTTAACATACTATATGAAAAAGATATCAAGTAATTTGCTGAGAGAAATCAAAGCAGAGGACAACAAAAGATTTTCTTTTTCTTTTAGAAGGAAAATTGATGAGTTGATTTATTGGTGACTTTTTGAGACAACAATTATTGAGTATTAGTTGAGACTTTGAGTGAACCATAACATTAATATATTAAATGAGTGTAAAATGATGTACTTCTGTACGACTTGTACCAAAAATCTGTAAAGTAAAAATGGCTACCTAAGTTTTCCTTTTTGCAACACTAATGATGCTTACCAGTGGATGAATAAATCTGATAAGGATCGCAAATTAAATTATTATAAGTATAGAAATAAAGTTAAATTACTAGTTAGATTAGGATGCCAACTTTATGGCTAAACGCATAATTCTATTACCTAGTGATTACGACCAGGGGCGGAGCTAGCTAATAGTGATATAAGCTTCTTCGGCAAAAAATTATATCATTTATACAAGCTTAAAATTATTTTTCATGTATTTATAGCAAACGTTGAACCCCCTTCGACTAGTTCTTTTATTCACATTTTTCAATTTTAAACTCCTTAATTAAGATGTTGGCCCGCCACTAATTACGACCTTGCTTCTCTAATTTTTGTTGAAGCCACTGCGAAATTACGTAAGGAAGAAAAATCTAATGCACCTGTGAAACTTTAAAAGATATTTTTAGCCTCTAGGCATGTGTAAATAGATGATTATCAGCAACATATCTAATTAATAAAGATAAAATCATTCAATTTTATCTAACAATCAAATAAAAATTCACTAATTGTAATCACGACAACGGCATAAGAATGTGTTACAACCACATTTATAACTTTCTACAATGTTTAGATAAAATTGGCTTTTTTCTTCTCTCACAAATATATATATATATAGACTATTTAATTATTCAAACAGATGGAAAAACTTAAAATTCTAATCATTATTCACTACCTAGTTCTGCTTGAAATTGAAATATACATTTATCGAAATATATTGTATTTTGGTGAATCTGCAAAAGCTACATGGGAAAGTTTTAAGACAATCTGCCCATATGATTTCCAAGTTTTATTAAGTATGGGATCAAACCCCTAAAAATCCCACAGACTATTTAATTATTCAAACAGATGGAAGTGATTTAGGATGGGGAGCTATCTTAAAAGCACGACCTAATAAATACAGTAATAAAAATGAAGAGCAAATATGTGGATATCAGAGTGGGCATATAAAGAAAAAGAAAACATGAGTGCTATAGACTTAGAAGTATTAGCTATCATATACGGGTTAAATAGTTTCAAACTATATATTCTAAATAAAGAAGAAATTTTGGTTAGAACAGACTGTGAAGCTATAGTTAAATTTCATCAAAAAATAAATGACAAAACTAGCAGTAGAAGAAGATGACTAAATTTTACAGACACCATATCTGTTTATAAGAATATAGTATTTGAACATATAAAAGGAAAAGAAAACGAACTAGCTGACCAGTTAAGTAGACTACAACTAGGAATAAATAAATAAGTTTAATCTCATTCATTTGTTTTCAGCATGAGACCAACAGGACAACCTCCTGCAGACAAAGGCAAAGGTGTAGCTTCGTCTTCAGAGTCGTATCAATAGACAATGTTAGGTAATTTAAATTTTAGACCACTAGAATCTCTAGAGACAATGGAAAGATTCTTTAGCAACCAGACACAGGATAAACATATGAACGGACAGCCAGACGAACAGCCAGACGGACAACCTAGTAGTTTAAACAGAACCGTTACTGTTTTAGAGACAAATAATACAGATAATAATTCTGCAAGATCAGATGAAGATAATAGTATTGCAGACTTCCAAGATGCTCAGGATCCATATGAAGACGATGACTCAGGAATGAGCTTCGACTCAATTGCCCTGCACAACTTGGATACATAAGACAATCTACAGTTTCTACAGTTTGTATTATTAGCTAGTACAGTCAAGTGGGGATGCCCACTTTATGTCTTGTAATAGTCAGAGTCAGAGTGCTTCCTTTATCACTACTTTCCAAAAGAAAGAAAAACTGCTGAAGCACGCGTCAAAATAAGTTTGAAAGAAAATTAATAACGCATGTGACGATGGCGCCCAAAGAGTACCCGACTTGCATTATTAAAGTTTATTTCTTATCTCTTATCTTGAAGTGTCGGCCAAATGTGTTGAGGCCACGTAGTAGTAATTAGAACCACTACTTTATGAAGTTCCTGCCTATAAAAGGCGTACATTTTGTAGAAGGAAGGTAGAATGAAATCAACCAACTTCAGAATCAACTCTGAAATGTGTAAACCTTTCCTCCCAAAAAACCAATCTAAGTCAATCTTTCTTGTATAAACTTTGTATCAGTCAGCTTGCTTTAAATAAAGGTTCCGACTTTTCTATTCGATCTAAAGGGGGTTCCCAAAAGGGAAACCTCTCTCCTAGTTACTTCATGTAAGTTCTTATTTATATATTTTCCCCATAAAAAATATTTTATAATTATGTTTCTTATATCTATGTTTAAAATTACAGTTCATGTGATTATGTTTCTTATATCTATGTTTAAAATTATAATTTTGTACATCATGTAAATTAAACTTCCTGAAAAATTCTTACCTTTAGTATATGGTTAGCCTCTTAATTTCTTAATAACAACGATGGATTAACCTGTAAATTTCTAGGAATTCTAGCCTTGATAGTCCAACAAGTCTGCAAAATAGACAACGGACGAGTGTTAGATGTCAGATAAAAATATTTCGGGGTGTGGTTAAAGAAGTAAGGTGTTAAGAAATTAGATTAAGAAATTCATGTATACATTCTTGAGTAACATTCATTAAATTATTGATTACTAGATTGTTTAAGTCTAAATCCTCTATCTCTTGTCCTAGCTCATTAACTAAGTTAGTTATCTTCTTCTGATTCTGAAGAATCAGATTTTGGATTATCTTTATCATTTATATCTATACTTATTATTGAGTATATACTTTCTGTATCTGACATGTATTCGTCTACATTTAATAGAGTTTCTTGGAAATCCTCTATTAGTTGAGAATTTCTAGTTCTATTATTATTTCTCTTAGGACATACATTAGCTAGATGGTCTATGCTTCCACATGTATAACATTCTAATTTATTTTTATAGTTTCTATCATTTCTATATTTCCTAACATGTCTATCTCTATTTAACCACGGTTTTTTAGCTTTTGATTTTCTTAAGAAGTATTGTTTACTACTATATGGTTTTTGATTATTTCTTTTCTTATATTTTCGATGTTGTTTTTGGTCATAATTCTGGGTTGTGTATATAACAGATTTACAGAAATTTATTTAATTTCTTTTTAATTATTTTTGTATTTGTATGTTTGTACATTTTTCTGTTAGTATATCCATTATATGTTGTGTTCTATGCCCTATTGTCCATTTTAAATTTGGGTTTGCTACTACCCCATATCTTTTATACCATCTGTCTTCTATTTCTCTTCCTAAAGCTCCAGGTAATTTATTGAATAATTTTTTGCCTAATTCCTCATTAAAAGTGTTTCCGCTGACAATACAATAATAGAAATAGTCTTGTAGGAATTTCTTTATATATACCCAATGTGAAATACTTAATTGTTCTAGTTTGATCAAAGCTTCCTTTTGTAATGCTAATAATCCACTGTTTGGATCTTTTTCAGTTAATAACATATGCATTTTATTTGTAAAATTATAGGGGTTTGGTCCCATACTTAATAAAACTTGGAAATCATATGGGCAGTTTGTCTTAAAACTTTCCCATGTAGCTTTTGCAGATTCACCTAAGAAAGTTTCTAAATATTTATACATCGTTTCCGTATCTGTTTCTGTATAATGTCTTAAGTAATCTGCGGCTACTATTCCTTTCCATAAATCTATCACCGTATCCCACATTTGTGGGTCATGTGCTGCTATATTTAAAATTTTACCTTTACTACCTCCTTCTTGTAGTTTAATTGGTTCTTTGATTGACATTCTTTTACCTGCTGGTTTTATATTATCTCCTCTAAGCTCTGTATCTGGGTTTATCCTAATTGTTGGTCTTCTAGGTACATTGCCTGTACTATAATCTATTGGTTGGGGATAAAAAAAAACCTGGGGAAAATATAAGTTATAAGAATGATAAATATGAAGAAACAGAGGAAGAGAGGGAGTACTGAGTAGGTTTTACAAAAATTGATATACTAAAAACTTAAAATTCTAATCATTATTCACTGCCTAGTTCTGCTTGAAATTGAAATATACATTTATCGAAATATATTGTATTTTGGTATCAGAATTCTCCATCTCCTCAAAAAATGGATGAGAAGGGTGTGCATTTCCCACTAAATGCTCAGAAATCCACTGTACCGGATGTTGGTACAGCTAGTCCGGTTCATATATATATATATATATATTCACTAACAAAAATATATAAAATTGTCAAAGAATACTTATGACATACAAGTTTTCCATAAAATTGTGACAAATTAACTAATTTGGACAAATTTTGTGACGTACATAATGATTTGTCACAGTCTCGTCTCAAATTTGAGACGAAATAATAATCCATCACAATTCTGTCACAAATTCGTGACAAAAATTATAAAGTTTGTCATAAATTTATTATGAACAGAATAATCTGTCACAAAAGTGACTTTGCAAGAAAGAGCAATATGTAGAGAGAGAAGGTCCTTCCTCTTTCTAACCTTTCCTTTTCTTGCTGTTTTTTCTCTTTTTTGCTGCTTCTTTCACCGTTTATGGATTCCAAACCTTCCTACAAAGATGTTGTCTCCAACTCCATCCCTCTCCCAGATCACCAAATGCTTTCTTCTGATTCTGATTCTAATTTAAATGATACCAACGATGATTCGATAACCCTTACCTTGGATGAAAAGCTCCGAATTTACAGTCCCTAGAAATTCCCCATTATCCTTAACGTATTTGGGGGTAATCTCAAGGATCAATAACTTCGTACCAAATTAAATGCCCTTTGGAAACTTCCTGAACCGCGGTGCTTAATTGATCTGGGTTATGGTTTTTTCGCTGCAAAATTCAAATGCAGAGATTGTCAAGATATCTCTTTGCAAGAGGAGCCCTGGTTTGTGGTCGGTAGATTCATCTCCGTCTGTAAATGGGAGCCCAATTTCGTCCTGAGTACCTCAAAAATTGACTCCACAGCAATTTGGGTTCGTCTCCCCCAACTACCGACCAAATTCTATGATCTGTCCATCCTTGAACGTATTGGACAGAAGATAGGAACTCTCTCAAGGTTGATGCATGTACATCCTCTACAATTCGAGGTCGGTATGCTCAAATCTGTGTTCAAGTCGAACTAGATAGGCCGGTTAATACTCGGTGATCATCGGCAATCATAGACAACAACTTGTGTATGAAGGTGAAAAAATTCTCTGTAAAATCTGTGTTTGTTTGGGTCACCTTGCTACCTCTTGTCCAGAGAAATGGGTCTCCGACCCCCTCTCTTCTTAAGACTGCTCCAAAGAAAGAATGGCGGACAGTGTCCTTTTTAAGAAAATGATCTGGTAAGAAATTCTCTGTCACAACAGTCTCTCCGATGAACTTCGATCAAGGTAAAGGTGCTCTTTTGTCTACCCCAGGTAAGTCCCCTAACTCTCTTCCCCCCAGTGTGACAACTCTCCCAAACGGCGACACATCCCCATCTCTAGGGCATCCTTCTATTGTTGGGCTATCCCGGGTCGACTTAGTTACTGAGGCTTCTTAGGCCTTTTTGGGCCAGCCTACTATCTCCCCTTCCATTAAGAGCCCGTTTGGATAAGATTAAAAAAATTACTTTTTAGCTTAAGTGATTAAAAGATTAAAATAAGTGTTTTTAAATTAAGCAGATAGGTGTTTGGATAGAAGTACTGAAACTGAAAAAAATCTGTTGATGTGTTTGGTAAACAAGTGTTGTCAATCACTTTTTTATTGTCAAAATGACTTAAATATCCTTAAAGTTGTTCACACATAATAACGTGAATTATTTATGATTTTTAATTGTAATACTTCAAATATAATTTCTATTTAAATACACTTTTAACGTAAAGTGATTATGCTAGGTCAATTTATAAATATAAGTTACTTTTTTATTTTTAAATATTAAAAAATAAAAATTTTAAGATATTTTTTTATATAAATATAGTAATATATTGTAATATTGCAAGCTTGTAAATAACAGAAAATTTTTAGGAATGAAACAAACTATTAAAAAGAATCAATTTTTAAAATTTAAATAACATACAGAGATTCTATATGAACGGATAGAGAAGAACTTACCACAAGCTCGATTTGACGATAAATTTTTTGAGTGTTTTCTTATGTACTGATGGATTCTCTGAAAATAAAGGAGAAAGATGAAGAGAAAACTGGAGGGAAAAGATGAAAAAAAACGGCAAAAAGAAAAATAAAGAAAAATCAATAAGGGCTACAAAGTTTAGGCTATTGTTGGAATTAGAAGAAAATATAAGGGATAAAAAGGTAAATATTTTGATCAAATCTAAAAAAAATTTAATCTAAAAAGTAAAAAGCTGGGGGTATCCAGCTTCTCAATTTTTGCTTTTTTTAATCCACTTTTAGCCTTTTTTCCTTTTTTAAGCTCTTTTTAATTTTACCAAACACCTAAAAAGGCTAAAAAAGTGATTAAAATCTAGTTTGACTAGATTTTAATCCTGTCCAAACACCCTCTAAGGCCTCGAGCCCAATTACTACTAATTCTATCAACTCTTCTACTCCTCATTCGGGCTTAAACCTGAGGCGTAGTCTTGCAATAGGACCTACTACTACTCTCCCAGAACCCGTTCCTAATTCATCATCTATTATTTCTTTACCACTCCTTCCTCCTTTAATAACTACTAATACCTCAGTCCCTTCATCTTCTAACAATGAAATGGAAATACAACTTTTAGATGGGGCCCATCCTTCTTGTCAAATGATTACTTCTCTCAAGCCTCGTAATTCCACTCTTACGCCGTTAATTTCTTCCTCTTCTCCAATAGATTTGATGGCTAGTAATCTTGCAACAGACAAGGCATTAAATGCCACTAAGTTTTCCAACGGTAAAGCTCTTCACCTCCCTACTCCACTCCTTAATATTGACAACAATGAAGCTGCCATGCAATGCGCAACTTCTGAACTCAATGCCCCCCATCTCCGAACATGATCAATATCACTTCTGTCCTTCTTCCCCCATCTCACATGCCTGCTTCCTGGCTAGAAGTTTGCTTGACTGGCCAGTCAGTCCCTCTTCATCTCCAGCTGGAGGGCACTCCGATCACCATACTAATTCAGGACCCCAGTTACTTGGTCATTCTATCCATGGAGTGCCTCAACCAGGGCTTTCGTAATTACAGGTCCAATGTGTGGATAGCCACCCTCATACAAATCATCAGTCCTTTCTTCCAGGAGGAGCTCACTCCATCAATCATATCAGAGATGATAAACCTCACCATCTCGAGCCCCCCCTTCTTACCACAACTCAATACTTTCCTTCTGTCTATGGGTCCTCTTTTTGTAAGACACAATGGGGACGCCCCCTAACCCCCATTGATGATACCTCAGAACCAACCATCCTTAAACCCTTCCTTGAGCCAAGCAATCCTGAAAGGTAAAAAATACTAGAAGCTCTAAGAGAGAGCAACAGGTAAATAAAGGCCCATCTAGTCCAACTGAGAATACCAAGAACAGATGTTCTCACTTTGGAAAGGTTTATAAACCCGGTCTTCGAGGGTCCTACTCAGGAACTGATTGTCGTCCTCCTCCATCTGGATATCTCCAAAGTAGAAATAGAAATAGGGATAGGGTTACCAAACCCTTTGACAGGGGATTGTTACAAAGCAAGGCTCTCCCTACTCTCCAGAAAAAGAAAGATCATGGATCTTCCAGGGCCATCTGTGTCATCAGGGAAGGGGAAAACAATTCTCCTAGGGCACACTCAGTCTCACAAGCCTCCAATAAAAAACTGTCTAATATGGAATGCTAGAGGCGCTAACAATGCTGAGTTTAGATGTCATTAGAAGTCCCTTGTAGGTATCCATCAACCTTCTATCCTAGATCTTTTCGAAACTTGAATGGCTGATCATAGAAACTTAGTTGATGAATTAGGTTTCCCCTACTTCTTCCAGTCTTCTGCCAATGGTTCTTCGAGAGAAATAGTTCTCTTTTGGAAGGATGATACCATTTATATTAAGGACATCTCCATTTTCACCCAAGCCATCCATGCCACTATTAAGGTCAGTTTCCCCTCTTCCTGTTATATTTTAAGTGTTATCTATGCTAGTAATATTTTTTCAGTTAGAAGGACCCTTTGGGACCAGCTGATGTGTATAGCTGACTTTCTAAGTACTCTTGATAGTAATAGTTGGCTTATTGGTGGTGACTTTAATGAATTACTGGCTGCATCGGATAAATTTGGGGGTAATAGTATCAACTACTTTAGAATCTCTATCTTTAAAGATTGTTTGAACCACTGTAAGTTATTAGACCTTGGGTTTAGAGGAAGTAAGTTTACTTGGTCTAATATGAGGTATACTCATAGACATAACCTCATCTTAGAAAGGCTAGATAGGTATTTTCCAACGACCATTGGATCTACCTCTACGCTGAAGCTTTTATTCTTCACCTTCCTAGGACTCACTCTATCATTCCTCCTCCTGACACTTGCCCCAAATTCTCCCATTTACCCTAAGCCCTTTAGGGTGGAATCTATGTGGTGTAACTACCCTGATTTTCCTTTTCTAGTGTCCCAATCTTTCCCTGCTGAGTCCAATCTTTCAAGTGCTACTTTAGACTTTGCTGACATTTCCAATGCTTGGAATAAAAACATCTTTGGAAATATCTTCCATAAGAAGAATCACTTACTAGCCAGGTTGGCTGGTATCCAGCAGTCTCCCAACTATCCCACCAGCTCTTTCCTCCATAATCTTGAGAGAGACCTTAACAAGGAATACAATTTTATCTTAAGAAATGAGCAGAACTTTTGGATGTTAAAATCTATAATCACTTGGCTCTTGGAGGGTGACCAAAACACTAGGTTTTTTCATACCTTTACTTTAAACAGAAGAAGAAGGAATAAAATCCTTTCCCTTCAAGATCAAGGCATCTGGATATATGCTCAAGGAAGGATAAAGACTTCCATTGTTTTCTTCTACACCTCTCTGTTTAAGACTGACCACTTTCATGCTTTCCTCAATTGTCAAAGGAACCCTTCCCAGACTGGCTCCATCCCTTTCTCTTCTCACTTTCTCTTGGTTCTACTCCCACCTTAGCTAAATTCCATAATGATGTCTTCTCTTTTCAATCAATAAAACCTTTAGGCCAAATGGTATGCACCAATTCTCTTCTTTTCTCTTCCATAATCATGTACCAAAAGTTTTGAAAAACCTTTTCTCATCTCCTTTTAGACTTCTGCACCAATACCTTCATTAATGGTGTTATGGATGCTCAAGTCAATTCTACTTATTTGTGCATTATTCCTAAATGGAAGAATTCCACCACTCTCAAGAACTTCAGACCCATAAAGCTCTGTAATACTCAATACAAAATAATCACCAAGATAATTACCAATAGAATCAAACCCTTTCTCCACTTTATCATTGGTGATACCCAATCCAAGTTTTTTGTCCAGGAAAAGAGTCTCCAACAATGCTATCATTATTCAAGAATACATTGATCATTTCAGTAAAATGAAGGGGATCACACCTTACATGATTCTGAAAATTGATCTGGAAAAGGATTTTAATAAGTTTGAACCATCTTTCATCAGCCAAGCCCTTTACTATTTCAATTACCCCCAGGCCTATCAACACTTATCATGTATTGTGTATCCTCCTCTACTATTTTATCCTTTTCAATGAAAGCTCCACCCCCAACTTCCAACCTACCAGAGGCATAAGACAAGGGGATCCCCTTTCTCCTTATCTATTCATTCTTTGCATGAAACTCCTCTCCAGGAGGATAAACCATGAAGTTGATACTCTGCAATGTCATCCTATTCAGAATAACCATAAGGGACCAAAAAAATCTATTTTTTTTGTAGACGATCTAACTCTTTTTGCTAAAGCTGATAGTACAACTGCACCACCATTGTCTGGACCCTCCAAAACTTCAACACCTTCTCAGGTCAAAAAGTTAATCTGGATAAATCCAAGGTTCTATTATCTTCCAATTGCTTACACTCCACCAAAAATCTTCTCACATCCATCCTTGGTATTAAATCAAGTCATTTCTTTGGGAGATACCTATGCTTTCCTATCTTTCAGGGTAAACCAAAGTTTTTTGACTTCCAATTCATCCTTGACAACATCTGTAATAAGTTGGCTGATTGGAAAGTTAGATTTCTTAATATGGCAGGAAGGACCACTCTTGCAAAGGCTTGCCTTAGCCGTATCCCCAACCATGTTATTCAATATATCCTTCTCCCTAGAAAAATCCATAATCGCATATATAAGAGTTCAAATAAACTTCATTTGGGGCTCCACTGAGGAAAAAAGGAAAATGCACATGATAAATTGGGTGATCATTACCCATCCTAAACACTTGGGGGGGCTAGGCCTGCAACAAGCTAGTATAAAAAATGACACTCTTCTTTGCAGTCTAGGTTGGAGACTCCACTCAAACCCAACCTCCTTATGGGCTAGAGTTCTCCTCCAGAAAAGCCACTATATGGGAAAGCTTTCCTCATATTCCTCCAGAACTTGGAGAAATATGCACAGGGCTTGGTCTCTCTGTAAGGATCTTGTCCAATGGTCTGTCTATGATGGTAATAAGATTGACTTTTGGAAGGACAGATGGATACCCTGTCACTCCTTCCTTAGTTGAATTATACATGGTCTCCTTCCTAAGCTTTATTCCCCTCTTACTCTCTTCTTCTTCTGGCAGAATGGTCTTTGGAATCTTAACTTATTACCTATTGAAATACCTAAGAATTTTAAGTACAACATGTACAGTGCCTTAAAACCTGACTCTGTTATCACTTCTGGTAATCCTCTTTGGACCCCCTCTGGGAATGGATGTTTTACTTGTCACACCCCGTTTCTGCCTAAAGAGGATCGAAGTCGAAGAGTTTTTCCAATTAAAGTGACGGTTTTGAATAGAAATTATTTTTATCATTTTTAGAGTCGCCACTTGGAATTGAGTTATGGTGTTCCAAGTCACCTTATTAAATACTTAATCAAAAGGAAATGACTTTTATTATGGTCTGCGAAAACAGAAGATCGGGTAAAGAATTCTGTTGACCGAGGGGGAGGTGTAAGGCACTCCTCGAGTCCCGTGGTTCTAGCACGATCGCTTTATTGACTTATCTTGACTTAAATTATTTTAATAAATTATGTTAAGGCCTAAAATCACTCATTTTTAATGTATTAAAAACTGGTTTATTATCTTAATAAATAAATCAATGAAAAGTTAATTCTTAGAAAAATAGTTGCCAAGATATATTATTGCATTCTTAAATTTTTTAAAATGTCTCAAAGATGCGTACACCGTGTTCTTAATTGAGACGAATATTTTAAATATATTTAAAAGTTACCTAGCATTTAAAAGTTTTGATATTTATCTATTCAAAGTGCTATTGCTATTTAATCTTATATATAAAAACTTAACAATATTTATTAATGCGATTTTAAATAAAATTAATTATTTTATACTTTTTAGTATTTAAAAGTCTTGCCTATTCGAATCATTACCTAAATAATATATTTAAGTAAAATTCATTTAAGAATATTATTTAATTTAACAAAAACTAACTGTCCAAATTTGTTAATAACAAAAATAAATAATAAATAAAGAATGAAAATAATACAATAAATAATACATATTACATATTTCCAAGTGAACCAAAATTTACAGAAATTAACTTAATGATTATTATTTTCAAATAACACACGAGAGTCAATTTTAGTCAAAAACAAACTACTAAGAGACCATAATTAAAAAAAAAAACTTTTTTTTTTAAAAAATAATATAGTATACATGCATGTGTTCCAACTTGTTTTGGAATCCATCTGCTTCACTCCATGTTCATTCTCTGAAACTCAACCACTTTTTTTTTAAAACGATTTTACTCTCGGCTTTTCTTCTATATTTTTTTTTTACTTTTTTTTTTATGTTTCTGGTGTATGTACAGTGAATATAAATAAAATGAATAGTGTGTGCAGTGATATATGAATACAGTACTTCAACAAAATATTCAAATTCTGACGTATTCACTGAACAGATATATAAGCATATGATAATTAACAATATAATATGTTTTGATAAAAGATTCACATAATCAATATTCATGCTAAATAATATATTGAAATCATAGATTCGAACATGATTTTATTTATTATAAAAATTCATACAGTAAATAATTTGGAGTAGAATAAAACCTGAATTTTAATTGACTACAAAAATCAGAATGTTATCACCGGAAACTTCAAATTTAAACTCCGAAATTCAACTCACAATCTTTTCTTTCTTTTATTTTCTTTCTCTCTTTTGTTTGATGTTTTTCTTCTGATTCCTTTAAAAATCTCACTCCTTTTCTCTTTGACTAGTTTTTGATATTTTTGTATTCTGTGTCTGGTGGAGAAAAAGTACGTAGAATCCTCTGTTTTATCTGCTAGGAGTCCTTTAAATACAAGGATTTTTTAGGGGGGGGAATAGGGGAGGGAACAATTATTATTAGATAGGGTAGGTAATTTAAATTTTAAAAATTAAAATTTCCCACTTCTTTTTTTATTTATAAATAAATAAATAAATCTATTAATAATAAATAAATATAAATAAATGAATAAAATAATAGAATAATAATACCAATAATAAATATAAATACTAATTAATTTTTATATTTTAAGAAAATATAATAAAAATTATGAATAACCTTAAATAAATATAATTAAGAAAATATTAAAACTACTTAGTTATTTAAAATTTAAAAGAAAATTATTATTATATATATATATATATATTTCAAATTTTGTATTTTTTAAAATAGAATAAAATAAAATATCTCAAAATTAACTTTATTTAATTATTGATTTTAAACTTAAACTTAATTAAAATTAAAATAAAATAAGAAATTAAATAATATTATATCAAATATAAATATTTAATATCAAAAAATTAAAAAAAAATCGAGGAGGATCATAAATCACGTGTCTACATTTTTACCCCTCATTGTGTGGAATCTCAAAGAGTTTACATACAAAGAAGTAGACAAGATATGATTTTTGAATCTCCAATTATTTGAAAGGTAAGGATAAAAATAAAAATAAAAGAAAAAATGTGACCGAGTTCTGTTTTTGAACCGCCTACATATCCCGGGTTATAAGGGAATCATGTCACATGTAGTTCAAGGAAAGCATAATGAGAATGAGCTAAACATCGAGTAAGATTCCGTCGAGTTTCCGGTTAACGACTTCTGCTTTTACATCCAATGACTAATAAAAATCAAAAATGAAAAATACAAATGAAAATTATAATCTCTAGAGTCTTGATTCTAATCTTTGTGACTTGAACTTGAAAATTCACCCTATTCTTCAGGCAGACTCCTATCTTGCTTTTCCTTCACCCTGTTCTTCAGGCAGACTCTTGGACTTGATTTTCTTCACCCTGTTCTTTACGCGGGCTCCTAGACTTCCATTTTTTCTTCACCAATTATTTAGGCGGGCTCCTGAACTTTCTTTTTTTCTTCACCCTGTTCTTCAGGCGGGCTCTTGGACTTACAATTTCTTCACACTGTTCTTCAGACGAGCTACGGACTTGTTACTTCTTCACCATGTTATTCAGGCGGGCTCCTGGACTTTCTTTTTTTCTTCACCATATTCTTCAGGCGGGCTCCTGGTCTTACAATTTCTTTACTTTGTTCTTCAGGCGGGCTCCTGATCTTACAATTTCTTCACTCTGTTCTTTAGGCGGGCTCCTGGACTTACGGTTTCTTCACCTTGTTCTTCAGGCGGGCTCCTGGACTTACAATTTCTTTACCCTGTTCTTCAGGTGGGCTCCTGACTTCCATTTTTTCTTCATCCTGTTCTTCAGGCGGGCTCCTAGACTTACAATTTCTTCACCATGTTCTTTAGGCGGGCTCCTGCACTTCCTTTTTTCTTCACCCTATTCTTTAGGCGGGCTCCTGGACTTCCTTTTTTTCTTCACCCTATTCTTTAGGCGGGCTCCTGGACTTATAATTTCTTCACCCTGTTCTTCAAGCGGGCTCCTGACTTGTTACTTCTTCATCCTGTTCTTCAGGCGGGCTCCTAGACTTACAATTTATTCAGCCTGTTCTTCAGGCCAGCTCCTGACTTGTTATTTCTTCACCCTGTTCTTCAGGCGGGCTCCTGGACTTCCTTTTTTCTTCACTCTATTCTTCAGGCAGACTCCTAGACATACAATTTCTGATTTTCAAATATGTTCCTGAACTCAAAATAAAAGGTGAAACAGAAAAATAACATCCCATTCTTCAGGAGGGTCCTGAGCAAAAAGTAAATTCCCATTCTTTAGGAGCGTCCTGTATAAAAATAAATTCTCATTCTTCGGGAGGGTTCTGTGCAAAAGAATAAATTTCATACAACACACATAAAATTTTTTCCCAGTTTGTACTGAAAAAATTTGTGTGTCACCGGATCTTAATACATCTTACAAGGAATAAAGTTTACCATCATCGAGATCCATCATCAAATACTGTAACCATGCTTCTTGCGTTTAAAGAAATGTGGAATTGCATCCTTTATTTGAAAACTTTAGTGTAAAGAAAGAATATCCCATCTCTGTTTCAAACAAAGAAAAATTGTGAGTTTTAAAACATGTGGTGGTTGATTTGTGGCATTTGATTTTTGAAGTGGCCGCTCTCGCACTTGCCATGCTCAACTCTTTTCCAATCCATGATAACATTCATTGAATTGTCATTCTTCTGACTCAGAATTCTAACTACTGAGATCCTCAACTCAAATCATGTTTCTGTTGTATGATGCTTCTGAGTTTAACTTTTAATACATTCATTAGATTTTCACGAGTTTAAAATGGTCAAATCACCATCATCTTGAGTACCTTACTTTTACTTTGAAACGTTGTCTCTGTGCATCGACCCTTTGTCTTGCTTTGTACCCTTAAAGGAGTTGGTAGCGAGTTTGGAGTCCTTTCTCTCTCGACCTGACGTAAATTTGACTTAAAAGACAACAAAAATCTTTTGTTTGATGACAAGGACACAAAAAATCAAAAATTAAAATAAAACAAAAAGAAAAAGACAATAGGCATCTCTTTCTCAAAACAAAGAGAAAACTTATCTGAATATGGAAATCGATTCTGGTGATTATGACGTGCATTTTGAATCAAATAGCCAAATCTACCCACACCAATCATTTGTCAACTTTTGCCCACTTATTGAGTTTGAAACTGAGCCATTGTTGAATTTATTCACTCTAAATTACTATCCTTCTTCGGCTTGTGGCACCTCAATGTGTTTTTGCCAACGCCTATCTCATTTTCATTTATTTCTCAGCTCACTGTCGCCTTATGGTGCCCAAAAGGATTTTCACCAATAAGACTCTCTCATTTTTACTCATTCATTTTTTATTTTTCATTCTTTTTTTTTTAAATAATGCCCAACATACGAAACATCATGCACCCATAACATGTTTAGCCTTATAATTGTCAAAGATCGATCTGAAGGTCTTTCTTTAGTTGTAACTTGGCTTTTGGAAAAGGTTGGAAAAAAAGGGAGGCATGTGGCTAAAAAATTTACATAATATTGGGTGAAACATACAACTTTTGAAATCGACTTTTTAAGGAAATAAACTTTGCCCCAGTTTTATTTCATTTTGGGTAATTTAAATTTTCTTTTGATTGGACCAAACCCCAAAGCAGGGCTGCCTACGTATCTTGTCATAGCAAGAATTAGGTCAAACGTAGTTCAGGCCTCTTGTTTTTTTTTTGCTTGATTTTTTTTTTCTTTTTCTTGACTTTTCTCTCTCTTTTTCTTCTCTTTTTTTTGAGAGAAATATTTTTTCCGATTCCATTTTTCTGACTCTATTATTTTTTCTTGACACTTTTTTTTTATTTTCAACTTTTTCAAATTCTATTTTGATTCCAAAAGAGGGGTACGAAAGAAAAAAACACTAAAGCTCAAAAGGGGTAACAAAGGATAACACAACATTTGGGTAGCAGAATGAAATGCCTTCGTCATATCAATCCTTAAAAACAGAAGAACATAACATGCAATCTGAGGGTGAAACATGAGATCATACATATCTTTTCAACATTGACCTTCACTAAGAACGTGCACATGTTTCACTTCTGTCATGCTTATGAAACATACAAGTCCACTTGTGTTGTACTTTCTCCACAAGAATGACTCATGTCTCTTTGGAAGCTAATTTTCTTTCATTTTTTCTGACGATGTAGATTATACATCCTATGATTGATCCCATTCAAAATTCTTGAATTAGATATTCTAATTGATGATCAAGTTATTTTTGATTTGCAAAGCGATTGCTCCAATTTTATCTATATTGCGATTTGACTTATTCTCTAACTGCTTAAAATCTTTGGCTTATATTCTCAAATACTTCCTCTTCATCGTATTCAACCTCTTTATTCATTATTTCATAATTAGATTGGGTTTTAAAATCTGATTGAAAATTCTTCATGCATGTCATATCATTAGAATCGGCATAGAAAAAACTGTATAATAGAAAATATATAAGTAACTATTAGACAAAGATATGTTTCATTAAAAAACAAAGATAGACAAAGTTTTAACCTAAAATACCAAAGTAAAAATCTGAATTACAACCTTAGAAAGATTCAAATTGTAGAAAGACAAACAAACAAACTACCAAGACTCCTTCATAGTAGGGAGAGAAGTGACCTCCCAATTATTAAACTTGACATCTTAGCCACTGGTTTGCTTATCAGCATGACTAGAACTTCCATCACTGTCCAACACATTTTTTTCAACAAATAAATTCTGGATCCCCATGCTTAACTCATTGTTTTCCACGTATTGTGCATTACCGTGTATTGATGAAGGATTTCGTGTGACGCTCGTAGTGTCAATGTTTTGCACTACAATCAATTTTTCTTGAATCATCCTTTCTATTTCTCTTTTCAAAGCACGACAATCCTCAATACTGTGATCCTGAATATTAAAATGATATGCACATCGTACATGAGAATCAAAATTTCTTGAATGTGGATCAGGAATACACTCAAGGAGAAGAATGATTATGTCCAACTTTCTCAATCTCTGAAATAAACTAGCATACGATTCCTCAATTGGTGTAAAATTATTCTTTGACTTTCTCCTCTTAAGTTATATATTGTAGCTAAATAAATCGTTTTACTTCAAGTTATAAAAGAAATTGTTGTAATAACTACGGATTTGTTTGGAAAGTTACCTAGTAATTTGAATTGGTGTAATTACCAGCCTAGTAATTAAGCCGACATGTTTGTTTGTCACAGTATAATTGCAAGTGTATTATTTAGTTGCACAAGTGTAATCACATGGTTATAATAAATTTTTCAAATAAAAGTTAATTATCAAAAATAAAAAATCACTAATATTTACAAATAAGTGAAATTTTAATGGATATTAACTTAGGTATTTAAGATATGTATTATCTTTTAAAATAATATTAATTAACAAACATATGTTCTTAACAAATATTATATAAAAAAAATAATATATATTTTTTAAATTAATAAATTTTAATAGATTAATCATAAAAAATAAAAGTACATGATTTTTAAGATCATGAAATGCATGTTTGACAAAAATATTAATATTATAAATATAATGTAATAAATTATCAAACATCTGGAAAAAAAAAAGATAATCTATAAATTCTATTTACTAAAACAATGTGAAATATCAAGTCAACAATACTAAACAAATAAATTAGAATCAAAAATATAATATAAGTTCAATCTTCAAAATGAAAAAAGTAAACATAAAAAACTTACGTAAATTTTTTACATATGTACATAAGTATAATTCAAAAAAAATAGAAAAACGTAAGTGTATAATCTTATTGGACAATGAATTCTACTTTAATCTAAAAATTAGAATAGTAACACAATTATACTAAATGAAAATAAATAATAAATAATACGAACAATTGCATAACTTCAGAAGAAGTAAATGTTGAGAAATGAGAAATAAGGAAATGAAATATAAATACTGTAAATAAAACATATATTTTTAAAAAGTATTATAATAATAAAAATAAAAATAAAAATTTAAAATAATGAAAATAAAAAGTAATAAAAATGAACATAAATTAAAATAAAAATAAAAGGATAAAATTAAAAAGTAACCTTGTAATTATACCATGTAATTATCTGCAATTCACATATCCTCTATGAAAATTGAAGAATGTAATTAGCCCGTGTCAATTACGCTCAATTATCTGCTAATCAAGTAATTACCTTGTCACCTAAACATGTCAGACAGTGTAATTACCCTCAATTACATCAAATTTGATTTTTAGGAAGATTTTTCAAACAAGCCTTAAATGATAAAGTCATATATTTTTTTTTATACGATGAAGTTCGTGGATAAAATTATTAACTTTTGCCATGTGTTGGAACTTCTTGTAGCAATAATGACCTTTTAATCATGAAAAGTATTACTACCTCCGTTTAAAAAAGAATGACATACTTTTTTTTAGTCCGTTTAAAAAAGAATAATCCCTTTTCTTTTTTGACAATACTTTAATTTCAACTTTTCACATGGCATGTTTAGGGTCACAAGATTAAAGGACATTTTGGTACATTTGATACAACTTCAATATAAGGCTACAAGATTCAAAAGTCTTCTTTATTTTCTTAAACTTTGTGCCAAGTCAAAGTAGATCATTTTTTTTTTAAATGGAGGGAGTATTTAAAATAAAAGATTGCAACGAAATAAATATTTTTGTTTGGATATCAATTATGACAATAATTGAATTAATAATAACTATATAGTAATATATATTAATAAGTTTCATGAAAAAATAATTTAGAATTATCATTGTAAAAATTTTTGTAGATATAATTATTTTTTATTTCAAGTTGAAATTTGTTGCAGCAATACTAATCTTGTATATTTGGAGTTATGGATCATTCAATTCGATTTAATTTTAAATGACTACTTGTCAAATTCAAATATAATATAAATAAACAGGTGATCGTATCTACTTAATGTTAATTAATCAATTAGTTATATCAAACTTAAATATAACTTCACTAAGTCTCACTAAAACTTCATCCTGAACAAGAGCTTCCAAAAATGTTATTTTGACTCAAATTAAACATGTTTCATTATAATAATGTATTTGTCGACCTAATGTATTGATCGTTTGAGTTAATTTATTGTTACAGCTCGCAAGTCTTTAAATACATACTTGATCATGTGCAATTTCGAAAAACTTTCAATTTTTATTCTAATTCATATTTTAGCTTACCTAAGTGTTTTCGAAATTGTTATTTAACTTGGACATTATTTATTGAGATAATATTTTCAAAAATTCAGTATAATTAAAGATTTTACTATTCGACTTGATTCAATTTATAGAATCGTACATGCGAGTTTCAAATTAGCAAGGGCCCAACATTGATTTATAAATTTATTTATTTTGAGTAGTGTTGGTTAAGTATTTTAAATTTTTTTATTTAAAGTAAGTTTATATATATATATATATTTCTGAGGTAGTAAATTACTTAATATTAAGTATCGTTAAGCGTCAAACAAATACTTGATATTAATATTATTTAATGATGTTGGTTAAGTAATTTTTATTTTTATATTTAAATATCCACAATTCAAAATGTTTCTTCCACCAACTGTCAACTTTTTTATGGGCATGAGTTTTACAATTTTAAAAAAAATTATACACATTTTTTTATTCCCTCTGTCTCAAGCTATATGACACCATTCGAATTGACTATATTTTTTTCATACGTCTTTTAAATTGAAAATAGTAATTCAAATTTACATTCTTATTTAAAATCAAACTAAAATAATCGAATGTTGTGGAAGTATGACTCCGCTATAATAGAGCACTTTAATATGAATTTCTATTCACGTTATTAATATAAGAAAATTGAATTGACATTTTTTTATTTGAAATTTCTATCTTAAAATATTTTTCAAACTTGAATTTATAGTAACTAACACTTATCATCATGATATTATATTTCCTCTCGGATTCTATATAGATAGATTTTCTGATATTGACAATTTTATTTTATATTATAATTTTCTATTTTAAACTTGACAATTTACAACAACAACAATAAACCCAGTGTATTCCCACAAAGTGGGGTCTGGGGAGGGTAGAATGTACGCAGTCCATACCGCTATCTCCAAAGAAGTAGAGAGACTGTTTCCGATATGACAATTTATTTCATATAAATTATTTTAAATTCATATACAATAACAACATACCCAGTGTAGTTAGAAGAGCAGAGATTTTATCCTTACCTTAGAAATAGAGAAAATTATTTAAATTCAAATCCATTTAATTATATTTTTGAATTAATATGTTTTAGTGTGATTTGAAAATATAAAGTTAAATTAAGAATAGTCACATATTTAACTAAACACTATAAGTTAAAAATTTATTAAAATAGGAGAAAAGATAATTTAATTTAATTAACGATATAATGAAGGACCAAAAAAGTTGAAAAGGAATACATATTTTGAAATAATATTTATTTCAAATAAAATAGTTAACCTTTTCCATTAACTTAAAGTAAAGTATTTATTTATTATTATTTTATTAGAGAAAATTTGTTAGTATTAATAATATAATTTGTAAAAAAGACCAAAAATCAAAGGCATAGTACTATTGTAAAGAAAACGAAAAAGGGAAATTAAAAAAAAAAATCTTAAACTTCCACCAAACCAAGTAAAAATTTAAAAATTTTCAAACCAAAATCTTTCTCCACTCCCAGCCGTAGCCTCCTCCCTTCCATTAAGAACAAAACCCCAAAATCTCCCCCCCCCCCCCCCCCCCCCCCACCCCCATCCCCAAAAGAAAAACAAAAAATTAAAAATTAGAAAAGCCCAAAATTTACCTCTAAAATTTTAAATAAACCTAATCAAATAACTTATTCCTCCCACCACTTTAAACACCCAGATCCCTTTCCCCTCTCCCCAGTTATTTCTTTCCTTTGCCCCTCCCTTTCCACTCTCACTTGCCTTAATTTCTGATTCCATTGTGCAATAATTTGCTTATTAACTTTTTATTTTTGTAGGTTTTTACATGAAATTCTTCAAGTAGATGAGATAAGATTTTATAATATAAGTATTGCATTGGATTGTATATATTTTTGTTAATATAAAAGTAACTTTTTATATGCATGAGTTCTAAAAATTGGTATTGAAATTTGATATTTTTACTCGTGAGATTATACTGAGTATGTTATTATTGTTGAATTGACATTTGAGATTTACAGCAACAGCTTTTAAGTTGTTTGGCACCTTTTCTTATTTTTATTTGTTAAAACTTCAGTAAAAGAATTATATAATACATACATACATACATATATATATATATATAGAGAGAGAGATTTTGTCCTTAAGATTCTATATATACACATAGTAGTTGATCTTAATTTTTTTGCTTCTAATATATTTTATCTTTATTGATAGGCATATTAATGGAAAAGGAGCAGATAAATGACAACATAGGACGAATGTGGATCAAGTTAAGGTGCACTTGAAGATCTTGAAAGGAGAAATAGAGGAAGACTATGCTGCTTTGAACTCAAACAAGATTGTGTCCGAAAAAAATTATATATTATGAATATTCTTAAAATTGTAAAACACAATTATATGTAACTTGACAATTGTTTGGAATCTCAAAAATGAATTCATAACTAGTTTATCTAACTTCTATGACGAACAAAGCTTGTGAAAAGTTCTTTAATTTGTAATGTGAAATTGTTGAACTTTTTTAGTCATATTAAGAAATTCTTTGATTAATAATGCTTATGGTTGAATTCTTTAATTTATAGTAATGAATATTGAAGTCTAGAAACAACATATATATTATAAAAAAATATGGCTATATATGCATTTTCACTTTTAATACAAAAAAAGAGCTACAATTTATATATTTCATAGCAAAAAGAATGAATTTTTAGCCATATAGAAAAATATTTGTGGCAAATATTTTAGTTTATCGCTATAGATTTTCTAATTCGTACCTAAATACAAATATTATTATCAAGAAATTAAAATGTAAAATAGCTATAATTTTTTAAATTTCATAGCAAACAAATTAAGTCTTTTGCCACAATAGAACATATTATGGCTATATATAAAAGGCAAAATGCTCTTCTGTACCCCTGTACTATATCAGTTTTGAAAGTTGGACACTTCTACTTATGTCACGCCCCTTTTTTAACCAAAAAAGATTCGTTTTAAAGTTCGTAAAGGGTTTTTATTATTAAAGTGACATGAATGAAGATTTGTTTCAAAAAAAAAGATTATTTACATTTTTTTTATTCAGAGTCGCCACTTGGCATAATCCGGTGTACCAAGTCACCTTTGGAAAATCCTTTTCAAAACTGTTTGACTCTTTGAAACTGATTTGCGAACAGAGATTCCAGCTAAGGAATTCTGTTGACCGAGGAGAAGGTGTTAGGCACCCCTCGATCCCGTGGTTTGACCACGGTCGCTTGGTGGAGCGTATCGGCTAATTTGACATTATAAATGTATAAACCACATAGAAAACACATAAAAATAATCAATCAAACACACGAAACAAAACAAATTCAAAATAATGTTCAGTCTA
This sequence comes from Capsicum baccatum var. pendulum, assembly GCA_030864225.1. Taxonomy (NCBI): domain Eukaryota; kingdom Viridiplantae; phylum Streptophyta; class Magnoliopsida; order Solanales; family Solanaceae; genus Capsicum; species Capsicum baccatum. The sequence goes on along the minus strand of CM061559.1, from coordinate 251,833,141 downwards.
ATTATACAATCAAAAATAAGAAAATGCGGAAAATAAATCCTATTCTAACCTACACTAATCTTGAACTACGCTCCTGTGCTTTACCCGATGCCTCGGACCTTGATCGCGAACGTCACAGAGTACAAAGTACTTCAGAGCATTCCCCGGTAAATGAAAACGAATACCTCGGGATATTCCTCGGCTAAATGAATACATCTGAACTAAATAAGATAACAAAAAAAGTTTAGAACACACATTTAAACATTCAAAGCATTCAATCAACACATCACTCCTTGCCTACCCGAACCATATTGCCTATCCATTTCAACATATCGTAAATCTATCATGTTCATGCTTATCCCAAATTAAAAAAATGGCAACGGACCAAAATTTAACTACAATTAATTTCTATCAATTTCTTAATTACACCCCCAAATTTAATTCCCAATACATGCTCCGAGTATCAAATCAATTTTTCAACTCGAAATCCAACATCAACAACATAAACATAACAACAATTAAAGCATGGTAATCATATGAATTTCACATTAATGACATCCAACACCCACCAAATCATCCAATCTCAAATATAGCCAATTCAACAAAAGAAAGAGAATGGGTTGAAAGAAATGGACCTTTCGATATTGAATTTTTGTTGATAATTTGAGTTAAAGAAAACACGGATTCAGAATCCTGAATAGAGAACCTCCACAGTGACTAAATCCACCTCCAAACTCGGTATCAAAATTTGAAACCCGAAAACTGATCGCGATGAATAAATCGAGACGATTGAGATTCGAATTCTCAAATCAGTAGCCAAGACAGATGGACGATGAGACCACAACCAAATAAAAAAAGAATGAACCAGCTCGTGTGTAAAAATACCATGAAAATGGGTCCAAAATAGCACTGATTTCAACAAAACAATATCTCTACTGGTTCATATTTTCAATGAATCTTAGAGTTTTTCAACCAATTTGACCTAGAAATCAAAGGAAACGAGAAGACTTTTTGGATCCTGGGACTGGACTGAGCAGAAACTGTGAATTGAAAACCAATTCCAGCGACACTTTGCCGAAAATCCAAAGAAAAATAACCAATCTATCGAATCCTTCTCATTCTCGGTTTCTAACTCTCTTTCTATTTTAAATCTCCCTCTCTCTCTCTCACTCAATTTTTTGTGTATGGTGTGTGATTTTTGGTAAATATGTGTGTGTGGTTCGTGTGATTTTTGGTGTAGAAGAGAGAGTGGAGAGTGTGTGCGTGTATGATATATGTGCGATGGTGTATCAATTCTGTATGTTTTTCCAGTGAGGGTCCTCTTTAATCCCCCAAAATAGAAATTGCTATCTAGGTGGATCTCTATTATGTTGCCCCTCCTTATTCTGTTAGTGGTATGGATTAAGAAAAGTGTAAAATGGGTAAGCGTGTGATGTGGGGTAGTTGGTAGGGGTAGGGTAGTGAGGTGTGAGTTGGTTAGGATAGAATTGAAACAAGATAAAATTTTGTTATGGATTTTGTTATTTTTGTCATTTTATGGAGGGATAATTACATGGGTGAGGGTGTGGGATAAGGTGAGCAAAAAATGGATAAAATTGGACTTCGGAAGGGATAAAATTAGGTGTCTACATCATGTTTCTTTTTGGGTGTAAACACAGAGTGTTTTTAGATAAAAAAGTAGGCAATGAGACCAAATTTTGACCCGACCATTATTCAAAGAAGAAATAGAAGGAAGAAGGACAACCGAGTTGGAGGGTCGAGCGGGGTCCCATTGAGGTTCCGGTCCGTGGCTCTGTCATTACATCAAAAAATGAAAATTACAAGTTAAAAACATAAATGAAATTACAAAAAATCTTATCTATGCAATTGCTTTTGGACTCCTAACTTGAGTTTCATCACCCTATTCTTCGACCGGGATCCTGACAAACGAAGACTGACAAGGAAGTGCGTCTCCCAACAAATGTCACTTGAATTACCCAAGGAAATGCGACTCCTTACAAATGCTTGAATTACCAAAACAAGGAAGTGCATTTTCCTACAAATGTTGCTCGAATTTCCCACACAAAGAAGTGGATCTCCTCATAAATATCACCTGAAAAACCTAAACAAGGAAGTGCGCCTCCTTACCAATGTTTCTTGAATTACCCAGATAAGGAAGTGAATCTCCTTACAATTGTTGCTTGAATTACCAAAACAAGGAAGTATGTCTCCCAACAAATGTCTCTTGAATTACCCAAACAAGGAAATGCGTCTCCTTACCAATGTTGCTTGAATGAAACAAACAAGGAAGTGCGTCTCCTCATAAATACCGCTTGAATTATCCACATAAGGAAGTGTCTCCTTACTAATGTTGTTTGAATTACCCAAATAAGGAAGTGCGTCTCCTAACAAATGTCACTTGAATTACCTTTCAATTTCTTCAGCTTGTTTGAGTTTCAATTTCTTCCACTTGTTGTTTGACTTTCAATTTCTTCACCTTGTTGTTTGAATTTCAATTTTCTTCACCTTGTTGTTTGACTCTCAACTTCTTGGCCTTGTTGCTCGACTTTCAATCTCTTAACCTTGTTACTTGACTTTCAATTTCATCACCCTATTCTTTAGGCAGGCTCCTGACTTGCCGTTTCATCACCCTGTTCTTCAGACGGGTTCCTGACTTTCAATTTCATCACCCTATTTTTCAGGTAGGCTCATTTCTTTCAATTTTATCACCCTATTCTTGAGGCGGTCTCCTGAAACCAAAATCAAAGTTAAAACGAAAATTATCCCAAAGATTATGATAAAGAAAGATTTCATTCATTAATTTTTTGTTGAAAGTAATGTCCCATTTTCCAGGAGGGTCCTGAACATAAAGTAAAATTCCATTTTTCAGGAGGTTCCTGAACAGAAAGTAAAGTCTCATTTTTTAGGAGGGCCCTGAACAGAAAACAAAGTCCCATTTTTCAGGAGTGCCCTGAACAGAAAGTAAAATCCCATTTTCCAGGAGGGTCCTAAACAGAAAGTAAATTCCCATTTTCTAGGAGGGTCCTGAGCAGAAAGTATAATCTCATTTTCCAGGAGGGTCTCGAACATAAAGTACAGTCCCATTTTTCAGGAGGGTCCTGAATAGAAAGTAAAGTCCTATTTTTCTAGGAGGGTCCTGATCAGAAAGTAAAATCTCATTTTCCAAGAGGGTCCTGAACAGAAAGTAAAATCTTATTTTCCAGGAGGGTTCTGAACAGAAGGTAAAATACCATTTGCTAGGAGGGTCCTGAACAGAAAGTAAAGTCCCATTTTCCAGGAGGGTCCTGAACAGAAAGTAAAATCTCATTTTTCAGGAGGGTCCTGAACAGAAAGTAAAATCCCATTTTCCAGGAGGGTCATGAACAGAAAGTAAAGTCCCATTTTCCAGGAGGGTACTGAACAGAAAGTAAAGTCCCATGGATATGTTTTTCCAATGGTAACTGAATTAAGTGAAGTGAATTTGCCCCTGTTTCAACAAAGGAAATTTCCCAGTTAAAAACTTAGTGGTGGCTTAAAGCACTTGGCTTCCCAGGCATCTGCTCCAACCGTTGTTCCTTTCACCTTTGTTTCAGATCGCTGAAACTTGCCCCTGTCTTTTCACGTCATTGACCCAAATCCAGATTGAGGAAAATAAGTTCTGACTCGAACAATGAGTTTTTATTTTACCATGCCTCTGAGATGCACCATTTTCTAAATCTGAATACTCCCACGAATCCAACAGCCTGTCGGTTGATAGACTTTCTTTGCTTTATGTTGAATTAAGATCATATTTATTTCATGTGCTGGCCCTTGGCTTTTCCTCATACAATTGGAAAGACTGGTAGCAAGTTTTGAAATCTTTTCTCAGTTGTTTTGACACAGACTTGACTTAAAATGTAAAGAAATGATAGTGACTTTTATTTTGATAAATGACATAAAAAGACAAAAATATGAATATGTAAATGAAAGAGAAGGGCAATGTCCCTTATTCAAAAAGAAAACTTATCTAAATACGGCAACCAACTCCAATGAGTATGACATGTATTTTGGATTAAGCTGTCTGATCTTCCTATCCAAACTTCCCATTTGTTGTTGAGTTCGTGCCTTTGCCGCTGAACTGCTTCTTCAAACCCATTGGACTCGTACACCCCATTCAATTGACGACATCTTGCTATATTTTCGTCAACAAGCCTCTTTTTTTTTTATTTCCCTCAAACTCGCTATCGTCTTACGATGCCCGTAGGGTTTTCACCAATAAGACTCTCTCATTTCTTATCTCTCTCAACTCACCATCGCCTTATGGTGCCCGTGAGGGTTTTCACCAATAAGACTCTCTCATTTTTATTTCTCTCAACTCACTATTGTCTTATGGTGCCCACGAGGGTTTTCATCAATAAAACTCTCTCAATTTCATTTCTCTCCTGATTCCTTATGCTGAGGAAAACAAGTAGTTCCCCAAAATGTGTCATCACATCCATTGCATGCTTAGCCTTAACATTCTCAAATATTGATCCAAAGGTCTTTCTTTGGTTGTCACTTGGCTTTTGGATAGGGTTAGAAAGAAATAATGACATGAGGCCAAACGACACTTGATGTGGGGTAGGACTTACAACTTTTGGAATCAACTCAAACTACAAGAATTAACTCATGCCCCAGTTTTGTTGTCTGGGTGACTCTAAACTCTTTATTGGTTGGACCGAGCCCTGAATAGGGCAACCTACATATCTCACTACCAAGAGAGGAGAATCAGGTCGCACGTAGTTCCATAAGCTTGTTCTTCATTTTGATCTAATTTTCTCTTCTCTTTATTTTCTTTTATTTTATACTTACTTTTTCTTTTTTTTTCTTGACACTTTATTATTATTATTATTATTATTGTTATTATTATTATTATTTTACTCTGCTTTAATTCCAAAAGAGGGGTATGAAAAATAAATAAAACTAAGCTCAAACGAGTAAACAAAGGATAACACAATATTTAGATATCAGAATGAAATACCTTCATCATATCAATCTTCAAGAATGAAAGTACTAAGCATGAAATTGAACCAACAAAGGAATAAAATATCACACATAATATCTTTTGACTGCATCTGCATTGATAGTCATTTCTGCTATTTTTCCCTCAATATCTGTCAAATATAACGCCCCATTGGGCAACACTTTCTTCACAATAAAGGGACCTTGCCAATTTGGGGAGAACTTGGCTTTCGTTTCAATCTGATGAGGAAGAATATGTTTCAATACCAACTGACCAACTTCAAAATTCCTGAGACGTACCTTTTTGTTATATGCTCGAGCCATTCTCTTCTGATAGAATTAGCCATGACATACCGACGTCAGTTTTTTTTTATCAATCAAACTCAAATGTTTCAATCGAGTTTTGACCCACTCATCATCATTAATCTCTGATTCCATAATGACACGAAGAGAGAGAATTTCAACTTCAACGGGAAAGACTGCTTCTATCCCATACACCAATAAATATGGAGTTGCCCCTGTTGAAGTGCGAACAGTAGTGCGATAACCTAAAAATGCAAACGGAAACTTCTCATGCCATTGTCTAGACCATTGTACCATTTTCCGCAGTATCTTCTTAATATTCTTATTGGTGGCTTCCACTGTACCATTAGCTTCTGGATGATACGGAGTGGAATTTTGATGTGCGATCTTAAACTGTTGACACACTTCTTGCATCAAATGACTATTAAGATTGGTAGAATTATCTGTAATGATCATCTTTGGAATTCCAAACCTACAAATGATGTTGGCATGAACAAAATCTACCACCATTTTCTTTGTTACTGACTTGAAAGTTACTGGTTTTACCCACTTTGTGAAGTAATCAATGGCCATCAGAATGAATCTATGCCCATTTGATGCTTTTGGCTCAATCGGTCTAATCACATCCATTCCCTAGGCTATGAAAGGCCATGGAGTAGTCATTGCGTGCAAATCAGCAGAAGGAGAATGTATCAGATCACCGTGTAACTGACATTGATGACACTTTCGAACAAATTGAATAGAATTCCTCTCCATAGTAAGCCAGTAATAACCTACTCTGAGAATCTCCTTTGACAAGACATAACCGTTCATATGAGGCCTGTATACTCCAGAGTGAACTTCAACCATGATTTCCAAAGCTTCTTTTGCATCTACACACCTCAAAATTCCCAGATCCGGGGTTCTCTTATATAAGACTCCCCTGTTTAAGAAAAATCCACTAGCCAAATGCCTAATAGTTCACTTTTTTATCATTGGTGGCATATGCTGGGTATTCTCTTGACTAGATGTACTGCTTGATATCAAAGAACCAAGGTTCGCCATTGATCTCTTCTTCAACTACATTACAATAAATGTGTTGATCATGACTCTGTATATGCAATGGATCGATGTAGGCCTTATCAGGATGCTGGAGCATTGAAGACAAAGTGGCCAAAGCATCAGCAATCTCATTGCGAATTCTTCGAATATGCCTAAACTTTACAGACACAAATCGTTGACATAGATCTTTCAAGCATTGTTGATACAGTATTAGCTTTAAATCTCGCGTCTCCCAATCACCTTGAATCTAATGGACGAGAAAATCTGAATCCCCCAACAATAATAGTTCCTAGATTCCCATATCAACAGCTAGCCTCAAACCTAGAATGCAAGCTTCATATTCTGCCATGTTATTGGTACAATAAAATCAAAGTTAAGCTGTTAACGAAAAATGTTGCCCCACCTTAGAGATAAGAACTGCACCTATTCCGACTCCCTTCATGTTAACGGCTTCATCAAAGAACAGCTTCCAACCTGGATCAACATCTATAATGACTTCATCGATACACAATACCTCTTCATCAGAAAAATATGTCTTTAATGGCTCATGCTCTTCATCAATGGGATTCTCAGCAGGATGATCTACTAAGGCTTGGGCTTTCATGGCAATTCGAGCCACATATACAATGTCGAACTCGGTAACTAATATTTGTCACTTTGCTAATCGACCCGTTGGCATAGGCTTCTAAAATATATACTTCAATAGATCCATGCGGGAGATGAGATAAGTAGTATAGGATGAAAGATAATGCTTTAACTTCTATGCTACCCAAGTCAGGGCACAACACGTCCTTTCAAGAAGAGTGTACTTGGCTTCATATGTCGTGAACTTCTTGCTAAGGTAATAAATAGCTTGTTCCCTTTTGCCCGTGACATCATGCTGACCCAACACACAACCAAAGGAATTGTCCATGACTGATAAATATAAGATCAAAGGCCTACCAGGCTCTGGTGGTACCAGTACGGGTGGATTTGACAGATATCTTTTGATTTTATCGAACGCTTCCTGACATTCTTCAGTCCACTCAACAACAACACTCTTCTTCAGCAACTTAAAAATGGGCTCACAAGTAGTTGTGAGTTGAGCAATGAACCTACTGATGTAGTTCAGCCTGCCAAGCAAACTCATCACCTCCGTTTTGTTCTTGGGCGGCGACAGATCCTAGATGGCTTTGATGTTTGAAGGGTCCAATTTAATACCCCAATGGCTAACTATGAACCCTAACAACTTTCCAGATGGAACTCTAAATAAACATTTTGCTGGGTTGAGCTTGAGATTATACCTGTGAAGCCTTTCAAAGAACCTTCTTAGATCTTTAACATTGTCAGCCTGACTTTTTGATTTAATAATCACATCATCTACATAGACTTCAATCTCTTTATGCATCATATCATGAAACATAGTGGTCATGGCTCTCATGTATGTTACTCCAGCATTCTTCAAATCGAACGGCATTACTCGATAACAATAAGTTCCCCATGGTGTGATAAAAGACGTCTTCATCATCCATAATGATCTGGTGGTATCCGGCATAGCAATCCATAAAAGAAGCAGCCTCATATTTAGTGCAGTTGTCCAGCAAAATATGGATGTCGGGCAATGGAAAATCATCCTTCAAACTTGCTCTATTCAAATCACGGTAATCAACACATACTCGAATTTTGCCGTCTTTCTTTGGGATAGGTACAACATTGAATAACCACGTAGGATAATGAGCCACTTGAATGACTTTGGCTTCAAGTTGTTTCATGATTTTCTCTTTGATTTTGATACTTACATCAGTTTTAAACTTCCTCAACATCTATTTCACAGGGGGGAAGACAGGATCAGTTGGCAATTTATGAGCCACTAATTCAGTGCTTAAACCAGACATATCATCATAAGACCATGCAAAAGCATCCTTATAATAAATTAATGCTTGAATCATTCCATCTTTTAGTTGTGGCAAAGCATGTACACTGATTGTAGTTTCCCTAACATCTTCTTGATGCCTAGATTAATTGGCTCAATTTCATTCAAATTAGGATTCGTCTTGTATTCAAACTGTTCTAACTCTTTGCTTATTTCTTATAGTGCCTCTTCTTCATGATATTCCCACTCTTGCTTCATTATATCTTGATTAGTTTAGATTTTAAGATCAGGCTGAAAATTTCGCATGCATGTCATGTCATTAGAGTCAGCATAAAGAGAACTGTATACAGAAAAGATAAAACAAAATACATTAGACACAAAATAAAAGGGACATTGCATTTCATTAAAAGGGAAAGATATGAGGGTCTAAACACAAACAACAGAATATAAACAAGCTAAATTCTGAGTTACTACCCTGGAATAACTCAAAAAACTGAAAGAAAAATAAAATGAACTACCAAAACTCCCTCCTGATGGGGAGGAGAGTGACTTCCTAATTATTGAGACGGACAACTGGGCCTATGAACTGCACATCTGCCTTACTGGTTGATCTTGTATTTATACGCCTAAGAACCATAACTTATCCATATTTTAGCTATGTTTTGAGAACAAAGTGCCTATTTTTTTATCTTTTTACTCTACTTCTATGTAATTGAGCTAACCGATGTGATTAGCATGATTTCAAGTATTAATGAGGTAGTTGAAGATATTATGGGACTATGGAATGCGGATGGCATATGACAAGAGAGAGTAGCAATCTAGACCAAATATGGTGCCTAAAAACTATGTCCAAGACTAGTTTGTCATTTATAATTAGTTCAGGGACTTAGAAGGCAATTCTGAGAAAAAATATTATTAAAAGGCTTAATGTTGAATTTTTATTCAATTATTCATTATTCTATATTATCTTCTGAAAGAGGAGAGTGGCGGCTTAGCCTGGGGGAGAGAAAAATGTTGTCTCTCTTGTTTGCACAATTCGTACACCAAGATCATCTTCTAGTTTTGGTATGATGAATATCTTTATGATGATTTTCATTTTATTCATGAGTAGCTAAGTTTATTAGTTAGGGTTATGGAAGCCTTGTAGCAAACAATCTATCACTTTGGGTTGTGAATTCATTATGCATTAATTTGCTTACATCATACTCTCTTCGTTCATCTTGAATTCTCGTGATTGCAAACATAGAGGATATGCCTTAAAACGCAACTTGTTCAAAAAAAAAGTTGATGTTTGGAAAAGAGAGTAGTGACAGGAAAATAGGATTACCAACCCCTATTTCATAAGTTAATGCCTTAGCAGGGTTAACTACTTGGAGATTTCGTATTGTTGTTGGTAAACGCTTTTGATTTGAGAGAACTAAAGTGAATTAGTCCTTGATGCTTGAGAAACACTAGGATTATGTTACTAAATACAATACGTTTCTCTGTAAGCATAATGCATGTATGAATTCGTAAAGCCCATGGTTAGAGTATTGAAAAATACAAGGTGGACATAACCCTAGCTTGCTATTTCTCTGAATTTGAATACTACTACACATATTTCATTTTGTAAAACTGAAACCATTAATTTGTGAACTGAATCAAATCCCCCCTATTTATTTTACAGAAACGAATGATTAAAAGTCAATTAATCTGCATACAACTTAATTAACACCATATTCCCTGTGGGATTCGACCCCAACCTAGTTGGGTTATATATTTGACAACGACCGCTTACTCTCTCGTAAGAGAGGTCTAATTTGAGCGTACCTTCTCCTGCTTCAACCATGTCAACTTCAATCAACAGGTTCTAGAAGTCATCAACCAATTTAGCTTTAAATTCTACATGTTTCACCACGTCGCTCTTGACAAATGACTTACTGAGTAGCGGCATGGGGAGAGGAAGTGACCATATTCTTTCTTCCTTTCCTTGGCCTTCTTCAGATCTTTAGCCGTTGGTTTAAAACCAAAAAACACAAGTGCCCATGTTCTCCCTCGGATAAATAGAACGAACTATACCGTGAAAAGACACTCCCAAACCCCTTCTTGGCTCGAATCCATATTTTAACATTTTATTTATCATCATGACAGAAGCGGGTGACAATTGTGGCTCTGGAATAACCTGCCCTTCAAAGACACGATTCACTTATACTGTATCAAAAGTTTGACAGACAAATGTCTCATCTACATTGGTTGCTTCAATAAGGGACAAGGGAGAATCTTCATAGGCGGAAAAATCCCCTTCACCATGAATAATCACATTTTGCCTGTCATGCTCAAACTTGATCATTTGGTGCAATGTAGACGCAACCACTTGGCCTTATAGATCCACGCTCTTCCTAACAACAGATTATTAGAGGAGTCGATATTCAATACTTGAAACTCTATAGCGAACTCAACATGCCCTATAATCAACATCAGTTCTATTTCTCCAATGGAGTTTTATTTTGCTCCATCAAAAACCCTGACACATACATTGTTGGGACTGATCCTCTCAACACCAATGTTCAACTTTTGCAAAGTGGAAATAAGGCAAATATTTGTGCCAGAACCTCCGTCAATCATGACATGAGTGATGTATAAATCTTCACACTTCACGGTAATATAAAGACCACGATTATGCCCTGTACCTTCAAATGGCAATTCATCATCGAAAAAGCTGATTCGATTTACTTCAAAGATTTTTCCGACCATTTTCTCAAGATGATTTACCGTAATCTCCCTAGGAATGTATGCTTCATTTAATACCTTCAGTATAATGTCATGACGTTCCTTGGAATGCAACAACAAAGATAAGAGGGAAATTTGACCAGGGGTCTTCTTCAACTGATCTATTATTGAATACTCTGGCAATTTCATCTTTTTCAAAAATTCTTCGGCTTCTTCTTCGGTGACAGGATTTTTGAGAGTCGAAGGCTCACTCACCACTGGCTTGGCTTCCTCAAACCTTCAGGCACAAAGCATCTTCCTGACCGAGTCAGACCCCCTACCTCATCTACTTCTTCCTCGACTTCCTTCCCTTGATAAGTCATCACAGTCCGCTTATAGTTCTAAGGGACCTTTTTCGTATCAACTATTGGAGGTTGGGTTGCCGGTTTGATGATTATAGGCACCGTGAGTAATCCTTTTACCATTAAAATAGGCTTACCCAAAGCTCCTACTACCGTCAACTTAGGTTTGTCCTGACTTAGACCAACATCTTTTCTAGCTCCTTGCATTGTGATCACGGGTTTCTTTGTATTTCCTTGGACTTTATCTTCTCTCATTCCTTCTTGGCTTAAAGACATTGCTCTCAACGAATCTTCCACATTCACCGATTTATCCTCATTGGTTTGTATTCTGACAATAGGCTTATAACACATCGACGAATCTTTGACATCGTATATCAACTCCAACATTTATGGGTTGGAAATGGATTCTGGTTAATGTTTGGAACTTTCGAGGCCTGGACCAGAATTTGATTTGCATCAATTAAATCTTGGACAGCTCTCTTCAAATGCCAGCATTTCTCGATATAGTGCCCCGGCATGTCAAAATAATATGCATATGTTAAGGAATAATCAAGGTTTCTCGGAGGTGGATTCGAAAACCTTCCTTGAATTGGGCTTAAGACCTTCAACTTTCTCAAACTATTAAACAAACTAGCATATGACTCCCCGAGAGGTGTGAACTAATTTTTGACCATCTTTTCTTTCTTATACTCAGGATTAGGTTGGAAATCAGTTCTAGAGGGGTTTTAGTAATTTGGTGGAGCTGAAGGAAGATTTTGTGGAGCTTATGCGCGCCATTGCGGGTAAGAAGGGGTCTGAGCATATAGTTACATGCTATATACTGGGTAAGAGGTTAGTGGAATAGAATATAGTGGGTTTTGAGGGGGATAGTAATGATGAGGAGGAATATATGGAGTTTGGGCATAGGCTTGGGCTTGGGGTTGGTGATAGGGGCGAGGCGGTCTTTTGGGATAGGATTGGGATCCAACTACAACGGTCGCCACATCCTCTTTCTTCTTATTACCTCTGAACGCTCCAGAGCCACCTTGAATCGCTTGGGTGGTGGCTTTCAATGCGGTAAAACTCACCATCCGGCTAATCTTCATTCTGTCCTCTATCATCTCTCCCATTTTAAGGACTTCAATAAAAGACTTTCTCGTTGTCGAAAGTAAATATTGAAAATAGGTCTCATCCTGTGCTTGAATGAAGACCTCTACCAGCTTAATTTCCTTCATTAAAGGCTTTACCCTGGCGGCCTGTTCACGTCATCTTATCGTGTATTGCCGAAAGCCTTCAGTATTTTTCTTCTCTATGTTGACCAGGGATTTCAAATTAGGAACCAGATCGATGTTATATTGAAAATATTGCACAAACTCATTAGCTAGGTCATCCTTGTTGTTCTAATTGTCAATATCCCGATCGACGAACCATTCTGAAGCTATACCAAAAAAACTCTCGCTAAAGAAAGCCATGAGCAACTCTTCTCTCCCCTCTGCAACCTTTAATTGGTTGCAATAGCATCTCAAATATTCCACGAGATCACCGTGCCCCATTTACTTCTCAAATTTGGGCATTTTAAAACCAAGGGGAAGGTTAATGTCTGGGAACATGCAAAGATCTTTATAGAAAACACTTTTATAACCCCCGATTCCTTACAAATTCCTCATGGCCTGTTCCAAACTTTTCAATTTCCGCGCCATGACTTCTTATTCCTCCGTTGCAATAGGCTTCTGTGTATCAAATGGAAATGTAGGTGGCTGAGTGTACCCGTAAGGTTCATTCATCTTCAAAGTAGGTTCCGGGGTATAATACTGATTATCTGAAACTTTCAATATCGGCTCACTAGCAGACCGAGGGAGTACCATTATCGGACATATAGTATAGGCGGGAGCTTCAGGTGGTAGCGGAGCCACGAACATAGGCGCTACCGGTAGCGTCGGCTGAGTCGCGGGCCTTGGTTGAGGAACTGCCAGGGGCACACTAGAAGTGCCAGAGTAATATTGTCGCAGAGTGAATCCTGGTGCGTGCTCCGGCGACTCAATAGGAATAGAGAATTGCGCTTGAGAGAGCGGTGGGCAATTGGAGATATTCCCAAGATCTTTAGGGAGTGGAGGAGGAGGCATTCTACTAGTCCATGCTCGGTACAGATCTAGCAATTGTTGTCTAAGTCTCAATACCTCATCACTGCGTTCTGAACTTTCTTCCTTGGGATCCTGATTTGGATCAATGAGTGAATTTTCAATATTCCTACTAGCCATGGCAAGTTTCGTTTTTGATCTAGTGAAGTACGGATGACTAGCCAGAGTGCTACAAACCAACCACTTATCTGAAAGAACATACTCATCAAAGACAAAACCCGTTAGGATTTAGGTAAGGCAACAAACATAGAAATCACATTGTATACATCCTAGGTTTATGTACATTTTTACCTGACTTAGAGGGTAATGGGGCCATTTTAACATCATCCCGATCTTTCTCCTACACCCATTTGATTCTTTCCTCCAACCACTCTTTTTTTTCTCCCTCACTTCTCTCTTCTTTTCATCAGTCTCTTTTCTTTCACCTGATTCTCTCATCACTTTTTTTTTTCTCTCGCTATCTACCTTCTTTTATCATTCTTTATGGCTTTTGCTTTTATTTAAAAGAGGAAAAATAATGAAGAACGAAGAATCAAAATAATTAGATCGAACCCACAAGTAGGTTGTCTACGTATCATGTACATGAATCTGATCTTGCGTAGTTCAGAAAGCACATGCACAAAGTTGAAGATTTTTTTTTTCATTTTTTCATTTATTTTTGAAAAACAAACAAAAGAAAGAACAATGCCACAATACTACATTTCATAAAAGAGATGACTCAAACATATTTCAAATTTAAGACAACCTTAAAACTAATCAACGAGGACTAAACAACACTCTAGGCCCACAGGACAACATGCATAACATTCCTTATAAAGACCCTAACATTAAGACAAACTTGACACCGACTTAACAAAGACACAACACTATAATGGCAGAAAAGTAAAGGACTCAAACTAAACAAAAGATAGGAAATGCTCTTTCAAACTGGTGCTCTGTGTGATGACCCTGGCTGAGATGGACCTGTCTGTGAAGTTCTCGTTTTTTCACTCAGACTTTGCAACATATCCTGTAATGACGCTTTGATACTCGGGAATAAGCTTCTTGGACGTATCCCTGCCTCTTGGATACTACACCCAAAAAGGTTTTTCTGACACCCTTCCACAGTTGTGATCAAACCTGACAGCTGAACTCTCAAAAGCTCCACTTTGGCACCAGGATCTTCCTGCTGATCGTCCTCAACCACAATTTATTTCTATATTCGCCCTCTAAGTTGAGCTAGTAATGGTCTACTAATGTCGTGGGGTATAGATTGTAGCCAGATTTCATAGTTTTGAGCGCACCCCAGATTATCCAAACCTTCCACGAGGGTATCGATATCTAGACTCATTGCGTTATTCCATAATTGCTCATATTTGTTTTCCCCCAAGGCTTGGTCTTTAAAATACTCTACATCCTTTAGAAGGTCCATTATCGGTGGGACGTCTTACACCCTACCCAACTGACGCATCACCCTTCTTGGACTGTAAGGTCTAATGCAGTTAAGTCCTATCAAAACTAGAAAAAGTTGCATTTGATATCCAATCAAGATTCTCTTAGGATGAAACCACATATAGGTCCAAATAATGCTGTCTGGAGTTCTTGACTTGAGAAATTCAATCCAGGCATTGACTTTCACAGGGAAAGAGAATTTATCAAAAAACATTCTCTTTTGCATGGCTTGCACTCGATTACCCAGACAACAGTAGATCACATCTGCTTTAATCAAAGAAGGCGTATGAGAATGCTCCCTCATCCACAACTGCAATATCAGATTGCTCCCCTCAAAAAATTGTACCCCTCCTTTTACTTCGGTTAAAGCTTATATACTTCTGTTAAGATCATTGGTACAATGGTAACCTTATATTTTATATTGAATAAAGCTATCACCACTGATTGTAAATGAGTATTGATACACGTTCATCTAACAGGAACACTAAGAAGCCCAACAAAGCTAGACAGAAAACCTCAAGACGACGCTGTTCCCAGATTTTTTTGGTAGTATAGAATTCATCCCAAAAGCAGTCGAAACCTTATAAGGACTTAAATCTAGCAAACAAATAGTCAAAGAAAATCTAAGATTGTTTGAGACATCCCAGCTGCTTGTTGTCTTTCAATCCACAGAGTCGAAGAAATCTTTTATGAGTATGGTTGTGGGCTAAAATCACCTGTTGACCCATATAAGACAATTGAAACAAACGAGATAATTCTGCCAGGGTGGGAGTCAACTCACAACTTTCGAACCTAAACACCAAATTATTTGGATCCCAAAAAGTTAACACAACTTCTATTAGATCCGAATGGGGCGTGAGATCTAGGAGTGCTGCAAGATTGCCTAACATTTTCCTCACTTTGTGTTTTTCAGAGTAGTTGAACGTGCCCTATTACTTGATCAAATTTTTGGGTACCTTGACGACCATAAGGACCCTAGACTTTGTGAACAGAACCATCCTATAATAACAGATAAGACATAATCTCAAAAAATCAAGAAGAGCAAAAGATTTCCAACCCTTAGGACTTTGACACGGACATATGTCGAGGGGACATACCACTTCATGACTTCAATTTGCCGAATAGTAACACTGAATAAAATAAGCCTAGTTGGCTAGGAACCACTCACAACACTAAATTATGAAGAGAAAACCTAAGCTAAGATTAAGACAAAGGCCAAAAATAAAGATTACCGTACCCACCGAGGGTTGCCTATGTATTCCGCCCAGATGGACGGGAATCAGGTATGCGTAGTTCGTCCAGATTAGACAATTAAGGATTAAGGAACCGACTGAACCCTGACATTGAGAGATGCAACCACAAACAGAAGATGAAAATAAAAAAAGTCTTTTTGAGTTTTTAGTTTGACACTTCTCATAAAACTGACACCAACAACTAGGAAAGAATTTTTTTTAGTATTTTAGTTATATGAAATGTACAAAACTTTTGGCATATTTTTATTGAATTTTTCTTTTATGAACACTTCTATGAATGAAAAATCTTTTTTTTTTTAAATTTGCAAATTATGAATGATTACTAAATAAACAAAAGAAACATCTTTTTGATATTTTTTTGTATTTTGTGAAGATGGTGCAAGTAGTGAAAAAAAACTTTTGAATTTTTAGATTGTGAAAAGACAAAAGCCATAAAGACCTCTAAAAACTACTAAATTCTTTTTTTTTCTTTTTTTTCTCTTTGACTCACTTTCCTTTTTTTTTTCAATTTTTCCCTGCCTACACACTTTACTTCCAACACATACTTTCCCCGAATCAGTCCGTCAAATGACCACGTTATCCTCAAAGATGCAACATTTAGCACATAGGGATGCTGTAGAGGTGAGTCTCCTACAAAGGACTGTGTGGGACCCGCTAGGTCTCAATATGATTCACATAAGAATGACCTAAAGGCTGACCTACGTTGTGGTTTACTAACAAGGCCGTTTGGGGGAGCATATGGTCGATAGTGGCAGTTTTGCTTACCACCTACTCCATACATCCAACGGCTCCCCCCTAAAATAAGGGCGACTCAACTAAAGTTCGTGCGCACGATATGCACTCTGGGACTTGTATGATATATGTGCGATGGTGTATCAATTATGTATGTGTTTCCAGTGAGAGTCCTCTTTAATCCACCAAAATAGAAATTGTTATCTAGGTGGATCTCTATTCTGTGACGTGGGGTAGTTAGTAGGGGTAGGGTAGTGAGGTGTGAGTTAGTTAGGATAGAATTGAAACAAGATAAAATTTTGTTATGGATTTTGTTATTTTTGTCATTTTATGAAGGGATAATTACATGGGTGAGGGTGCGGCATAGGGTGAGCTAAAAATGGAAAAAATTGGACTTCGGGAGCGATAAAATTAGGTTTCTACAACTTACATATTTGTCATCTGAACCCCTAAACTCATTAAAAAGCTACTTTTTAAACACAATTTCTGATGTGTTATCCTATGTGGCTGGGACCACATAGAAGCATGTGTTTTACACTCTAGCCGCGCGTCAACCAATTAATAAAGGGCCCCAGTGATCAAAAAGTGCACTATAAATTCCACCTAAATACTCCTTCTTCCTCATTTCTTCCAACAGTTTTATTTTCATCCCTTCTTCTACATTTTTTCTCTCTCCAAGTTCTTGTGCTTTAATTTTTTTTCCTGTTATGCTTGTAATATTGGAAATTTAATTTTTTATGTAATTTTTTGCAATACCATGACAGTTCGAATCTATTACTGTGGACTTTACGCGGAACTTAAGATGTCAAAACACCAACCAATCCCAGAAGAATGTTTTGGTTCTGTCAAAAATATCAGGTTGGTACTGGTTGTGGATTCTTTCGATGGGCCGATGAAAATGAACCATATAAAGGTAGACATCGAAGGCAAGGAAGACAACAAGGACTGAGAAGATATGAAAGTCACGAAAGACTTGAAACACCAAGCATTAGTATTGATATCATTGTTATCATTATTGTTGTCATCTGGTTTCTATCTGTTGTATTATTTAAGATGGCTTGATCTATGTAGTTGGTATGTACAATGAAATGAAATTAAAATTTAATGACAAACACCATTGCCAACATAGAAATGTGCAATATATAATGTATTAACAAGAGTTGACATAAAAATGCTTGTCTTAACAACATCTTAAATGAGAAATGAACCATGTCTTAAAAAATTGTCTTAACAACACTTGGGATCAATACAAAAAGAGAATTACACTAATGTGTTCCTTGAGTGCTTGTTGTGGACTGATTCTTGCTGGCTTGAGTGCTTGATGTGGCTTGAGAGGTTTTAGATGATTTTTCCTTTGATCTTTTGTTACTCTGTTGTTGTCGCTGTTTTTAAGTTACTGCAGCTCTACCTTTTCACCTTAGTCCATTTGGTTTGAAACCCAAGTCAATATTGGTTGGAACTGAACTAATAAGTGTTGGACTATGCAATACTCTATCAGTATTTCTAGACTGTAAAAATAAAAAAAAGTAGTTATTCATGCACTAATTAAAATTAGTTAAATGTAAAGTACATTATATAAAACTTACCCTTTGTACCACACTGCCACTTGGTCCAAACAGCACACAAAACCTGCTTCTTTTGCCTTGGTCTTTTATATGCCAGATTTGTGCCAGCTCTCAAAGTTGTACTAGTCTTCCTCTTTTGGGCACCAATACCATTAGTAGACTATTGAGTTGTAGATTGTGTAGCAGTAGCACCCACTGTTTTTGGTGCACTGTGAGCATTTGCAGGCCTTCCTGAACATCTTGGTGCACTGTGAGCATTTGAATGCCTTCCTGCAGGCCTTCTGTTTCTTGATTTAGCATACAGGCATCTGTTCAGTAGCTGTTGAAGCATTTTCATCTCTCACAGCAGCAGCAGTTGCAGTACTAGTGCTGGCTTACATACTTAGTTGACTACCACAACTACTACTGAAATCTTTTTTCTACAAAAAAATATGGAAAGGTTAAAAACACATTCAAAAAGAGTAAAATTCATCAATAAAAAAACATTTAGTTTACCAAAGTTGGACATCCTTTCTTGTTGTGTCCAATACACTTGCACACAGAACATGTCATCTTTCTTTCCTTTTTTGTACCCTTTCCAAAATTCTTCTTAACAGCTCATCCTTAGCTTTCTTTCTATTTTTACCCGGCTTTCCTGGTATGGGAGTAATCCCAGGTGGCTCAATTGGTGGTCTTGTGCTTCTTGGCCACATGTCAATATTTGTCATTGGTTGAATATACTTATCATATGCCTTCAGGTATGTTTACCTTTGATACCAGTGATCAACAAATGACTCCACATTCCATCCTTTATAATGCATTGCAACAATTGCATGTGCACAAGGAATTCCCTTTAGTTGCCATGACCTACAACTACATTGCTTCCTCTTCACATTAACAACATGTATATAAGGTGGATCACCAATCTTAAAACCCATATCACCATTAAACCTCACCTCATAGTTAGCTGCATATTCACCATTCCCTGCAAGAACTTCCATAGCCATTGGTGATACATCAGTGATCCATTTTTCAGAAAAATCTCCCATTTGATTAATTCTTTCCATGACTTTGCATCTTATTTCCTCAAACATGTCTTGAACCTAGCAGCTAAAATCCAACTATTGAAAGTCTCACACATGTTGTTCTCAACCACATCATACCTGCTATGTTCCTTTAAAAAGGCCTACACCATGCCTCTTTGTTGTACTTGAGCAAATCTTCCACAATTTCAACACCCAACTCACTTAGTTCATTAAGTTTCTTTTGCAAGTACACTTCAAATGGGGCCCTTGTAACCTGCCAGAATTTTTTCCTCTTTTCCTCACCACTCCAAACCTGCTTCCAGTTGGCCCATATATGTCTAGCACACTATCTATGCTCAGAATTTGGCAGTATATTAGTAAGTGTCAAATAAAGACCCTATCAAAACATGTAAGAAAGTAGTTAAACATTAAAGACATCATTGCAACAAACTAATAAATAACTGAAAAATATGAACATATAAAGAGTCATACCTTCTGCATATCAGACATTACTGTCAAGTCTTCCCCCCCATTTTCTTCAAGTTCCAAATCATGGCTGATGCACCTAAGAAACCATGACCATGTGTCCTTGGTTTCTTTATCAACCATAGCCCATGCTACAGGGTACATTTGATTATTTTCATCTTTGGAAATGCAAGACAATAAGATACCTTTATATACACCTTGAGAAAGGCACCATCTAAAATAATTATTCTTCTGCAACCCTCTTTTCATCCACTTTTTAAGGCCCCAAGACAAATGTAAATGTCCATAACACCTCTTTTCCTGGAAATGCAATCTTGGATGTCCTAATAGATACAGTGGTACCAGGATTGGTGGTCCTCAACTGTTCATCATAGTCATACAACCTAGAAAACTCTTCAATAAAATCACTAAAATGTTCATTCATAAGTCTGATTTTTGCCTTTCTACAGGTTGTTTTACTAACATACAGCCGATAGTCCTTTCTTAAAAGTGCTTGAATCTGATGCAATTTTATTGATGGATCACTCATAATCCTATCCTTATAATGCTTACTAATCCACAAAGGGTTGCACATCTTATTTCTTGTCCTTTTACAACACTTGTGTACAAGGAAGTAAGTTTTCACAGTAAAAAATCTTGTGTTATCAACACTTTCAAGAATAACCCAAGGACAACCCTTATGCTTACACTTAGCGCTTACCCTTTCCTTCTCATTAGGTTTCAACTTAAGGTTCACACATTTTTGAATAGAGTAACTCTGCAGTGCCTCTCTAAACTCAATAGCATTCAAAAAAACCATATACAACTAAAAATATACCTTCTTTACAGTTTTATCAAAGTAGATCTTGCTAGAAGAAGTTCTAGTAGTGGATCTACCACTTCATCATCATCAACAGGATCTCCTTCCTCTTCATCACTAATGTCACTACTCGGATCTGAACTATCAAAATAAGGGTCATCCCCACCCAGTTTACCTTCATATCTAATTCCCCTGTTCTTACAAATATCCTCAAAACCAGCATCTATACCTACTAGTCCAGATGGTATCTCATCTAGATTTACCCTATCAGCCTTTTCTTTTGCTTGTTTTTCAATGTTAGCCTTCCTAACTTGAAGTAACTCTTCATCAAAATCACTCAACTCTTCAATGTTTTTATCAACATCATAAAGTGAATCACCATCAGAATTAGTCCAATCAAAATCTAATTCAGAATCAGATGTTTCGAGATGGTATGTGGAGAAATCATTAAATTGACCTTCACCTAAGTCTTCACAAGAAACCTTAGTTTTTTCTTTTTCTGTCCTAGGAGGCTAATTTTCATTTATATATTCATCTTCATTTATATCCAACAGATGAGATGAAGACACATAAGCCCTATCAGGTTCAAAAGGGGATGCCATATCACCATAACTAAGTACTAATAATGGTGGAGTGACTGCCACATCATCATTAACAAGTATAGGCTCACTAATTTGGTGA
The DNA here is from genome assembly GCA_030864225.1 of Capsicum baccatum var. pendulum. NCBI lineage: Eukaryota > Viridiplantae > Streptophyta > Magnoliopsida > Solanales > Solanaceae > Capsicum > Capsicum baccatum. The sequence goes on along the minus strand of CM061559.1, from coordinate 251,811,889 downwards.
ACCGCCTATACATCAACCAAATCTCCATTTTTTAAACTACTGATAAGGCTTAAAACATCAATATCATTTTCTAACTTGTAATAATAGCCTTTTTTGTTTACTCTACACCAAAAGGTTTCAATTTTTTCCACATCTAAATTTGCTGCTAAGTTATGAAACAACATAACATGAAGCTCATCAACATCTACACTAATTTTATCAGGAATACGAATTCCATTTGTATACCTTAAATCAGGGTCTGACAAAAAGACACCCCCATAGGTGAATTGAATTGTTACAATTATATCCATTAATTTACATAACCTGTACAATGACAACATAACATATACATTAGGCAATTATCCACAAAGCACTAATTTTTAAAGATAAAACTAAGGAATAAAAACATCAATTTTGATTTTTCCCAAAAACCCTAAAGTGTAATTGAAATAACAAAACATGCCATTGAAGACACAAAACTGTTATACACACGTTTAATAGGAGCATTAAACAACAAAAAAATCAAAAACCCTAAAATTTTCAGACCCAATTCTGAATTGATAAAAAAACCCTAAAATTTAATCAAAATAACAAAAAATGTCATCGAAGGCATAAAAACTGCAATATATAGCCATAATACAAGCATTAGACTACAAACAAATCAAAAGCTTCAAATTTTTGTCTCAATTTTTCAGTTTACGAAAAACTCAAAAACCCAAAATTCTACCTTAAAACCAGATATATGCTATTGAAGGAATATTATCACTACAAGTACTACCTATAACAACACTACAGACGAAAAAGAATAAAATCACACAAAATTACAGCAAAAAGTTCGTAATCTCAAAAATTCTAAAATCAGTAGAACAGAACACCATTTAATCGACTGCAAGCTTCAAAATAAACAACCACATACTACAACTACTCCAAAATGTTAAATACTTACAAGGATTGCAAGAAGCTTCAACAACTATCGGCCTAAATTACCCTAAAATCATGCTAATTTTCAGTTTCGGATGAGAGAGAGAGAAGAGAGGCGAAGAACAAGGCTTAAAATGACCTAAATTTTAGGTTAAATTTTACTATTTATACTCTACACACGTTATTTCACACGTGGAAATTATTTTACACAAAATTAATGACGTGGCCGCGATTGTGCAACACGCACAACTGAGAAGACCGACAAAGGGTTTAAAAAGTTATTTTTTAATGGGTTCAGGGGTTTAGATGACAAACATGTAAGTAGAAGTGTCCAACTTACGAAACTGACATAGTACAGGGGTTCAAAAGAGCATTTTGCCTATATAAAAATTGCTATAGATTTTATTTATCATGGCAACAAGGTAAATTTTTTTGCTATAAGTATATAATCCATAGCAAGAATTTTTTACTATCACAGCTACAACACAATATCTTTTATAGTTGTAAGTATTAGTCCTTAGCCACCGACCATGTAATGTCTGTAGCTAACTTTTAGTTACACCGCTTCTTGCTACGAATGCTATGAAAGAAAAAATTATGGCTAAAGTGTTTAGCCACAAAAATTTTCATATTTAGATACGAGGTATTCTGTAATTATACATGTCTTGTTTTGTAGTGAGGGATGATAATATGTTGGATTTAAGTTCCACTGATTTATGCCTAAGACGCCTTTATATGGGTAAGACGTTGAGTTTGAATCTCAATGCACCATATTGATGATATTATGATGGCTAAGACAAAATAACGTATTTTTAATGAAAATTCATGAAATATGTCTCATTGAATATGATCCATTCCATGAAGTGAATATGGTAGCAATATATGATAAGTCTGAAATATGACAACTTACTTCGTTCTTCAAGTGTGTATGTGATAGCAGTGCATAATATGACAACTTTATTCTTGAAGTGTATGTGATAGCAGTGCATAATATGTCTGAAAGAAGATAAGTGATTGAATGCACGAATATAAGCGTGGAGGGGCAATATGATATTGATCTTCAAAAGTGATGATATTTTCACACGCATATTATGATCATAAGATATTTTAGAAAAAAATTCTATAGATCATATGTATGCCTCAATTTACTCCTGAAGTAGTAATATAATAAAAGAGGTTATAAGCTATCAATTTGATAGGCTTAAGACACGATTATATTTCATTCATGGAAATGAGAATTTTAATTGTTATAAGCATAGATCCATTCCCTGGGTGAATGTGATGATGTTTAGTAAAGCTTATCAATACAAACGTGCACTTGATTGTGATGGTACCACAATTCGCCTCCAAAAGAGGTAGAATAATTGAGAGGAGTTATTCTGAAATCTACTTTCCAAGTAGTAAATCTGAAATCTATTCATATCATAGTAAATCTTAAATTTACTAAAGAAAAAAGTACATGTCATGGTAAACTTGAAGTTTACTAATATAAATGTTCATAAGTTGACATGAACTATTGCGACATCCCAAAGATGTGCATATTAAGTATTAAATACATATTGAAGAATTCAAAAATTCTCCATGAGCTTTTAATGTTGTTTGTTCTCATGATAAGTTGGTTGGACCAACTAATGTTTGAATTGGATCCCTTAAAATCTAAAAATTATACAAGGTGAATATGGGCCCGTTCACCTATCATGTGATATGTTGAAAAGACGCATTAATAAGATGATCACATGTGTATTTATTGTCAACCTGCAGTTTGACATTCATAAAGTTGCTCGCTCAATAAAATTGAGTTAAGAGCATAGCTTTTAGATTGTGCAATCAAGACAATTCATCTTGTTGATGATGGTTTGGCATTAAATGCCTTCGATAAATAGCTAAACCATTACTAATGAGAACAAAACTTCATGTGTTGGTTTGAAATATTATATACAAAAGCACTTGTATGCATCAAACCAATAAATTATGATTAATTTCCTCTCAAAGTTGATTTTAAGTCAGGAATCACACATTATCCATCTAATAGTTTTAATGTGCGGTATACGATTAATAAATATGTCATGATGCACAAAGATTCCTCACAGAATATGGAGGATGTATGTTAGTTTTTCTAACATAAGGGGGAGATTATAAGCAACTATGAAATATGTTAGGAATTATCATCAGATCCTCATTCAAAATATAATTCAAGTCAAATGTTGAAAGTATCTCATATTTTAAGCTGCAAGTGCTCCTATTTTATGTCTTAAAGGACAAAGTCTATGCATGCGTAAAGCGTGGTGGATCAATCAGTTTCAGATGAAATAGTCCTAGAAAGGATAAGGATCAAATAATCATAATAAGAAGGCAATATGCTTTTGAAGAATCTACGACATAACACTTCATGAAACCTTATGAGAGGTTCAGGTACCTGAAAATAATAAAGTGATGAGATCTCAAAATGTTATGTCATATTGCTAACCGATACGAAATGATATATCATCAATGATATCTTTGATACAATATTGACGCAATATTGTTAAAAATTACGAGGATCCAAAATTTACGTTTATTTAAGCATGCTGACGTAGAAACATTTATCAAGAGACCTGAAAGGATGCATTTTGGTAAGCGTAAAACTTATTTGATTTGCAGTCTAGACACTTGAAGATGCCATGCTTGACATGTTGGATCTTATCACTTGACAAAAATCTATATGAAAATTCCTAAAAGATTCAAAATGCCTGAAGCATATAAAGTTTCTGGGAACTTCTTATTATTCTTATAAGGGATAAATTGATGGTTTGAATATTATTGAAACTCTTGGAGAGTTTTCAAAAGTGATAGAATATTTGCTTAAATGAGAAACATGCATAATTGAATAAGTATTCATTCGGACCTCGATAAAAGAATGAGGAACTCCTTGGTTATGAAGTACCATATCTCAGTACAATTGGTGCACTAATGTATCTTGCAAATACTACAAGGCATGACATAACCTTTTTCGGTCAATTTGTTAGCAAGGGATACTGATATATCTTGGAGATATACAAAGCAGTCTATCTAGCCACTTTATTGAACATGCTGAGACAATAGCTATTCATGAAGCAAACAGAGAATGAGTATGGTTGAGGTCTATGATACATCTCATTTGAAAAAAATGTGGTTTGAAATGTGATAAAGTACCCACAATTTTATACGAAGATAATGCAGCATACATTGCACAACTTAAGGGAGGATTCATAAAAGGAGATAGAATGAAGCACATTTCGCCAAAGCTTTTCTATACACATGAGCTCTAAAGGAATGGTGATATTAATTTTCAACAAATTCGTTCAAGTGACAATGTAGATGATCTATTTACCAAGTCTCTTCCAACTGCAACTTTCAAGAAGATGGTGCACAAGATCGGAATGTGTATTGTGTATATCTATTTACGAAAAAGTTACAAACCCCAAAGTTAGTTTTCCCCTATAAATAAAGGGTTTTTCCTCATTGTAATTCAACTCTCAAGAGAAATAACAATTACTCTCTCTTCTCTCTATTTTTCTTCTTCTTTGCTTTATATTCCATAACAATTTTTATTAATCTTTAAACTATTTACATCTAATTTAACTATCACTCTCACCAATATATAGGCCTGTTTGATCATGAAAAATATTTACTTTTTTTTTCAAAAATCTTTTCATTTTATTAAAAAGTGATGCTTGACCATAAATACTCCAAATACAACTTGAATTTCTATTTGAAAAAATGAAAACAAGTCTCAACTTGTTTTCACTTTTTTCTAATTTCAACTTCACCGTTATAGTTAAAGAAAATCTCTCAAAAAGATATGACTAAACACAACTCCGACTCTATCTCTATTTTTCTTTTTTTGATTTTCATGGTCAAACACCTACAAAATTTATTATTACTTCAAATCAACTCCTACTTTATCATCTATTATTCATCAAATTTATCATTTGATCAATAAATGTTGCATGTTTTTAGAATAATAGTTTTGTGATAATGTATTATACTTCTGTCATGAACTTTTGCTTATATGATAAGCTTGTATAAAGAATTGGAGCATTTTTTTTTAATATATAGTTTTCATAACTTACCAGATGTTTTTTTTTTAAGAAAAAAATACGATTTAAAATCTCAAATTACACGTCCAAACAAAACTTCAATCTTTTCACTCATGGTTTCATCTCACATGACCAGACGGGCCTAAATGTATTTCTTTATTATTTGTAAAACTTTTTACAACAGTATTATTAAAAGTTTTTTTTTTTTGTTTTATTCTTTGAAATTTAATTATGATGGAACAGGGGAAGACGAAAAATTCAATTAGCTTAATTAGTAAAAGTAAAGGGGACTAGATCTTATTCTACGAATTCTAATGAGATAACGGATCTTTATTTAATTAATAAGCATGAAGAAAAGATAAGAGAAAGGGAAAATTAGGTATTTTATGATCATCATAAAGTTTATAATATAGTTTATGACAATAATATACATATGTTGGTCACATCCTTCCAAACCTTAAATACTTCCTGATTTAAAATAAGAGTGGTGTTTTTATCGTTAAGTAATGCAAAAATATAAATGTCAAAAAACATGGTTACGTTGATCTATCATCCTCAACTTCCTTTAATATATATGAACTAAAAGGATGTCCAAAGCAATTTAAAGTATTTTTCTCTTTGTCTTCTTTCGTCAAGAAATCATTAATAGATTTATTTTAACTATAAACATTTCGAGTTATGATATCCTAATCATAGAGTTTAAAGTTCCTCAATCTTATAAACTCCAAAAATGATTCATAGAGTTCGATTTTTTCATAAAATTTGAATTTATAGAACAATCATCGAGGTTAAACTTAAAAAAGGTTCACAGTACTCTTAGGATTTTATATGGAGCATGAAAAAATAATCATACCATAAGTGAAATAATGATAAAATTTAAATATGTACCACAAATGCATAATAATAAATATTATATAAATTTTAAAATAAGTATCATGTGTGAAATGAAAAGGTAAAGTAATGAAAAAAAAAAATCAAAATTAGTGAAATTTCACTTTCACCTTTAGAAGTTCGATCTAGAAAATTCTAGTATAGTATACGTGAACAATTGAGTTATATTATGTTGGGGTTTCTTTTATCATGTTCTAGATAATGGGTTTTTTATTGAAATACTTTTTTTTTTTTTTTTTGGCAAAAACATTGTACAATTTGAAGATTGTGGTTAAATCTTGATTATTGGTTCAAAAAGTAGTTATTTCATATTTGAAAATTCCTCCAAATAAAACATGATGACATATTAAAATTTTTTTAGTGTACAATAAATAGTTCAAGTACATAAGCTATAACAACAAAAAAAAAAACCTCCATTTATCTTTTCAAAATATGTAGGAGCTAGTGCTCTAATCATTACATTTTTGACATTATTGCATGTACAAATATTTGATTAGAAAATCTTTTGAAAATTAAAGCAAGAAATCCACTATAATTTGTTCCCATGATCAGTACCTCTCCTTTTCAACCATCTTTTTCCCTAATTCTGAAAAGCAGATTCACTTATGCATATGCATAGGTTTGTAAATAACAAATAAACCACCACCCTTCAAATTAGCATGTTTTAAATTTAATTAATCCAAACTAAGAGAAAAGAACATGCATCTAACTTTTAAAATATATATATATATATATATATATATATATATATATATATATATATATATATATATATATATATATATATATATATATATATATATATATATATAAAATGTATGTAGGTACTCTTTTTGTCACAATTTAATATACTCTTATTTAGAAAGGAATTGAAGGGGAGCCTTGGAGTAACTGACAAATTTATTGTCAGCCTTTAGCAGAAATGTAAAGTAAGGTTGTGTACAATATACCCTTGTGGTAGGGTCCTTTTTCGGACACCACACACAATGATGTTTTAGTGCATTGGGCTATCCTTTTTTAATTTAGAAAGGAATTCTTGGAGCAACGGCGAAGTTGTCTTCATATGATTTAAATCATGAAAACAATCCTTAATACTTGTATTGTATAAAATCTCCGCTTAATGCTACTTGATATAGTCCCTCTCCAAACTCTATTAATACGAAAGCTTTGTGAATCGAACTGGTTATAATAATAGATGCTTATTTGGATGAAAAAAAAAAAATTGGTATCATAATTGAGTCATGGAACATGCAAAAAGAGTAAAAGAGACGTGGGATTTGTCTTGGCTCGAGCACGTGAACTCATTATACATTGAAACATGCTTAAGTTAGGTAAAAAAAAAAAATATGTCAAAGTGGATTGCTTATTTAATTAGATTTATTTCAAATTTTCAACTAAATATAGATGTAGTTTCTAGAGTACTTTTCATATCATTCTAAGAGCATGCGAAGGGGCATTAGATGATTGTGATTAGATTGAATTTAAATGAATTAAAATAAATTGAGTTAATAAATTAAAAAAAAAAATACCTTTTATTATATTTTTAGGTCCCTAATATTCATATTAGTATTAGTTATTAGCAGATCATCTTGTATTAGTAATTAATTCTAGCAAAGCTTCAACATGACTTTAGGTAAGAAACTCACACCTGTTTGTTTGAGTTTCATATCTGAATTTATAGGTAGGCAAAGGTGCAACTTAGGTGTGTTTTGTTAAATATATAGTTGGTGATACTTCAAGTAGAAACTCACACACCTGATAGTTCTGACATGAAACTCAAAAATCTAAATTATTTTAGGTGTGTTTTTGATCGTTAATTTAAAATCATTTGACTAAGAATTTTATGGAATGATTTTAACTACATATCAAACCACTTTTCAGATGCTCACACCCCCCCAACAAAAAAAAAATTGCATAAATTGAATGGCTCATATTTTTATGAGCTAATTTTGATCACCCATCGTAAAAAGTTAAATCAAAATATCAAAATGTGTTTTTTAAACTATAGCAACGACAAGCATAAATTGATAAAAAGCTACATTAAGGTGTGTGTTTAATATGGAGGAAATTAATTTTCTTGTATTTAATTGGTTAATTTTTTATTTTACTTTTGAAAAATAAATTTTTTAAAAATGAATAAAATGACTTTTCAAGTAGGAATAGGTAAAACAAACTTCATAAAATAACATTATCCAACTTCTTTGTCTCTTCCACCTTCTATGACGTTACTTGACCTTCCCCCTCCCCCCACCCCCAAATCCCAAAACTCTCACTCCCCACCTCATTCCTACTAGGTATTGTTTTTCTAGATTATACATAAATATTTTCAAGTTATCAAACAGTAAAAATTTTAAAAAAAAAAAATCATCAAAAAAAAACATTCTTCTTCATATCAAACACAAGCAGAGGTACCCGAGGGTGCACGTGCACTCGGTAATTTTTTAAAAAATTATATATATACGTATATATATTCTACTAAAGTGTTAATATATTTAATTGTGCACCCTCAATAATAAAACTTGTGTGGGTGTATTGATTTGGAACTCAAACGTTGACGCCCTTCTAGCTCGATGTTGCGTGTTCAATTTCTGATGGAGTCTCTCAATTTTTTCATTTTACTTCTCCCTTATATACATTTAAATACCACTAGCTAGCCAGCCACCTCATCTGACCCCACTCATTCTTAATTAATATATTTACTCGAGATAATACATCGAAACACTTCTAAACTTGTAGCCAAAACTTACTTTAGACCCTAAAATTGTATGTCAATTATTTATCCCCTTAACAACTTTCAAGTGAATTAATTACCACCCAAATTGCTGACGTGACAAATTTTTTAAAAAACAGCGAGTGAATAGCCAAAAAAACATGAAAAAATGCGGGATCCACATTTTAAATTTTATAAATTCTTTATATACATATAAAAATAAAACAAATTCATCTTCTTCAACTTCTTCAACCCCTCCCCCCTCGTTCCCTTCACCCCACCCCACCCCCCAATCCCCCAACACATCGTTGGTGCATTATTTGTAAATTGTCATCACAAGATTAAAGTTGAAAGATCTTGGTTTCTTCTCATCCAATTGTCAAATATGATTGAGACTTGCTAAAAATTTGATAAAATTCTTTAATGTGACATTGGAAGATCGGATACTCCATTTTTTTCTTTTTTCACTCCAAAGATCGCTGTGCACACACACAGTGAGATCAAGAGTGAATGAAGGAGGCAAACACATCACCGAAAACACCCACCTCATCGGAAAACACCACGATCGAGACTCCATTTTTTTCTCTTCATAATAGACACACCTATCATAATATATATATATTTTTTGTGAATATAAAAATTGAAATGAAATTAAAATTGAAGGGAGTCTCATTTATCTTTGTGGATATGAAAAATTGAAATTGAAAAGCATCTATGAACTTGAAGATGAATTTGAAACTTGGGGGTTATTTGGAGTTTGAAAACTTCCTTGCCAGATGACGAGGAAGGAGACGGAAGAAGGGGCGTGGGGGCGGCGGCGGTTGCAGGGGATGAAGAAGAAAGCCCATAAGGGAGGGGGTGTGGGGGTGGATGGATCCCTAACTTTGAGATTAACTGTCGTTTACTCTCATTCGCGAGCTCTTCACTGTACACCATTGTAGTGTTTTCTTGTTGTGAATAAGAGAAAACAGGTTATGAAGAAGAAGAAAAATTGAGGGGGGGAGGGGGGGGGGGCATTTTATTTTTAATATATATATATATAGTACATATATGTGTGGGATTATTTTTAAAAAATATATATAATTTATTACGTGACAATGACATGGCACTGATTTGGCAATGACATGGCGTGTGTGTAGTGCACTCTTCGTTGTGAGAGTGGGCTTGTGATTTTGAGGTTGAAATTAATTCACTCAAAAGTTGTTAAGAGGGGTAAATAATTGTCATACAAGTTTAGGGTCTAAAGTAAGTTTTGGCTACAAGTTTGGGGTGTTTCGATGTATTATCTCCACTTACTATGTACTAAAAAGGACTTTCCCCAATCCCAAGCCCCATATTTCTCTCCCAAATTTCAATTTTCAACCCGTATTTCCGCAACTCCCTAGACGATACTACAATTTACAAATTAATAGTACCCAAACAAAGAGAAAGGAGCAATTTTCCATTTGATGCTAATAGGTACACATTTCTTTCTTTCATTTTTTTTTTTTTTTTTTATTCAAGTTTGGGTAATGTTAATTACTTTTAATATTTACTTGTTGCTTGAAAGTTAGTGTGTAAAATATATTTATTTATTTATTTATTTAATCTTGTTTCTATTTAAGTTCATGGAATTTGATTAAAAATAAATAAAAAATTATTTTTACTTATATTCTTGATGAATTTTTTATTTTGTAGGAATTTGTTATTGATTCTTGTGAATTAAAATGGATAGATATTATTCTCCTCAACCAAGTTCTAGTTTTAAAGACAATTCTCATCGCCTTAGCAAAAGCAAAAAAGGGCGAAAAAAACTTCAAGGTCCATTATATTTAAGCACAAAGTACAAATAAAGCGTGAGATTTAACAAAACAAAAGGCATAAAGGAGAAAAAATATAAACATATGTCTAGTTCAAGACTATTAATATACGCATGAATGACAAATATATGAACACTGAAATTGATTTTTTTTTTATTAAGTGAAATATCAATTGTTTAATGTTCGTATCTCCAGAAAAGCCTCATTGACAAGGGAAAGTATATCTTATAAATTAGAACCTAAACTGCACATTAAACGAGGCGAGCGATCAACACAAATTTGAGTCTTTATTCAGAACTTATGTGCCTTTGACAATACTGGTACACCCCCAGATTTTCAAATCCTGGGTTCGCCTCTGAACTTAAGGGCATAGATTAATGCCACCATAAAATTGGTCATGGATTAAGGGTCCTTAGTTCACTAATCTAGTTAGAAAAGGGATGATCGACGTACATGAAGATCAAGATCAATTATATTCCCTGTGAATTTTTTGTACATATATAAAAAAATAAAAATGAAAAAAGAGATGTGACGTTATATTATACTCCAAAAAAAATAAAAATGAAAAAAGAGAAATATTATACTCCAACTTGCACTGCAAGCTTACGTTTTAGTGTGTTAAAAAGGAGAAACAAAACTAAGTGAGAATTAGAAGTGGGAGGCTTCAATCCCACAGCCTAACCACTTTCTAATTAAACCTAAACTTTCTATATATTCACTGTATGTATCATCAGAATAATATTAATTAATTTAGGACTACGTTTTTGTCACGTACATGAATGATACAAAAAGTTACTTCTGATGTAATTCTGAAATATATATACTCTAAGAATTATTAGTATATGTAATTTTCATTTATGATTTTCATTTCAATTTCCACCTTATGATCATGGAATCCAAAGGACATACATAGAAGAGGAAAGATGCGGACAAAATGGAACTCTGCAGAAAAAAAATAAATTAAAACTAATGGAATTTAATAAGTGATAAACAATTTTAACACATAGTGATCAAAATCATTCTTGTGTATATACTAACACGATAATTATTCATGTAGTCCAAATTTATAAGGTGTATTGTTATCGGGGTAGATCCATGCGTTGAAATTTATGGGTTTTTACAGTGACTTTAAGTTAATAATTTAATATATAAAATAACTGGATTCAATTCACAGTAAAGTATTTATAAATATTTAATGAGTATTTTAATACATGTATAAGATTTAAACAAAAACCATTGAGTTTCTGTATACCCATACCCATTTATTATGCTTGATCGGTCCCATGGCTGTTGTATAAATTGTACCCCTTCTTCGATTTCACGCATAGCAAAAATTTAGTGAATTAAACAACACTTTGTATTTGTATTTAATCATAGGGCTATCCATTTTCCAATAAGAATGTACATGTCTTCGTTGGTTTAATAAGTTGGATTGATTTCTTAGAGAATTATTCTATATTTATGACCTTGATAGATATATTGCTTGTAGAAGCTCCTTTACGTGTTGAAGGGTCACTAGAAATTAACTTTACTCCAAAAAATAAAATGGTTGTCACATGATTATACAACTTTTAACTTTTCAAGAAATGAATTGAATTATTAATTAATTCCACATCCATGCAAAAGGAATATTGCTATGCAAAAACAAAAATGCATGACAGTCAACTAAGTGCTTCTCAACCTCAGCTTCTCCATGTTTTACATATTTAATTATTTTCATTCCCCCTTCTCTGACTAACCTGGGATCCCACAATTGGACTTATTTTTATTTAAAAAAAAAAAATAGTGAAAACTCAATGATAATTCATATAACTTCATTTTAATAAAGACGGTAAAACAAAGGAAAATTAAGGTGTATAGTGTGACAATATCTTTCTGAAAATTAAGTGGTTTTTGTACTTCCTTTTAAATGTTTGATAAGTAAATATAAAATATTATCCCGAATTTTTTTATAAAATTTAGAAAAACACTATATATGAGTGAGGGGGTTAGCATTGGGGCTGCAGGAATGATGCCCCATGGAAACAGTGGCTGTGCCAAAAAATTTATTTAGAGGATTTAAAGTATGAAGAATTAAATATGGGTCGTCAAAAGAGATTTAATATCTACGGTATATACTTGAACAATAATTTTAACCTTATATAAACAGAATAATTTCCCATCACCTCGTCTCATCAAATACATTATGCAAGAAGTGGCAAGGTATTTCGAGCGACGAGCAATATTCATGCTGCTCCAGTTCAAACTACAATATAACAAGTCGGTACAAGTGTATACTGTAGTCCAAGAGACCGGCTGGCTGCTTCTGCTGGTGGACATTTTCCAGCCAAGTAAAAGAATTTAAGAGACAAACTAATCCTAAACTTGGAATATCGCCGATGCCATTAACGTAAACAGGAGAGGTACGACTATTACAAGTTACAAACTTTACGTATGATCCTATAAACTATACCTGCAGGTTTAACTGCATCAACAGCTAGAAAGCATCAAGACCTGGAGCGTTAGCATTGGAGCTAAGGATTAACAAGCATCCAGTTTGCTTAACATATCCTATAATACATATCAGAAATAATGATATGCATGTCAGTTATGTATTCTATTTACCAACCATATATTGGGTTTTGTACCTGAGGAGGCAATAGATGGAGATCATTGCAATGCTCTTTGTCATAATCCCGACTTCTGGGTATTGCGCCGGTACACAACCTCAAGAACTCGTTCCCTGTGAGCCAATTGTGAGCAAATGCCAGACCCCCATCAACCATCCCTTCTAGGTTTGGCATGGAAACTGATTTACCCATGCCCTTCCGACGTCTCCTGTCCAGAGTTGTTTCATTACTCAAAATCTTATCAATGTCGGAATATTCCATAAACCTCTGTGTAGCAGCTTCCCATGATAGCTTGTATTGCTCCTCACGAGTGAGAGGTCGAGGCTCGCTAGACATTGCCTCTTCAACTTTTGCTACAAAGTCTTCAGGTGTCTTGTAAGTCAAACAGTTGGGAAATGCCTGGAAAAACTCATTAGATGGGTGATCCGCACAGACTACAAATTTCCCCATTGCAAGAGCCTCGGCTGTCGCAGTACAGAGCACATCACTTATACTAGGATTTATGAAGACTTTGTAACTGCAGAGAAAATATGTACATTAAAGAAGGTGAACAGTAGAGAATCAAACAGAGCGCACGGAAATGGGAAAAATCAACTACTAGTACTAGTATCAAACAAAAGACAGCAAATGGTCTGTACTTGACCATGTTGATAAAGTACAAGATCTAGCAATTGGAAGTACCATGTCAATGAAAAAAAAAATCCACAAAAATTAAAAAAAAAAATACATCCAGTTTTTTGCAGGAAGATGTCGCCGAGAAAGTTTTAACACTTTATACAAGTCAAGTCGTTAATGAGGTATCTACCCCTTCAAACGAATAAGAAATTTTGCACCCAAGCAAAATTAGAAAATTTGCACCCGGGTCAAATTAATATCCCCCCAGATTATATTTTCCCATACTAAACATCTAAAATAAATAAGATCGGACATGCACTCGATGACTCTTGAGGTTACCCTTCTGATCATGCTAATATCTTTACCGTCTTAGTCATTGACATATAAACAGTAATTCTAAAATTATTTTGCCACGAGGGAGCAGAATGTTAGTATTTTAAAATTCCTCTGCGATGATTTTATAGATCATTAAACCAAAATGGAACAAGAAGCACTGATAATGCTTAGTCTGCGTAATAACTTCTAAATTAACAAAAAGTTCTATTGAAGGATTCTTACCCATGAAGAGAATCATCTGCATGGTCTCTGCCTTTCATGAAGTTGACATTGAGATTTAACCTCTTTGCCGTACTCTGTACTTCATGAGCATCTTCCCCATTGCCGAATACATCCAAATTAAAGCCATCAAACTCAGTTTTGTGCTTTGATAAGAGATCTATCAACTCCCGGTATCCCTTCGCCCAAACCATTTTGCCCAAGAAATATGCCCCTTTAGAGAAAACTTTCTGGCCACTTTGTTTATCTGCAGCTGCTTTTTCTCCTATTTTCAGAAACTTTGGATTGACACCATGAACATTGCAGACCAAAGATCTGGGTAAATCTTGCGTAGCAGCAGAAAGACGAAGAACCTAAACAGGAAAATTGACATCTCAATTAGGACCAACATGAAATAAACAGGCAGGGAGCTTTAAAATTTAAAAGATGACATGGTGCTTTAAAATTCAATGTAAAGCATCTTCCAATGCTCAAATACAGTTTCCCGCTTTCTCCTTTTCTGGTGAGAATTTAGTCCATAGACTACCATACCTTGTCGCAATATGCTCTTGTGACCCAATTGTTGATATGTTTCACAAAAAAGGCTTGAAGAGCCCCATTCTTTTCCCTCTTGATATATTCCAAATAGTTTGTGTGAACAATGCCAACGACATGGTTAAATTTATCAGTCCAACGTTTTCCATGGTGGTACCAATTGAGATGTTCTGGCTCCTCCAGAATTGCAATATCTGCATCCCTAGATGGGATAAAGTGAGAAGTATCTCCAGCTGGTAATATACTCCGCCTTGCTTTGGAGAACTGGAAGGGAAAAAGAATATTTGTCAATTATCACATCCATCTCAACATATTAGCCTATCATATTATAATTTATTTAGCTAGTTAATAAAGGACTACCTTTCCAGGGTAAAATGAAATTTTGAAGTCAGCCTTGAAACCAATTCGTTCCTCGAGCCAAGTGCGTATATAAAGCTCTTGAGCTTCAGGAGAACTAAAAGTAAGTTGGTTTGGATAAACCAACTCTTGGTCAGACTTACATAGCCATGGAACCAGCAAGGTAACATTCTGCTTTTCGGATTTGGCTAAGTAAGCCGCTCGGAATAGAGGATTTACAGCAGTTCCTGTCATCCAAGGAAGGCTAGCAGTTGTAACTATTGCTACATGTCTCTTATCACCTGGTAGGTGCTGCTTGGTGGAATCTTCCCAAAATCCACCATCATAACAATGACCAGTACTCTGAAGAACACTGGCGATTCTTAAATCTAGTTCATCACTCATAATATCACCATCAATCAATGAGGACCCTCCTCCGGGTAAGGAATGTAGCAAAAACTTGTTTTGTCCTTTGCTGCATAAACTTTCCACAATCTTCTCCGATACATCTGCAAACAAATTAAAGACACGGAGACGGTGGCTTAGAGTTTCAACAGATAGCAGATAGACATTTACAATTAGAATACAAGTTATAATAAAATAAAAAAGAAAGAAAAGTTCAGTCTATGCTGGTATATATTAGAACCCAGAATTGTTGTTGTATATTGAAGATCTGACACATCAAGTTTCATTATTAAATTATGACATCCATAACTAACATCTGTTTGTTGCAGTTTCTTTTTTATGTATACTTTGTTACTCACAGTATATCATTCAAATGTTCTGCATCAACACATTGTACATGTCATGGACACATTATAGAGAAACTATCCCAATTATACTTATTGAAAGTTTGTAATTAACAGAGCTACCACAGATTTTACATGAATATGAAAAAGCTGAGAGCTCTATGTGAGACAATACAACAACAACAACAAACCCAGTGTATTTCCACATAGTGGCGTCTAGGGGGGTAAGATGTACGCAGTCCATACCACTACTTCAAGAGAAGTAGACTCTATGTGAGACAATATCCTAATAAATATAAAATGAGAACATTTCACGAAATATATGTAGATGCAAAAGTAAGCTAACCACCCTAGTTAATGTGCAACAGTAAGCTATTCAACCTACAAATTAACCAAAAAGAATTAGTGATATCTAGAGAAAGTGAAAGCACTGATAAAATATAAACCAGAAGCACATAGGTAGCATCACCAATTTGACTTATGCTAGTGAATAATATCTACCTTCAACAGATTAAAGAGATCAAGCATCAAAAAGAAAAAGAAAAAGAAAAAGAAGGGCATTCACGTACAGTCATAGACTAAATGTATAGGTTGAGCATTACAAATAGAGCATAAACAACAAAGACAATCCAAAATCACAAAAATAAATTTGTAAATGACAACTGAACTATTACCTTTTCTTATTCCAATTTGATCCAAAAATGGGCTCGATTGTCTAACTAAATATGCCAATAGTTCAGGCACATCAAGTGGTGGCACTCCCTGCATAGATGAATATCATATGAGGATGGATAAGAGAAAGAAAACTAGTCTAATTGCTTTCAATCTACTAGAATAGAATTTAATCCTAGTTTAAATTCACCAATAATTTAACCCACAGATATTAGCTCGTAGATAGTAACTACTATGGCCAATTTTTCAATAAAGGTTAAAATCCATTCTATTGTTGACATATAATCCAACTTGTATACATGAAAGGAAATATTAGGTCGTTTAGAATGTCAAATTCACAGAGGTAAATCAAGATAAAAATAAGAGATATGTTTTTCATTTCACTTGTTTAAAATAGTGAAAAAAATAAGACTGACACGAAAATGAATTCTGCTCTCGCGTACCAATTAAAAAAAATATTTCCTACCTGTGTTTTCCTCTTAAAGTTTTCATCACCTCACAGATTATAAGTGTACACCCAAACTAGGCAGGAGAAATGTTTTTTTATCTCTTTCGATTCCCTTCCTTTCTCAAACTTCTGAAGAAAGGTACTAGACACAGGGCACAGTCCAAATCAAATGCATAGAAAACCTTGTAGAATAAGACCTCGTCCAATGTTAAAAGATAAGACGACACCAACCTTTGTCTCTTCTGGTTCCTTGCAAATTGATTTCTGGAAAACAATTAGACAAATAGGAAAACAATATATTAATCACAAGGATAAAGATCGATCAGTACAAATATGAGTGAAGACAACTTACATAACAAGGCAACACATTATGGTGAAGGAATTGAGTGATACAAAGAAAGAACTAAAAGAACAAAAATAAAGAGAGCAACTGTTCATAGCTGACGAAGGGGAGCCTTGGAGTAACTGGTAAAGTTGCTGTCATGTGACTAGGAGGTCACGGGTTCAAGCCTTGGAAACAGCCTCTAGCAGAAATGCAAGGTAAGCTGCGTACAATACACCCTTATGATGGGGCCCTTTCCCGGATACCGCGCATAGTGGTGGCTTTAGTACACCGGGCTGCCCTTTTTTAACTGTTCATAGCTGACGAGTTGAACAAACCCAAGCTTCCCCTCCCATTGCGACAAAAACCACTCACATATGCCATTAAACTGTAAGCTGAATATAAAAAACCACCAAGCATTTGACTTAATTCCGCAACCCCCCCCCCCCCCCCCCAAAAAAAAAGAGAAATTCTAGCCCCTAGGGTTTTAAGGTTTTGGTCTAGTGGTAAGAATAAAACACATGATGTGTCAGTTAGTCACACGTCACATTTTTGAACCTTATCGCAGACAAAAACCTAAAATTTTAGTGGACAAAGGTAGAGGGGAGCACCCATTAGCCACCGAGTTTCCAACCGTGCATGGCTCTGGGGCACTTTTTGTTTTATGATGGGACAACAGAAAAACGGAACTCCACCATTAGCACAGTAACCCAGAAAATGGAATTTTCAAAAAATACAGAAATGGACTAGCATGAAAATATCCAGCATATGTGAGAAAAAAAACATGTAACGCCTAAAGAGATAGTTGTTGCTCTTATCCCGAAAAGGAGATCTGTAATATCCACCCTACTAGGCAGAGGAGGATACAAGATTTGGACTTTATGGGTACGAGTTTGAAATTCTACCACATCCATTTGTTTCACTGGGGTCGGAATTTATTATTCTGCATAATTAGTGGATCTTTTAACACACATATTGGGTCAGAATCGAAGTTAGTCGGTTTGGATGAACTCATAACCGGTACACTAAGTCCGCCCCTGGCTACCAGGTGATTCGACATTCCAATTATTTCTTATAAAACTTTAACTGGAGAAGGTACAACAGATAATAATGGATCACAGCACACATTATCTCTCGTATAATAAGAGATGCGTTGAGGAAAAATAATCACAGAGGTAATCTTTCAGAAAATTAATATTTTTTATGCTCTAGGAACTAAAAAGGAGCTACAAATGCAAAGATAACAATGTGAACTGAAGCACCATCTTAAACACATGCCATCTTGCTTAAGATTACTTATCTTAATAGCTGAAGAGCCAAATTCAGACTCTATTCCTCTGACGAGTAAGAGGTCTTTTAAGTTACAATTTGCTTAAAGTTTTTTGCTTTAGGTAGAAGAGGCAAATAGTGTCTAGCTTGTTATTGAAGAATCTATGTGACTGTCACAGAGTTGCTCATCACCACTAGCCTACACAGATCATTCATCAAAACCAAATACTTACTATTTTTCTTCAAACTAAACAATTAGCACATCCATCAAAAGTTCCAAACCAATTTTTACTTGACACAAATCTAAGGTATTCCAACAAACGAAAAAAGAAAAGAAAAAGACCATCTATATAGTATATACTCAACCAAGATTTATTTTTTAAAGAGTGAAGCGTCAAAAACACGCCTAAGGTATTCCAGTTTTCCAAGTTTCATACCTGAACTATCGAGTATGTGAGTTTTCTACCTGAACCACCAACTATTTATTAAAACACACCTCAACTATTAATTGTTCATTGTTAACAATTGATAGTTGAGCTTTGATAAATAGTTGGTGATAGTTCAGACGGAAAATTCACACACTCAATCGTTCAGGTATGAAACTCAAAATATGAAATACTTTAGGTGTGTTTTGAGTTTTGACCATTAAATCTTTTTAATAACAAATCATTTTATCAAATGATGGTAAATTGTAGCTTAAACATTACAAGCAAAATCACAAATAAATATGCTTTTAGTCCATGAATGAAAACCAACGAATAAAGCAGAACAAGAAATTACCAAGCTTGATTTCACTTTCCCAACAAATTCACTGTTCTTAATCCCTTCAAAAATCTCCGCCGGCGACGAACTTGTTCCCTTTATCTCCACCTCCAGCTCCTTTAACCTAGTCTTAAAAGCTCTAATAGGTTCCCAATCAAATTCCCCAAATTGCCCTCTCTCTTCCTTAATCCTCTCATTCCTCCACTTCCGCCATCTCTCCCTCTCCCTCTCCTCTTCCTCTTCAACCTCCGCCACAATCGCATTCTTAATCGCTGATAAATCAATCTTCAGCTTCCCTTGCGAAGACGAATACGCTCTACGAAACTCTGATAACTTCGGTCGTAGCTTCTTCACGAAATCAATCTCCGCCGGCGGAGTATTAGCGGCAGATGCCGTAATTACTGGACCTGTAAAGGGCGAAATTGAAGCTGAATTTAGGAAATTTTCCAGTTCTCTATCGGCTATGTTTTTGAACTTGTTAGCTCGGTTTTTTATCAGTTGTAAATCTGCGTCCGCCGATGATCGGACTTCTTGCCATCCTTTTGAGATAAAGGATAACGCTTTCTCCGCCGTAACGGCGGTGCTCGGACCGGAACTTGTACCGGCTGGCGGCCGTGTTCGGGTCTCCGGTGGACGGAAATTGATCATTTTCTGGAGAGATTTTGAGTTTATTTTTTTAGGGTTTCGAGAAGAAATTGGAGTGTTCCGATTGGCAAGTGGAAAGTGCTCTCCTATTTCTCTCCCAATATGTATGGGGAAGCAAAGGAAGAAGTGAAAAGGGAGGGGACGGCTGAGAATTTAAAGGCTAAGATCTTGGAGATTAAAAAATTAATGCTCAGTTCCAAAATAATTGTCAATTTAAGGGGTTTGTTTGGTTTGGTTATGTAAGATACAAGCGACAAATAGTTTTGATATAAAATAAAGAATTACTTTATCTTATATTTCACCTGAGTTATTAGTTCGTATCAAAATTATTTAATTACTTACATTATAGTGATGGTGTAAGTTATTTTATATACGTAGTGTAATAATTAATTTTAAGATTAATTATTTCGAAATAACTCTTTTCCAATCAAAGACCCCTAAGAGACACTAAAAGGATTACTCACGTATTAAACACGTATAATTTATATTCAAGAAATATTGCGTACAATTTTTTAATGAAATAGGAATTCATAGTGGATCGATCGTTCTTTTCATAGATTCTTCGAGTGAAAAACATGTTGTGTCGAGTTTGATAGTTAGGGATCATTTGATATGAGGTATAATATATAATAATTTGGGGATAAAATTTACGATTATATCATGTATTTGATTGTAGGTATTAATTTGTCCTGAAAATATTCATTTTATCGACCATCGTATATATCACAATAATAAAATAAGTTATCTCATATGCATAACGGAATACTTTATTTTTAAATAACTAATTTCCAACCAAACAACCCTTTAAAATTCTATTTTTTGAAAGGAAGAGATTATCGAAAAGTTCACTCTTAGATTAAATTTAAAGTAGAATGTAGAATATTTAGAGTTATCATATTTGCACTTGTCATGAATTATTAAAGCCATATTTATTTTTTATACGAAATTCTTTTGGGTGACATTTTATTTTGCTATTGAGAATGTGAATTTTTGTCATAAAATAATGGGTGGATGCATGTCACGTGGATTTCCACGTAAGGATGAAACCGTGTTGATTGGATTTAGGGGAAATGAGGTGGACGTATGGGGTTCAATGATGTGGATTTGGTCACGTGAGTTAGATAACGAATTTTATTATAGCATATTCGAATAATCGAGACAAATTATGACGTAATGTGGAGTTTAAAAATATAGAGAAGACGTTCGACTTTTTTGTTCTTAAATAAAACTATATCAAATATATCATAATATTATTTAATTATGTCATCTCAAATATGTCACGTTAAAATTAAAATATTATAAAAAAATTATTCATTTTTAAATGAACAAAGCATAATAAATCATTCTTTTTTAAAATAGACTATAATCAAAATTAGATCATTCTTTTTTAAACATTTTTTTCTCTTCTTTTCTTTTTTAACAAAACTTGATTCTTGTATAATAACTCACGCGCAAATCATATGATGTAAACTGTATTGAACAAAATCGGCGTAACAAGCTCGTGAAATTAGATTAAAAAAAAACAAAAAAGACAAATAAGATGAGTAACTTTACATTATACTGCAACTTCAATCCCACATAACAATCTTGTTTTCAAACTTTCTTACTTTTCTGTTTATTTTGTGATACGACAATACTTATAAAACTGTGTATATTTCCTTTATTTTGCATGGATTTATTGTACACACATATAATTTTATTGAAAAATTTATCTCAACTTATCTAGTATTTTAAGTTTCAGAATTAGGATTTTCACCAGGTAAAATTTAATGCACAAGAAAGTTAAAGGGATTCAACACTTATTATTAATACATATAAAAATCTAACCTTACACGCCCAGACAATCAGGGAGCAGAGCTAGCTAATTGTGAGGGGTTCATCTAACGGAAATTTATACTGTTTATACAAATTTTAAATTATTTTTCATCTATATATAGCACACGTTTAACCTCATTCGGCTAGTTTTTTGTTCACATTTTTTCGATTTTGAACCTCCTTAATTAAGATATTGACTTCTTCACTACACACAGCTATAATAATATAATTTTTTGACCGATAGAATTTGAATGAACTACTTCCGCTACACTACTCCTTCCATGGTTTAAGATGGAAAGGTTATTGGTACGAGTTAATACATAAAAATAACCCTAAACTTGACACCAAATTATAACTTTGACCTTAAACTTTGACAGTGCACAAATATGACCTTTAACTATTTAAAACTGCACAAATATGACCTCCAATCATATGTGGCAAAACGCGTGTTCAACACGCAAAACTGGGCACGTTCAGCTTAAAATTTAAGGGCATAATACATAAATATGACCTTAAACTTTGACAGTGCACAAATATGACCTTTAACTATTCAAAACTGCACAAATATGATCTTTAAATGACTCTTCACTATTATTTTTTCATTATTTTCGTCTCAAAGATGAAAATGACATCTAATTTCTTTCGTCATTGCGGAAAAAAAGCAATATTGAAGATTTATTAATTAGGCGGGTCAGACTCATACGAAAAAATCGAGCGGCTATGTATATATATTATAAAGCAGAGGACGAATTTAAGTTATATAATATATCTAAATACTATTTATTTAAATATTAAATTAAAGATGAAACTATACTACTAATAAAAAAATATATAGTTTTAATAAAACGTTATTAAATTAATGTTATTAAGGATAGTAGTAGTAGTATATTAAACTAACGTTATCAAATTAACGTAATTAAAATGTTATTAAAATAATGTTATTAAATTACCGTTATTAAATTAACGAAGGACGGACCTACGTGGGTGCCATGGGATTCACCCGACCCCCCTCGGTAAAAAAACTACGTTGTATATATATAAGATAAAAAATATATATTTATGTACGTAGATTTATGTTGAACCACATGAAACAAGACAGTTAGATAGCCAGCAGTGTTATTTGCTCTTCTTGGGCGCTTCCTTCAGCCTACCGTGCGGGTTCGGTCGCTGCGAGTGGCTGTTTTTTTTAATTAAAAAAAAGTTAGGTGTTGCTGCTATAGAAATAAATAAAAATAATAATAATAATAATTTTTTAAAATTAAAAAAAAAAGTTAGGTACTGCTACTATAGAAATAAATAAAAAAATTATTATTATAATACTAATAATAATAACAAATAATAATAATAATAATAATAAAAACGACGTCGTTTTAACACAAAAAATAAAACTTTGACAGTACACAAATATGACCTTTAACTATTCAAAACTGCACAAATATGATCTCTCTCCAATTCAGCCCTTTTAACGACGTGGTATCGTGTAATTAGATTACTTTTTCAAGTAGGCGCGAGTGAATTAACTCTATTGGTACATATGGGTAATTTGAGATTTATTTTTGTTATTATCATATGTACGTTGTTGCATTTTTTATGCAGTATATTCAGGAAAAATGGAACATGCTTCTACAGCTTTAATTTGGAGTTTGTGTGGAAAGATACAAGCTGATTTTGGACAAAAAATAGTTGATTTAAACATTTGTTCTTGAGTTTTGACTTTAAAGGCTGCTCGACACGTGATGATAGCTATATTGATATTAATTTATCTGGTTCTACAATTAATGAGTATTAATTTCCACGCCAACCAACGTGGGTTTGTTTCACTCTTTTTGAGTTTTTAATAGAGTCATTTTTAATTTAGAATAGGCTTTATAATATGTAATTTCAACTAGTTATATTGAATATTAAATAAAAATAAAAATTCATCAGAATGAGTATAGTACTCCCTCCTGTCTATTTTATTTCATACACCTTTCAATAAAAATATTAACTAGAAGGTATTTGACTAAATTAGTCTTAATTTTTTTTTTTTCAATTTTGTATTTCTCTCTTTTGTACCAATTATTATCTTTTTATGTTTATGACTAAGAAAAAGATGAAAATAAACAACTAATTATGTTTTAATTTTTTAAAATATTAATTATTTTGAAGGTACGATAAGTAAAAATAGTCCACTTGTTCAGAAGTATCATATTCTCTAGTATATATATTTCTCTCACACATGTTTTGATATATATTTTATTTAAATCAAAAGTCTATTGGAAAAAAAATAAAAAAAACTACCTATCTCACAAGAATGAGGCTGTTATTATATGTCTGTTAAAGAATATGAACGGCTTTATCTCATTCTTTAATATTATTATACCTAAACTTAATCCAATTTGAAATTTTTTGGTTAAAGGTAAAAAGATCCTAATCATTTTATTGCACAACGTCAAAAGGGTGTGAAAATAAAGATTGGCAGGCTCTATAACATTCTTTTCGACATTTCCACAAGGCTTTTAGTTGGTTGCTCAACAGCAATTAATTTTGAATTATTGATTAGTTGCTTAAAAGAAAAGTTGGCTGGTTCTACACACTTTTTGACATTTCCAATATGTGATTTATTTTTTAGGATAAATTTATGTCCTAAAAAAAGGGTCATTATCAATTTCTCAGTCAAGTGAAATAAAAAAAGGTGTCAACAAACTACTTGGATACAGAGTCATTGTGATGGAGTTGGTATTTATTACTATATCCTAAATCAGAGATTTTGAATTCAAGCTCTGGATATAGAGTCGTCTTTTGGTAAAGAGCGTTTTATCCTTTATAGTTAGAAAAAACGTTTCGATAAATTCAAAATTAATCGAACTTTAATATAATATGCATGAATTGAAACTCATCTTAAACAACAAAAAATATCAAAAGATAATCTCAATGTCATAAGACAGATGTTTTCTTGGAGAGGGACTAATAAAGCACCATCATGACTTATGGTTGAAAATGTTCTTTTTATATGCAATTTTATTTTCTTCTTTTATGCTGGTAGATTCTTAGTTATCCTTTTAGATCTTAGTTTTTATTATCTAAAAAAACGTGAAATAAGTTGGTTGATACGTTTTCTATGTTGAGATTCATGCTAGTATTTAACTTTTTTTTGTGAAAAGTCATTTATTTAATCGATAAACTATCGATAATCGCTAAATCAAATACCGAATCATTTGACATATTTTTTATTTTGTCTTTTCAAACGGTATTTGACACTCCCATCAGAGTCCGATTTTTTATGGAACGTGCGTTGCATGACCCATTCAGAAGGTAACACTCTGAACATGATTTTTTTCTTAATGAGGGTTCAATCCCAAGACTTATTATTAGAATAGAGTGATCTAACCATCCCATCACAACTCCTGTTAGTGAATCAATCTATATCTTATAGGTTTGGTTTGTAATTACCATCACACCACAACTCATGTTATTGAATCAATCTATATCTTATAGGTTTAGTTTGCAATTTAATATATTCAAAAATCGTTAATCAATAAATCGAATTGTTAGAGCGCAAATATCCAACTGAACTAGCCGATAAACACTTTGATATAAAGCATAAACTCCCTATTTTTTGCCTCTTTATGGACTTAAAAATTATCTCAAAAGCACGAAATTTTCTTTACTTTTGCTGTTTTGCATCAAATCAAACAGAGAAATTTGTGCTTCGATTAAAAAGAACAAAAAATAGTTGATTGTCTTCAGATATACCAACAAAATTAAGTGGGACACTAGAACTCTGAAAGGTACTTACTGGACATTTTCAAGTTAAGTGGCTTATGTTTGCTGAACAACTTTGTGAGCTACTATAAAAATGAGCCCACAAATCTTTGTTGCATATGGGCTTTCACCATTTACGTGTCCATCTACAAGTTTTTCATTGAAGATTTCAAAAAGAGACCATTTGAAGTCCATCCACAAGTCTTTAGCGTAATCAATAAAGTCGGTGTTATATGACCTAGAGGTCATGAAGTCAAGTCACGAAAATACCGTCTTGCAAAAATATAAGATAAGATTATGTATAATAGATCTTGTGATTCGGTCCGTTCTCAAAAAAACTCATATAAATCTTTAATGCACCCATCTGTCGTTTTAAAATGGACCATTTGGTTGGTATTAGTTTCATTTATTATCCTCAAAATTTAATTTGGAGTTTACTGGTGTCACTTATTTGAGATGATCAATTCAGTTAAATCACTTTCATATTGCAGTTTACAAACACATTACCCTATCTCTACTTTCATTTTTGTTCTTTTTCCCCTTTTGTTATAGAAAAAAACCCCTTGTTACTCTTCTATTTTTTCACTATTTTCCTTTGTTTTAAATTTTTTGTTACTCTTTTTTTTTAAAAAATATTCTTCTAATTGTTGCACCTTTTTTAACAATGTTACAAATTGCATTTGATTGTTTAAATGTTACATAGACATTGGTGTTTACATAATTGGTGATTATGTAAGTAAAATTGGTTGAATGCGATTAAAAAAAAAAAAATATTCATGATCAAATCAACAAAAGCACATAGACATACATGCTTAAAATCAAACAAAAAACATCAAAAAATTCAAGAAGGCACCTCATCTGAGGTTATTGTTAGGATCGAAATAATCAGGTGTCATGCGAAAGCTAAGAAAACAAAATTCTAAAGATTTCAAATAAGAATACAAACTAGAAATATATTAAAAGAGACACAATAATCTAGCGTGGTTCGATCAATCATGAAAAATTTGTGTTTTAAAAAAATTTCAAATATGATTAGTGAGTCAGGACAAGCATCCAACATTTAGATCTACAAAACCTTTTTTTAATTGATGAAATTAGACGCGATCTCTTGCCTTCCAGGGGTGGCTCAAAGGGTGAGGCTAGTAAACCCTAAGTTTTAGGCCTTCAAAATCTCTAGGGTCTCAAAAATTTTAATTATTAATTTACGATTTTATTTTATTTTTGATAATATTGAATATAGTTAAAAAAAAAAAAACTATCATTATTCAATAAAAATATTTTGAAACTTTAAATTAAACTACTCAAATCTTAATAATAATAAATAATATGTTTATAATAACATCCGAGGTAATATATTGAATACGCATAGTTAACGTATTAACTTAAATCAATTTTCATTTTTATAAATAATAATATTACTTTGTAAATTATAATACTACATTAAAAACAACAATTATGAAAAAATATGAAAAAGCAGCATTAATTTTTATTTATTACTAGTTTTTGAAATTTTGTGGAAGATTTGAAAAAATGAATGGGTAAATTTTCGAAAAGGAAACAACAATTATGAAAACAATATGAAAAAGCAACATTAATTTTTATTTATTACTAATTTGAAAAAATGAGTGGATAAATTTTCAAAAAGAAAATTATATTTTTTTTCTACAATACAAATACAAAGCGAAAACAGATATGAAAAGGTATGTACGTTGACATTCAAACTGAAAATGCAACGGTTATTAACTTCCCCTTCACTCCCATCCCTTCCTTCCTTTCACTCTTACCCCTTCCTTCCTGTATATAATATACTGTACTATTCCATTGAAATCTTTTCAATTTTCTTCTTTTTTTTACTTGTCCAGGAGGCGTCGCTTGGTGTTGGCCAAGCGTCGTCGTGGTCATCTCAGGAAAATGGACAATCCAACCGCCATTGTTCCCTATCATGACCCTTTTGATGATGATTCTTCCCTTGTTCAAATTTCACTCTTTGATGATGAAAATCCAATCATTGACGGCCCATGGGACAATGAACCTTTTTCACTCTTTCATGAAAATCCACCAATTTTGATTTCTGATATTGGTGTCTCCAACACTGATCCAATTTTGCTTCAATGTAGTAATTATTTGGTTGGGAATAGTACCACAAATACTGAGGGTGGAGTTCCGGGGACTAATTACTGTAGTACTTCGCATAATTGCCAAATTTTAAGAGAAATCACTCATTCCGATGGTCAGTCAGTTTTATCTCCTTAATTTCTCTGGTTTATTTCTTTGTGCTAAGTATATTATTGGTTTGTTTCCTTCACAGGCTTGCAAATATCTAAGCTTGACATTTATGGAACACTAGGAAAGATCAGTCATGCAGTTCTTGAGAAATACACAATGGATTTTTCTTCTCAAACCCATAAGTCATCCCAGATATTTGAGTATGGCTACTTCTTTTTGTACTCCTCTTTAGTTTGCTCTATTTTAAACCTTTTTTTTCACTTGTTTGACTAAATTATAACTTTAGTTTTTATATTCTGCTTCAACAGTTTTAGCACTTTTTGTACTCTTCTTTTGTTTGCTCTATTTTAAACCTTTTTTCACTTGTTTGACTAAATTATAACTTTACTTTTTATATTCTGCTTCAACAGTTTTAGCAATGACAGTACAAACAGTGTGAAGCAATTTTTAGTTCATTATTTTGAGGCTTGTAAGAGTGAAGGTTACATTGTGCTGCTAGACCCACTATGCAATTTCTATGAAGCTTTAGGCGTTGGATCTGATGGTGGTGACTGTTTTGACATTGATAGTCTACTTCAATTATCTCCAACAACTTCTCGTCAGTAATGTTGTTGCTTACTCCTTTAATCTAAATAAAGGATACAATAAATTACTTTCAAATGATCCTGCACAATATTGTCCTGCAGGTGATTTCAAAATGGACCAGCAGGAAAAGAGAAACGAAAGTGAATACAATAACAGTGACGTGAGACATGAAAAGATCTCCCTTTCAGCACAGGTTTGTAATATGCACGCAGAGAGTATATTAATATGACATAAAAACGGACTTAGTTGTACATTTTCTTCAAAGTTTCTTTGTTATTATAACATTCATGTAGAGATTTTGCGCTCTGATCTCTTTTTTCTTTGATAGAGCAGAGGGAAAGAACTGGAAAGTTGAGATTGAAAGACTTTGCAGGGTATCTCCATCTTCCCATTGAGATAGCAGCTAAGAAATTGAACATATGTCCTACTGTGATGAAGAAGGTTTGCCGAAGGGATGGCTTGTCGAGATGGCCCTACAGAAAGGTCTCTTTCTTTTCGTCTATCCTACCCACCTAATTTCTATATTGCGTCAATAATTGAGGTCACAAAATTTTCATACTGCGTTGGAAATTATTATTGCAGATTAATAGCATTCAGAGGAAGATATCACTTAGAGAAAAGTGTTTAAGCTCTAATCATGTTGAAGAAAGGGCGAGTGCAAAGGCAGCCATTGCGAAGCTGGAGCAGGAACTTGACAACATTTTTGAAGCATTTAGTAACTAAGTTGATGACTTTTCCTTCACTGAAATCACATAGCTTTCTTAAAAATTACTTGAAATGTTCAACCATTTT
Source organism: Capsicum baccatum var. pendulum (assembly GCA_030864225.1). Taxonomy (NCBI): domain Eukaryota; kingdom Viridiplantae; phylum Streptophyta; class Magnoliopsida; order Solanales; family Solanaceae; genus Capsicum; species Capsicum baccatum. The sequence continues at coordinate 251,782,853 of CM061559.1, read as the reverse complement.
TGTGTCCACATATTTAGCTTATTACTATTAATTTATATTGTATTTATAGTTTGAAGGCAGATCTAAATGTACAAAATGAGCTATATTGTATCTATACTGAACATAGGAGATTGAAAGTCTCATATTTATTCCTTATCCAGATTTTTTATATAGTGAAGTTTGGTATATGTGACGGGAACATGCGCACTTTCTTTTCCCCGCATTTCCAATATGCTTAAATGGTCACAGACCCGGAATAAAATAGTTTCTTAAAATACATTTCATTGATTGTTCCATGTGTGATTTTTGTTTGTACTCATGCCAACTTCCTAGCTAGTTAAAGGACAAAAATATGCCTATTTTATTCTCATTCGATGCTCAAAATATACCATGTTCAGGAGAAATTTCCATTCTAGTTCAGATTGTTGTTTTGCCACTCTGTTGACTTTTTGCTCACAAGAATCCGTAGAGCCAGCCCGTTTGCTAAATGGCTCTTCGGATACATCAAACCAGAGGATATTTCTCTAAGCAAATTATTGAAGACCATAGTTCCTTTCCAACATTCACAACTAGAAATCTACATTCACTTAAAGATTTCCGTGTTCGAGTTCATTAACCTTTTTTGACAAGAGGGTTGATCGGTGTTGGATATATATGAAGCTATTGCGGCTTCTCCAGAAATACTGTTGTTCCATCTTCAAGAAGAAGAAGAAAATGGCGAATGTTGAGAAAGTTGTTGGTGTGAAGAAAGTGAGGCAAAAAGATCCAGAAGGATGGGATTTTTGTGAGCATGACATCATAGAAGGAAGGCATTGCTGCTGAATCATCTGTTGATGATGACTCCTTTGTTCAAGCCAAGGCATGGTCCTTATTTCTTGGCAAAATTGCTGGACATTTAATTTGGTTGAAGGTTAGTAGGGGAGAGAGCAGAGGATATGTCTCAGTTGATTGAACGACTTTCCAATCTGCAGAAAAGATTTGTGGTTAGAGCAGCATCTACATGTCGCTGTTATAGCAGAATTAACTTTGGGACGTTGCACTGAACTCCAGGGTATGATTCTTCTTTTCCGGTACTACACATGTTAAACTACACTGATAGCGTAAAAAATCTATTTATTGTCAGTCTACCAGGAACATTTTACATAGCACGAGCTTAGTGCACTGGAATGCCTCTTTTGTTTTCTCTACCTGGAACGTTGTAGATAAACATTTTTCATAGCGGAATTTTGTTTGATGATGCAGAAATGAGCAGAAGAATGGCCAATTCGGGATCACGCGGATATAACCAAATGGGATTACAATATGACTGGAAGCTGAAGGATGGGACTCATCTACAAGATTCTCGTTCTACAGTTGTTAGCTCCATAGTTTTCTTCATGCCTCTGACAAGAGAGTATAGAGTAGAAGCCACAGTGGTTCGTAGCATGTCCTGGTTTTCAACAGCAGTCCCTGTTGTTTTTGTTGACATTCAAACTGAGCAAATCAGCAATTTGGTATTATTCCTCTCTACCTTTTCTGGTCGAGTTTAACTTGTATACGCTGAGTGTAAAAAGAAGTTTTTACAATATCAGGTCACTTAAAATCACTACAGATAGTCCAAAATAAGGGGATTATATATTAACCTGGATAACAGGTGACGACTGTCAGTGTATTTAATAACTAAATTCCTATTGAGTTTACCCAAACAAAGTTTTCATGGTTATTTGTGTAAAGGAGAGGAGAAACACCAATGGAAAAGCATCTCACTTGGAGTATGAAGCCAGATTTGGGATAGACATTAAGCGAATGGACAGATGAAGTAATAGTCAATCGTGGAGAGGATTATTATCAAAGTCTGGCAAAGAGGAAGGATGAATCAGTTGATTGGGTAAGGAAGATCATTGGGATGGAAACACTAACTGATTATACTTGTAATCCGGAATATGTAGCTAATTGTAGCAAGTTAATGGCTCAGCAAACGTCATTCATGGAGATAATGAACGATCAGAGGAAGCATTCTGTACTAAACCTTGAAGGAGGGATTGGGGTAATTAATGTTGGTCATTTGAGAGAATGCTCGATGAGTCTCCACTAGTTGCAGAGAAGCGCAATAGGCTCAACAAGAGTGTGAAGCTGCTCCAGGAATCCAAAGAAGTGGTGTCCAATGTCACGGACAGGATATCATTCCATGGCGATCAAGAAAGGGATTAGAGTGTAAATATGTGATGTTGAAGTGGGAACTGTGGAAGAACTTTCTCCTTATAGTCCGATATTCTTCAACAGTTCTAATTAGTATCAAAAACTACCTAGTAGTACAATTTTTTGGTTTTGTAAAAACTAAATATTTTTGTTGTGGAATGCCTACAAATGTAGTAGGAATTGAAGTGTATGTGCCGCTGTGCTTGTATGTAGTCCTTGTCTTCAATTCCGTAGCTGTTAGATATATGTAAATCTTTGTCTTCTTATTTGCTGCTTTGAGTGAACCATTTTGAACTTAAATTCGTGCTGTTTCCTTTTCAAGAAGTGCTTATTAATTCTGCAAAATTTACATGCGCAAGTCATTGAGATCAGAACTCAGTGTCAAGTTCCTATAAAGGGAAGGACGCGCTATATGAGATCAGATCCTAAGCTCTTAAAGCATGAAAAGGAGACAAAAGAATTAATAGTCAGTTTGCCAATTAGATAATGTGAAACATGCATCCATAATCCAATTATTATTAACATCATTCAGAGATCTGAAGCATCATTCATCTTCTTCAATGACAGTGGCTTCAAGATTGAGCCGAGCATCTATGGAAAAAAATTTCTCTATCTTCTAAAAGTAAGGGTAAGATCTGCGTACACTCTATCATTCTCAGATCTTATTTGTGAGATTACACTGAATTTGTTGTGTTGTCCTTTCTACGGCAGAAAACAAGGGGAGTCACTAGTGATTTTCATACCTGAATTATCAACTATGGAATATTGTCAGGTGAGTTAAGCTATCAAATTCCCGTAAACTAGTAAGTTAGCGCTCTGAATCCGCCATTGCTATAAAGCTAAAAATAACTTGAAAGTTGTTATTTTTAAGAGGAGCAATTAGTGGGCAAACTAAACTATCTTGTTAATACAAGAATAGACATCGCTTACAGTGTACAACACTTAAGCCAGTTCCTGCAAACACCAAGAGAACCATACTATTAGGCTGCCTTACATGTGCTCAGGTATTTGAAGAATGCTCCTACTTTGGGCGTATATCTCTCAAACAACCCAAGTCATGCCATTACTACATATTGCGACTCAGATTGGGCTGCATGCCCAGATTCAAGAAGATCAGTGAGTGGTTTTATTGTTTTCCTTAGAGATAATCCTATTAGCTGTAAGTCGAAAAAACAACCAACAGTATCTTTGTCATCAGCTAAAGCCGAGTATAGATCAATCAGAAAGGTGGTTGGTGAAATAGTTTGGTTGGAAAGACTACTTACCGAGTTTGATGTGGCACTACCTAAACCTATCAATGTTTTTTGTGACAGTCAGGCCGCGGTTCATATTGCTCACAATCCTGTTTTTCATGAGAGGACAAAACATATAGAGGTGGATTGTCATTTTGTTCAAGATAAATTAAAGGAAGGGCTCATTCAATTACAACATGTGTCCACCAATGCACAACTTGCTGATATCCTGACAAAATCCTTATCTGGAGTTAAGCACCATGATGTCCTTAGCAAGTTGGCAGTGTCCTACCCACTTCCAACTTGAGGGGGGTGTCAAGATAGATATACAACTCAGTCAACAGAATTGACTAGCATTAGTATTTATTGTATGTGGTTAATTAGTGGAAAATGGTATTCAGTGGTTAGTTAGTTTACAGCTGTACACAACTACAGCTGTCATTAGAGTATGTGATGTATATATATATAGTACAATTTACATAGAATAAGATAGTTTTTCAATTCCCAACTTTTACCCAATCTTAGCTTCGTTTTCTCTCAGAGAGTTCAAGCTTTTATTTCTCATCAATGGAGATTTTCATTCTTAGTTATTGAGCTTGATATGATTCTCAACATGGTATCAGAGCCAGGATATTTCTAGTTTCTTTTGTGCTTGCGATTCTCTTCTCAGTTGAAATAACAATCAAAACAAATACGTGTACTGTATTGAAACTAACAATACAATAAATTACAACCATCCAATTGATCTGCAAAGGTTAAGTACTTCGCAAAGAGTATATAAAAAAGCAACAATTAAGGAACCAAACACATTCTGATAAAGAAAACAATGATGGAAACATCATCAACAAAACCTTCCAATGTTCAAAAAATGGACGATTCCTCCTCTTCAGAGTCACTTGCAATTGATGTAGTAGCACCATGTAGTCCTCCCATTGTTGCATCTGTCAATGATAGAATCAGGCCACTTCTTGATTGTGTTGATAGGCTCCGTCACCTTAACATAATGCAAGAAGGAATTCAACTGCCAACTATCGTAGTAGTTGGTGATCAATCATCTGGAAAATCCAGTGTTCTTGAACCCCTTGCTGGCATCAGTCTCCCTAAGGGACAAGGCATTTGCACTAGAGTTTCTCTTATAATGAGGCTACAGAATGATCCACAATTCAGTACTGCACCACATCTATGCTTGGAGTACAATGGGAAGTCAGTCGATGTTGATGAAGTTAGCGTTGCGGACGCGATCATTCTTGCTACTGATGAGATTGCTGGACATGGTAAGGGGATATCGAATAAACTCTTAACACTTGTTGTGAAAAAGAATGGTGTCCCTAATTTGACCATGGTGGACTTACCTGTCATTACTAGAGTTCCTGTTCAGGGACAACCTGATGATATTTACGAGCAAATTTCTGATATTATCAAGATGTATATATCTCCTCGAGAAAGCATAATCTTGAATGTTTTATCAGATACTGTTGATTTCCCAACTTGTGAGTCTATCAGAATGTCTCAAAAAGTGGACAAAACAGGTGAGAGGACTCTGGCTGTTGTGACGAAAGCGGATAAAGCTCCTGAAGGATTGCTTGAGAAGGTTACCGCGGATGAAGTGAACATAGGACTTGGTTATATTTGTGTCAGGAATAGAATTGGGAAGGAGTCTTATGAAGCAGCTAGGAAAACTGAGGCAGGGCTTTTTGAAAACCATCCACTTTTGTCCAAGATTGATAAGTCCATGGTTGGCATTCCTGTTTTGGCACAAAAGCTGGTGTCCATTCAAGCAACAATAATTTCGAAATCTTTGCCTGATATTGAGAGGAAAATCAATGACAAACTTGCTATGAATTTGGCTGAACTCAACAGGCTGCCTCAGCATTTAAGTTCTATGGCTGAAGCTTTAACGACTTTCATGCGTATTCTTAGTTCATTCAAGGACTCGTTAAAGAAAATTCTTCTTCGAGGGGAGTTTGACGAATACCCTGAAGAAAGAGAAACACACTGCACAACTAGACTGGTTGAAATGCTACATCAATTTTCTGACGAGCTACATGTGAAGAATTTCGATGGAAGGGATTAGAGCATTAGAGGAAACCAACTGGATTGGACTGCCCAACTTCCTTCCTCGACACCTTTTCCTTAATGTGTTGCAGAAAAGAGTCAAGGAAGTTGCTGTGGTTCCAGAAAATTTTGTGGGAAGAGTGTGGAACTATATAGGGAGAATTGTTATGAAAGTGTTGATGCATCACTGTGGACAACCAAAGGGTCAAAAATGCAACATGCTCCAAATGGTCACCTCTTCTTGCAAAATGTTCCATCCAAGCATGGTGACCGATATGTAGTTTACGCGCTTTAATACCTTTGTGAGCTTTACGAAGATTCTTTTCAACTTTAACACAATCATCGGTCTTAACAGGTTCCAACACACAGTGCCCCAAAACAGAAAAATTACCCAAAACTACCATATCCTCCAAGGTAATAGTTGCTTCTCCCCATGGAAAAATGAATGTATTAGTCTCCATACACCATCTCTCTGCTAGAGCAAGAATCAAATCATAGTGCTTATAAATTTCGAACGTTGGAATTAAAATAGCTTCAAAGATTCCAGCTTTCTTCCATATTTCTTGGTGTAAAGGCTAGAACTCATTCACCCATCTAGACCATTCCTTCATGTATGAAGAACCACCCCTAAACTTAACCTTAAGTGAAGAACAAGAAGAAATTTTGGATCTTGAAGGAAGAAAAGGGAATTTTTTAGTAGAGGGTATTGTTGGTTTTAGAAAATGGGCAATTCTAGAAATGGGTTTTACTTCATCATCAACAAGTGAAACCATTAGCTTCTCTCTTTCTTCCATGATGATTGAATCATCTAAAGAATCAACCATTCTTGAATTTTTTTTCCTTTCTGTTTTACCTTGTTAAGTGTGGAGCCTGATTAATATGTAATGTACTGATTATATATTAATGTTCACGCGGTTCAACCTCCGTGGTAAGGCGATTGACTATTACTTCATCTGTCCGTTCGCTTTGTCAAGATAGATATACAACTCAGTCAACAGAATTGACTAGCATTAGTATTTATTGTATGTGGTTAATTAGTGGAAAATGGTATTCAGTGGTTAGTTAGTTTATAGTTGTACACAACTACAGCTGTCATTAGAGTATGTGATGTATATATATATAGTACAATTTACATAGAATAAGATAGTTTTTCAGTTCCCAACTTTTTCCCAATCTTAGCTTCGTTTTCTCTCAGAGAGTTCAAGCTTTTATTTCTCATCAATGGAGATTTTCATTCTTAGTTATTGAGCTTGATATGATTCTCAACATGGTATCAGAGCCAGGATATTTCTAGTTTCTTTTGTGCTTGCGATTCTCTTCTCAGTTGAACGTTTTCGCTCAATTCCTTCAATCGATCCTTCATTGAATTTTATCGTATCATTTTTTTTTGTAACTCTCACTGAATTTCTTTCAATTTCTACTTGATATTGCTGATTCAATGGCGGAGGAACAAACACATCAAACTACGGCACGGCAAAACATCGTTGACACAACGAATCCCCTGTATGTACATCCATCTGAAACTGCAGGAACTGCTCTCATTCCGTCGATTTTCGATGGCACTGGATATAGATCCTGGAGACGAGGAGTGCTTAGGGCACTTTCAGTGAAGAACAAGACCGGATTTATCAATGGAAAATGTGGAAAGCCAGTCGAAAATTCACCCACACTCGCACACTGGGAGAGATGTGACAATATGGTGACCTCATGGTTGTTGAACTCAATCTCCAAAGACCTAGCGGACAGCTTACAATATGTCAACAGTGCACAGGAACTCTGGCAAGAGCTGGAGGATCGATACGATCAGACGAACGGTGCTAAAATGTATTAATTGCAGCAGGAAATCACTGATCTGTCGCAGCGAACACTTGAAATCACTGGATATTATACTAAGACGAAGAGACTTTGGGAAGAACTCAATACTATCGATGCGAATGCAGCCTGTACATGCCAGTGTACTTGTGGAGGAAAAGCTGGAATGCACAAGGCTGAAATGGATCGCAAACTCATTCAATTTCTGATGGGCCTGAACGAAGTGTACACAATTGTTAGAGGAAGTATTCTGATGATGAATCCACTGTTATTTCCACAATATATTCGGTATGCATAATCTGTATATTGCAACAACAACTTCAACTCGAGTTCAAGTATGAACAAGAACACAATGAAGTATTAAATACCCTCAACACAAGATCAAAATGACCTTTCCAAGAGGTATATTTATTTTTCAGAAAATAAAAATGAAACAGAAATGATTAAGGCCAAGTCATCCGAATTCACGGATTTTCCTTAAGGAATAATTCCCCTTACTGTACCCGAGATTATGGAATCTTCCTCCCAAGATAAAATGACATTCAATCCAACTATAGCGGTACCTCAAATAGGCGGATTCTTCGAACGCACTCATGGTTTGAATGATCACACTTAGAGTATTTTTAAGACAAGAAGAAGTTTTTAATCTGAAAATTTCTGTATTTTCTATCTCATAAACCTACATGTCTATTCACTTAAACAATGCAGTAATTTTCTGAAACGGTGCACTGGTTCACCGAAACAGTGTGTACTTTCAATCTGAAACAGTGCAACCACCTATAACATCATTTCAAACAGACGCATCAGTTCTGAAACACTGTTACTGCGTGTATATATCTCATCGATCGATCATTTGACGAAGCCGAAGCTGAGCCGAGCGAGTGACAACGATGACGGCGCGAGGCATCATCTATTTCTTGCCTCACTTGCCACATGGAGTAAGTGTTTCTCATTATAAACACTCTCAAGTTCTCTTCTTCCACCACTGTGGGAGAAAGAGTAAACTTACCAAAATTGAGTACACTTTCCATTTTTGGTGTTAACTCAATTTTTTTTCTCTTCCACTTGATTTCTCCATTTTCCATTCAACACACTTTCATTACTATGAACCCAACATCCACTACCAAGCATTGCACAAGCTTTCTCAATTCTGATTTAGGAAGAAAAACAACGAGAGGTCAGACCTCGGAGTCAACTACCTCTTGAGTCTACGTCTCTTCACACTCGGGGAAGTGCAAATGAAGGTTTTAAAACAAGTTATCAAGCAGCTAGGCAGGGAAGTAATCAATATGTTAGAGGAAGCCAATATAGAAATCATTTTGGGACTAGTGGATCAGGACTATACAGAGGAAATTCAAGCAAGTCTAACTTGTTCTGCGATTATTGTAAGAAGCCTGGTCACATCAAGGATAAATGTTATAGACTACATGGCTTTCCCTCGGATTTTAAGTTTACAAAAGGGAAAAACAATGCATCTGCAGCCAACGCTCATGGTGATCTTGAAAGCACACTTGACCCAAACCACAATGATGGAAGTCACAAATGCATTGTGAATCAAGGAACTCCGAACTTAACTCAAGAACAATATGCACAGTTGATAACTCTGTTGAGCAATTTTCATGTAAATTCAAAGTCAGGATGTGAGCCAACCATGTACACCAGTGGAGCAGTGAATCTCGCAGGTATAATAGCTTGTCACTCTTCTTTGACTAGATTGGTAATCTCTCATGCGAATGTGAAACTTTATCTGCTGACTCTTGGATATTGGACTCCGGATCCTCACATTATATGACATATAGGAAAACCTTACTAACCAACATCACAACATTACCTTATCCCTTTCTTGTGACATTACCTAATGGGTACAAAGTAAAAGTAACAGAAATTGGTGATGTTTTGCTTGGTCCATCATTAACTTTGCGTAGAGTCTTGTTCATACCTAGTTTCAAATTTAATCTCATTTCAGTCCACTGTTTAACTCTTTATCTGCAAAGTGTTATCAGTTTCAATAAAGTTTCATGTGTCATGTAGGCCCCTTTACTGAAGAGGCCTCTGGTGATTGGTAGAGCAAGGAATGGGCTATACTACTTTTGCCCAAAATGTCACCAAGATAACTCATCAAGTCATTCCTCCACTTGCACTTCATCTCCTACTTCCAATTTATTTTGTTCATATCAATCTGTGTGTGATAAGAATGTAAGCAGTAGTCAGTTTTTAGCATCTCTTTTATCTGATATTGTAGATACCTAATTGCATGCTAATAATGGAACCTGTTTTGATATGAAATCTTGTATATTTTCTACATCCCATGTAAAATGTTGATCTCTTATGGCACCAAAGGCTAGGATATGTACCTTTTATGAAAATGAAGGGGATGTCTTCTTTACCAAAATTTTTATCCTCCAAACAATCCTTCATGTGCCCAGTGTGTCCAATGGCTAGGCAAAACAAATTGTCATTCCCTATTAAGACCACATCCATCACCAAGTTGTTTGAAATTTTACACATTGATATGTGGGGACCATACAATGTCTCTACTCATAATAATTACAAGTATTTCCTCACCCTGGTAGATGACTTTAGTAGATCCACCTGGACACATTTATTGAGATGTAAAAGCAATGTCCTACAAACCATCAAAGGCTTTGTCTCTCTCATAGAAAACCAATTTTCTGCCAAAATTAAAGTTGTAAGGTCTGAAATGGGTTAGAATTTGTCAATAAGGAAACCATGACTTTCATCCAAGAAAAAGGTATCATAAACTAAAAGACCTGCCCATATACACTACAGCAAAATGGTGTAGTTGAAAGAAAACACAAGTATCTTCTTGAAACAGCAAGAGCTCTTCTATATCAATCCAAACTACCCCTCAAGTCTTGGGGTAAGTGTATACTCACAGCCACATACTTGATAAACAGACTGCCATCTTCAATTTTGAAAGGCAAATGTCCATATGAAATGCTACACCAGAAGAAACCAAATTACAATCATTTGAAAGCTTTTGGATGTTTTGCTTCCTACTACACTCAAAACACACAAAGACAAGTTTGAACCAAGAGCTACTCCACATGTTTTCCTAGAATACCCTTTTGGTGTAAAAGGTTACAAAGTTCTTGATCTTGCTACCAAGAGATTACATGTTTCTAGGGATGTACAATTTTATGAGCATATATTCCCTTTTTCTTTGTCTTGTAAACATTCAATTTTCCCTTCTATTTCAATTTTGTCTAAAAATAATATAGATACAAATCAAGCACTTCATATTGATCATGTTACTGATACTGAAGTACCTGTAGTACAAACCTCAAATTCACCAATTTAACAGAGAAATGATACACTCACTGATGTTGCACCTTTCACTATACCTTGTACTGATGATGTACCATCACAACCTACTATTGCACACAGGAGGTCATCTAGATCACATACTTTGCCAGCTTATTTACAAGACTACAACTACATACTACCTAACTTGCAGTCCACACCAAAGCCCATCTCAGACACACCAACCACCTCTCTTATTGCTGGAACATATTTTCCTTCCTTATTCCATCATGATTATATTACTTCTTTTAGTCTAAATAGTCAGCAGTTAATGAAGACCATTTAACTTGAAAGTGAACCATCTTGTTATGAGGAAGCAGCATTACACTCTGCTTGGCAATCTACAATGACACAGGAAATTGAAGCACTTTATGCCAATCACACTTGAGAATTAGTTCATCTGCCCAGTGATAAGAGAGCAATAGGTTGTAAGTGGGTTTATAAAATCAAACATAACGCGGATGAAAGTGTTGAGAGATTTAAAGCAAGGTTGGTAGTGAAAGGATACACTCAGCAATATGGCATTGACTATACTGAAACCTTTTTACCCATGGTCAAGATGACCACTGTCAGGACTTTACTTAGCCTAGCAATCAAGAAGGGTTGGACTCTATTCCAATTAGATGTAAACAATGCTTTTCTCCATGGAGACTTGCATGAGGAAGTATACATGGAACCTCCGCAGGGTTTACTTCTAGAAGATACTAATCTGGTTTGTAGGTTGAAGAAATCTCTTTACGGCTTAAAATAGGCCAGTAGACAGTGGTATGATAAACTTGCTGAATCACTGTGCTCAAGAGGTTTTACTCATTCTGTACATGATTACTCATTATTTTTTAAGAAACATGGAAAGTCTATGGTATTTGTTGCTGTGTATATTGATGACATAATCCTCATTGGGAATGATTTAAATGAAATCCAACAACTCAAGCAGTTTCAAGACAACAAATTAAGATCAAGGACCTTGGACAGTTAAACTATTTTCTGGGGTTGAAGGTTCCATACAAGGACACATGCATACTTATCTCACAAAGAAAGTTTGCTACTGATCTTCTCAAGAAATACGATTGCTTGAACTATATTACTGCAGCATCCCCACTTGATTCAACTGTCAAGCACAAGGCAACAGAAGGCAAGTTGTAAGATGATCCCACTGTATACAGGAAATTAGTGGGCAAACTAAACTATCTTGTTAATACAAGAATAAACATCGCTTACAGTGTACAACACTTAAGCCAGTTCCTGCAAACACCAAGAGAACCATACTATTAGGCTGCCTTACATGTGCTCAGGTATTTGAAGAATGCTCCTACTTTGGGCGTATATCTCTCAAACAACCCAAGTCATGCCATTACTACATATTGCGACTCAGATTGGGCTGCATGCCCAGATTCAAGAAGATCAGTGAGTGGTTTTATTGTTTTCCTTAGAGATAATCCTATTAGCTGTAAGTCGAAAAAACAACCAACAGTATCTTTGTCATCAGCTAAAGCCGAGTATAGATCAATCAGAAAGGTGGTTGGTGAAATAGTTTGGTTGGAAAGACTACTTACCGAGTTTGATGTGGCACTACCTAAACCTATCAATGTTTTTTGTGACAGTCAGGCCGCGGTTCATATTGCTCACAATCCTGTTTTTCATGAGAGGACAAAACATATAGAGGTGGATTGTCATTTTGTTCAAGATAAATTAAAGGAAGGGCTCATTCAATTACAACATGTGTCCACCAATGCACAACTTGCTGATATCCTGACAAAATCCTTATCTGGAGTTAAGCACCATGATGTCCTTAGCAAGTTGGCAGTGTCCTACCCACTTCCAACTTGAGGGGGGTGTCAAGATAGATATACAACTCAGTAAACAGAATTGACTAGCATTAGTATTTATTGTATGTGGTTAATTAGTGGAAAATGGTATTCAGTGGTTAGTTAGTTTACAGCTGTACACAACTACAGCTGTCATTAGAGTATGTGATGTATATATATATAGTACAATTTACATAGAATAAGATAGTTTTTCAATTCCCAACTTTTACCCAATCTTAGCTTCGTTTTCTCTCAGAGAGTTCAAGCTTTTATTTCTCATCAATGGAGATTTTCATTCTTAGTTATTGAGCTTGATATGATTCTCAACATGGTATCAGAGCCAGGATATTTCTAGTTTCTTTTGTGCTTGCGATTCTCTTCTCAGTTGAAATAACAATCAAAACAAATACGTGTACTGTATTGAAACTAACAATACAATAAATTACAACCATCCAATTGATCTGCAAAGGTTAAGTACTTCGCAAAGAGTATATAAAAAAGCAACAATTAAGGAACCAAACACATTCTGATAAAGAAAACAATGATGGAAACATCATCAACAAAACCTTCCAATGTTCAAAAAATGGACGATTCCTCCTCTTCAGAGTCACTTGCAATTGATGTAGTAGCACCATGTAGTCCTCCCATTGTTGCATCTGTCAATGATAGAATCAGGCCACTTCTTGATTGTGTTGATAGGCTCCGTCACCTTAACATAATGCAAGAAGGAATTCAACTGCCAACTATCGTAGTAGTTGGTGATCAATCATCTGGAAAATCCAGTGTTCTTGAACCCCTTGCTGGCATCAGTCTCCCTAAGGGACAAGGCATTTGCACTAGAGTTTCTCTTATAATGAGGCTACAGAATGATCCACAATTCAGTACTGCACCACATCTATGCTTGGAGTACAATGGGAAGTCAGTCGATGTTGATGAAGTTAGCGTTGCGGACGCGATCATTCTTGCTACTGATGAGATTGCTGGACATGGTAAGGGGATATCGAATAAACTCTTAACACTTGTTGTGAAAAAGAATGGTGTCCCTAATTTGACCATGGTGGACTTACCTGTCATTACTAGAGTTCCTGTTCAGGGACAACCTGATGATATTTACGAGCAAATTTCTGATATTATCAAGATGTATATATCTCCTCGAGAAAGCATAATCTTGAATGTTTTATCAGATACTGTTGATTTCCCAACTTGTGAGTCTATCAGAATGTCTCAAAAAGTGGACAAAACAGGTGAGAGGACTCTGGCTGTTGTGACGAAAGCGGATAAAGCTCCTGAAGGATTGCTTGAGAAGGTTACCGCGGATGAAGTGAACATAGGACTTGGTTATATTTGTGTCAGGAATAGAATTGGGAAGGAGTCTTATGAAGCAGCTAGGAAAACTGAGGCAGGGCTTTTTGAAAACCATCCACTTTTGTCCAAGATTGATAAGTCCATGGTTGGCATTCCTGTTTTGGCACAAAAGCTGGTGTCCATTCAAGCAACAATAATTTCGAAATCTTTGCCTGATATTGAGAGGAAAATCAATGACAAACTTGCTATGAATTTGGCTGAACTCAACAGGCTGCCTCAGCATTTAAGTTCTATGGCTGAAGCTTTAACGACTTTCATGCGTATTCTTAGTTCATTCAAGGACTCGTTAAAGAAAATTCTTCTTCGAGGGGAGTTTGACGAATACCCTGAAGAAAGAGAAACACACTGCACAACTAGACTGGTTGAAATGCTACATCAATTTTCTGACGAGCTACATGTGAAGAATTTCGATGGAAGGGATTAGAGCATTAGAGGAAACCAACTGGATTGGACTGCCCAACTTCCTTCCTCGACACCTTTTCCTTAATGTGTTGCAGAAAAGAGTCAAGGAAGTTGCTGTGGTTCCAGAAAATTTTGTGGGAAGAGTGTGGAACTATATAGGGAGAATTGTTATGAAAGTGTTGATGCATCACTGTGGACAACCAAAGGGTCAAAAATGCAACATGCTCCAAATGGTCACCTCTTCTTGCAAAATGTTCCATCCAAGCATGGTGACCGATATGTAGTTTACGCGCTTTAATACCTTTGTGAGCTTTACGAAGATTCTTTTCAACTTTAACACAATCATCGGTCTTAACAGGTTCCAACACACAGTGCCCCAAAACAGAAAAATTACCCAAAACTACCATATCCTCCAAGGTAATAGTTGCTTCTCCCCATGGAAAAATGAATGTATTAGTCTCCATACACCATCTCTCTGCTAGAGCAAGAATCAAATCATAGTGCTTATAAATTTCGAACGTTGGAATTAAAATAGCTTCAAAGATTCCAGCTTTCTTCCATATTTCTTGGTGTAAAGGCTAGAACTCATTCACCCATCTAGACCATTCCTTCATGTATGAAGAACCACCCCTAAACTTAACCTTAAGTGAAGAACAAGAAGAAATTTTGGATCTTGAAGGAAGAAAAGGGAATTTTTTAGTAGAGGGTATTGTTGGTTTTAGAAAATGGGCAATTCTAGAAATGGGTTTTACTTCATCATCAACAAGTGAAACCATTAGCTTCTCTCTTTCTTCCATGATGATTGAATCATCTAAAGAATCAACCATTCTTGAATTTTTTTTCCTTTCTGTTTTACCTTGTTAAGTGTGGAGCCTGATTAATATGTAATGTACTGATTATATATTAATGTTCACGCGGTTCAACCTCCGTGGTAAGGCGATTGACTATTACTTCATCTGTCCGTTCGCTTTGTCAAGATAGATATACAACTCAGTCAACAGAATTGACTAGCATTAGTATTTATTGTATGTGGTTAATTAGTGGAAAATGGTATTCAGTGGTTAGTTAGTTTATAGTTGTACACAACTACAGCTGTCATTAGAGTATGTGATGTATATATATATAGTACAATTTACATAGAATAAGATAGTTTTTCAGTTCCCAACTTTTTCCCAATCTTAGCTTCGTTTTCTCTCAGAGAGTTCAAGCTTTTATTTCTCATCAATGGAGATTTTCATTCTTAGTTATTGAGCTTGATATGATTCTCAACATGGTATCAGAGCCAGGATATTTCTAGTTTCTTTTGTGCTTGCGATTCTCTTCTCAGTTGAACGTTTTCGCTCAATTCCTTCAATCGATCCTTCATTGAATTTTATCGTATCATTTTTTTTTGTAACTCTCACTGAATTTCTTTCAATTTCTACTTGATATTGCTGATTCAATGGCGGAGGAACAAACACATCAAACTACGGCACGGCAAAACATCGTTGACACAACGAATCCCCTGTATGTACATCCATCTGAAACTGCAGGAACTGCTCTCATTCCGTCGATTTTCGATGGCACTGGATATAGATCCTGGAGACGAGGAGTGCTTAGGGCACTTTCAGTGAAGAACAAGACCGGATTTATCAATGGAAAATGTGGAAAGCCAGTCGAAAATTCACCCACACTCGCACACTGGGAGAGATGTGACAATATGGTGACCTCATGGTTGTTGAACTCAATCTCCAAAGACCTAGCGGACAGCTTACAATATGTCAACAGTGCACAGGAACTCTGGCAAGAGCTGGAGGATCGATACTATCAGACGAACGGTGCTAAAATGTATTAATTGCAGCAGGAAATCACTGATCTGTCGCAGCGAACACTTGAAATCACTGGATATTATACTAAGACGAAGAGACTTTGGGAAGAACTCAATACTATCGATGCGAATGCAGCCTGTACATGCCAGTGTACTTGTGGAGGAAAAGCTGGAATGCACAAGGCTGAAATGGATCGCAAACTCATTCAATTTCTGATGGGCCTGAACGAAGTGTACACAATTGTTAGAGGAAGTATTCTGATGATGAATCCACTGTTATTTCCACAATATATTCGGTATGCATAATCTGTATATTGCAACAACAACTTCAACTCGAGTTCAAGTATGAACAAGAACACAATGAAGTATTAAATACCCTCAACACAAGATCAAAATGACCTTTCCAAGAGGTATATTTATTTTTCAGAAAATAAAAATGAAACAGAAATGATTAAGGCCAAGTCATCCGAATTCACGGATTTTCCTTAAGGAATAATTCCCCTTACTGTACCCGAGATTATGGAATCTTCCTCCCAAGATAAAATGACATTCAATCCAACTATAGCGGTACCTCAAATAGGCGGATTCTTCGAACGCACTCATGGTTTGAATGATCACACTTAGAGTATTTTTAAGACAAGAAGAAGTTTTTAATCTGAAAATTTCTGTATTTTCTATCTCATAAACCTACATGTCTATTCACTTAAACAATGCAGTAATTTTCTGAAACGGTGCACTGGTTCACCGAAACAGTGTGTACTTTCAATCTGAAACAGTGCAACCACCTATAACATCATTTCAAACAGACGCATCAGTTCTGAAACACTGTTACTGCGTGTATATATCTCATCGATCGATCATTTGACGAAGCCGAAGCTGAGCCGAGCGAGTGACAACGATGACGGCGCGAGGCATCATCTATTTCTTGCCTCACTTGCCACATGGAGTAAGTGTTTCTCATTATAAACACTCTCAAGTTCTCTTCTTCCACCACTGTGGGAGAAAGAGTAAACTTACCAAAATTGAGTACACTTTCCATTTTTGGTGTTAACTCAATTTTTTTTCTCTTCCACTTGATTTCTCCATTTTCCATTCAACACACTTTCATTACTATGAACCCAACATCCACTACCAAGCATTGCACAAGCTTTCTCAATTCTGATTTAGGAAGAAAAACAACGAGAGGTCAGACCTCGGAGTCAACTACCTCTTGAGTCTACGTCTCTTCACACTCGGGGAAGTGCAAATGAAGGTTTTAAAACAAGTTATCAAGCAGCTAGGCAGGGAAGTAATCAATATGTTAGAGGAAGCCAATATAGAAATCATTTTGGGACTAGTGGATCAGGACTATACAGAGGAAATTCAAGCAAGTCTAACTTGTTCTGCGATTATTGTAAGAAGCCTGGTCACATCAAGGATAAATGTTATAGACTACATGGCTTTCCCTCGGATTTTAAGTTTACAAAAGGGAAAAACAATGCATCTGCAGCCAACGCTCATGGTGATCTTGAAAGCACACTTGACCCAAACCACAATGATGGAAGTCACAAATGCATTGTGAATCAAGGAACTCCGAACTTAACTCAAGAACAATATGCACAGTTGATAACTCTGTTGAGCAATTTTCATGTAAATTCAAAGTCAGGATGTGAGCCAACCATGTACACCAGTGGAGCAGTGAATCTCGCAGGTATAATAGCTTGTCACTCTTCTTTGACTAGATTGGTAATCTCTCATGCGAATGTGAAACTTTATCTGCTGACTCTTGGATATTGGACTCCGGATCCTCACATTATATGACATATAGGAAAACCTTACTAACCAACATCACAACATTACCTTATCCCTTTCTTGTGACATTACCTAATGGGTACAAAGTAAAAGTAACAGAAATTGGTGATGTTTTGCTTGGTCCATCATTAACTTTGCGTAGAGTCTTGTTCATACCTAGTTTCAAATTTAATCTCATTTCAGTCCACTGTTTAACTCTTTATCTGCAAAGTGTTATCAGTTTCAATAAAGTTTCATGTGTCATGTAGGCCCCTTTACTGAAGAGGCCTCTGGTGATTGGTAGAGCAAGGAATGGGCTATACTACTTTTGCCCAAAATGTCACCAAGATAACTCATCAAGTCATTCCTCCACTTGCACTTCATCTCCTACTTCCAATTTATTTTGTTCATATCAATCTGTGTGTGATAAGAATGTAAGCAGTAGTCAGTTTTTAGCATCTCTTTTATCTGATATTGTAGATACCTAATTGCATGCTAATAATGGAACCTGTTTTGATATGAAATCTTGTATATTTTCTACATCCCATGTAAAATGTTGATCTCTTATGGCACCAAAGGCTAGGATATGTACCTTTTATGAAAATGAAGGGGATGTCTTCTTTACCAAAATCTTTATCCTCCAAACAATCCTTCATGTGCCCAGTGTGTCCAATGGCTAGGCAAAACAAATTGTCATTCCCTATTAAGACCACATCCATCACCAAGTTGTTTGAAATTTTACACATTGATATGTGGGGACCATACAATGTCTCTACTCATAATAATTACAAGTATTTCCTCACCCTGGTAGATGACTTTAGTAGATCCACCTGGACACATTTATTGAGATGTAAAAGCAATGTCCTACAAACCATCAAAGGCTTTGTCTCTCTCATAGAAAACCAATTTTCTGCCAAAATTAAAGTTGTAAGGTCTGAAATGGGTTAGAATTTGTCAATAAGGAAACCATGACTTTCATCCAAGAAAAAGGTATCATAAACTAAAAGACCTGCCCATATACACTACAGCAAAATGGTGTAGTTGAAAGAAAACACAAGTATCTTCTTGAAACAGCAAGAGCTCTTCTATATCAATCCAAACTACCCCTCAAGTCTTGGGGTAAGTGTATACTCACAGCCACATACTTGATAAACAGACTGCCATCTTCAATTTTGAAAGGCAAATGTCCATATGAAATGCTACACCAGAAGAAACCAAATTACAATCATTTGAAAGCTTTTGGATGTTTTGCTTCCTACTACACTCAAAACACACAAAGACAAGTTTGAACCAAGAGCTACTCCACATGTTTTCCTAGAATACCCTTTTGGTGTAAAAGGTTACAAAGTTCTTGATCTTGCTACCAAGAGATTACATGTTTCTAGGGATGTACAATTTTATGAGCATATATTCCCTTTTTCTTTGTCTTGTAAACATTCAATTTTCCCTTCTATTTCAATTTTGTCTAAAAATAATATAGATACAAATCAAGCACTTCATATTGATCATGTTACTGATACTGAAGTACCTGTAGTACAAACCTCAAATTCACCAATTTAACAGAGAAATGATACACTCACTGATGTTGCACCTTTCACTATACCTTGTACTGATGATGTACCATCACAACCTACTATTGCACACAGGAGGTCATCTAGATCACATACTTTGCCAGCTTATTTACAAGACTACAACTACATACTACCTAACTTGCAGTCCACACCAAAGCCCATCTCAGACACACCAACCACCTCTCTTATTGCTGGAACATATTTTCCTTCCTTATTCCATCATGATTATATTACTTCTTTTAGTCTAAATAGTCAGCAGTTAATGAAGACCATTTAACTTGAAAGTGAACCATCTTGTTATGAGGAAGCAGCATTACACTCTGCTTGGCAATCTACAATGACACAGGAAATTGAAGCACTTTATGCCAATCACACTTGAGAATTAGTTCATCTGCCCAGTGATAAGAGAGCAATAGGTTGTAAGTGGGTTTATAAAATCAAACATAACGCGGATGAAAGTGTTGAGAGATTTAAAGCAAGGTTGGTAGTGAAAGGATACACTCAGCAATATGGCATTGACTATACTGAAACCTTTTTACCCATGGTCAAGATGACCACTGTCAGGACTTTACTTAGCCTAGCAATCAAGAAGGGTTGGACTCTATTCCAATTAGATGTAAACAATGCTTTTCTCCATGGAGACTTGCATGAGGAAGTATACATGGAACCTCCGCAGGGTTTACTTCTAGAAGATACTAATCTGGTTTGTAGGTTGAAGAAATCTCTTTACGGCTTAAAATAGGCCAGTAGACAGTGGTATGATAAACTTGCTGAATCACTGTGCTCAAGAGGTTTTACTCATTCTGTACATGATTACTCATTATTTTTTAAGAAACATGGAAAGTCTATGGTATTTGTTGCTGTGTATATTGATGACATAATCCTCATTGGGAATGATTTAAATGAAATCCAACAACTCAAGCAGTTTCAAGACAACAAATTAAGATCAAGGACCTTGGACAGTTAAACTATTTTCTGGGGTTGAAGGTTCCATACAAGGACACATGCATACTTATCTCACAAAGAAAGTTTGCTACTGATCTTCTCAAGAAATACGATTGCTTGAACTATATTACTGCAGCATCCCCACTTGATTCAACTGTCAAGCACAAGGCAACAGAAGGCAAGTTGTAAGATGATCCCACTGTATACAGGAAATTAGTGGGCAAACTAAACTATCTTGTTAATACAAGAATAAACATCGCTTACAGTGTACAACACTTAAGCCAGTTCCTGCAAACACCAAGAGAACCATACTATTAGGCTGCCTTACATGTGCTCAGGTATTTGAAGAATGCTCCTACTTTGGGCGTATATCTCTCAAACAACCCAAGTCATGCCATTACTACATATTGCGACTCAGATTGGGCTGCATGCCCAGATTCAAGAAGATCAGTGAGTGGTTTTATTGTTTTCCTTAGAGATAATCCTATTAGCTGTAAGTCGAAAAAACAACCAACAGTATCTTTGTCATCAGCTAAAGCCGAGTATAGATCAATCAGAAAGGTGGTTGGTGAAATAGTTTGGTTGGAAAGACTACTTACCGAGTTTGATGTGGCACTACCTAAACCTATCAATGTTTTTTGTGACAGTCAGGCCGCGGTTCATATTGCTCACAATCCTGTTTTTCATGAGAGGACAAAACATATAGAGGTGGATTGTCATTTTGTTCAAGATAAATTAAAGGAAGGGCTCATTCAATTACAACATGTGTCCACCAATGCACAACTTGCTGATATCCTGACAAAATCCTTATCTGGAGTTAAGCACCATGATGTCCTTAGCAAGTTGGCAGTGTCCTACCCACTTCCAACTTGAGGGGGGTGTCAAGATAGATATACAACTCAGTCAACAGAATTGACTAGCATTAGTATTTATTGTATGTGGTTAATTAGTGGAAAATGGTATTCAGTGGTTAGTTAGTTTACAGCTGTACACAACTACAGCTGTCATTAGAGTATGTGATGTATATATATATAGTACAATTTACATAGAATAAGATAGTTTTTCAATTCCCAACTTTTACCCAATCTTAGCTTCGTTTTCTCTCAGAGAGTTCAAGCTTTTATTTCTCATCAATGGAGATTTTCATTCTTAGTTATTGAGCTTGATATGATTCTCAACATGGTATCAGAGCCAGGATATTTCTAGTTTCTTTTGTGCTTGCGATTCTCTTCTCAGTTGAAATAACAATCAAAACAAATACGTGTACTGTATTGAAACTAACAATACAATAAATTACAACCATCCAATTGATCTGCAAAGGTTAAGTACTTCGCAAAGAGTATATAAAAAAGCAACAATTAAGGAACCAAACACATTCTGATAAAGAAAACAATGATGGAAACATCATCAACAAAACCTTCCAATGTTCAAAAAATGGACGATTCCTCCTCTTCAGAGTCACTTGCAATTGATGTAGTAGCACCATGTAGTCCTCCCATTGTTGCATCTGTCAATGATAGAATCAGGCCACTTCTTGATTGTGTTGATAGGCTCCGTCACCTTAACATAATGCAAGAAGGAATTCAACTGCCAACTATCGTAGTAGTTGGTGATCAATCATCTGGAAAATCCAGTGTTCTTGAACCCCTTGCTGGCATCAGTCTCCCTAAGGGACAAGGCATTTGCACTAGAGTTTCTCTTATAATGAGGCTACAGAATGATCCACAATTCAGTACTGCACCACATCTATGCTTGGAGTACAATGGGAAGTCAGTCGATGTTGATGAAGTTAGCGTTGCGGACGCGATCATTCTTGCTACTGATGAGATTGCTGGACATGGTAAGGGGATATCGAATAAACTCTTAACACTTGTTGTGAAAAAGAATGGTGTCCCTAATTTGACCATGGTGGACTTACCTGTCATTACTAGAGTTCCTGTTCAGGGACAACCTGATGATATTTACGAGCAAATTTCTGATATTATCAAGATGTATATATCTCCTCGAGAAAGCATAATCTTGAATGTTTTATCAGATACTGTTGATTTCCCAACTTGTGAGTCTATCAGAATGTCTCAAAAAGTGGACAAAACAGGTGAGAGGACTCTGGCTGTTGTGACGAAAGCGGATAAAGCTCCTGAAGGATTGCTTGAGAAGGTTACCGCGGATGAAGTGAACATAGGACTTGGTTATATTTGTGTCAGGAATAGAATTGGGAAGGAGTCTTATGAAGCAGCTAGGAAAACTGAGGCAGGGCTTTTTGAAAACCATCCACTTTTGTCCAAGATTGATAAGTCCATGGTTGGCATTCCTGTTTTGGCACAAAAGCTGGTGTCCATTCAAGCAACAATAATTTCGAAATCTTTGCCTGATATTGAGAGGAAAATCAATGACAAACTTGCTATGAATTTGGCTGAACTCAACAGGCTGCCTCAGCATTTAAGTTCTATGGCTGAAGCTTTAACGACTTTCATGCGTATTCTTAGTTCATTCAAGGACTCGTTAAAGAAAATTCTTCTTCGAGGGGAGTTTGACGAATACCCTGAAGAAAGAGAAACACACTGCACAACTAGACTGGTTGAAATGCTACATCAATTTTCTGACGAGCTACATGTGAAGAATTTCGATGGAAGGGATTAGAGCATTAGAGGAAACCAACTGGATTGGACTGCCCAACTTCCTTCCTCGACACCTTTTCCTTAATGTGTTGCAGAAAAGAGTCAAGGAAGTTGCTGTGGTTCCAGAAAATTTTGTGGGAAGAGTGTGGAACTATATAGGGAGAATTGTTATGAAAGTGTTGATGCATCACTGTGGACAACCAAAGGGTCAAAAATGCAACATGCTCCAAATGGTCACCTCTTCTTGCAAAATGTTCCATCCAAGCATGGTGACCGATATGTAGTTTACGCGCTTTAATACCTTTGTGAGCTTTACGAAGATTCTTTTCAACTTTAACACAATCATCGGTCTTAACAGGTTCCAACACACAGTGCCCCAAAACAGAAAAATTACCCAAAACTACCATATCCTCCAAGGTAATAGTTGCTTCTCCCCATGGAAAAATGAATGTATTAGTCTCCATACACCATCTCTCTGCTAGAGCAAGAATCAAATCATAGTGCTTATAAATTTCGAACGTTGGAATTAAAATAGCTTCAAAGATTCCAGCTTTCTTCCATATTTCTTGGTGTAAAGGCTAGAACTCATTCACCCATCTAGACCATTCCTTCATGTATGAAGAACCACCCCTAAACTTAACCTTAAGTGAAGAACAAGAAGAAATTTTGGATCTTGAAGGAAGAAAAGGGAATTTTTTAGTAGAGGGTATTGTTGGTTTTAGAAAATGGGCAATTCTAGAAATGGGTTTTACTTCATCATCAACAAGTGAAACCATTAGCTTCTCTCTTTCTTCCATGATGATTGAATCATCTAAAGAATCAACCATTCTTGAATTTTTTTTCCTTTCTGTTTTACCTTGTTAAGTGTGGAGCCTGATTAATATGTAATGTACTGATTATATATTAATGTTCACGCGGTTCAACCTCCGTGGTAAGGCGATTGACTATTACTTCATCTGTCCGTTCGCTTTGTCAAGATAGATATACAACTCAGTCAACAGAATTGACTAGCATTAGTATTTATTGTATGTGGTTAATTAGTGGAAAATGGTATTCAGTGGTTAGTTAGTTTATAGTTGTACACAACTACAGCTGTCATTAGAGTATGTGATGTATATATATATAGTACAATTTACATAGAATAAGATAGTTTTTCAGTTCCCAACTTTTTCCCAATCTTAGCTTCGTTTTCTCTCAGAGAGTTCAAGCTTTTATTTCTCATCAATGGAGATTTTCATTCTTAGTTATTGAGCTTGATATGATTCTCAACATGGTATCAGAGCCAGGATATTTCTAGTTTCTTTTGTGCTTGCGATTCTCTTCTCAGTTGAACGTTTTCGCTCAATTCCTTCAATCGATCCTTCATTGAATTTTATCGTATCATTTTTTTTTGTAACTCTCACTGAATTTCTTTCAATTTCTACTTGATATTGCTGATTCAATGGCGGAGGAACAAACACATCAAACTACGGCACGGCAAAACATCGTTGACACAACGAATCCCCTGTATGTACATCCATCTGAAACTGCAGGAACTGCTCTCATTCCGTCGATTTTCGATGGCACTGGATATAGATCCTGGAGACGAGGAGTGCTTAGGGCACTTTCAGTGAAGAACAAGACCGGATTTATCAATGGAAAATGTGGAAAGCCAGTCGAAAATTCACCCACACTCGCACACTGGGAGAGATGTGACAATATGGTGACCTCATGGTTGTTGAACTCAATCTCCAAAGACCTAGCGGACAGCTTACAATATGTCAACAGTGCACAGGAACTCTGGCAAGAGCTGGAGGATCGATACGATCAGACGAACGGTGCTAAAATGTATTAATTGCAGCAGGAAATCACTGATCTGTCGCAGCGAACACTTGAAATCACTGGATATTATACTAAGACGAAGAGACTTTGGGAAGAACTCAATACTATCGATGCGAATGCAGCCTGTACATGCCAGTGTACTTGTGGAGGAAAAGCTGGAATGCACAAGGCTGAAATGGATCGCAAACTCATTCAATTTCTGATGGGCCTGAACGAAGTGTACACAATTGTTAGAGGAAGTATTCTGATGATGAATCCACTGTTATTTCCACAATATATTCGGTATGCATAATCTGTATATTGCAACAACAACTTCAACTCGAGTTCAAGTATGAACAAGAACACAATGAAGTATTAAATACCCTCAACACAAGATCAAAATGACCTTTCCAAGAGGTATATTTATTTTTCAGAAAATAAAAATGAAACAGAAATGATTAAGGCCAAGTCATCCGAATTCACGGATTTTCCTTAAGGAATAATTCCCCTTACTGTACCCGAGATTATGGAATCTTCCTCCCAAGATAAAATGACATTCAATCCAACTATAGCGGTACCTCAAATAGGCGGATTCTTCGAACGCACTCATGGTTTGAATGATCACACTTAGAGTATTTTTAAGACAAGAAGAAGTTTTTAATCTGAAAATTTCTGTATTTTCTATCTCATAAACCTACATGTCTATTCACTTAAACAATGCAGTAATTTTCTGAAACGGTGCACTGGTTCACCGAAACAGTGTGTACTTTCAATCTGAAACAGTGCAACCACCTATAACATCATTTCAAACAGACGCATCAGTTCTGAAACACTATTACTGCGTGTATATATCTCATCGATCGATCATTTGACGAAGCCGAAGCTGAGCCGAGCGAGTGACAACGATGACGGCGCGAGGCATCATCTATTTCTTGCCTCACTTGCCACATGGAGTAAGTGTTTCTCATTATAAACACTCTCAAGTTCTCTTCTTCCACCACTGTGGGAGAAAGAGTAAACTTACCAAAATTGAGTACACTTTCCATTTTTGGTGTTAACTCAATTTTTTTTCTCTTCCACTTGATTTCTCCATTTTCCATTCAACACACTTTCATTACTATGAACCCAACATCCACTACCAAGCATTGCACAAGCTTTCTCAATTCTGATTTAGGAAGAAAAACAACGAGAGGTCAGACCTCGGAGTCAACTACCTCTTGAGTCTACGTCTCTTCACACTCGGGGAAGTGCAAATGAAGGTTTTAAAACAAGTTATCAAGCAGCTAGGCAGGGAAGTAATCAATATGTTAGAGGAAGCCAATATAGAAATCATTTTGGGACTAGTGGATCAGGACTATACAGAGGAAATTCAAGCAAGTCTAACTTGTTCTGCGATTATTGTAAGAAGCCTGGTCACATCAAGGATAAATGTTATAGACTACATGGCTTTCCCTCGGATTTTAAGTTTACAAAAGGGAAAAACAATGCATCTGCAGCCAACGCTCATGGTGATCTTGAAAGCACACTTGACCCAAACCACAATGATGGAAGTCACAAATGCATTGTGAATCAAGGAACTCCGAACTTAACTCAAGAACAATATGCACAGTTGATAACTCTGTTGAGCAATTTTCATGTAAATTCAAAGTCAGGATGTGAGCCAACCATGTACACCAGTGGAGCAGTGAATCTCGCAGGTATAATAGCTTGTCACTCTTCTTTGACTAGATTGGTAATCTCTCATGCGAATGTGAAACTTTATCTGCTGACTCTTGGATATTGGACTCCGGATCCTCACATTATATGACATATAGGAAAACCTTACTAACCAACATCACAACATTACCTTATCCCTTTCTTGTGACATTACCTAATGGGTACAAAGTAAAAGTAACAGAAATTGGTGATGTTTTGCTTGGTCCATCATTAACTTTGCGTAGAGTCTTGTTCATACCTAGTTTCAAATTTAATCTCATTTCAGTCCACTGTTTAACTCTTTATCTGCAAAGTGTTATCAGTTTCAATAAAGTTTCATGTGTCATGTAGGCCCCTTTACTGAAGAGGCCTCTGGTGATTGGTAGAGCAAGGAATGGGCTATACTACTTTTGCCCAAAATGTCACCAAGATAACTCATCAAGTCATTCCTCCACTTGCACTTCATCTCCTACTTCCAATTTATTTTGTTCATATCAATCTGTGTGTGATAAGAATGTAAGCAGTAGTCAGTTTTTAGCATCTCTTTTATCTGATATTGTAGATACCTAATTGCATGCTAATAATGGAACCTGTTTTGATATGAAATCTTGTATATTTTCTACATCCCATGTAAAATGTTGATCTCTTATGGCACCAAAGGCTAGGATATGTACCTTTTATGAAAATGAAGGGGATGTCTTCTTTACCAAAATCTTTATCCTCCAAACAATCCTTCATGTGCCCAGTGTGTCCAATGGCTAGGCAAAACAAATTGTCATTCCCTATTAAGACCACATCCATCACCAAGTTGTTTGAAATTTTACACATTGATATGTGGGGACCATACAATGTCTCTACTCATAATAATTACAAGTATTTCCTCACCCTGGTAGATGACTTTAGTAGATCCACCTGGACACATTTATTGAGATGTAAAAGCAATGTCCTACAAACCATCAAAGGCTTTGTCTCTCTCATAGAAAACCAATTTTCTGCCAAAATTAAAGTTGTAAGGTCTGAAATGGGTTAGAATTTGTCAATAAGGAAACCATGACTTTCATCCAAGAAAAAGGTATCATAAACTAAAAGACCTGCCCATATACACTACAGCAAAATGGTGTAGTTGAAAGAAAACACAAGTATCTTCTTGAAACAGCAAGAGCTCTTCTATATCAATCCAAACTACCCCTCAAGTCTTGGGGTAAGTGTATACTCACAGCCACATACTTGATAAACAGACTGCCATCTTCAATTTTGAAAGGCAAATGTCCATATGAAATGCTACACCAGAAGAAACCAAATTACAATCATTTGAAAGCTTTTGGATGTTTTGCTTCCTACTACACTCAAAACACACAAAGACAAGTTTGAACCAAGAGCTACTCCACATGTTTTCCTAGAATACCCTTTTGGTGTAAAAGGTTACAAAGTTCTTGATCTTGCTACCAAGAGATTACATGTTTCTAGGGATGTACAATTTTATGAGCATATATTCCCTTTTTCTTTGTCTTGTAAACATTCAATTTTCCCTTCTATTTCAATTTTGTCTAAAAATAATATAGATACAAATCAAGCACTTCATATTGATCATGTTACTGATACTGAAGTACCTGTAGTACAAACCTCAAATTCACCAATTTAACAGAGAAATGATACACTCACTGATGTTGCACCTTTCACTATACCTTGTACTGATGATGTACCATCACAACCTACTATTGCACACAGGAGGTCATCTAGATCACATACTTTGCCAGCTTATTTACAAGACTACAACTACATACTACCTAACTTGCAGTCCACACCAAAGCCCATCTCAGACACACCAACCACCTCTCTTATTGCTGGAACATATTTTCCTTCCTTATTCCATCATGATTATATTACTTCTTTTAGTCTAAATAGTCAGCAGTTAATGAAGACCATTTAACTTGAAAGTGAACCATCTTGTTATGAGGAAGCAGCATTACACTCTGCTTGGCAATCTACAATGACACAGGAAATTGAAGCACTTTATGCCAATCACACTTGAGAATTAGTTCATCTGCCCAGTGATAAGAGAGCAATAGGTTGTAAGTGGGTTTATAAAATCAAACATAACGCGGATGAAAGTGTTGAGAGATTTAAAGCAAGGTTGGTAGTGAAAGGATACACTCAGCAATATGGCATTGACTATACTGAAACCTTTTTACCCATGGTCAAGATGACCACTGTCAGGACTTTACTTAGCCTAGCAATCAAGAAGGGTTGGACTCTATTCCAATTAGATGTAAACAATGCTTTTCTCCATGGAGACTTGCATGAGGAAGTATACATGGAACCTCCGCAGGGTTTACTTCTAGAAGATACTAATCTGGTTTGTAGGTTGAAGAAATCTCTTTACGGCTTAAAATAGGCCAGTAGACAGTGGTATGATAAACTTGCTGAATCACTGTGCTCAAGAGGTTTTACTCATTCTGTACATGATTACTCATTATTTTTTAAGAAACATGGAAAGTCTATGGTATTTGTTGCTGTGTATATTGATGACATAATCCTCATTGGGAATGATTTAAATGAAATCCAACAACTCAAGCAGTTTCAAGACAACAAATTAAGATCAAGGACCTTGGACAGTTAAACTATTTTCTGGGGTTGAAGGTTCCATACAAGGACACATGCATACTTATCTCACAAAGAAAGTTTGCTACTGATCTTCTCAAGAAATACGATTGCTTGAACTATATTACTGCAGCATCCCCACTTGATTCAACTGTCAAGCACAAGGCAACAGAAGGCAAGTTGTAAGATGATCCCACTGTATACAGGAAATTAGTGGGCAAACTAAACTATCTTGTTAATACAAGAATAGACATCGCTTACAGTGTACAACACTTAAGCCAGTTCCTGCAAACACCAAGAGAACCATACTATTAGGCTGCCTTACATGTGCTCAGGTATTTGAAGAATGCTCCTACTTTGGGCGTATATCTCTCAAACAACCCAAGTCATGCCATTACTACATATTGCGACTCAGATTGGGCTGCATGCCCAGATTCAAGAAGATCAGTGAGTGGTTTTATTGTTTTCCTTAGAGATAATCCTATTAGCTGTAAGTCGAAAAAACAACCAACAGTATCTTTGTCATCAGCTAAAGCCGAGTATAGATCAATCAGAAAGGTGGTTGGTGAAATAGTTTGGTTGGAAAGACTACTTACCGAGTTTGATGTGGCACTACCTAAACCTATCAATGTTTTTTGTGACAGTCAGGCCGCGGTTCATATTGCTCACAATCCTGTTTTTCATGAGAGGACAAAACATATAGAGGTGGATTGTCATTTTGTTCAAGATAAATTAAAGGAAGGGCTCATTCAATTACAACATGTGTCCACCAATGCACAACTTGCTGATATCCTGACAAAATCCTTATCTGGAGTTAAGCACCATGATGTCCTTAGCAAGTTGGCAGTGTCCTACCCACTTCCAACTTGAGGGGGGTGTCAAGATAGATATACAACTCAGTCAACAGAATTGACTAGCATTAGTATTTATTGTATGTGGTTAATTAGTGGAAAATGGTATTCAGTGGTTAGTTAGTTTACAGCTGTACACAACTACAGCTGTCATTAGAGTATGTGATGTATATATATATAGTACAATTTACATAGAATAAGATAGTTTTTCAATTCCCAACTTTTACCCAATCTTAGCTTCGTTTTCTCTCAGAGAGTTCAAGCTTTTATTTCTCATCAATGGAGATTTTCATTCTTAGTTATTGAGCTTGATATGATTCTCAACATGGTATCAGAGCCAGGATATTTCTAGTTTCTTTTGTGCTTGCGATTCTCTTCTCAGTTGAAATAACAATCAAAACAAATACGTGTACTGTATTGAAACTAACAATACAATAAATTACAACCATCCAATTGATCTGCAAAGGTTAAGTACTTCGCAAAGAGTATATAAAAAAGCAACAATTAAGGAACCAAACACATTCTGATAAAGAAAACAATAATGGAAACATCATCAACAAAACCTTCCAATGTTCAAAAAATGGACGATTCCTCCTCTTCAGAGTCACTTGCAATTGATGTAGTAGCACCATGTAGTCCTCCCATTGTTGCATCTGTCAATGATAGAATCAGGCCACTTCTTGATTGTGTTGATAGGCTCCGTCACCTTAACATAATGCAAGAAGGAATTCAACTGCCAACTATCGTAGTAGTTGGTGATCAATCATCTGGAAAATCCAGTGTTCTTGAACCCCTTGCTGGCATCAGTCTCCCTAAGGGACAAGGCATTTGCACTAGAGTTTCTCTTATAATGAGGCTACAGAATGATCCACAATTCAGTACTGCACCACATCTATGCTTGGAGTACAATGGGAAGTCAGTCGATGTTGATGAAGTTAGCGTGCGGACGCGATCATTCTTGCTACTGATGAGATTGCTGGACATGGTAAGGGGATATCGAATAAACTCTTAACACTTATTGTGAAAAAGAATGGTGTCCCTAATTTGACCATGGTGGACTTACCTGTCATTACTAGAGTTCCTGTTCAGGGACAACCTGATGATATTTACGAGCAAATTTCTGATATTATCAAGATGTATATATCTCCTCGAGAAAGCATAATCTTGAATGTTTTATCAGATACTGTTGATTTCCCAACTTGTGAGTCTATCAGAATGTCTCAAAAAGTGGACAAAACAGGTGAGAGGACTCTGGCTGTTGTGACGAAAGCGGATAAAGCTCCTGAAGGATTGCTTGAGAAGGTTACCGCGGATGAAGTGAACATAGGACTTGGTTATATTTGTGTCAGGAATAGAATTGGGAAGGAGTCTTATGAAGCAGCTAGGAAAACTGAGGCAGGGCTTTTTGAAAACCATCCACTTTTGTCCAAGATTGATAAGTCCATGGTTGGCATTCCTGTTTTGGCACAAAAGCTGGTGTCCATTCAAGCAACAATAATTTCGAAATCTTTGCCTGATATTGAGAGGAAAATCAATGACAAACTTGCTATGAATTTGGCTGAACTCAACAGGCTGCCTCAGCATTTAAGTTCTATGGCTGAAGCTTTAACGACTTTCATGCGTATTCTTAGTTCATTCAAGGACTCGTTAAAGAAAATTCTTCTTCGAGGGGAGTTTGACGAATACCCTGAAGAAAGAGAAACACACTGCACAACTAGACTGGTTGAAA